>OX104064.1:106768253-106912745 GCA_944474145.2 Dicrocoelium dendriticum | reverse complement strand
TAGTGACTGACAATGCCATAAAATTCGTGGCACAAGAACACAGCGAGGACACGTCGATTTGCCCGCGTGGTTCAAAAAGTGTGTTATTTATCAATCAAAACAAGTATACAAGGTTAATGTACAAGAATTGGTTGTAATAGGAAAGGAATGCACAATGAAAGATAAGTAAATTTACAGGCGCTACAAGCGTCCTGTGGCTGGCCACATTGACAGGCAACTCCGAAACAGGATGCTGCCAACCAAATAAACAAATATATATATATAGTAAATATGCTGTCTCCAACCAAGATTATTCAACCATCCATTAAGACGTACGGACTTGGTGTGACACGTCGTATTGGTAACTTAAATTTCAAGTAATATGCATATTTGGAAGTGCACGAATACGGAATCGTCATCCTGCTAAATAAGCTGATTTCTCCATGGAAGGCAACGCAAACTGGCTGTTTGTTAAGGATGTTGCAGGAGTGCACTAATGTTAAAATCTTTATAGGGTCGCCTGTACCGGGAGCCCAGAGAGCGATTCGAGAAGACGGATCGGGTTGCAGGGAAACTTTTATTGGTACAGTAAAAGCTTCCCTGTTACCTAGCTATAAAAGAACGACCCTGTGGACGCTCTAGATAGGGGAACGGAGCAAGCGCAACACACAGGGCAGTTGCGAGCTGCAACCAAAACGAGCGCCAAGCAAAATGGCGATGAGCAAGTCAAGCATTCGAACGCAGCAATCAGTTCAACAAACAACACCGGTTGCCTAGGTGTACAATGAAATAATTTTTGTTGGAATTTTACACAGACATCCGGGGAATCTCCAGACTGCTACGTAGCCCTCTCCCAGAACAGATTATGTATGCAGCCATTCGATATACGTGAGGACCGTCCGTCGCGGGCCAGCCATCTGTGAGTCCAGGTTGTGAAACCTGATGCAGCTGCTGGATGAGAACCATGCAATCGGACCCTAGCGGGCACCCACCCGTGTCCTCCCTATGGTGTAGAGACGGTAAAAACTGTTTGTGGGGGACAGTTCATAAAGTTCACCTAGGCGGTTGAGCCGGAAGGTTTTTCCCCATCCAGTTGACGCGCGGAGCTCCAGCGAAAAGTGCCACCGAGGTGCAACCAACCGACGGTGTATATGGAAAGCAAAATGAAAAAACAGCATAAGTGCATAATAATACACAAAAGAGTGCAAAGCGAAAGAACGTGCAAAGCTGTTTTTGGATTTTCAAAAGGTTTTGCTCTATTTAGGTAGTTTCAAAACGTTTTGATCTCTTTTTGTGGATTTTCAAAAATGTTTGGCAAGAGCGGAAAATTTCTAAGACACTTTCTATGTAAAATAGTGAGTGCTAAATAGGTCTGAAAATCGAACTGCAGGTTGGAGTTTCCTACGGCGTCGATTGAATGTAGGGCGAGTAGGAGTGCTGTCCGTTGAGTTGGTCGGTCCTGCTGGATGGGACTGACTCGTCTGAGGTTGCTGTGTGAGCCGTGATGGCGCAGGCTGTGAAGCTGCTTTCTGCACCGATGAGTCAGGCTTGTCGAGGAATGCTGGCTTGAGTCGATCAATGGTGATCGTCTCAGTGGTGCTGCGTCGTAGCTTGTCGATGTCGGGATCAGCTTGTTGAGCAGCAGCCATAGCGGCTAGGTCAGTGTTGGTGCCAGACGATAAGCCGATCTGCTGGAAACGTGAAAGCGCATCCGCGACGGGATTGAAAGCACCTGAGACATGTCGCACGTCTGTCGAAAAATGAGAAACGTAGTTTAGGTGTCTATGTTTCCTCGGAGAATACTTGTCTGTTGCGCTATTGATTGCGTAGATCAATAGTTTGTGATCAGTGGACTGTAAAATGTCGACCTTATAGATAGTGACGGAAATGTCTGGTACTTAGGTACATGGCTAACAGTTCCCTGCCGAAGGTGCTGTAACGCGATTCGGCAGGTTGTGAACATATCGAGAAGAAACCTAGAGGTATCCATCGACGGTCGATGAGTTGTTGAAGAACTGTACCGACGGCAGTGTCGGATGCATCAGTCGTCAGGGAGAGTGGCGCCGATGTGCCTGGATGGGCGAGAAGCGCTATGTTGGAGGTAGCGTCTTTGAGCTTCTCAAAAGACAGTTTAGCGTTGTCTGGAAAATGGAAAGACCGTTGTTTACCGCGGAGCAAGTCAGTCTTTGGTTGAACAGTGCTCGCGCAGTTAGGAATAAAGCGTCGATAATAGTTGACTAGGCCAAAGAATCGACGTAATTGTTTAAAGGAACTGGGAGCAGGATAGTCATTCAGTGCCTGGATTTTGTCTGGCAGAGCTTCAATACCAGGGGCGGATATTCGGTGGTTAAGAAAGTCGACGGAACTTTGGCCAAGGTTGCATTTATCGGGGTTGACGGTAACCCCATGCTGTGTTAAGCGTTCGAAGAGAGCGTCTAGCTGCTGCAGATGTTCCTCATCAGAAGAGCTGGCGATAATAATGTCAGTTAGATAAGCGTAAACGCCTTCGAGTCCTCGCGTTACCTCATGAATGAAACGCTGAAAAGTTTGGGCGGCGTTGCGGAGGCCAAAAGGCATTCTGAGGTACTCGAATAGGCCGAATGGCGTGATGACTGCGGTCTTAGCAATGTCGTCTAGTGCCACAGGCATCTGATGGTAGACGGGAACTAAGTCGACTTTGCTACAGCTAGACGTACCAGCTAAAGATAAGGTCAAGTCGTGCATGTGCGGAATAGGGTATTTATCCTGGACGGTAACTTTGTTAAGTGGCCTGTAGTCACCACAGGGGCGCCAGTCACCGGATTTCTTCGGCACCAAGTGTAATGGTGATGCCCTTGGACGTTTGGACGGGCGGATGATTCCCAGTTCGAGCATTTGCTCGAATTCCGCCTTAGCAACTTTGAGCGTGACCGGGGCTAGTCGGCGAGGGCCGGCCGAAACAAGTGGGCCCTTAGTGCATGTGTAATGCATGACGTTTGACGTCACAGGAGGCAAGTCGTTCAGGACGCGAACGAGTTTAGGATGCTTGCTGAAAAGTTCTATAAAAGGTTGTGAAGCTTGAGGTGGGACACGAATGGGAGTGATAGCAGCCACGTTGGCGCTAGTCCCGATAACACTGAGCTGTGTCCTAGAGTCGATAAGCTTCTTCCTTTTTGCGTCGACGATGAGGTCGAAGCGTTGCAGAAAGTCTAGGCCTATGATGGCGAAAGCACGGCAGCGATTATGAAAGGCCAGCGAAAGGTTCGCTGGAGGACTAGATTGAGCGTTAGCAGCTTTTCGCCGTAAGTTGCGATTGGTGTGCAATTGGCGGCACGCAGCTTGGCCGACGTTGGTGAGGCGATCTCATCTTGGCTACGGGGTATAACACTAACTTCGGCACCAGTGTCGACTAGAAACTCGGTGCCGGAAATTAAATCCCTAACGCGGATGTGGCGACTTTGGTGTTTGCCGGTCGCGTCCATCGCCGTTACGGACCGGCCGAGCTGTTTCCCTGCTTCTCGGCGAAGTTGCAAGGTTTGCTACATTTAGGGGCTGCGGTACCAAAGCGCCGATGGTACCAACAGCTAGCCTGCCTGTTGCTAGACTGAGAACGTTTGCAGGGTGACTTTGAGCGGCTGTGATAACGACGGCTAATAGTAAGCTGTTGAACCTGGCGACTAAGGGTAGCAACTTGTGTTCGGAGGGCTTCTATAATTGACTGTAAGCCGGTGATACAAGTGCTCTGGGACGGGCCGGCATTGATCTTGCTGGCATTGGCTTGTGGCTGTGGTCGTTCAATAACTTTATCCGCTAAACCTGCTAGTTGAGTGAGTGAAACGGAGCTCACTGTAGCGAGAAATAGAAAGAGGTGCAGTCGATTCGGAATGGGCGAGGAGGGCCAAGTTGGAGATAGCATCCTTGAGCTCGGCGAAGGCTGCGTGTGTTGTGTCAGGGAAAACGAGCTTACGTTCATATCCTCTGAGTAGGTCAGTCAGTGGCTGCATGAGCTTAGCGCTGCGCGGAAGTAAGCGTCGATAGTAGTTGACCAAACCACAAAATTGACGAAGGTGCATAAACAAAGTCGGAGCTGGGAAGTCCTTGATTGCCTGGATCTTATCAGGACTTATCTTATCAGGACTACGATACAAGACGACGAAACGAGGTGGCGTAGGAATTCTACCGTTGATTTGCCGAGTTCGCACTTAGTCGGGTTGACTGTGACACCGCGTTGGGTTAAGCGCTAGAAGAGAGTTCGATGCTCGAGGTGCTCTTGCTCCTGTGAACTGGCTACTAAAATATCATCAAGTTAGGAATGGGCGAAGTCAAGGCCACGAGTGACATCGTGGATGAAGAGTTGGAAGGTTTATGCGGCGTTGCACAGTCCAAATGGCATTCTTAAAAATTCAAGCAAACCGAAAGGAGTGATGACGGCTGTGTTAGGAATGTCATTGTCTTCCACAGGTATCTGGTGATATGCGCGAACCAGATCGATCTTGCTGAAAATCGTCTTACCTGTGAGGCATGCGTTAAGGTCCTGCATGTGTGGGATAGGATACCTATCTAGGACCGTTAGGCGATTGAGTGCGCGGTAATCACCGCAAGGGCGCCAGACACCAGGTTACTTGGGAACCATCTGCAGGGGCGAGGACCAAGGGCTATCGGAAGGCCGGATTATTCCAAGTACAAGCATGTGCTCAAACTCCGCCCTAGCTATTTTTAGTTCCTCGAGCGATAGTCGGCGTGGACGGCATGACACAGGTGGGCCATTCGTCCGTATGTGGTGCGTGACTTGAGCTGCCACGGGCAAAGCTGCATTCATTGGGTAAACGAGCTTGGGGTACTGAGAAACGAGATTAGCGTAGTCTGGCGAGGTCTGGGGAATGCACAGACCGGGGATATAGATGTGACATCGGTGGTGATGCCACGTACGCTGAGTTTTGTTGCAGTGTCGACTATCATCTGGCGTTTCGCATCGACCAAGAGGTCGGAATACCTGAGAAAGTCAATGCCGATGATGGCAAAGGGGACTGCAGCGACGGTGAATACCCAGCGGACTGTGCGCCGAAGACCTAGGTCCAGGGTAAGTGATCGATGACCATAGGTGGCCATTGGCGTGCCATTGGCGACACTGAGGCTCTTCGACAGAGAAGCGGTAGGCTCGCCTTGCGTAGGAGGAATGACGCTGACTTTCGCCCCGGTATCATCTAAGAACTGGGTATGCGAGTCATACTTCCTAATGTAGATGAGACGACTTTGAGTTTTGTCGCGTTCATGGCCTTTACAGCCCGGCGTGGCGGATCCTCTATAGCGGCGTAGCTACACGGCTGTACGCACTTACGGGCTTTAGTACCGGAACGCGAGTGGTAAAAGCAGTAAGCTGTGGCACCAGGTTTCGTGCAACGAGGCGGTGAACCAGACCGGTTGCAGTGCTTGCGTTTTAAATGAGTTCCTCGAGCTGGCGTTGAAGCGACGTTATCTGCAATGATAATGCGTCTATTGCTGACGGCGGACTAGTCGCGCCCGTCGTTTTGGTTGAGCCAGCACAAAGCTGTGTAGGTGCTTTGGTTTCAGTCTCTGGCTGGCGGCGTTTCTTTGACGCGGTCCGCTAGACCTGCAATTGCTGTGATGGGTAAGTCACTTGCTACCGCAAGGACGGCCTGCGTGCTTGCAGGAGGGCATTGCATCCACAGTTCGCGGAGAACCCAGGCGTCCATGTTGGACTTGCCGATGAGCTGTTGCATTTCGCGCAACAAGGCTGAGGGCATCCTATCTCCTGGCTGTAGATCACTAAATAGTTGCTGCAGATGGATCTTGTCAGGCAGCGTGATTTGCTGAATGATCGCCTGCTTTAAAGTGTCATAGTTCGCATCGGGGGGCTGGCAAGCTATGAGGTCCCTCACTTGGGAGGATAGGCTTTCGGAAGCCGGGACATAAGCTGATGATATTTAGAATTATCAGATGAAATTTTACAATTGTAAAATGTGGATTCTAAATGTGCAAACCATAACAACGGGTCATTCTCCTATAAAGGTGGGGAGGCTAGCTCTACGACACTAACCAAGTACGTAGATGGTTTGTCATCAGCACTATTCATCGTGAGAAATGAATAATTACATGCGGTAAATGAAAAAACAAAACGATAGCGAGTATTGAATCAGAAAAGCACTGGAACGAGCTCACCAGGATGAAAATTCACAACGGCGGACGGCGTGTTTCTGACAGGGGGTCACCAATTGTTGGGCGGAACCTGGGATACTAGTCGGTAAGCAATGACACGTAAGTCGTGTCAAATACGACAGTATAGAAGTCGGAGGAGATTGAACCCAACGTTTATTGTGCAGGCTACAAGGATAGGAAGCGAATCAGACAGACCGAGAAACGTGCAGCGAGGTACTCACCAAAACGGTTTGTGACAACGACGTGCAGTCAGTAAAACAAATGGACGTTTGGAAGGTTAAAACAACAGTAAGATCCAATGTTACAAGATACTGAAAGAGCATGGTTACTGTTGCACTACACCATCCTACGGGACGTGTCAAGCGCTTGCTTATATCCCGTGAAAAATCATTGTTTATTGTTCGTATCACTTCTGTTTGATTGCAGATCAAAAACTGCCATGCCCCTGCCATTGTACACGTAGTTACATATGTATTTGCTGGATCTGACGGAGTCGCAGTATTCCATATTCATGTGCGCCTTGTAGGTTTTGATAGTGAAGGCGAGTATGGAATAACTCACTCGTTCTCCAGTTCGATGTCACCGCTACGTATTGGTTTAGGGACTACGTTACCGCTGTTTTCTGCTGATCACCCTCTTTATCCAGGTTATCCATCATTTCCCCTTACGGTGTTGATACCCGGGGATATCGCTTCGAATATTTTCCACCCATCATGCATGGTGAGCCTGGTTTCAATGAAAGGCAGGGTCTATATATCACATCTTTCGTCACTAGTTTATGCCAGTCCTTATCGAGGTCAGGATCGGATATTTTACCGCATCTTTTACCATCGATTTCATTGGAAGTGCTTTTGTTGTGGAACCATATTAATATATGTGCATGTGGCAAACCTCTCATGTTATTTTAGTGAGTACGTCCAACAACGAACCGACCCAAACGCCTCGAGCTTTACCAAAAAGTTCATCAGCGATTTCAACATTTTTCATTTGCTCTGATGTCACACCTAACCACCGGCGACTGCCAAGGGATTTAGAGCTGTTGCATATCGTCACAAGTTCAATGGCATGTGAATGTCATGAATATCTCGGAATGCGTGCCATAACGAACATTCGCAATAGCATCTTGAGTCTACTCATACATAGGACGTGGACTACCCGTATATCATGAAGGAAATATTTTGAGCCGCCCGACATCAGCTACATTGTCGTCATTCACAACCGGATCTCTCAGATGAATGTAATCTTCAGAGCCAAGCTTGCTCTGATGCATGCGGATGAATAACGAAAGCTTGTTTCGATTTTGGCGTAAATATCGACGATGTATTGGTGAAACAATTGACGACCTTGCAAAATTTGATTGTCTTTATTCGCACGAGTCATTAATCGATTTGAATAAAAGTTCATTGCCCTGCAGTTCTTATGCGTATCTTCGTCACTGACTTCATTTATTATTTTGCCGTCGAAGTGAAGTTAATTAGCTGTATCGGAAAAATGGTAGGATATTGCAGAACATCGTAGCATCTATGAGTTTCGTCAACTGTATCAGCTGACCGTTTCTCGCATGTAGAAATATATCGGTTGTAATTGATTTCGACTATAACGATTGCAACTTCCCCTATAGTTGGCTCATTGAACCTTCTCACGAGTACTTCAGTTGACGTTTTGTAAGCATGAATAACAATCTTGTGTGTAGCAGATGGCATCATGTAATTGGCTGTTTTAAACAAACGCCCCAACTTACTTTTTGGTGAAGTAGCTCTTGCAATTGGAAAACGATGGAACTTTTATGCCGGTAGAAATTCCGCATCATGAAGTAAATTCATCATTGTCATCACCGATGAAACACATTTGTAGGAATTTATGTTGGTCATCCAGAAAAGGAAACATGGACCCGCTTTAAGGTAACCCAGTCCTTTTAATTTGAATCTGAACATGCATGGAGCTGTTACGATTTCTGAAACGAGAGACTTCATTTGGGAGCACGTGTAGTATTTCCTGATGTTAGTGCGGAAATGCTGTGATTTCGAAATATCTCCGGAAAAACTAGGATTTAATGGTTCTGGCAGTTCGTCCATTTTAGGCAGCTTGATTTTCCCTGTGGTGTAACACATCATTTTCGTTTCCCAATTAAATTTCAGAGCCTAGCCGTACGGACACATTTCAGTAATAGTGCAAATCAGAACATGCTGGCTCAAACCATGATACTCAGCTGGGTTGTACCGGAATGCTACGCGCTTGAAATTTTGCGATTCCTGCGCACGTGGTCGTGTCTGACACGGACCTGCTGTTTATCGTTGACGACTATCGTCCACTGTCAGCTTGCCGCAAACATTCTGTCGAGACGGAAGCATATTTGAAGTTTAATAACGTGAGCATGTTCGTAATCCTGCCTCTTTGAGTTTAGCTGCACGTCGTACCGCACGTAGCTGTGCCATCCTCGGTTTGTGTTCCTCAGCTTGATCTGTTCGTGGTCGTTTCATTGCGTCTGATGCGCGAATATAACGGCTTAAGCTTGCTGTTCTGCGTGACACCACCCAGGTGAACTAAGGCAGCACGGTAGCGATGAAGAGGAAGACAAAATGCTAAGGATATAGCATATAAACTTGCAAACCAATAGAATAAGAAAAAGCGCGAGCTAAAAACGGATCAAAACATTAAAAATACCAGAAATATTTTATTCAAACGTAGATCAAACTATAGCGTAAGTCCCCCGCCTGTTGAAATGAAAAGTAAGGAAAAACGTTAGAAAAGCAAGCTAAACAATACTCACGACGTTCACGCCATGTTCTTCTCACATTTTAATTTTTAATGTCAATGTAACAGTCAACCTTTGCGATTGTCATGCAATGGATAATATTTGTAACTATCCTCCTACTCATATGCAGTGCAAAATACCAAATAAACCGCCATCTACAGAAACTTTAGAACATTAATATGTTATAATGGAAATGACATTTATACAAGAAAATACGTGTGCTTGACTGATAATACGTACAACCAACGTGATATCAAACTTTGGAAGTAATCAGTGAAGAAATTCGGAGATCACTTTGAACGACACACCTGGTGAGTTACCTTTTTATTTATATAGTTACATCTGGTCTAAGTTGTCCTGCTGATCACTTTCGATTTAGTAAAATTTTTGTAATTTGCTAAAGAAGTAGTAGCATCCAGGGGAAAACCAAGGTTAGCTTTCACTCTAGTGCACGTAAATAGTAGAACCGAGAAATAATGTATGATGGATAAAAGCAATAGTTTTACAGGACAAACTGCGTGGCAAATGCAAGTGCAACTCAACTTGTTCCGGTCTGTAACATGAAGTATCATTAGTCGACATCGCACTGCGCCATACTGTTATGACGCCTTTTTCGGGTAATGGAAATTACTAGTCTTTCAAATGTCGCGATGCTTTGTCTTTGTTGACAGTGCGTTGCGGTGGAAACCGAGTCTGAGAGTAAAGACTTTCTGCGATTAAAGCAAGACTGTGCTTGATGTATTGGTTTCAGGTTGTGTCATAGAACACTTATGGAATAGGCTAGGGTCAGAAATGAATTAAATAGGTGATGACTCTCAGGCAGTATCCGCAAATGAGATCCTTGCGAAGCCGTTGGCAATCAAAGCTAAATGAAGCTGGGAAACGAAGGCGCATTTTGTAGTTGAGACAGGATAGTCCACGTGTTGTCTTAGCGGCTCTTCTGTGGGACTGGCTTTCACCATGGACTTTAGGCTTGAGCCGCATATTCCACGAAGGGATGCATATACGAATCAATCATCAAGGTTACTAGCAGTCACTCCAGAAGCCATAGAGCCTCAAGTTAAAGTCCGTTACATTTGCTAATTTTGAACATTGGAACAAATTGCCAAGACAAAAATGTACGATGATACTTAAGACTCATACAGTGCTCACGTGCTGTAGAACGCGTCGCTCTAAAAGATATGAGTTGAGGATGCCGTTGCAGGTCGTCAGCAGGCGAGACTGCAGGGTTCCATTTGAGCCGGTTTAACTGGTGCTGGAGATAGTTGTGGTCTTTTGTTAGGCGCATTTACCCATATCTTGGCTTCAGCTGCAAATATTAATACATAAATAAGTATCTTATTCTCGAATGCATCGATGAGATAGAATGTTTGTTGGGAGGTCATTAATGTAAACTAAACTAGCAGCGGAACGAGAACGGATCCTTGCGGTAGCCCCTGGAGACTGTATGAATTGTAACTACTGGTCAGGGACGGAGTGCATAAGCAAGCGTGCATATCATAAGGTAAATGAAGTTCGACACAGAGGCTGATATTCGTCGGGCTACCAAATGAAGTGGACGGACGAAGCAAAGCAGAAAGTGTTAGCACGGTACTTTAAAGAGCAGACGATTGTTGAGCCGGACGTAAGCCAGCATGATCGCACTGTAATAGAGGTTGAAAGACGAAAGCGTAATATACATCTGGCCAGCAAAAATTGTTCGTAAATACTAGTTGTTATCTTTTGTTGCTCTACTCAGCCCCAACTAGAAGGCGGAACAGAAGAAGCCCCTGGTGTCGAAAATGATGGATGTATCAAGCTTGGTCGGGAAAAATCGTGTTGAGTAAAAACGTGTGAGCGTTCGCTTCTAATGAGGGTTCGCCAAAATCGGAGCCAACCATGTCACATAATTTTTATTGTTCATGAATTGTAGTGCAGGGGGCATTTTAGCGAGCAATTACAGCTGGCTTGTCAGAACTTAAAAAAGCTAGGTGGCCAGGAAAAAAGACCACCAGACCTCAGCTACCGCTGCTATTATACAATGCGCTTGGCAGTGGCCTACGCACCGCAATACACCGCCCCCAAGCCATACTGACGGTCGTCCCACGAAGAAACGTCCCGTGATGGCTAGCCGATTGAAGGTTGGGCTGGGGCATGTATGGACGGAAAAACGTACACAAAACATGCCAAAGAGAACGAACGAATCGCTTGCGTGCAAAATATTCATTTTCCTTGTTTGTTGATTTGGTTATTTGTTTTCGCTAGTTTTTTATATTTTTTAAATTTTTAAATGGTTAATTGACCAAAATAGGAGCAAATATGTACAACATTTACAAATCCAGAAGTATATACTTTATACATAATCGGCGAAACAACCTGGAGTACGAACCCCTTGCTCATGGTGTTTAGTCGTGACAGCCGATAGTTTAGGTTCGGAGGCTAATGTCTAGACTTTTGAGGCTTGCAGATGGTGATCCTGTCTGAGTCGACAGCGATAGGATGCTGAAAATTAGTGGGGTTAACTGCATTGTCGCACGAAGCATAACTAGTCGATGAAGTTGGGGTGGTTCCCTTCAGTAAGGTAGGTGTTACACGATCGTTGATAACGATTTCGCGTTGGCAACCGCGGTCGACCGCAAATGTCTTATATTTTCGGTTGATTGCTTTGAAGGCTTCGCTGTACAACGACTATAAATGCTGTCAAACAACCTCTACGTAGAGCAGTACGTGTGAGCAAGCGGACAGTGTTCCGGCCACGTACACAGGTGTTTTATGCAAAGAAAAGCAATGGAGCGCAGCTCACACATCTGGTGTGCCAACCGAGGGTGTAAGTTCCGTAGCCAAAGGAGCAATTGAACTGTGTTTGTGCTGTCAGCTGTCCGGGAAGGCGCAGCGTGCATCAACAGATTAGCTGCACTGGTGCTGTGTAAAAATAGGCTTTAACCGTGCTCCTGATGCCGAAGATAAGGGAAAAAGAGTTGCCCCTTGAAATGTCCGCGTGTGTTCTCAGCGCTGCCTTTCCTTAGCAATGCAGACGCTGTACCATGCCGTTAGCGGCCGGATGATACGCTGTCATCTGGAATTCCATAAACGACGTGGCAAAAGTAGACGAGCAATGTGGCTATCCGTCGGTAATCACGATGGCGAGACAACCGTAGAACTAACTACCTAGTGCTCTTAGATGCCATTGCTACTGTTTCCGAAGTGCACTTCGGAATTGGAATGGGTTCCTGTTACCTGTTAACTGTCGATGCAAGTTGGTAGGTATACCGAACCTTTCGACCGTAGCAGTGAACCTACGAGATCGACATGCTCATGGTGAAAACGTGCGCCTGCCGTCGGAAACTTTCCCAATGGGCATTTCGTATGCTTTTGCACCTTCGCGCGTTGACTTGAAAGGCGAACAGCTGCCAAAGTACGAAGATCGCGGTTGACATCGTGCCAAACAAATCGTGCGGTTACGAGTCTAATGGATGCACGGACGCCCGGGTAGGTCAAAACATGCAACGTTTCAGACACATGGGACGAATAAGCACGGCTTGCCTAGATATAACTCGCGAACTAAAGTTCCGTCTGATGATGTTAGCGGAGCGCGTCATATGTCTAATGAGGGAACCCGCGTAGTAGATCAGTCTCAGGATCCTTAAGCTGTGCTTCAGTCATGGCTTACAGATCGATAAAAGTTCCGGCGTCAGCGGAGATTGCTTGAATGCCAGAAAGCGCGTTGGCGACTGCTACGTTCACACCGAAGTCATGTCGTGTATCGATCACAAGCTAAACGATATAGTCTAGGTGACAGGACTATCTAGGAGAGTATCGGTCGGTTGTCGAGCCGAGTACATAGGTTAGGTGTTGGTTGTCAGTGAAGACTGAAAGTGCGACCTTCTAAGATGCGTCGGAAATGACGTACTGCTAGGTAGATGAATAATAGTTCCATACCAAACGTGCCGTAAGGAGTTTCGGTTGATTGCAGACGTTTATAGAAAAGGATACCTGCTGCCATGCACTACCTCGCTTCGGCAGTTAGACTGCATCAACTGCCAAGTCAAAAGCTTCAGTACTGAATGACCATGAGGCTGTCGGGTCTTGACGAGTTATTGAATATGTGTTGGCGACAGGTTCTCATGAACCTTTGAAAGCGGTGTGTGCTGTAGCAGAGAAATCGAATACGTTAACCTTTCCTTGGGGAAAGCCCGTGAGCAGCCGCATTAGCTACGCACATACTGGTTTAAATCGGCGATAAATGTTGACGAATGAAAGAATGAGGTTCGGGGTAGTGGATAATGGTCCTAGTTGTATCCTGTATTTTCACGACGACGGCAGTAGAAGTATGATGCTTGAGAAAAATGACGGAATGGACTCCAAACGAACACTTTTGTGGGTTGTTCTTTATCCCTTATAAGGATAAACGGTCAAAAGATTTTGCACGTAAAGCAAGTGCTCCTCGCTTGAGGAGTTTGCGGTCATGCCGTCGTCGAGATAAACGTAGGCGAAGCCTGAGCCACGAAAACCAGATCGGTGAAACGTTGAAAAGTGCAAGCAGCATACTTTAGACGAGGTGCATGCGCATGAACAAGAACAAATCAAATAGAATTGTCACTGCAGCTTTAACGATGTCCGCTTCGGCTACATGAGTTTGGTTGTATGCGCACCGAGTTAATTTGGCTAAAAACGTTTTTACCTGCCGGACTGGTGGGAAAATCCGCGATATGCAGGATCAGATAGCGATCGGGCCTGGTAACCTTATTCAAAGTTCGATAGTTGTCACAGGGACGCCGGTCCCCACAACACTCTTTGAGAACATTTGGAGAGGTGAGACCCATGGGTTGCTGCATGGTCTGATGAGACCGAGGTTAACGGCGTAGTAGAATTCAGGTCGTGCGGCACGTAGTTTTACTAAGGCGAGTCAATTTAGTCTGGCGTCCGTTGGTGGGCCGCGCGTGACTCAAATGAGTGACCTCTGTCGTGGCGCGCAGAAGCTCTGCAGCTGGTCATATAAGTCGCGGGTATTTAACCAGTAGATACGTATAATCTGAAGGTACATCGGCAATTCGGAAAACCGGGCTGATTATCGGGGCGTCTGAAACAACGCCTTTAACCTTTAGTTTACACGGTCGTATGAAGGAATGCAGCGGCTAGCATCAACAAGCAATTCAAAATGTCAGAGTAACTCGGGATTGTTAGTTGAGAAGACTACAGACGCAGCCATGAAAACGCAGGAAAAATCTCGGCGGAGACTGAGGTCCAGGTTCATCATGCGCTGACCGAATGCAGCTAGCTGTGAACGTTTGGCGGCCCGCATGCTATACGTGGGCTTTGCGTGCTTGGCTTTCAGGTTCACAAGGATTAGGATTGCTTCCGCCCCCTTCTCGATGAAAAATGATGGAAGTTTGCCGATCCTTATCGTGAAACAGATTATCTGTTTTGTTAATAATGAATCCATTGATCGCGTTAGAATGCGGGCTTTCGTCTTCCTCGAGGCGGCTTATTCGTGTCAAATGCAGGGAGTCCGACAAACTCTTTCTTTTCCGCCATATTGTTGGTGATACCAACATAATTCTACGGCATTAGCATTAGTAAACGGTGCACTGGCAGAAGCAATGTTGCGCTTTGGCGTGGAAAGAGACGCGCTTTCGCAGGCACAAATGAGCTACATTGAACAAAAGCCAAAAAGTGGTCAGCGTCAGACATTGGCGTACCTTGTTTGGAAGATTACATTGCTTCTGGCCTACTGCGAAATAGCGCAAGTTCTTCGTCTTTCGAGGCAGTTCCGCTTGACAACTCAGAGCAATTGCGACACTGGTTTTATATCGCTGCGAAAACGTTAGAGAAACCTCTGGTTGTTTGAAGCATAAGATGTTCGAACTCTGGGTCACCTGTGGCTTGTCAGTTTTTGGAGGTCTTATCTTAGAAACATGGATGGCATTACCGGCTAGGGACCTGGGTGACTTGCAAGCAACAGCCTGTTATCCCTTCTTCAATTACTTACAAAAGGCCAGCAACGCGCTGAATCTCGCGGAACAACGTCTGCAGCTTGCGATTTCCCATTGAGCTGTTCCAACTGAGCCCGTGCGCTGAACTGCAACTTATTTAAGACTGTACGCTTCATCGCTTCATGCTTTACTTATTTTGATGGGAAATTTTATTGGCATTAACCAGCGTCACAAGCGACTAAAGTAGGTGTGGAATGAACTAGTTGACCTAGATCAGTTTGCCTGAGAGAATAATGTACAATTTGTCAGGAATGCAAGTATACAGGAAAGATAGTGGTTATCTTTTAAGGCGATACAAGACGCAAAAGCTTTCAAAGTTTGTCAGCTGTTTTTGATTGTCCAGTCGTGTAGGTAGCTTTCAAACTAAGAAAGGGAAAATCCATCCATACATTAGGCACCAATCATCAGGAGGAGAACTATGTGATTGACTCTGTCGAAAGTCTTAGATAGTCTAAGTAAGTCGCGTCAATGTGCCTCTTTTGCCAGCGGCCCTGATCCATGTGTTCAGAGCAAAAAGCAGTCTGGTGAGACAACTACTTCTGAATTTGAAACCAAGTTGGATATGTGAACTTATTTGCAGACTTTCAAATATTGCGTCAGTTCGTCTGTGAATATCGGCTCCACTGCTTATGCTAAAGCAGGAAGGAGAGTAATAGGTCGATAGTTGACAGGATCCGAGCGTTTAACTCTTTTGTACGTCAGCGTGAGAATGGGAATGAAGTAACTTAGAAAACAGCTGCACGATGTACTGCTTTGTTGAAGCAGGGGATTAAAGTAAATTCGGGCGGACCTTGTCAATTCGCTAGGCATTGTTTTCTCAGGGAGACTTGTAAGACTAGTAAATACTAGTCCGAGACGGTGCACGAAAGTAAGCGCGGACATCAGAAAGCAACTGCAGTCGGACACAGCGGACGGTATTCGAGGGGCTACAAAAAGATGCGGACGGATGAAGCAAGGCGCGGGGACTTACAAGGCGGTCAAGTGTCGAGTCAGCTGTAAGGGAGATTAAAACAAGAAACAGTAATGTACAATCAGTCGACAACTAAATAGTACATAAAATATAGCGGTTACCTTTTTGGGAGCTACAGACTGCAATTTGTTTGCAACTGCTGCTGGAGTTAAGGTGACAGTAAATAAATCAACGACATACACCGCGAAGTGATAGAGCGAAGGTTCCTTTGTATTTGCACCCATTGAGCCAAACTGCCAGCGTAGTTAATTCGCGGGGTTAACAGCGGTAGTCGTTAGGCCAATAGCAGTCTTGTGTGGTGGTACTCCAAGTCTAAACTACCGTTAGCTATTCACGCATCTGTAAAGGGGGTTGGTGGGATTTGTACACATGAGTACCTTGTTCTGAGGTCATCCGTACTTGTTGGTCCTCTTGAGTGAGGTGCAATTGTTTCTAGTTGTTTTGTAATTCTCAATGTCGTATCAAAGGAATTAGCGCATGTTGCATTTAAAGCTCAGCTCTTCTGATGATCCAAGTACGTGTTCTGCTTCTTATCCAGGCGTTGACCCGGTTCGAGATCCGTAATTTACGAGGCTGCCTGTATGACCAAGCTAATTCAACATTGGAATGCCCTCTATGGGTCGTTTGTCAAACTGTGCGTCCGAATATCTCAGCCGTCGGTAGTCGCTAGGCTTTGAATCTTGGAATGGTCAGCGATAGTTCATTAACTAGCCTCTTCTTTATCAACAATGCTAGCATAACACACATCACCAAAACTTAGGGCTGTATGGTTGCTTATGGGTAGTGGAGGGTCACAAGCGACTGACGCAGCCATCAACTCTTTGTTAATCAGGATTGATTCCAGGGATGATGGATTGTTTGAACCGCGGTGTCTAGTTGTTCAAAGTGTGTTTCGAGCTGATTTATCTGCGGGGTAATGGCTGATTATGACGCGGGACAGTAAAAGCCGCAAGGAAGCTGTCTCGCCGGTGCCGCCTTATCTTTGCACGATAGCCAGCTGGTTGTGATGGTGTGTTGTCTACACAAGGGTTAGGCGCCTTGACTCTGAATGTTTGCTTGGGCGTTAAGTTTTTCAGGTAAGTCCCCTTATCTTCCTCTTATTATTCTTTAGTTCATAGGTCCTCATGATTGTATGGCAGCGAAGCATCAGTTCAAATGGCTGAGGTACTGCTGTTGATGATGATGATGATGTCTACTTGGTCGATGAACATGGTTATACAAAACTGCCATATCCATACACTCAAGAAGTTTTGATTAGAATTATGGCACGTTGGGGCACACTGATAATATTAAAGGTACAATGAAGTCGTCCATTGTCGGATACTGCGAATAACGTTTTGAAATACATAGTGCGTGCGATAAACAGTGTCACATCTCTCTACGGAGTTCGGGGTCTGTAGACATCTTGTAAAGAAGCGTGTGTCACTCGTCTTCTTCTGAGGTCAACCATCTCGATCTGTTAGCTTTAGTCGGTAAAACAATACCGCTGGAATTGCAACGGAATGTTTAGTAAGGACCTTAAACTTCAGTTAATCTTGGTAAGAAACAACAGCACAACCAGCGTGAAATGGACGATCCTTTCCGATGACCGACAATACACTTTATTGAATTTCCGGATCCAGCACGTGGTTTGAAGGCGGTTTTAGTCAATGTTATGATTTCCCTAGTTGCTGTTCCATATCGGTGACGCAGCTCCATTAGCTTAGAATAAAGCAACAAATTTTTGTTACCATCAGCTACACCGAAGGCGCAAACTTTCGTAAGCTCTTTAGCAACAGTTCCAGAGACTCCGAATGATCAGCTTAGGAAAACTCCAACAAAGACTGCAAACTTATGGAATTTAGGACCCTTAAAATGGGCAGATCGAAACTTTCCTTCTTCAGCATCGGCTTTAGGTTCTGATACAGGGCTCATTTTCTGATCCATTAATAGGATGTGGACTGCGGTGCTCCAAACGGATCAGTGTTGGGGCCTCGTTTATTCACGAACTTTATCCTTGACTTTGATTGTGCTTTCAAGACGGAGTTCCTGCTTTTGCAGATGAGATCCAGATATGGCGGGCGAGTGAAGGACAGGAGGAGCAGGATCTGCAGTAAGACATACCGTGCGTTTGAATGACGAGAGGCCAATCAACTGTTAAAAGCGGGTGTGGCATGCCCGTCAAATATCCACGCAAAACGCGCCACAAACTCCGGTGTAATAGCCGTGGAATGTGGAGTCCGATTCCTCCCCAAACGTAGCAGATCGCAGCCACTCCGAGACGCAGCACAACTGCGCACATCTTGACAATGTTTTTTTACAAAGTACTACCCCGTCGCGGTAGCTATTTTTACTAACTTAATGACAGTATCGGTTGTGCTTCGCCCTTTGTTGGTCGTAGAAGAGCGTTCGGAGGACCACTTGTCTTGCTTTCTTTTCGCCGTTACTTGAGAGTCGGTTCGGTCATGCGATGTTTGGTTGCGTCGATAGTCGGTCAGCGTTCACGTCTAAGCCACTGGCGCGCGTCTATCGTCACCCCCTCTCGTGTGCGTAGCCACGTTCTTTACGAGGGCTCATCCTCTACCCGAATACGTGTGGCCAGGAAGGTTCGCAGGCCAGTGCGGTTTTCCACTTCACCAGCGCATACTCTAGGCTAAGCTAACGCCATCACGTCAGCGCATAGCTGTTCGGTCGGCCAGCGTTCTAAGCAGTTATCGCGGGCGTGCTCAAACCGTGCCAGGGGTAATCGTATCAGGCACAAATTCGTATTAGAGGCGTCTACCAATCACAAGAGCGGTGAAGTTTAAAACTGTTCATGTATGACACTAGTCCACTGGCGAATCTATCTGTCCACAAATGCTCAACGTATACGTTAGGCCCCATGCAGAGTACGCTATTTATGTGTGGAAATCCTGGATAAAATTGCGATCTGATTGCACTGCAAGCACTACTCCGTAGGGCAACCAGAAATGTAAAAGTATTGTTCCACTTGCCATCCCATCTGCAAAAGAAATCTTTAGGATTGTATAACAGACGTTACCGTCGCCTACGTGGTGACATTGTTCTGGTGTTCCAGATATTAGAAAACGGTGGTCCTCCTTGCCTTCAGGTCCCGACACTTAGCCGCAACTCACAACTGATTGGTCACCAGCTGAAACTGGTCCATCAGTACAGTCGGCTGGGGTACCGGTGGAACTACATTCCCCTCCGAATTGGTTGGCACTGGAACGCTGTCTTGATTAACTATCTTACTGTGCACACGCTACCCACTTGTAAAATGCGACTCAGAAATAAATTATACCAACTGCATTACTTGCTTTGAATACTGCTCACCAAGCAACGACAAGACGCATATAAACGATGTGCTCAGCAGCTTCCATGATATCATGGTAGACAGATTTACTCTCGGGTGAACGTGGATGATATGGTTAGTCCACAGGTGCGCGTTTCAATTTACTGTAACATTTCTTAAGTTTACAGTGCACTGAGTGAATTGGTGACGCCATGTGCAGACAGCGAATCTTTTTGGTGTGATAGGACTGGTTAACTTGTCTACGTGTACTTGTGGATAGTGACTCTATATAATAAAGTGGCACATCGGCCAGGCCGCAGTTTGCTAAATAGACATTTGAAAAGCACGGTAAGAAGAGGAAAACTGGTAGATGCATGCATTTCGTATTGTCTCCTCAGTACCATTAACAATAACCGTTATGCAACTATATACTTAAATATGTGTGTGACCGAATAAGCATGGGGTGCAAAATGAATGACGGAAGTTCCACCCCTATGTCCACGGCAGTCATAAGCTGATAAATAATTGCTTTTGAACACACAGGGCCGGCTTCATCTGGCTTATCGCAACGGTCTCGGCGAAACGGAGGAAGCGGGGATTAGGGTGACGTAATACAAGTGTGAACGCTGATCTAAGCTCTATCCGGTGACGCATAGTCAGCAGGTGTTTACCTATTGAGAAAGCCGGCAGCTTGCTCAAGCACGGAACTTCAGTGGGACAGGGATGCTGGTCAATTCCACGTTGAACCCACCTTGGCATGTGCTCCTTTATTCGGGAAGTCAAAGACCGATTGGTTCTGCCTATGTAACCGTTTCCGCAGTAGCATACGAATTTGTATATGCAATGTGAGTTCGCCCCCATCGGTTGAGCTTCCTTCGTTGTAGGCACCAGCAAGTTACATGTTCTATTGATGACCACAACCTGAGCAGCACAGTAACTTCTCTGCGTAGCAAAGATTAGACATTTGGTGGTTTTCAGTACAGTAAAGTCAACTTTGAAAGGCAACCCGATATAGATCATTTTCTTGGCTGCCGTATGCACCAAGTCTTTTGGGTCTCGCTGTTGGCTGTGCTTCTCTATAAATATACGTGGATAACCATTTACAGTGAGTGTTGTTGTAATTAACTCTAGCTCGTCAGCTGGACGATCAGCCGAGCAAATTCGTCTAGCACGGTTAACTAAAGTTTTCACAAGGGTCCGCTTGTACCGCACTGGTGTGAAGCTGGTGAAGTGCAGGTATTGGCCAGACCAGGTTGCTTTCTTGTAGCTAGACCTTTTAATGAGCCCGTCATCCCTGCGACTGATGAGGATGTCTAAGAATGGCAGACAGTTGTTTTTTTTCCATTTCGCAGGTGACCCGCACGTTGGTATGTGCACTGTTGAGTTGCTGCACAAACTGGACAATGTGCTGCTTCGATGAACAAAACGCCAATATGTCATCCACATAATGCCTATAATATGATAACTGGCCTATTTCTGCGGATATGCCTCTTCCTATCATCAGCAGGAAGAAATCGGACAGTACAGGGCCTAGTGGGCTACCCATTGCCACACCATCGATTTGACGATATGGGATGTTCTGAAAGTGGGAGCCAACATTTGCTGTACACAGAAGTAAGGATTCCCTTAGAAATTCGACTGAAATTGGTAACGAATAACTAGATTGCTCAACTAGCTCACATATGTAATCAACAGTTTGCTGTAGTGGAACGTTGGTGAATAGAGATTCAACATCCAAGGAACACATGACCTTATCGGAGAGGTTGATGTAATCTAAATCATCGATAAGTTGAAACGAATTTTTAAGACTATATGGATTGGACATTTGTCTCAGAGGCGAAAGTATCTTCACAAGCCAGCGAGCCAATTTATGCTGCGGCGCATTTACCATTGATAGAATCGGCCTAAGTGGTACTCCATTCTTGTGTGTCTTCGGTGACCCATATAACTGCGGAGTAGTGCTGCCACATGGCTTCAAACAATTATAGGTGTCACTATCAATCACGCGATGAAGGAGAAGCATTTCAAGATAGGCAGCAATGCTAGTTTCAACATCGGCTACGTTCTCCATGTTATTAAGTCGTTCGAATTCGTTCGTGTCGTTGAGTTTGTTACTCATTTTCTGAGCGTACTCGGCCTTATTCATGACCACAACTTCAGGGCCCTTATCCGGTTTCATTACCACTACGCTCTCAGTACGCAGTTCACGCAGCGCCTGAAAGTGTCGGCCTGTGAGTGCGCGTTTTTCAGTCACTGGCACAGGCTTAAATTCGTGGGCAATGTCTGTCAATATGTTTTTAAACCAAACAACACTCTTAGGACTGGATGGTTGAAGCTCCTTAAATTGATTAAAAAAGTTCTCAAACTGAGCTTCTATAAACAACCCGTACTGAGGAGACAATATGAAATGCATGCATCTACCAGTTTTCGTCTTCATACCGTGCTTTTCAAATTTCTGAAGGGAACTAACTGCATTAAATAGACCTTTGTTGATCTTTATAAGGAGAACACTTGTCAGGCGAAAACCCACCACTTTCTGGAACACTGTAGTCCATCACTTTGAATGACAATGTGCAACTGGCATAGCATATTATCAGCCGATTGCTCACTCGGTTATTCGCAGTCGAATGACCCCAAACTTTCCCTGATAGCTGACCAAAAAGCTTAGTCAGGGCCCGCCACAGTTGTTGGGAACGGTCGAGGAGCATGAAGAACTGGGTGAATAATTGTGCAGATGGGTAAATTCCCAAAGTATCTGGGGTCTGATGCTTTCTGTTTTTGTTTACTTTTCCGAAGTGTGAAGACTTCGTGTGCAGCTATCCACACAGGACATTAGTCATGGAGGTGAGTGCTGCTGAATCATTTTGATGTAAAGCCATGGTCCAGGTAAGTCCATATTGGCTAGTTTCCTCCCATCCTATGTGTACAAACCGTTTATCAGTCTAATCCCGGATCCCGAAGAAGTACCCGACCTCGGAGAAAAAGAACAGAGAGGAACAAGTTAGGAAAAGATTACAAAAAACACTCATGGAGCCAAGCAGTGTGAAAGTCCAAACGTACGACATTTACACTTGGGACAAACTGAGGTACAATATGCGACAAATGATATGCTAAACGTGCCTTTTGATCATGCAAAAATAGTAATGGCCGTACGGGTAGATTACTGTTATATACATAGAGACCAAGAGTGTGGTTCCTGAAAACAATCCACGAAGTAATAATTTAACGGTGTTGCAACCTTAGCAAGAACGACGGGACAATGAAGCACGATCCGTATTGCACGTCACGATCCGTCCCACACGCGCACACGCCCACACACATATAATCACATTTCCACACCACAACGCACTAGAAATTCGATGCGGTCGACGGGCACCTTCGCCCGCCAATTGGCGACCACTCGGCAACTCAGCTTCGCCAGTTTTGCTTCGTATCTCCGCTCCTGTACGTCGCTATCCGACCAGCCTGGATTTGTTCGAAGGCCCACGACTTGCTTGATCTCCCAGGCGTCACTCGGCTTGGAGTCATTCCTTGGGGCATAACAATCGGCGTCTCCGTCTGAATTCTTGGCCTCCTCCAATATCGTTTGAGATCTTCGGGGAGCAGACTTTCTTCCCGTCGTCGCCCGCGGTCCCTTTTCCACTCGTCCGGTAGGGCCTGCGTTATGCTGACTGCTTCCGGTGCCTCTGTCGGATACTCTGTCTTGCTCTTGTCGTTTTCTGCTGTTCCGTGTTGTCGAAGTCCTCCGCGCCTCTACACAATGAAGGTGTGTGAAGAGAGCAAAGAGAGGGTTCAAAGACTTGATGAAGATTGAATGGCGAATGAACAGCAGGTCAGCCTAATTCGCTAAGGAGCGCAGAATAAGTGAGTATCAATGGCTTGTGACGAGAGAGGGCTTTAGCAAGCAGCCTGTAGCGGAAGCCCGGTGAGCGATTCGAAAAGGCAGATCGGGTTGCAGGGAAACTTTTATTAGTACAGTAAAAGAGTTCCTGTTACCAAACTAAAAAAATTGCACCGTTGACGCTCTAGCTAGGGGAACGGAGGATGCACAGCATACAGGGCAGTCGCGCGTTGCAACCGAAACGAGCGCCAAGCAAAAGTGGCGATGAGCAAGTCAAGCATTCGAACTCAGCAATCAGTTCAAGAAACCACAACGGTCGCCTAGGTGTACAATGAAATAATTCTAGTTATTATTTGATACACGCAAACTGGGGAATCTCCAGACTGCTACATAGCCCTCCCCCAGAAGGGACTGTGTGAGCAGTCCTTCGATCTAAGTCAGGACTGTCCGTCGCGAGCCAGCCATCTGCGAGACTAGGTTGTGAAACCAGATTCAGCTGCTGGGGGAGAAACATGCAATTGGACCCTAGCGGGCTTCTACTCGTGTCCTCCCTACGGTGTCAAAATGGAAAAAACTGTGTGGGGGACAGTTTGTAAAGCTCACAAAGTTGGTTGAACAGGAAGTTCCTTCCACTTCCAGTTGACATGAGAGGATCCAGCGAAAAGCGAAAAAAAGGTGCAGCCAACCGACGGTGTACATGGAAAATAAAATGAACAAGCAGCGAAAATACATAGCAATACACACAAGTGCAAAGAGGAAAAGGTGTAAAGATGCTTTTCGGTTTTCAAAAGGTTTAGCTCTGTTTTGGTAGTTTCAAAATGTTTTGGTCCTTTTTTGTGGATTTTGGAAAAGGTTTGTGAGCAGAAAACAGGCAAGGAGTGTTCTATGGGAAGGAGTAAACGCTAAGGAAATCGGAAAAGCGTACTGAGGGTTTCACTTTCTTAACACTTCGATTAATAGTGGATCGTGAAGAAGTAACGTCGGTAGAGGCTGTCGGTTTTGCTGGAGCAGAGTGGCTGGTCTGACGTTGCCGTGCTAGCTGTGACGGCGCTAGCTGTGAAGGCGCATGTTGCACCGAACAGCCACACTTGTCAAGGGATGCTGGCTTGAATCGATCCACGTTGATCGTCTCAGTCTTACCATTGTAGTCAATGTTAAACGTCTTGTCGCTTCTGCGTACGACACATTACGGGGCAGAATAAGGTTGGAATGGCCGGCGTATGCTGTCAGCGCAAATGAAAATGTGCTTGCAAGTAGCAAGCCGTTCATCCACCTTTGTACACAAGCTCTGTGTTGCACAGGCTGAAGCTATCGCATGTGATGAGATAGACGAGCTGCGTAGTCGCCATAGTCGAAGTTTGTCGGTGCTTTTGGTGAGACGAGTTCACCGGGTAAGCGTTGTGTGCGTCCACAGATTAGCGAAGAAAGACTGGTGTGCAAATCTGCTTTAATCGTGTTCCCTATGTCTAAGAGAACGAGCGGAAGTGCATTGTACGAGGATGGGCTATATCGGGCGCAGTGTGATGCTTTGAGTTGCCGGTGGAACATTTCTACCATCCCATTAGCTGCGGGGTGGTATGCGGTGGTTCGGTTGTGTTGGCGACCAAGAACGTTGAGCAGTTTACTGAAGGATTCGCCAACGTGTGGACCTCTGTCAGTGATGACTACGCTTAGGCAACCAAATTGAGCTACCCAGCGTTCTAGGAAGGCTTGTGCCACTGTCTCGAATGAGCAGTTGTCCATCGAAAACCCTTCTGGCCAAGGGGTGGATCGGTCGACACGGGTGAGGAGGTACGTGTAACCTTTGCATGAGGGCAAGGTACGACCAGGTCAACATGGACGTGTGCGAAACGAGAGTCAGGAGCGGGAAAGACGCCAAGTGCGCTTTTGGTGTGTCTGTATACCTTGGCGCGCTGACACTCTAAGCATGCGCATGCCCGAAGGTGGACATCGCGGTTGATGTTGGGCCATACGAAGCGTTCGGTTGCGAGCTTCTGAGAAGCACGTGTGTCCTGATGAGACAGATTGTGCAAAGTGTTGAAAACAACTCAACTCGTCAATGTAGGAACCACGGGTCGGGGAGAAGTTTGTGAGACCACACAACGAATGGTGCTCTCAGATGAAGCAAGTGGAACTTCGCCAAGTTTCAACGAAGTGTTGCGTCGTAGCTTGTCTATGTTGGGATCAGCTTGTTGGGCAGCAACTATGGCGGTTAGGTCAATGTTGGTATCAGGCGATAAGCTGATCTGATGGATGGGAGAAAGCGAATCCGCGGCGGGATTGAGAGCACCTGAGACTTATCATACGTCTGTCGTAAACTGAGAAACCTAGTCTAGGTGTCTATTTTCCAGCGGAGATTACTTGTTTGTTACGCCATGGATTGCGTAGATCAATGGTTGGTGATAAGTGAAGACTGTAAAATGTCGACTTTAGTGATAGTGACGGAAAGGTGTGATACCTAGGTACGTAGCTAACAGTTCCCTGCCGAAGGTGCTGTAACGCGATTCGGCAGGTTGTGAACATTTCGAGAAGAAACCTAGGGGTCTCCATCGATGGTTGAGTTGTTGAAGAACCGCACTGACGGCAGTGTCGGAGGCGTCGGTTGTCAGGGAGAGTGGTGCAGATGTAGCTCCTCGTATCTATTACTCTACCGTCGGGGTTAGACAACATCACCTTCTCTGCGAAATCTGTGTTAAAGGAGTTGTTATCTTTGCGTATCCACAGTTCTCCTTGAGTCGACAACATCCGCCTAAAGGCTCTGCAGGCGATAGTTAGCGATTTAGCAGAACCACTGGCTGTTTTCTATCAGCGATGTCTAGAAGAAAACCATATTCCACCAGTACGGAAGCGAGGGGGCATCACTTCTATCCATAAAGGAGGTAGCCGCACTGACCGTACCAACTGCTGTCCAATAACACTACTTCCTGTACTATCCAAAGTGATGGAATCAATCATCCCAGATGCGCTGATGCAATACCTGGAAAGCCACAATTTAATAGCCCCAGAGCAACATGGCTTTCGTCAAAAGCGTTCGTGTAATACTAACCTATTAATTGCACGTAATAGCTGGACTGAAGCTGTTGATGATGGAGCAGGAGTCGACGTCATCTACCTGGACTTTTCAAAAGCGTTTGATCCCTTAGACCATGGAATTCTTCTTCAGAAGCTTCGGAACTACGGCATTAGCGACCCAATCCTGAGTTGGATTAGCAATTTTCTACGCGAACGACGGCTAGCGGCGAGAGTTCGAGAATCATTGTCCGATGCAATCAAGGTGGTGTGTGGCGCACCACAAGGCTCGGTGATTGGACCTCGTCTATTCTTGGTGTTCATTAACGATTTGGCGAGATAAATTGCTTCCGATTTCCTATTTTTCGCTTACACTATCAAGATATGGCGAAGGATCAGAGGACCGGATAACCACGAACGGCTCCAGGGCGTTTGTAACACAGTGTCAAACTGGTCAGTTCAAAACGCCCTACCATTCAACGTAGACAAATGTCGCGTTGTACACTTAGGCCGTAGACATAACTACACCTATTTGATTGGGATAAACGGATTGCACACCAGCTTCCAGGAACGTGACCTTGGCGTGCTCGTACAGAGCGACCTCAACTGTTCAAAACATGTTGAGATAGTTGCGAAAAGAGGCAACCAGCACGGCGGCATGCTGCGAAGTGCATTCGGGAGATCTGACCCGTAAATCTTCCCAATGATGCACAATTCCTACGTGCGCCCGCATGTTGAATATGCTATCCAAGCTTTGTAACCTTGGTTGCAGCGCGACCTAGGGGCGTTAGAGGCACCACAACGAAGAGCAACAAAGAACCTAAAGGGCCTGCGCTTTCACTCTTAACACCGAAGGCTAAAGTTGCTGGGAATTTTCAGAGGACGCTGTCGAAGTCTGCGCAGCGATCTCGTACTAGCGTATCAGATACTGATTGACCCCTACAACGGATGCCGCTATTTGCAGAAACAGCCACAACACGCAGCTCAGGGATAACCGCTTAAAATTGAAAGAACAATGTAGCCGTCTAGAGTGTCGACGTAATTACTTTTCGCTTCGGATTTGCCAACCCTGGAACGCACTTCCAGACTCAGTTGTATCCCCCTACCTTGGACGTTTTCAAAAAAGGATACGTTGACCTTAGCTCCCAGCGTTTTGTGACCTAAACTTCTCCATTGTGGATTACGCCAAGCATGTTTTCTACAGGATTTATGTATTAAGTGGACCCAAATGAGCAACCATATTTTATTTTGCTCACGCCTTATATCAACGATCCCTGCACCCCAGTGTATTTCTGAACGTTGACGCTCGATTTTTTAATTTTAAACTGATGTTATTTATCAAAGTATTCATCTCGACAAATGTACGGTAGACGACCCAGATACCTTTGGACTGCACCATATTCATCCCGACCATACTACGGGACGCGCCAAGCACTTGCTTTTATCCCATGCTAAATCATTGTTCATTATTCCAATAGGACTCACGCTGGTTGTTTTAAGCGTAGTAAGGAAGCTGGTGTCGTTGACTACTAAAGCTAAAGAGGTCTCATTTTAAGCGCTTTGTCCAGCATTCATCCCCTGTTTTTCAGGAGAGCCTACTGGAAATGGCTAGGGTTTGCTCACTGTCAAACGTCCCTCAAATGAATCAGCTTTAGTTTTCCTCATTTCTTAAATGATTGCCAGCAGGCTTTTATGTTTCTGCTCTAGTTCATGCACAAGCTTTACCAGTAGGATAACTACACATAATTCACAGAACCATAGATAGCTGGCTTAATACCATATATCGTCAACTGGTTCACTGCGAGGTTTGGACAGTTAGAATAGAATTTACTGCGGCAATGTGAACACCGAAATCTGGTTCATAGCTTTTGCTGGCATGAAGGAAGGTCACCTATTACTATCAACCTTGGTGGGTAATCAGGGGAAACCGTTGGTTGGTCTTTAAAAGCCACTGCGTCGAGCAATGCTTTTCCGGTCAATGAGGTGGTTGCCTATCTATCGATGTAATTGCAAGGTTAAAGCTCTCGGGGCATCCGCAACTGGCAGACAAGGATCAAGCGGATGGACGGCTCGTTCATTAATCTATATGAGAGTTAAATGAAGCAAACGAGCGATGAGGACACAAAATGCCAGATAGCTAATTCGCCTAGTGGCCGACAGCTGTGGTTAAAAGCTGATCGTATAGATCTTTGAATTGATTTTCGTTTGAGACCACAAATATTGCTGTGGCCCAGGGTTCGGAAAAGTCCTCGATTACGTTTCACTGGGAACGGTGCGAAAACCGCAATGTTGAATTTACACATGATCCATGGAAGTTCAATGCAAAAGGTGGAATGCACTAAATAGCGCCAATGAAGCTGGATCGAATGAGCGCAAACATACGCGTGTGCGATGACAGATATGTCAGTAAACACGTTTAGAGTAAGAGGCCAGAGATTTTACGTCCGCTGCGCTCAACTCATGCAGACTAGGACCGACCTTGTCAAAGGAAAATAATGTAAGTTTGCTTTCCCTGAGACAGCACACACGGCTTTCACCGAGCTCAAGGCTGTTATCTCCAACATAGCACTCCACGCTCAATCCGGATCGTTAGCTCCCCCTTCCCTGACGACTGACGCCTCAGACTTTGCGGAAGATCTGTTCTCCAACAATACGTTGCTGGACAGTAGCCACCTCACGTTTTCTTCTCCAAACGCTTGCAACCAACGGAATCCCGCTACAGCACGTTCGGTAGAGAACTGCGTGCCATCTACCCAGCCATCCGTCACTACCGCCACGCATTAAAGGCGGGGATTTCACGGCCTACACTACACATGCTCCTGTCGTTTTCATCTTTATCTCATCTTCTGACCAATATTCATCACGGGGAACTAGATACCTGGACGTTATCAAGTAGTGCACTGCTGACATGCCTTATGTCTCAGGTACCGCAAACCCCGTTGTCGACGCCCTCTCTCGCGTCAAATTCACCCGCAGCCTTTGCCTACCATCAACCTTGCTACCATGGCATCAATTCAGACCCAAGATGAAGATTTCAAAAGTATACTGTACTTCACTTCGCCGGAGCTGCAACCTGTTCCCCCTGAACCACAGACAGAACAACCCGTTGCGACACTACCACAGCTTGTCCTAGACCTGTCGTGCTCGTCTCTTTCAGATGCACAGTCGTCGACACCACCAATCACCCTGGTATTGGTGCAAGTGTGAACAAAGATATTCGTAACTGGGCTCGAGCTTGCCTTCACTACCAGCGCTTCAACGTACACCGACACATCTGCAGTCCTATCGGCTCATTCCATACGCCGGATTAGCAGTTCTCACACGTTCAATTAGAGGTGGTATGGCCGTTGCATAGTTTTCGCGGATTCGTTTACATACTGACGTGTGTCGACCGCTTCAATATATAGTCAGAGGCCATCCATGTACCGGACTGAAAGACCGAAACCGTCATCTGTGCGTTGTTGGATGTTTGGGTATCCCACTACTGATGCGCATCTACCATTACTACCGAAGGTGGAACGCCTTTCGAATATTCACATTTCGATAAGTTCTGCAACTTTCTTGGCTGTCGGCGTATTCATACGACGGCATACCACCCTGCGGCTAATGACCTAGTCGAACGCTTGCACCGACTGCTTAAGTCATCTTTATGTGACTGAGTGCAGTGAAAAGATTTTAATGATACTTTGCGTGTCCACAACAGCACCAAAGCTGACGTGCAGTGCGCACAAGCAGAGCTGGTCTATGGCACAGCACTTAAGCTGCCAGAGAAGTTAATTTCGCCCCTCGCTTTCGTGGATACCATCGGTATACTTCGCATCTTCCGTCGCACAACGCATGCATTTGTTGCGTCCGCTCCCTCCTCGTGAGCAGAACATAGATATGAAAATGCACAGTGGACTCTCTAGCTGCGTATGCGTATTCCTTCGCACAGACGCAGCGCGTCGTCCCCTTCAGCTTTCTTACACCGGCAGACTCAAAGTTCTCCAGCGAGCCCCAAAACATCGTTGGCAAACAGCGGTGCCCACAGATCGTCGCAAAGTAGCATGCTTCGAGGACGCACTTCCTAAGGTACCTGATGCCATGGCTCAGGTACACCCAAGTGCAACTGCGTCTACTACACCAATCACTTCAGACTCTTCTGTTACCTTTGACGCTCCGCCAACCCAGTCCAAACCCCAAGTAACTGACCGGCGCGGTAAACTTGTCAGATATGTAGTTCCACTTTCACATTTTAAACGTTTGTTATTTTCCTTAATAATCCTATTTTATAGCAGGCATGCGCTTTATTAACAAAAGCTTTGCAAAGTGACGAAAAGTCCCTAAAATTTTTTGTAAAACCAAAAAAGTACCCCATTTCGCTCCGTATACTTGCGTTGTTTGATCAAGCCTAATTTGGTGTGCCTCGATGAATTCGAGAATAAACGTATAAATTTACGGTGTCACGCTGCCTGTCCCGACCACGCTCCACCCTACACGAGGTTTAGCTTTCAGAATCTGTCCCCCGAAAAATCGTGACATCTTTTGGCCCATCTGTCCGAAGCGTCAGGTCCCATAAACTTGGCTCAAAAGAAGGGCTGTTCCCCACCTTACCGATACTGACAGGCTATTCAGACCCGCGAGCGCTCTCCAAAGATGACATCTGGGTTTCTTCGTGGGACGAGGACCATGGTCTGGAGTGTGGTGGTGGGGGGGGGGAGTGACGCCTTCCAAGCGCACCGTCGGGTCTGTAGCGGTGGAAATGTTCTGTCGGACTTTCTCTGGACTAGCCAGTATCTTCGCAGATTGACCAGCCCGTTCACCGACGATGCACTCCAGTCCACACCCAAATAATAACAGATAATAATGAAGCCTGGACTCGACGAACTCCACTCGCCTCTTTCTGTCTGCTTGCGCCCACTACAACTGCTACCCTACTCTTTCGTCCTCACTTTGTCTCTGCATCTGATATCTACTAAAAGCTTCCATCATTCAGCCTTCTACGGGGATACCCATGTGATGAACATGAATCATTCGCGCTTACAGTACTTTGAGGTATTGGAGTATATTCGCGTTTATATCTTTCGATCATCTATTTGTTTGGCTGTACATACCAATCACTTGCTCTTCTGGTTAGTCACATTGCAACACTACTGTCTGCTTCTGTTTACCTTCCCTCCAATCTTTGTAGTTTTTATCAATACACGTAGGGTCCATACGATCTAACTGTTCTCCCTACTTCCGTACTTGGTATGCCTCTTACGTGCCAACTCTCGAGATTAGCACCCTAGAATAGCAGTGTTATCGTAAAGTGACACTAGCTTTGCTTTGGTTCCGAGTTGCTCTTACTTTATATACTTGTTCAGACGTGTTTTCTGCTTAGGGGTCATAGTTTATTGCGCAGTGTCATTATGCCCGCAATCAGTGAGAAGCAAATTAGCTGTCATCTGCGGTCGTTGACGAGTGTAGTGTACATGAAATATTTAGCCTTCAGCATCGTGTGACAATGGGTGTTATTCTTGTTCGCAGACTCCGATTGTTTATTGGTTGTACTCATGATACATCCGGTTCACTTTCGCTGTCCCCGTGAGTCGCCTTGTTGGACTGCTGTCTGCTCTTGCTTGACTGCTCTCCATACTTTTCAGCTGTTGTCAATACACATTGGATGCAGTCGATATGACTGTTCTCCTTATTCTCGTACCTGGTAAACCTCTTGCGTGTCGCGGTTTGCGACCAGTACCACAGTAGCACCCTACAGGCATGGCCGTCGTCTACAAGAATGTCCAGATTATGTTTTTCAGAGTTTAACTATGTTCAAAAACGTTACAAGACTCCTCAAAGTCTAGATTCATTGTCGAAGTCATAGAGCAATCAGAACTTGAAACTATGGAAACATACCCTAGTAGGTTGGCCGTTTGCTTTTAGCGAGAGCCCTGAGAGCGATTCCAGAAGACAGATCAAGTTGCAGGGAAATGTTTACACGTACAACAAAAGGTTCCCTGTTGCCTAGCCATAAAAAGCGTCACCGTTGCCGCTGTTAGCTAGGGAAACAGAAAATGCACAGCGCACAAGGCGATTGCGCGTTGCAACTGAAGAGAGCGCCAATTGAATATGGCGATGCTCAACTCAAGCAATCGAACTCATCAATCAGTACAGCAATCCGCACCGGTTTCCTAGGTGTACCACCAAATAATTTAGTTATAGGGTTAAACAAGCAAACTGGGGAATCTTCAGACCTCTACAAGTTGCAATTTCTGCTTGGCGACTAAAAATATTATAGGGAGAGCTTTGTTATCGGATTGGACCTGATTTACCATACGGAGGTATGTTTAATCCTTATAGTCTTGAAATCGGTGTTAGTAGCAAGTAAACTCCTACTTGTGAAATTGTTGGGCACGGGTTTGCTTTGTAAATTTTAATACGATTGAACACGCGTAAGTAGAGTTCACTTTTCTTAGACGTTTAAGGGGACAGCCCGTTCCACTCATGCTACACACGTTAAACGAGACACGCTCCACAGTTTCCAGGTGTATATCGTCAGGTATCTGGAAGATGACAACATTTTGAGCTCGGTTTATCCATTCACCAATTTCCGTGGTGAGCGATGAAAAGATCGACGCTGCTTCTTACAAATGATTTGGATCAGATTTGTTAAGCACATACACTGAATATGATACTAATGTTAATTTCTCCGGCACCTGACTGACTTCGTTGAGCTTTTTATTCAATACGGTTATCTCACTTTTGGTTGTGGCTTTTAATGGCAATTGAAAGTGTCAGATTAGGCAATGGAACAGTGCTCTTAGTTTTAGCAGCTTTTGATGGTCGGATCATGTTGTTGTCCATGCCGTCCCCTGCAACCAACGTTGCATTTTGGTCAGAAGAATCCAAACATTTTTGAATAATGAGCTTAGCAGTACTCGGCTTACGGCATGTTAACTGACGTTTGTAGTCAGTGATTGGAGGAAAAGATGGTTTCCTCGGAATCTTAAAGTAAGAAACCAGATGATAAAGCTAACCGATTATCATCTATGCAAACTCAGAAAGATGAGAGCTAAAAATTAGACCACAGAACAGGGATGGAATGAACGTGATGTTAGAAAAAGTGCTACTACGACGTACAATTAATATGGAACACAATTCAACAGATATAAATAAGATCCGAAAAGAAGAGGAACACAAGTGCCAAAACTCATCGTTTTCAAATACTTACCATTCGATTTCCCCACATATGCTGTAGTAACTCGAGTTACTGAGTGATGATTGACCGAACCGCCGCGTCAGTTGCTAACGATCGAATGACTGCGAGGCCCTGAATGATGTGCAGCACAATTGGAAATGCAGGCCTAGACGCGATTGGTCAGCATCAGCTTAACAATGCGGTGTCTTTGGCTGCAAAGTGTGTTGCAGTTACGTACAAAATGTCCGAGTGTTATCAGCTACAGCTGGATGGAGACCCAAGTAAGGAGTGCTCTCGGAAGTGTGCAGTTCGGTTTATATATTAGTGCGGCTTAATTCGTGACTAGTTACAAAGTAAGAAGGCTAGACACTAATATAAATAATAAACTTGTACAAGGGTTAATGATATACATAAGAGAGACTTATGAGTTTGCATAATGACTGTGAGTCCGATTCAGGTTGCGTGCGGTTCTGACTATGCCTGCGGCGGACCTCGAACACGTGAACGGAAGCGTGCACGTCCGCTTCTGCTAGTCGTTTTGTGTGCGCCATGATGCAACATAGGTATGGCAGTGGAGGCGCAATAAAGTGCACTCTCAACAGCCTAGGTTCGTCACGTGCTTTGGTGCACCAGCGTGGTCATTCGTTAGTATTCAAACACTGTGTTGACGCCGGCGTGGATCACGTGGCGCATATCGCGTGGTGTGTGGTTAGGCCCTGCCAAGCAGTTTAGGTGAAAAGTGCAGTGCCACAAACACGAGTGTTTTGAAGTGGCAGACGGACCTAACGCCGCCCACAGAGTGTGATTCGACAAAGCTTCTGCCGGAAATGCAGCAGCGAGGTAAGCAGTGTTGTATGGAGTCCGATGGATAGCCTAGTGAATCCGAGTTGAAGGAGTCCAAGCGCAGCAGTGTACGTTAACATGGTGGTGGAAAATTCGCAAAAAGTCAGAGCGCTGGAACTGTTCGGCCCCCACGCGACTCTTGCTTGACAATAGACATATACAAGCACCTACAGATAAGTACTACATGAAAGGATATGGAAACTGAGAGAGTTACAGTGACTTTGGGGACCAGCGGAAGAGCTGTTTTAACGATAGGTGACGTAACAATACCACCGCCCCAAACAGTAAACAAAATTTACCAACTCGACTCGGAAGAAAATTGGAATGGCGAGTGGGTCGAATGGAGTGAAACCATGTGTTGCGCTCTGACAGCTGACAAAGTTGAAAATGGGAGCAGGGGGCAGCAATGAAATCGTGGAAGCTGAAGCCAATGTTGCCGAGGGTGGCCCCTCTCCATGTGCATTCAACGTGATTGACGGTAGCTGCAGACCTTGAGTGACTCCTCGTGGCAAACACCAGATATTAGGCGTCGCTCTCTGTATAGCTGCGACTTTTGGGTTTCCTGAGTTGCGTGAATCTTTCCACGGTATCATATCCAAAGCCGAGGTTGATTAACCTAAATGAAATGCACACGTGGTGAACAATTTTAGCACTTCTGATGCTGCTATATCAAGAGGATGGCCGAAGGATACTTAAACGTTAGTTCCTGCAATAAACGCCCCCGAGGATAGCGATTTACAACCTCCAAGATACTCAGGTAGCGTAAATGCCATGAATGTCCGATTAAGGATAATGCAGCTCCTTTCCGGGCGGAAGGACAGTGTATACATATGGAGGGCTTCTTCAAACCTCCCAGGAATCAGAGACGTAGACACTAATTTGCCGTCACTGCTCAACTTAGAGTGCGTTGTTCCTCTCAGTTGGATGACACTAAGTCTCTATACCATTTCTCGGCCAAGTTGTCGTCTTGGGCAACAGAATTAATCTGAGGGGGCATCCAACATGAGTCTACTCAATTAATTTGAGCCGTGCGTACGCCACTTACTTGTGCAGATGTGTAGGTGTGCGTGTATAGCCCGTCGACCTAAGTGTCCACGACCAACTGGACTTGGAGATGTCTGCTTTTTTGGTTGCGTCATCTCGTTACAACGCGATGACACAATAGCCCGATACCCAAGTAGCAAGGATGAGGAATTTGCTGTTTCCGTGTTACGTCAGTCACACACTACCCTTGCAACATAGCACAGGATTTCGCGACACTTATCAGTGTCTCCTGTACATAACGCAGGTTGTTGCCATCGGATACCAAAGTCCGTAACTTGCCTCGTCCAGTTAGGTCGACAGGCTATACACGCACACCTACACATCTGCACAAGTAAGTGGCGTACGCACGGCTCAAATTAATTGAGTAGACTCATGTTGGATGCCCCCTCAGATTAATTCTGTTGCCCAAGGCGACAACTTGGCCGAGAAATGGTATAGATGCTCCTGTCGAGCGGATGAAAGACACTGTAAATCCAGCTCCAGCTGAGTGTGTTGGGGGTTCGCTATTTCCATGGTGTGTGCTCATGTGATCCCCGATAGCTTTTATGGGTCTCTGGGACGCGCATCCTGCAACGTCTCACAAGATTCCTGTGACAGAATTTCCGAGATTGTATAGTAAGGGAAACTGGCCGATGGATAGACAGTGCCACGTTATTGACTGTACAAGACGCATTCGGGCCCCAAGATATGCCCGCAATATTGGCTGGAAGTGATTCCAGGTTCATAGTAAAGCAGAATGATGCTAGACTAGCCTTTATACGCTGCACCGAAGATTGTATTGGACTAAAGCCGGAAATCGGAGAGGCATATCCTACCAAGCACACATTAGATTCATGAGCGGATGCAGCGAGGTGCGGCTTGGGTTGCACCTGAAGACACGCTAACAGCGACCCACCAATTGCTGACAGTATATTATTGCCGTCCGATTGCATGTTCGAATTACCAAAGGAAATCGAATCGTCGGGACTAAAGCCGGTTCACAAGTACAAACGGACTGGTAGTTGAAGTAGTTAGTTCGCACGGTCAGTTGAGATAGACGTTCCTAGAACCTCGACAGTGAGGATGAGTAAGAAAATGAGCAACTCAAAGGATGAACTCCGCAATGATTAGTTTCGGTAAGTAAACCACCGGACTGTGCGTCCGGAACCGTAAGACAACACTAGCAATATGCGTCTCAAACACACTGAGAAAGGTTTCGTAGTTGTGTATATCGGTAGTGCAACCGAGGGATGGTGATTTGCTCATGAATTATAGCGGAAACGAGTTGCAAAGGTGTCTGAGAGTACACTGAGTACTTGCAGCAGTAATGCCTTAGGATATGGTGCCCGATGATCTCTTCACGATCGGATTGTGAATCGACTAGATCAACTTACGCAACTGCACATTTAGTACCATCACTGAAGATATCCTCTCCTCTCTAAAGGCAAACCGCAAGTCGGATTTGGGTATATCTAAAGATCCATTGTGACTGGCGTAGGGGTCACTTGAGGGGACTGGCTGAGCTGTGGATCGCATAGGAGAGCCAAAACGTGACGCAGATTGTGCAAACGTTTTTGTTGGAAAAACCCTTGGTGGATAGCCATGGGAGTTGAGTCTCCCAATCGTTAAAGTTCCCATGATCATTTTCGATACATTCACCAAACCTGCGTTCGAAATTCAACAATAGTACCTGAGCCAAAGGAACATCACTGATTTATCCCCGGACTGATATTTGTATGAAAGATAATACCAGTCAAGCTGATCTCTATTGTGCAGATGCCTCAGGATTTGGGGCGTGGAAACCATCCCTTCGGTGGACCGAGTGAAGTGACGCGATCGGCGTCATCAACCCATTGCAAATTGATCTTTTTGGAACATTCCGAAAGGAAACCACCATACAATTTGGTAGACCAAATGATATGTGCCTTCACCAAGGTTTACACAAAAAGTGGGTGCTTACGGTATCTCGGGCAGGTGAATAGGGTTATTTGGAGGTGTGTGAGATGTGGACCTTGAATACATTCGAGTCTAGTTCTAGTGTTCGGTGCACGCGCATATATATCCGTTTGCAGAAACACACATTGAAAAATTCGAAATCTGCGGGGTTATCCGCCACAAGTGGAAAGTGAAATATAAAATCAGACAGCACGCAGGTGTAGTTGAATTCAGTGGCCGCAATCGTGGTGCAAAGAGAAACAAAGATAGTAAAAAGATGCATACCCAATATGAAGAAGAGCGCAAGGCAACGATGACAGGATGTAAATACAAGAGAGAAGTAAACATTGGAAAAGACCGCGTGGTTGCGCCAGTGGTGGAAAATGAAACAGTGAACGCTTGATCTCAAGTGGTCAAACGCATCACAACAAGCGGATACGACAATTAGGCTCGCCACAATAGCAATAAAGAACTTTAAATGGAACAGCATCGACCGTGTAACCATAATCCCACGTCATCTCCTCACCGACTGCGATATTCCTGTGGGCAAAACAGATGAAAAGACTGTTAGGAGAAGAAAGTGGGAATACATAGATAATCAAGTAGCTAACGAACCATCAGTCGGGAGCTTCAAATATTATTTTAGGTCGTCGCGTAACTCAGTACGGAGGGTTGTGTTATAGGTGCGCGGGAAAGGTAACCATAATAAGAAGAGGCGTGAATTATGGCAGCAAGGAAACCTAAAATGTAGTGCAAATGTCGGTGTGGACAATGTTTTTTCATCTGACTATTTATTCGACGATTCTTTTATCTACTAGTAGCTAAGTAACGATTCTGTCGTGGAATTGATCTGATCAAAGGATTAATCAATACATACACCCAAAGTTGAAGAAGTAAAAGACAAGAAATGAGCATGCAAGTGCAGCATGTCCTGCGAAACGAGTTCCCAGGTTCGTTACACCAATCGAACCGCCGGACAAGACATAAACAACTGTTGGTGAGGGCGACTGAGACAGTGCATGACATGATCCAACAATAAAAATTTAAGGATCAAAGAGTACAAAAGAACAGTGGCGAAATAACAGACAACAACAAATAGGTGCGTTATGAACGGTTACCTCTTTGTAAAAAATGCAACTTCAGGAAATCTTGGATCATGACTGTCAATGAACACATTCTGTACAAAAACATTGGGGTTACAAGAGTGGTTAAAGTAACGGCCCAGATTTCCCATCTTTTTGGCATCCATAATATACGGATTCTCGTCTTTGAAATAGGTTCTCGCTGGTAGCCAACCTGGTTGTGCCACTGGGTAGAAACGCCGCGATTGGGAGTGACACTTGTGGCGGTGCGAGTGCAAATGTGAACGTGGTCCTTCCTGTGAGTAGACCGAGGCCGACTCGGAATTTTTAACCGGAGCTGCAGAGGTACGTGGGTCTGGTGCTAAAGTGTGAGAGCAGTGACAACCGAATTGAGAAACCAAGCAATGTGGGATTAGGTAGAATTTCATCTCGCAGTAGGTCATGCAAAGAATGCGAAGGAGGGAAAAAGTGAGGAGTACTAAACAAATAACAAACGGTATTGCCGGGCAAGTGCACAACGGATCTCATATTCGGTGATGGTAAGCAACCGAGTGTGTGTATGGTATGCATGTTGGCATTGTCACAGATAGGTGCATATAACTAGACAAATGTCAAGATGAGCGAACACGCTATGGAAACATCGTATTGAGGCTTAAGAAATTATATACCAATCAGAATATGTAGACAGACATAAATTGTTACTCATGGAGCAACTTAGTCAGACGCTGACAGCCACTGTCAGTTAGGTTACAACAATCAACTGCACATGAACTCGTGGGCGAGAGTTCACCAGCCGTTTAAGCTCAGGTAGCCACAATGCATGAGTGAGACTATTCATGCTGCCGATTCACAGATACCTAAACAGCCTTTAATATCCACATACGGACGTAAATCAAAGGGTATATGGGGGGGTTTGAGAGATAGTTTGAACAAGTTAGTTGGCTCATCCGAACGGCTGGTGAACTCTGACTCACGAGGTCATGAGAAGTCGGTTGTTGTAACCAGGGACGTAGAAGCCTCTTCCAGAAAAACGTTTTCCAGACACGGCGCGTTATCATAAAACAAAAGACAGTGTTCGACAAAAGACAGATTAATGGCATCAAACAAATGTCGCAGCCAGTGCGCACACCTTCGCTTGTTGTAGTATCCGCGTAAAATGGAAAACACTACCAAGGCGACGTTTGTTACGGCGCAGACAACATGCAAATTTCGACCGTGACTATCAGCCACAGTAGGTTTTGATCGGTGCCCCTCCCGTGGTGAACGGCCTTGAGTGAGTGCGCAAGGGATTGAAATTAGATTGCCTACCTCACGTAAGAAGAACAATTCCCGTCGCCTTTCGTTCTCCAGCGTGTTAATGGATTCCGGAACTGTGTGTAAGTTCATCGTTACCAACCGACCGTCTAGATATAAGGCGACGGCACTGGTTTAACCTTAACGTGGAACTCAGACTTCAATCGCAAACTAAGTGTTGAGAAGAGTACTGTTGGTTCTGCAGACACCCACTCAAGCAGAGAGTCGACGTAGCTAGTAGGGCTCTGCGACGGGCACCCGGTATTGTCCGCTCGGTTATACTAATCCCAATACTAGCAACAAACTGGTGCAGATACTCAAGTTTATACTAAGCAAACAGGAAACATGTGTCCAATCGTCACCTTCTTCATGCGCTTGAAGTAATCAATTCCTCACTTCCAATGGGTGGCGCGCATACGGTCCCCTTTATGGCATATCGTGTCGGCAAAATGAACGTTCCATGATGAACTGCGAAAAATATTTGGTCAGATGCGAAACGTCGGGTGCCCAACAAACACATTTACCGGCCATTCATCAAGCCATTTGAATTGATGACGTCCCGGCCGGTTACAAACATATTCCAAGATATCAAGCGTTAAATTGTCTTAATCGAAGCGCAGATTTCGTTTGTATTTGGCTGTGCTGCACGCCATGGTGACAGAGGAAAAGAAGATACTGACGAGCAGACGGCAACTCGGTTATGGAAGGCCATCGTCGATTGTGATAAGGACTTCAATACAGATAATGAGAAGCTCGCTGCTCGAAAACTGGCGTGATGAACTCGTTGTAGAAGACGGTCTGAGTTTCAAAGGAAATGGAGTCTTGATCTCAAAGGCAATGCATCGCAACACCCTGGGAAGGATTATTGGCGCGCACTTGGGAGTGAACAGCTGCGTTGCACATGACAGGGAGTTGATATTCTGGCTTTGGATGGTCAGTCACAATAGAGACTGTGTCGACCAGTCCGATCTGTCGCGTATATGACGTTCGACAAACGAAAGATCCAGGGGCGCACAGAGAGGTTCCAAAAAGACTGTGGCAGAATGTAGTACTTGATCTGTTCACGCATAATAGAGGCAGGTCACTTCAGTGACCATTTTGAGATTGTTGCACTGTCCATGTTTACGCTGCAGTGACCCGGCTGAGTGGTCATTGTGCTTGACATGGAATCCACGAGGAAATAGTACCGGACAACATACCGTAGTTTGTAACGAAGGAGTTCCACGCCTCCAGTGAGAGGTGGGAATTTTCTCATCGGTACCCTAGCCCTAATCACAGCCAGTCGAACGGGAAGGCGGAGACAACAGTAAAAGATGCGAAGAGAATAGCCAATGCTAGAGAGATGAAGGAGGACCTGTATATCATGTTTCCGGGAAGGATCACTCTGTCTACACAAATAACAGTTAACCATCTAAGGATCGTTTAGCCACAAAGTGAGAACTGTGTAGCCTGTTGCCAAAATGCTGCTCAAACCGGAACCACAATCACCGGCGTTGATGCATGGCCGTCTCAAAATAATGCACAAGCGGTATTATGGTCGGGGGTCTAAAGAATTACCATCACTATGGGTCTGCGAAGATGTATGGATACAAAGGATACATGCGGCCGAAAAACGGTGGAGGAGAGTGACGGAAACGCAAAACAAAAAAGTTATGTAGTCGAGGTGCGAAACAATCCGTGTCGGTAAAGAAAAATTCACGCGAAACATCCGTACAAATAAATATTCAACCCATGGCCAATAGTACAATTAGTATAGTGTCACAACGTACAGGAAATAAAATAAACAAACGGAGAGAGAAAAAGAATATAAAACAGTATTCATGAGGATAGTGTCAAAACATGTCCGCCAATGCACCCGGCTTCTTGCCATATCCGAAGGGGTTTCGGACCATGCGTACTCGTGATCCTTGCACTCCCAGCCAGTGAGTAGACAGCGCCTGAGCATAGCTAACTTTGACGTTAGCTCTCCCATGCTTCTGGACCAAATCATGCGTTGGCCACCTTCCTTTCGCTTTTAGCCGACTTCTGCGCGCGCATAGAACGCAGGGCGTGGTAAACGATGAGTAGGCATGTGAAGAACATGCCCAAGCCAAGGAAGTCTGCGCAGTGAAACTATGCTGTTCGGTGGCTGGCAAAGTCTGTCTGGCTTAAAAAATCCTTCGTCGAAAATCCTCATTACTGGTGTGATGTTGCCATCGTACACTGGCAATACTCCGAAGGCAGGCGCAATCCAAAACAGACAGCCTGTCAACGTCCTTTGCGCGACCAGGTCAAGTCCTGCAGCCAAAGAGCAGGACCGCCCTCATCATGGCATCGTAAACTCGACCTTCAGAGAGACTCAGATTGCTTCGACAGCAGAGACAGTGGAGATTAGAAAAAGTAATCCGAGTCTTGCAGACGAGCACAGAAACCACTAGCGTTGAGGCAGCTTCCCAGGTAAACCAAGATGTCTATCACTTCCAAGGAATGACCTGAGAGGATAGGAATAGGAACAGTGCCTAGCTTTTACTGCAGGAAGACGTTGCACTTCGATATGGTGAAGGTCATTCCAAGCTGGGAGACAGACACCTCTAACAGGCACGGCGGCGTGTGAAGAAACGCAAGCTACAGCGATGTCGTCCGCATACTCCAAATCCTGAAGTCCGTCACTCAGAAGCAGCTTGACGCCACTGGGTTCGTAGTCCTCCAGAGCACTCCCCAGGATTTCGTCCATAAAGAAATTGAACAACAAGGTGGATGCAAGGCAACCTTGTCGCGCGCCCCATGATGAAACTAAAAGGGAGGGGGCGCATGTCTGCCGTACACCCGCACTCGGCCAGAGGTTTGGGAGTAGATGGATTGAAGGATGGTGACGTACATCTCGGGCACTCACATTTTTAGACAACTTCAGAGAGCAGCACGGCGAACAGAGTCAAACGCCGATGTATGTCAAAGAGGACAACGATCACTGGTCGGCCAAATGTTTGACGACACATGAATATTTGTCGGAGTGTAGTGTGAGCGATACAACTCTGACCTGAGCGGAAGCCAGCTTGCTCTTCATGTATGCTCTGTTCGGGTAATAGGCTGAGCCTACTTAAAAGCAGAGCAGCGTGCACCTTGAAAGCAACACAAATGAGACTAATCACTGTGGTTAGCGTAGTCAGTTCGGATACTGCTTTTGAAGACGTTATTAGATAAACTTCAGTCAAATGGGATAAGTTAAATGAGCCAAATCTCCTGAAGTAGGGGTGTTAACTGCTGAACAAGTGATGGATCACCATCTTTGAAAAGAGCCGGAGGGAGTTCATCTGGGCCAGGGGTTTCATAGGGCACCAACAGGCGAAGCCCATGAGCGACCTCAGCTTCAGATGGTGATGAAGCATTTAACACTAGGTAACACTGGATTTCAGAATGGGAACCCTTTGGTGTTGCGGACCAAGTAAACTGCTGCTCAAAATGCTCAGCCTAACGTTCAAGTCGGCGTTTTTGACAGTGGATTGGTTCGCCATTGATTTCGTATAAAACTTCGTTTACATTCGGTCTTCTGCCACCAGAGGATCAGATCAGGATGAAAAGCTTAAGAAAATGCACCGAGGTGGCGGCTTGCTCCATAACAATGCCCCGTTGCATCCAGAAGGCTTCGTGATATTCCCGGACAAGCTGTTTGAGCTCAGCGTTAGTAGTCTTTCGTAGTGAATGGTGGTTAATGCCAGCAAGAATTACTCGACGGGCTTCGAGAAGTTGGAGATCGCGCAGAGAACCAGTGGTTGACAGAACTACTTGTGAAAATGCAGACCAGGGTTGCAAAATGGTACATGGCGCCGCGTATAAGTGTGTACAGTGTGCTTCAGTGTCTGTGCATGAGGCAATCTTCAGTCTTGAGGCCGAAGTCAACAAAAATGTGCAGAGAACGTTAGGGGCAGAAAGTTTAGCCACGTCAAGCCGTTTCTGGTAACGCCGTTGGGAGTCACTAAAATGTAGCGCAACCTAGGCCCACACCAGCGGGTGAGCCTAAGTGACACAGGTACTCCAGATTGATTTGCAATCCTGTATGCAGCCACGCAAGCGATAACTGACTGCAATACAGTCAATCTGTGTCCATGGCTGGCCAGGTGATGTGGGTCTCCAGGTGGCGCATTGGCGCTATGATTCCTAAGAGCTAGTCTGGACAGAAAGAGGACAGAAAGGTAAAGCAGCCGATCGCCGTTGTCTGGTCTGCGAGTACTATGGCGCTGTTGAGCACTGAGTTCACGTTCGTCAACTTCAAGTCTACCGACCTACGCGTTCAAGTATTTGACAAGCACCACAATGTCGGTGCGGCGCTATTGATGGAGAATGTCGGTCAGTTGACCATAGAACTCATCCTTAACTGACCCCGAGCTGCATTCTGTAGGAGCGAACGCTGTGACAATGGACAAACAACGTCTGCTGGCTCCGTGCCTGGACAGTGGCACTGATGTTTCAAGTCGGATCGCACAGAGTCGACTGTTGACAGCATGCAGTCCAGCAGCGAGAACTCAGCAAGTGTGTTCAACGAAATCCGCACACCAGCATAACCAGCGGCTTCGGCGGTTGAGTCACCAGAGAGGCGCAATGTGAAAAGGCCAGTGGAACTCCCACACGGTGAAACCAGTCGTAGCGTCATGCCACGGTCTTGTAAACGGATCTCAATGAGGCAACAGACATAAACGGCCGTAGTCTCAAGCGTGCGAGCAAGGGCTGCCTGTGATCCGATCTGCATCAGCGTCCCAACTTTGAAGATTACCAGCTAGAATTGGGAACAGGTCGCTAGAAATGGCTTGCCAACACGATTCGACTCACGCTCAGATCTAAGCTCCTGATGCGAATAGCTAGAATGCTCGTCCAAGCCGGTACGGAGTTGTGGACTTTGGAGGGGAGAGGGAAGACCAAGAATGGAGGGCTGAAGAATCGTGGATTAAAGCGATTAAACGGTGGTGCGGTAAAACGTGGTTTGGCAGGTTCGGCCGTCAGCACCACGGGCGAGAGCGCAAGCGAAGAATTGTCGAGACATGGTTCCATAGGCTGTGTGTGCATGATGTTTCCCGGTTGCCCAGGCAAAGGAAGAGGGTTGACTTAGGGGAACCCACCCGAAGCCTTGGGTCACAAAAGATCTAGCCAGCAAGGTAGAGGGGCGATTGACGCATACTGCGAACCCTTGGGAACCAGCTATTTACGTAAAAATAACAGCTTTGAATAGAAACAAACTACTAAGGACACCTAAAGGGTCCGTGTGAAGCAGCAAGGGGGTCAAGATCCCTTGAAACACCGAACTCGTTACTAGGCACAAAGGCCATTAACAACCAGGTAGCTTATACGCCTTCACAGAAGACAGTGGACTATCGTGGTTGTTTATCCGTCCACCACTAAATACTTACCTTAGAGGCAGTCACATTGGCTTTGACACAGCATTTTACGAGCTCTTGCGGCAATGAATGAGGAACCAAGTGACCAGCCCAGAACCCAGAACACTGCCGATGGTTGCCCGCGACTGCTTATCTACATGAGAACAGTTACCTTCAGAAAGAAGGTATTCCCCAATCCGCAACATGGGGACGCGCCCGGTGGCAAACAGCTCCGCCGAACCAACCAGTGGTCGGTTCACTTCCGGGCGTCAATGTGTGTAAACTCCAGCAAGCGATAAACTCAAGAAGAAAGTATAGGTACCGGAGCAGAAGACCAAAAACGGACTCGCAGCGGGAGGGCATACGAACTTTCAACACCCAAAGAGCCTGAATTGGAAAATGGGTGTGGTGCGAGCAAGAAACTAAAGCGACTAGCAGCCGTTCAGACATGTCAAACGTGTCGTGCTGCCAACCCGAGAGAGCGAATGAAGGAAGCTAATTCGACATGCTCAAGCGGCAAGGTTTACGATGAACACACACACACACACACGCACGCATACACGAAATAAAGCACCATGCAGCGCCAGGTGGGATGACTAACGAATCACCCGATCTCCGCCGCTTTACGGTGTGAAACTTGCCCAGGGTCTCGTTCCGGCCACGGAAATAGGCGGATTGCAAAAGTGCTTCCTGCACAGTACAAGTTGTTCCATATATAAATTGAAAAATGGCACTAAGGAACAATTCAATACGATCTTCTGAATTCACATATCTCGCGTATCTTCTTCAAGTGTTGGCATGCAATAGGCTGAGTAACTGAATTGTGTGCAACGAGAAGAAAAATGTAGTGATAGTGATTCAAGAAAAGCGAGTAACCTCACCGGGGTAAGGCGAGGCTAATCAATCTACTTGTACACAGTGGATGAAACGTTGGAGGTTCGAAGACCGTATACTGAATACTGAGAATAGAAAGCGAGAAGACAAAAGTCTGTGTTGTTTACTCGTAGGTGGATTGGGCACATACGCGGAATCGTCGCTGATTCGTGCGCAATGGCAACATAATGCAGCTCACTATATCTTATCCGGGTGCGATACGTTCCCTGTACCTATAATCTGCAAAGTGGGCGTCGAGGAATCTCTCAAATTTCGACACCGATTTCGCCTCGACTAGCGTCTCCGGCAATTGGTTCCAATATTTCACCACTCGACGCTCGAAGCGTAGAGGGTGAGCGATGCGCTTTAGATCCGATACCACTAGTTTGTACCGGTGTCCTGATGTGCTGTTTGGTGTGCAAACGTACAGCAGCGGCCTCAACATAGGGAAGTGGCCCAAGTGCAATTTCCGGTGAGTCATTATTAGATCAACTCGAAGCCGACGACGTGACAGGTCATACAGCTATGGTCTATTACATCACTCCTCGTACGACATACCCCGTAAACTGGGGATGAGCCGGGTAGCTACATGCTGGGCCCATTCCACTCTCTACACCTCACCTATTGTGATCGGAGAATAGGCGGGTAGGCCGTACTCAAGTACCGGTTTTATCATGGAAGAGAGAAGACGAGTGGCAATGTTTTCAGACCGAGTGCAGAAGCTGCACCTAAACGCCCAAAGCAGTCGTAGTCCGTTTACGTACAGCCTGTTCGTGTTATCGACAGACTGCAGATCACAGCGTGAGAGTACATATAGATCCTTCACGGTACTGGTGGAATGCAGCGGGTGGCCGGCCAGTGTGTACGCACGCCCATTAATACTCCTCCCCAGGCTTAGAAATGAGGACTTGACCGGTAGATCAACTTCTGCAGAACAACGAGATAGGCAGTCGAGGTCCTGCTGAAGGGCGTCAAAGTCGTCTGGAGAATCAACAACCGTCCAAATCTACAAGTCGTCTGAAAACAGTGCACAAAGCGACCGAAAAATCTGAGGCACTTCGTTTATGTGGATCAGGAATAAAACGCATCGAGAGATCAGTCACCTAGTTCCTTCATCAGCAACGATGCACTGATCTGTGACTACTGTAAAGCGATAAAAACTGTAGCAAAGATGGATGGGTTTCTATCAATAACTTTCGAAAGAGAAATCGGACTTCATTTATGGAACACGACACTTTCCCTTGCAGTAACTGGGACCTACACAATTAAAAAAACGGACTTCATGATAGTCAAAACTCTATATTTTATAGCAAAATGCTTGCACTTGCGATGCGAAGTATATCGAACACATGATGAAGTGTCTTCCGAAACCCCGTGTGCCTGTCTGCATAAAGACATGGCAGTAGGGCCCAATCGGCAGTACCAACAGTCCCGTCTTGGAACATCCAAGCCAGAGTGAACAGCAGATTCAAACTAGGAAAGTCTTCTGAGGTTTTTACGTCGCGACAACGTATCCAGCAGAGGCCGAACTCATCAGAATCGGATTGACTCAAATTGGACTGCACAAAGAGAGAGTAATTGCGCACAACCACACTTAACATGGCTGCAACGACGCCTGAGGCAAACCTCAACAACTGACGGTTTTTGAGTGATATGTCAACCAACTGGATGAAGCAGACCTAATCTTACAGAGCATGCGATTACTTTTTTTGTTCTAGATCTGGGTACAACGGCGAGGCTGGATAGTACCAATGAGGTTGGTTAGAGTTGTTTAACTGGGATAAACGAGACAGAACAGGCGGCAAAGAGAGAGCAAATAATCTGTAGATGGATGGTGACAAATAGCGAAGTGTTGAGAAGCTACCAAAATGCCTAGTGGGACAACTTACGTTTGTTGAAAGAAGTCTTCCGGCTGAGGGGTCGTCTCTCCGGTGCACTTTCGTTGCTGACTCTGAGGAGGCAACATGGAGAAGAGATATGCGCTAATAAAGAGTGATGATTGAAACCAATTCATTAGGTCAAGCATACACATCAATCTCTGTTGCTGCAGAAATAACTCTATCTCCAACCCATTCTGTTTCGAACATAATGGCCAACGAGCACATTGCACTTAATCGAGAGACGGTACCTAAGAAACTACGGTGGATAAATTCTAGTAGTCCGATCACACTACCTCCCACTGCCCTCAAGGAACGCGCGAAGTGATTGACCCTGCCCTATGCTAATTTATACACGGCGTGCATGAGAGAGCATACGGTTACTGAAGGTTGGAAAGATGTTAGCATCACACTAACGCCAATGAAATGACAAAACAAATGACGGCCCTTGGCAACATTTCTGGTGGAATGTTTACCGTTGTCACTAAAATTTCCTGCTAAGCATGTTTACAGCTCAGGTCTTCAACCACAGACTGATAAAGGCAGAAACCACAGGTCTGCATTCCCTACTCGCTAGTCTGTCTGGGCATTATGTTATAATGCAATTGTGATGACAGCATGCGGTATTGGACACAACAGAAAAAGTTACTAAAGCTCATAGGAACAACTATGATGCGGGCACGAAAGTGCGTTGGATTCACTTGCCACGACTCATAAGGTCCGAATAACAATACATAACAGCAGTAGGATGTTGGGGGTTGAATGAAAACAAGATACAAAGAAAATGGAATCAGAACAGAAAAGCGCAAAACCAAACGAGATGGAAGGAAAGTTAACAGCTAGATGCAAGGAACCGAATGCAGGAATGCCATTGACTATAACGCGTTCTCCAACTACTGGTGTGGACCATCCCGAGGTCCCATTCAGGAAGACGGCATGCAGCAGCCTGGCAAAGCCTCTCAGTCAATATCTCCGAGACTTTATGCCACGTCATGGACTAGCCACCTCCCGTTTCCGCTCACATTTGGTGCAGCGGTTAAGATTCAGCAAAAACTCGGGCGATGCATCAGAAGGCTTCGCGGCAAAAGTTAATTGATGGCGCTTAGCAATGCTCACCCGGTGTTCCCATCAAACGTGAGCAATACTCCGCAAGACCAAGCATTAAGTGTCTTTACTGCGGACTGATCTACAAGGAAACACCGGTCTTATTCCAGTGTTATACACCCTACCTTTCACTGACAAATTGACATCCTGCCGTCTTCATAGATGGTTGACTATTTGGAAAACCAAAGGACCTTTCTGAAAGTAACTACTTCAGTGAGCTGACCATCAGATACACCACTTATCAATGTAAGCGCTTCAGAGATGCACTTAGAATTCCTACGTTTCAAGTTGGGTGCATAGCATGTGTCAAAGGCATTTTTCATGGGACATTTGAGACGATAACAGTGAACGTTCGCCTTACAAACCTCGTTCATCACTGACAAATTTTGGATCAGTTCATCATGATATCGTTGAATTGCAGACAGCGAGTCCAAATTACAAGCAAAAAGTTTGGAAGTTGGACACTTCCATGAAGCGGGAAGAGTGAGTACCAAGCATGCGCGCACTAAAGTATAGTCAGAATCCAGGCAAGTAATTCAAATTGACCGACAAATTTGGACTGATATGCACCAACTACAGTTGATGGCAATATGGGCGATTTTGGTTCAGATTATCGAGGAATTCGGTAGGCGCCAGGTGAAGTGATGTGTACTGAAAAGCGGTGCTGCTACGATAAAGGTTGTGGTCGGCGCATGGTTCTAAGAATCGATAACTATTATCTGTTCGACGTGCATCGTCTCTGAAGCGGCTTCCTAGGTGTGGTTCACAGTCTGGAAGGTGACACACTAGGGCAACGAAGTCCCCATCAATAATTAGAATGTCAATATTTTTCGCCATACAAGGAAGGGATGAGCTGACGATAGAAATCCTCTTTTATACCCTCTGAACTGCAGTCAGCAGAGGCATAAACGGAGGTGATGGAGACACCTTGTCTACTGATAGTGCTTATCAACCCATTAAAAGTTCAAATACGAATCGCACATTCAGTGGATAGATTGTCTTCACCATGTTTATTGAGGGCGATAAGAATACCGTCAATACATTAAGACACTGACTCAGTATCGCCGGAGGTACAAGGAGTGTAGTCACTGACAAAAGATTCAACAGCAATGAGTCGAAGATTCCTCATGACGCTGTCACCTTGTATGTGTAACTCGGAGACAGAGCACACATCAATAAGAAGACAGTGAAGAGTGGGAATTACTGATGCCTATTGCCCGATCTGATCCAGAGTGCGTACGTTGAAGGATTCAATGAGAAATGAGGTCTTGGTTTGACGGACGAGCAAATGGATCGGTGGAAACAGCTGCGAGATCAGCGACAGTCCGTGGCTCAAAGGACGGGGATCAACAGAGTTGAGTGAGGATAGAAAGAAGAAGAGGGAGTATTGTCGACGTAGTTCAGAGGGCAGATGATACTTCCTGACTGCCCATTCCGAGAAAGGGTTTTGTTTGAGAAACCCTGTCACCATACCATTTTACAGGCATGTTAGCGCATTGCACCAAGCTTTTAGCGTGGCACATTTTCCAAATCGCGTGCTGTGCATTCAACTTAGCGAGGCTAAGAACGCTGTTTTGGCGTCGTTGACACTCTCATTGGTCAGGGGACTTTAGCCAATGTTACACCAGTTGGAAGTCCTGAGCATAAGCGACAGACAGTCCAATGAAAGTGGTCGAGCACCACCTTCTGCGCTGCCTGATGCGCGTCTGAAGGAAACCCCGATGATTTCTCTCCAAACTGAAACCGTCCAATGGATAAGCTGTGAGCCTGTCTAAGGAGGAGATCCTAGCTACCACATGATGCGGAGATTACGCCGTAACCAGTGCGGACGGACATACAAACCAGCACAAGAAGCGGTCTATACTTATTGATCGCTGACCCTCACGTGGTGGTGGCTTATTTCAGCAGCCTAACCATGGTTATGATGGTGGCGTAGACAAGCATTCTTCTAACTGGTATTCCGCACTCCCTTAGGTCTGAGGGAGTCAGGCAGGCGGCGTACCTAGGACAATGTACACCCTAAGTTGAATTAGCAATGGCTGCTAGGCAGTTGGATAATTTGGTGTGATTGTTATTGCGACGATCATGGGAGACATTGTTCCCACTGAAGTAGGTAGACCAACCTGAAGCTGAACAACGAGTGTTCTGTGAGTGCTTACTTCTATCACAGTTGGTGAATAAACACAAACTAAGATGATTCTAAGTGTGGAAGTGCCACGACGTTAGTGAGTGTTCGTTTAACTCCACACTCATGGACGACTTTGTTAAATAGTTATCACTCCAGTGTCAACTGGCATGGCGTTATTTAAAGGTCATAGGAAGGATGCGAAACCTATGAATTCATAGGATAATTAGGCTGTGCTTCCATATGGTCGTCTATAGGTGCTAAGACGCTTTGACAACTGGCTCTCCAAATGGTACCATTACAAGCATAATCAATGCAGATTGAACCTCCCTATTACGTCCATGAACTGGATTGCTATCCTCATGGAATCGGCATTACTAAACAAAGAAACACCTAAAGGGGCTACAAAGACTACCGTATTTATAAATGCCACATAACCTTGCAAAAAAAACGCGGAGACCGATAATTAGTGGCGGCGCACGCATTTTACTCTGATAATTCTGGTGAGTAGTTGGAACAGATAAACACTTTTGTCTCACCCACAGACGTTCCTACAGCATGTTTGCAATCATTTACAAAGGCAGTCGCGCCCACTAATCCTGCTATGGACCACTGTTTCAGCCAGTCTTAGAAGTAGTCATGTATGCACGCTGTGACACATTTTTATCGATTTGGCAATTACTCGGAAACATATTGTCATTGGAAAGTAGGTAACTCCGGAGGCATTGTTAACGGAGGAAAGTTGCTCTAACCTTAGGTTTACAATGCGTATGCAGTGCTTGTTGGCAGGTCATATCAGGGCCGTAGGGTCACCTGGTATTTCAAGCCTATCAATCACATGGAACTGAAGCGTAACTATCATGTCGAAAAAAAGGATTGACATACATCTTACAACAGCAGATCCATGAGTACTGAAGCCGTAACTGATTACCGAAGTGGCCCACCGGTGTGGAGACGAACGAACACTTACTAACGTCGTGTCAACGCCACACTAGGAGCCCTCCTCGTTGGAACAATGGCTACAGATCCAATGCTGCTCTTACCCACCCAGCGAACTTGACCATAGTATACAAAGCGCCGACTACGTCAGCAGTACGTAACTGCACTATTCACATGAGTGTACGCCCAACTGAAACAACACAGCACGGGAACTTTGTAGCTGTAAAGGCTTCAAGATTTCTGTCTGCGTACAAGTCCTAGCTTTACCTACTTCATACGAAGTACTGTATTGTTTCTGATTACTTCACCCTGCCTTAACAATCACATGCATTTCTTAAACGAAATCGCACACGTATCGATTCTCAAGCTTGCCCGCAGTGGCACCATTACACTATGCATACCGTATCACGTGTGGCCAGATATGCAAGCGAGCAAGGCGACCGTACAGCCAACCCTTAAGCCTTCAAAGCTTCTCTTCCAACAGCCTGCAAGCGTTGCAGCCTCAACACAATCAATCCGCGCATTGCTGACTTGACTTGAGAAGGGTCCGGAAGCGTGACTCTCGTCGCGTAAACAGCTCTGTTCAACAAACCATTTCTTGTGGGATGACGTAAAGCAGTCGTGTTCGAGGACTTCTCGCCCATGGAGGACATGAGGTTTGAAAGTCGAACGGCTATGTCTAGAGAGCTACACTCTATACATGCTACCCGTTCTACAAGAATATCGAAGTTAGAGGACTAGCCCGTATTCCTCAACAGGACCGAAACCGAGGAACAGAGGTGTTGCAATCTCATGCTGCGTCAGGCACAATTTAAACAGACAATCTGACCAAGTACCGATAGAAGGCGCGCTAATGGTTTACGCTAAGAGCCGTCTTGTAAATTCTTTAGCTGAGCATAATGCGGATCGAGAGGACTCCAGCATGGCAGACGAGAAGAAACAGCAGCACCCAGTTTCGTTGTTCTTGACTTCATTTACGTCTGCCAAGTCTATATTTGCCCAGTTGAGTTTTTAGCCATCCAACATCCGGCAAGAAAAGCATGGTTCTCCTCGGTAAGCATTGACCGGGCATGCATAACACGTGTCCAAGCCAAGGAAGATTATTCAGCACTGTTTGTTGTTCTAACGAGCTAACCTATCTCTATCTAGTGCTCGCCTACGCACGTCATCATTGCAGACAAGCCTGTCATCCGCAACCAGCAATGCTGCACAGTCGATGATGGTCAAAGACTAGGAGGCGATTCAGATCCTCGGACCGAAGAAGCCGTCTCACTCACAAGAGAGAACGGGTCTCACTGTGGCCTTTCAGACCGAGAGATACCCCCTCCGACACCATATATATCATAAATTCAACAAGGCCGTCCTGAATTTCGCAGCCAAGCGCTCATTGTTGGTAACGCAGAGCCCAAGACAGGTCAACTGGTCAATTACCACTAGTTCCTCATTGTCAAGAGCCAGAGGCTCATCAAGCCCTGCAATAACTGCACTTCGAAAGTGCGAAGCCCATAGTAAGAGATGAGACGCTCCAGAAAGTTTTCAGATTTGAATAAAGGATCGGAGATGAACAAGTATTTTCAGTGGTTCCTCCGCCGACAAGTGAAAGCACATAAGGAATCTAGCAGTGAGGGTACAAGTGAGCAGATTGATTTAAATGAAACAAATCAAGTGACCACTAGATTCGTGAATCGAAGGGCAATTGCGTATCCGATCCAGCGCAACTGGCTTGCACGTTCGCTGTTCAAGGTAGCTGCAGAGTCTGGATAAGTTTCTTTTGGGAACATATGAGAAGCCAAGGCAGGCGAATATTGATTGCTTCGGCTGTCGCATGCATACGGAGGCGTAGGCCTTACGATGGCAACGGGGGTATGCTGTAGATTACCCAGAAGGCGCGAGGTTACTTTTATTTGATGCCGTGTCGAAAAGGTGAAGAAAAATAGAGCTATCAATAGCCCCAATACCCCCTTAAGTTAACCAGCGTGGGTAATGCCCACTGACGCGATTAGACACGTGTCGTGTCGTTCGACCGACACAGGTTGCGCCACACGCGCATTCGAATTGATAGAGGACCACTGAAGCGGTCAGCGGCGGCAGCGTGTCCTCGTTTCGCGCACGGATGAGCGGTTCTATGGAGAAGGTGAGTTGCAGGGTTGCCGCTGGGAAAGTAGATTTAACTGCAGACACCAGGCTTCTAGATAAGCGTTCTGCCGCCGCATCCCGTCTGAAAGGCAGTCTTATGAGTACTTCTTTCTTCTTGACCTTTAAAACCATTAGAGGGCTGAGTTTCTTCTGAATGTTTCTAAAAATGAATCCGTTAGGGTACCCATTTTTACGCAGCATATCCTGAATAAATGAAAGCTCATCTTTCAACCTTTCTTCACTTCATATGTTACGTGCTTCCGATGTAAGATAGCGAATCAAGTTTCGCTTTTGTTGCAGAGGAACAGAGCTGTGGAAGTTCATATATTGTCCACTCCATGTATTTTCTGGTAGACACGTCATTGGATAGAGCCGTCTGTTATTCTGACTAGCAGCACGTCAAGAAACGGTTAAGATTACTTGTTTCCGTCTTACACATAAAATGCATCGCTGTGTGGGCCTGGTTAATATGGCCGAGGACTTTATCTAGGGTGACGTACTTATCACCCATGACAAAGATATCATCTATGTAACGGTGGTAGCATTCAAAGGTTTATCACAGTTTGTAAACTGGCGTTCCTTAATTTCGCTATGCAAATGTTAGCCAACAATGGACCGGGTGGGGACCAAATGACAACGACATCTTTCTGCCAGGTAGTACTTACCAGTAAATAGGAAGATCACATTCCAGGTACACCGCAAAAAGACCCTCGTCAACTCACACCAGGACACACATCTTCATCCGTGAATTCGTTATTTGCTTACACGTGTAAACGACCGTCTTAAGTAGCGGAACATTGGTGAAAAGCGAGATGACGCCGAAAGAGAACATTGTTTTCTCATTTATGTTACAATGTTTGATGTGTTCAGTGGATTGAAAGCTATCCGGAAGGCTGTAGTGTGTTAGCTGTTGTCTTACTGGCTCAAATATTTCAACAATCTTCTGTGCGAGCACATGGTAGGGTGAATTACGTATGAAGAAAACGGGGCGAAGAGTAACGCCGACATTGTGAATCTTCAGTAATCCGTGAAGCATTGGGATATTCGCGCTGCTTAGGTTTAGGCTTTCATAAAGAGAAGGTGAAATATATCCTTTAGTCGGAAGCTTCTACAGGCTTGTAGTAATTTGGCTCTCAACACGTTCCGTCTACTCGCTTTCCCTAATGGAGCAGAAAAAACTTGGTCACATTGCAAAGCAATATAACTACTCATTACATCGACCTGAGCGAGAGTCAGGTAATGATTTCCAATACAAGGTAAGTCGCCGGTGTCATCTATGGAAAAGTCTCACTGATGAATGATTCTTTGGAACAAGTAACAAGGACAAATTAGAAGGGAAAGCGGTAGTTAGCTGCAAATTTGATACTAATTTCTAAGCTACGTGAGTTCATTGTGCTTCCTTGTCAACTCGAACATGCTCATCTAGCTCAAAGCCAATAGCCCATCTGGTCCTATTGCTATCGGAGACAGCATCCTATGACAGTCGTGGCTTGTGGCCATGATGCCGGTAACATAGAATGGGTGTCTTTTAACACAGAATCTGTGGATGACCAGTAATAGGGCAACCCGACAGTGAAATGCCAAAAAAACAAACTGGCTGATTGTAACAAATTTATTGCATATGCAAAACGATATGAGCTAACCACAAAAATATTTGGCAATGGGGATACTTCTACAGAATGAGGTAATCAGGCTCTGGCAATCTGGCACTGAACTAGTGGTTCCCAAAGCATGAGTAATGGAATGATGAGCTAAGCAGGAACTACATCAATGGAACTCTGAAGACCGGGTTACTAGCGACAGATTTTGTACGGATTGCTTAGAGGAGACGGAAACGGAAACGGTTGGTGGTAGCGGTAATTGTAACAGAGTTGGAGCGAAAAAAAGTTCACGTGATCCAAATAATTTACTGTAATCGTCGCCGAATTCAGTGCACATACAAACCGTATGTGACTGCAATGAGCGGACCAATATGGTAGTTATGCAGACGGTGATTGTAAAGTCTGCGACCCGTACATATAAATAGAACGGGATGCTTTCACTCACTTATCAGGACCACTGTCGTTGGACCGCTCCAACTTGCCTCTGCGTCTTACAGATGAGACGCTTGAAACGGAATAAATGCACGAAGTTTGGGAGCGGGAACGTAATAATTTAAGTGTCAGCGGAGGTTGGGGATTCGGAGGATTCTTGAACTCCTTTCTTTCAGCGGGTGATGAGTCCGCAGACGCAGAACTTTGCAACCTATCGAGTGGCAAAACAGATGCTGAATGATGTCTGGAATATGGAAAACGGATTCAATCTGCCGGGCGCAGTTACACGCGACGGAAATAATAGGGCACTTCGTCATACTGCAACAAATTAGCACCAATACAAGCGTTAGAGAATACAGATTCTCACGTTTAAGATGGAACAGTGTGCGAGAAGAATCCGAGCATCGGGGTGAAAAATAGCAACCACTAAACCGGAGAGACAAACGACAAGAGATTGGTTTGTTACGAAGAGGAAAGGAGATGAAAGATCCTGGACCAATCGAACTCGAATGGTTATTCAAGTCGCCAAACCGACAGGTAAACACAATTGCGGAAAAGCATGTGTGACAGGTAAGAGTCAGCGCAGAGAATGAATATCAAGCATCATGGGATCCAGGTGGGGTGTAGATGGAGAAAAAAAGGCATGAAAACAAACTGGTGAGGAAGAGGAGCAACTGTGTCCCGTACGCTAATGATCAAAACGTGGTAAATAAATGCAATCCGATTACAATCGGGCTCCTGATAAAACAGAAGTGTTGGATCACTAACAAGAAAGAAACAGCTGCACCATTTAAGGATTCGTTTATGAGCTTTTAGGACGGAATAAATCTGTGGATCCCATCGCCACGATGTGTGCTGCCAAGAGAGGAAATTGAAACGCAACAAGTAGCGGAAAATGCACAAAACCAATCTGTTGAAGTGCGTCACGAAGGGACTTAAAAGAAAAAGGATATAATCGCTGTGTAAAAACAAAGCACATGAGTAATAGTACCATTGCTATTGAAACCGATTCAAGCAGTATGAGGTCGCTAATCATCTGATTTGTAATATTCCGAAGCCTACGTTAAACCCGACTGAGTCGCATAGATTCTTCACGTCTTTGCCCTATGCTGTAGGCTGGTTACCCTGCAAATACAAACAGTCAGGGCTAAAGTGGGAAAACATCACCCAGACAGAGATGCAACAAACAGACGCGAGAGGAGTACGAGCAAGTCAGTCAGTGTACACGGTGCGAGCTGAACACATGACTCAATGTGAGCACCACGGAGCTGTTGGCTAAGCTCTACACCCCACGGACAGAAGCGTTACTCATACAGTGAAGTTCCCAAGTATGGGTGGTGCAAAGTAAAAATTGGGGGAGGGGGGACAAAGACAATCACATTCACAACTTCTTGAATGCACAGTGATCACAAGTGTGTTGAGGCAGGATCCAGTTTGCCATTTACTGACAACGCTTTCTCTACGGCACGTGCTGCAGAGTAGTGGCGATTATTTGCTGCCAAAGTGGTTCTCACACAACGTGTAACGAAACAGTTCAAAGTCATAATGGGAAACAACCGAATGTGGTTAGGGTACTGAAAGCAGTCGCGACCGAGTCATTAATATATTCCAGTTCAACTGAGTGTATCAACTAAGACACGTTAGTTGAAACGAGGTGAATCCAGTTACCCTGATTATGGAGACAAAAACAATGATATTTCGATGGAAATAGGAAAGAAAACTGTCAGACGGAACGATTTAAAGCCATAAATTGGGAATAAGTACGAGAACGTCATTGAGTTCGCAAAAGTGGTATACCCAAAGGACACCCCATCACTGAAATGGCGAAAAAGAGGTAGGAATGCGACCAAATTAGCCCCGCTTATGCTTTTTATACCATTTAACCATGTGAATGACTAGTCGCATTGAGGTCCCATCCACGTAACCGCATGGTTTTAGTAAACAATGGGTGCCAATGCAGATAAGCTGAAGGTTTGCGATGCACGTGAACTTACCGATGCAAAGGACTTGAAGCGGCAAACAGTCCAATGAGGCAGGAGAATGCCTGTCGTCAAACATCAAATGATGAACTGTAGTCGAGCTTACACCGGTCTCTCACCAGATCAGAGTAGCACATCACTATCCTCAGTGACTAAACGTAGTCTCTAAATGTCTTCAATGAGCCCAGGCCAGGTCATTGATGTATGTGTCAGGGTTTCCTTATTCGGCCGTTACTGTTCACGTTGGAATATTATTTTGCACTACCGTCTGAGGAGTTTATAATTTATTTGTATCTTTGAAACAACTCCTTTTTCTGAACTAGTATAGTCGTTAATCATATCACACTTCGTCAATCTTTGGAAAAGGTTATTGATTAGTAACTCAAATCCAGGCTTCATCGAATGCGGTCCCAGAGTCAGGATTATGAAGGAAAATTCTTGGAAAAAAGCAAAAGTATCGTGATATTTAGCAATCTGGCCTTAGTCGTTGTTCTGTCGATACTTGTCAGTAATGTGCGCTCGCTTCTTGGTAAAATCAGTGATCACAGTGCCCTTATGCAGCGAAACAGGAATCATTCTGTTGCAAGAAACTCGCTTGTATATTGATGTGGAAAATGGAGTTATTCAAATCGATGATTATTTGCCTATTAGGGCTGACGGCCATGAAAAGCCCGTTTCGTAATGATGGCGTTATAACTTACGTTAATCAAACTTAGTGCAATTCAGCTACCGTAACATACACATTCAGAATTCGATAAACTGAAATCTAATTAAAGGAAAAAGGAAATTCTTATAGTCGTTTTCAATCGGTCATCGCTGGAAACGTCTAGATTGCTTCTGAAATATCTGCGTCAGAGTTGAATGCTTTTGATGGCCAAGTTTTTTCAATGCTACTGCCTAAATTAGATTGCTCTGTTTGTATTGATGCTGACGCCTTTAAAAGAAAGGGTACAACATTTCTGAGGACACGGCTTGGTAGATCTAGTGACCTTTTCGACCAGACAAGATACTCAGTTGGACGCCGTATAGACCAACGGTAATTGATTTCCAAACAAAAACGAGTTTCTCTGAACAATTCTGATCACTGTTTTAAAATGTCATCGTATTATTTGCAGCCGATCTAACTTTTTAACGTTGACTAGACGGCTCTACAAGATTACCAAACAGTGAAATTGCACCGTTGAAAATATCAAAAGGTTTCAGACGATATTACTTTTAAATGATTTTCAGTCTTCAACGAGGAAGACCTGTCGCTTCAATATGACCATCTTACAGACTACATTGACATATGTTGTGCTGTTGAAGCGATGTACCTAAGGACGGATATATTTTCATCACCACTGCTAAAGCGATTTCGAAGAATCAGAGTACGGACTTACACGTGCAGGATGGCTACTCGTGTCAAGAGCCTAAGCTCAGTCGTTAAACCCGAGATAAAAGGGAAAAACCACTTATACGTTGAAGTGGTTCTAGCTAACCGTAACTGTTGTGATTTACAGAGGCTTTTGAGGCAGCTCTGTGGTAATAGCGCCTGCAGCTAGAGCGGTGAAGTGGATGTGGACAAACTGAATCCTGACTCAAACAAAGGAAGCGGTGCGGATGCTCTCTCACCGTCAGGTTTGAACGAGTGAGCAGATTCTCTAAAACTACCTTTAACAGATCACTTTAATAAATGATTCACTATGGGTGGAATCCCAGACGTTTGGAAATCGACTAGAACAAACCCAGTAGCAAAAAATGAATCTCAAAAGTATCGTTGGATTAGGCGTACATCTGTGCTTCTGAAAGTTTTTGAAAAACCGTTACTTCCGCCGATTTCTACAGCCATTCCTGCGGATGATATCTACCCATTTGCATGCAGACCCCCCGGCGCTCTACAATGGAGGAAGTAGCATATCATGTTCCTCCTATAGCGTCTCTATTAGACCAGAATCCGTACGGCTTCGCTTCCTTGATTATTCGAATGCATCGATTTTGCTCAAGCTTCTGTCCAAAAATGGAGTTCACTCGTGTGTGTAATTTGATGCGTGATCAAGCGTTGCTCACGGATCTCAGTGGTATAGTGATCAGGACATTAGCTGTGAATCATTAGGCTCTGAGCTCCACGCCAACTCAGGCTATCTCCAACTGATGAGTCCAAATTAGGAGGAAACCGCGGTCATGGTGTGTCAGTGTTGGGATGGGTAACACCGAAATAATTCCTGCTGCGTGACCATTTTACGGATCGTACTCGCTTCACCAAGTTAAACGGTAAGAAACCCTGTTCTCCGGCTGTAGTGTTCTGCAGGGAGCGATTCCAGAAACTTTTCTATTTCCGAAATATGTTAAAGATCTCTTTATGCAAAGCACGCTTATAAGATGCAAATATACTGACGATGTTGTGCTGGAATGTATGGTCCCCACTACTTAGGATTCCTCCTTACCTCAATGCAGGATGGAGGATCCGGTGAAGTGATCGTCATCCAGATCCAATACAGTGATGTAATAAGTTCTTTTCTTTGTAATGAGAATTTGTAGTCATCATACCTTACTGTGAACGAAAATCACATACCCAGTTCTTCCACTGTCAAGTATCTCGGCGCCCTTTTGCCCAGAACCTTCGTTGGTCCACGCATGTCTGCGAAACTTTCCAAAAAGTCAGCGTATGGTACTTTCAGTATAACATACTTTTATATTCAAGTTTGTGACCACTTGAATTTCCCCATTGGTAATACTGCTCTGCTGTCATCTTCCCTAAACTGCTTGTAGAGAACATTCGGACGTCGTGATCCCAATTCCCCTCCATATTACTTTCCCCTACCAAACATTACGACTATACTTCCCCATTTCATCGTGAAACCCCATCTCCGCCTCGTTCAGCCCTACGTTCCACAAAATTGTTATCACCTCGCATTCCCACGATCCCAGATAGCCTCTACACATTTATGTAACTTTGTTTATGATCGTCAACACTTTGCACTGCACCGATTAGGGTCGTTTGGTGATCATCAGCTTTTACCGACTATACCTGTCCGCTGAACCTTTGTCTCCACCGGACGAGCCTGTCTGACCATTTCCTCCTTTATCTATGTGCATCTGTGACTCAGGTGGTGAACGCGCCGCACAGGCCAACTTCACACACCCTTAAGGCTTACCCAATCCGTATCCCTTTTTGGACCGGTGATCAACCAATCTCACTGCTCTACCCGTCTTATAAACACGCCATGTACCTTAGTAGTGTGATTTCGTACAGCGCGCACTGAAGCTGGACTTGTCGACTCGGACCAAACGATTGTCATTGTAATTGTCCTGAGTTTGGAAGCATAATCGTTAAGGTATTTATTGTATATGCTCATTTATTCATTTGTACATAGTACCGTTATCCAGTTACGGATTTGATGTTTCTTTGATCCCGGTGGAAACGCGTCACTCGAACCTTCCAAGCAAATTTGCTGCTTACACTGCTTCTGTGGGATAACTTACAACTGGAAGCATTGCCGCTCGGATTGGAGTAAAACATTCTTACTGGTATGCTAAACCGTTTATTAATAAAGGCTCAGTTTGAGAAGTTCTTTGATCAGCTAACCGACCTCCAGCCGGACAGTACAGATAAACTTAGCTGGTTTAAAAACAAATTATGATATTGCGCATGAGTTCATATTTACCAAAGAGAAGGAAGGATGTACGTTTACAAAACATCATCTTCAGGCACTTCGAGAGCTGAAGAAGATGTAATGGGACTTAGACCGGACAAGGGCTCCGGAGCCATTGTTATGAACACGGTGGATTACGTAATAATGAATAATAATGTTTCAGCTGTACGTCGTAACGACACTTCGCGGCCGCGCGACCACCACCAGTCGCGCGAGGGCTGAGTATACCGCGAAGACGCCCACCCCTACGCGAATTCGAACCGGTGACCTTATGGTTGCAAACAAAAACGCAAAGACCACTCGGCCACCGGATTACGTACGAAAGATGCAGGTTTTACTTCATGAGGACAACAAATTTAGACGTCTCAAAAGAGTGGACGATATTTGTGATGTAGAAGGTCGTATCACAAATCACATAAAAATACTTCTTGCACATCGAACGATCGACGATGGGACGTACAATAGCCTAAAACCGGGTAATTCCACCACGCCACAAATGTACGGGTTATCGAAGACACATAAGAGTGGTACACCCCTCAGACCAATTCTATCAATGGTAAATTCCCCGCAACAGAAGCTTGTTCGCTGGCTTGCGGACATTCTTACACCGTTAAAGAAGCACGTAATTTCACACAGTATCAATGACTCCTTTGAATTCATCGAAACCCTTGACAGCATAGATTTGTCAGATATTGTCATGTGTTCACTAGGTGTACAATCGTTGTTTACAAATGTTCCACTACGTGAGACCATTGATAATGTGTGTGAGTTGGCAGAACATTCCAGCTTATTTCCTCCAATAAAAACTGAGCTGTTGGAAGACACCCTGTTACTCTGCACTGAAAATAACAGTTTCCACTTTCGAAAGACCCCATACCGCCAGATAGATGGTGTAGCAATGGGGAATCCATTGGGTCCAGTATTAGCCGATTTCTTCATGTCCATGGTGGAGCTAAAGATGAGTGCAGAAATTTCCCGCCTTTCCTGCTATAAACGCTACGTGGACGATATTTTAGTGTTCTCCTCATCAACAACAGATTACACATCTTGTCGAACTTTTAATAGTGTACGTAAAAAAATTAGAGTAGCCAGTGAAGTAAAATGTAACTGTCTCCCATTTTTGGACGTACTGATTAGTAGAAAGGAAAACGGTCTCATCAAGCGATATGTTTAACGAAAACTGACATGGCTCGGGTAGTAACTGCATTTTACCAGCTTCACTCCAATGTGGTACAAGCGGTATTAGCCAAGACGTTGTTCAATCGCGCAAGAAAAATATGCAGCCCTGCCCTAACTGCCATGAAAAAGAACAGGAGCTGTTGACTAATGCGCTCTTGAAAAACGGTTATCTTCGCCGGTTTATCGCAAAACATAGCCAGACGAGAATGGAAGGTCCCCAGTGTGACCAAAATGAAGATCTTTATAGAACTACCGTTTAAATGTGATTTTGCCACCATGAAGACAGCCAAGCGAATAATTTCCGCTGTTCATAGGAGTTATTATGCTGCCGAAGCTGTCTTTATTAACCGAACCAACAAAGTGCCTGTTCCCCCAAAGAACGAAAGACAAACCTGGCGATGCCATTTCGTACTGCATTTCCCAATTCACTAGTAGCTGCGAGACACGCTATATAGGCCGTACTCAAGTAGGTGCAGCGTGAAATTATCCAGTCTTCCGCTTCGTCTACTACCTGTTCACGAAAGCCACCTGCTTCATCCATAGGTAGACACCTATTGTCTACTTGTCATCCATTCGACCCTACCACACAGTTCACAATCTTGTTGAGACATGCTAACACACGCATCCTACATTTCGCAGAGGCTGTCGCGATCAGCAGGATCAAACCGGCACTCTGTATGCAAAAGCAGTTGTTCATAAGCTTAAAGCTCCCACGGATGTAGAGGTAGCATATCTGTACCCAACCCTGTCTCTATTTTACCCGGTCACACCCTAGCTGTAGATGTATATATTTTCCTGTTATTGTATTGGCACTGAGGAGACAATACGAAATGTTAACATCTGCCAGCTCTCATCTTCTCACAACGTTGTTTAAAATGCTTCAGAAAGATTATGTTTTATCGGTAAGGTTAATAAAGCACATTACTAGATAAAGCGGCTTGTCTAGAGATATTTCAGTTGAATTGATCATTTTTAGTTAGTTTCTTCTAAGGTACTAACTGATCGTTTTCATCCACTTCATAGTGCTCTTGCGGAAACGCTCACTTTCTATTCTACGCGATTGAAATGCAAAATTGTATTATCCCGCATGTCATCGTAGCGCAATACTGTCTTGTATTACATATCACGCTGGCTTGTTGACCTAGTGAAAGTCACAGACAGTTACGCGAGCGCTTGTTAGAGTGAGAGTTGTACATATATTCCACTTTCTCCCCAGATATGCATATTATAATGATATTATCATCCAGTATGTCCACAGTGGTGGTTAAACTGCGGAAAATGAATCCATTAGGGTTCGTAAAGATTATTCTCCAGTAAGTTGACACAACGCAGGCTGCAAACACCAAACTTCGTCGTCTTTAAAAGCGATTAATAGTTGGGAAAACACACCAGATTTAGAAATACAAGAAACAGCCTCTTCGGTGAGATTACCGCCAAGGATGATATGCCTAACGAGATAAGTAAGTAAATCAAGCATGTTGAACCCTATTCCGGCAACAACACATTGTGATTAGAAAGCGCAAAGAGCTTGATAGAGTCCGGAGTTTAAATAGTATCCGAATCCGACCTAAGAACAAATACTACGTCTAATGGCCATTTAATTGCGAGAACATTCGGGCTAAAAGAGGCGGAATGGAACTGGGGGTGGAGTCACTCATGAACCGTAAAATTGAAGCGAAAGAGAGAGAACAAAGTTGATGCAATCCATATGCTGTATTGTAATCTAGAGTTTGCCACAACCTTTGACAACCGAGGTAGGGAGGTTTCGTCGGTACACCCTACAAAAACAAACACTGACACAAGTACAGCGTTAAAGTCAAGAAAGGCTCCCATGATAAGCTGTGTAATATCACGGTATTGCTTAAATACACAGCAAAAAATTATGCTTAGCACTTTCTCTGTCCACAGGGAAGGCAACGTGATTTTCACTGAGTTGCAGACGCAGAATGGTGCATTTCAGCAGTGGAAATCGAAGCCGCGATACTTCTCGAAGGATGTTCTTTGGTGCCTTTAAAGAGGGAAATGACGGTGGACAACCGCTATTCGCAAGACACTTCCTCCTTGTGACAAACTGTCCAACGGAGAAGGCAGTCAATGGTGTGTGACCACTGAACACCAGAAGCAATGGTGGAGGGCAGTCTCGACCAAGTATTCTGTTCCACGTCAGCAACCACAGTTCGTGTCGGAGCTCGCAAATAGTTTTATGTTGGCGTATCACGTGGAATCAGATGATCAAGCAACAGAAGCTGATGCAATGGGTTGTTTTAAAGGTTTTGCAACCTTATCTGATCAGCACTGCAACCGATGTGAACGAAGGTGAATTAGCCATCTGTCTTTCTCAGCCGAGTGAGTGTCATGTGTGTGCGCAACGACGTATAAATGAAAGCCAGGCACATACTCAAATGTGTGGCATCCGTAGCTGGGAGCAATGTAGTTCGTTTGAATCCCAGACATCATTGAGTTCAATGGACGCCAGGTAAATCGATGGGAACGGTTGTGTTGGAAAGCGACGTTTCTGATGCGAAAGGTGTGACAAGCACATAAATGAAGAAGCTGACAACTATTATTTACCAGGTATGCAATCACTCCAAAACGGCCCATAGTCGTTGTTCAAAGTTCGACTTGGGCACTCCTATCGTCAACAACGAGCAGGATGTCCATACTATTCGCCATGCGGATGAAGGTTGCCAATGGAATTTGCTTGGGACATAAGTAGAAGCAAAGGGTGTGCATACCATCAACAGTTTTATGAATAGACATAGAGCCATGCAGAACTACGGATAACGATAGGTAGAATCGCTGTGTCATCATCTTGACATGTTAGCTGAAGATAAACAACACGCATTGGCTATTGTGTCACAGGAAAAACTGAACATGTTCTGTCGTTTTGCACACGCCATTTTTCGTGTATTTGTTCGCATTTTCCAATTGTTAGAAACTAAGCATCAGAATATAAACAAGTATGAGCACAGATCTTCCCCTGGTTCCAATTGTGCGTCATATCCTGAGTTGTTTCCCGTCAACTGCATTCTTCGTGCTTTGGTCCCCAATCAGGCTGGCGTGTGGATCCAACGGCAGCGGGGAGTGGAGTCAATAATTTCCTTTGCTGTCGCCAAATGGAAAGCTGAATACCACGCGGTCGCCATTAGCCCATTCCTCAACGAGCGAATAAAGCGTGGTGCAGCAAACGTTCCCGCACCATGCGTAGGACGTGACCGAACCATCGAAAACGAGGCAGGAAAAGCAGCTAGTTGAAGGGAATACACGCACTCCCTGAGGCATGACGTTTGACTTCACGATTGCAGATACAGTGTTTCTACCCCACATGTGCAACGCTCCTCAAACACCCATTGTGAAGGCCGACAGTCGGCGGATATCACTGACGCAAACTGGCCATGACTTGCTTCCATATAGCAACATCACCCAAACAGATGCATTGTAAACACGACCCTTTATCAAGAAAGAGACATCCCGACGACGTCACAAAGGGCAAATTGTCTGCAAGCGGTGCATACTGATCGAAATCAATGTCTGAAGTCAAATCGCAGGCGTGTGGCTGTTCACCCATTTCCAGTCGACTAGATTGCTTTCAGCATGTTTGCTGAGGATAATACCAACACCAAAACTGCCCAGAACAATGGATTCGTTGTAGCCAAAAACGGGGACAGTACAATCAATGTCGATAGACGCTGAACAAGGTCGTCAAATATTAGGTAAGGAACCATAATCTTGTGTGTGTGTGCTACAGAGGCACAGCACGAACCGATTCTGAGGGGGTAAGGTCGAATTGTCCACATTTTCCCACTATAGTAAGTGATACATCTGCCAGGTGTTAAAAAAGCAGCATCGGTGACTTCCACGCAATTTCGTGAATGAGAGATACAGAGAATGAGCACGCAAGATCTTTAACAACGGCTTGTCTGACATGAAGGGTTCCATACATGACTTGAAGGTACCACCAAGCGTGACACAGTGGATTACAGGGGCATGCGAACCAGTTTGACACGTTAGTCTACAGCCTAACAGCGGCGGATGTAAAGCTGAAGTTGTCAGATTGGTGATGCTAACATTCATAAGGCTAGTTAACGTACTTAGCTTATTTGAATGTGAAGCCCGAGTGTGTGGCGGCTCGATGAAATAAGCATTGAAGAGAAATTCGGAAAAAGAGCGGTGTGGATGAAAAAGGACCCCAGCATATCTACTCCGTAGTCGTAAATTGGAGTAGTTAGTGACCGAAGAGAGTACCGTGCTCTGCGGTTCACAAACGTGACAATAACGCCAGAGGTAATTGTCAGGCAGAGTAAAATTTCCCAGGATAAGAAATTGATTTAATTGGAGAACAAGTTGAGCTAATGGTGTACAACCAAAACATCAAGTGGTTGCATGAATGTTTGCACCAGGAACTTTCAGTTCTACATGACGCACGTAGCCACCTCCCCATTGGCAAGTAGGACAGCTGAGCTAGCTGTTCTGATACGCAAACCTTCCTTGGTTGACAAATAAAAATGTCCGTTGATTTCACATTACTTGTTTCCGTTTCGGTAGCTGATGCTGCAACATGCTTTCGCCTCCAAACGCTGACTTCTGATTTCCGACTGGGATATGGAGCTAGCAGAGAAAGATTTTAATTCAACCGGATTCGCATAAACAGAGAGATGAAAACCATACTTACAGTGATTTTACTGCTCCCCGCATCATCCTGGCTTGAACTCTTTTGCTCAAACGCAACCGGTACCTTCCACACTTACGCTTCCGCAACCTCAGACGTCTGACAGTGAAGAGAGGAGAGATCGGCTTTGCGGTTTTCGGCGCTGAAACGAAAGGATAGGTAGAAATGTTAGACACTGATATGAAGTTAGACAGTTAGAAATAATAGATCAAGCCTATCTTTGAGGTAGTAAATACAGGCAGATAAGTGGCTAATCGGCATTATCAAGGATTCGTGTCAGTTTAGATTGCCATAAAAACGGCAACTTAAACTCCACGGTGACCACCAGTCGTCATTGTACTTGAATGCTACCACCAAGAGGGACTGGTCATGAATTTGCTGGAGAACATCAATCAGCTACATTACTACACAATTAATTGCGAACAGTAAGAGCAAGAGTCTAGGCGTGTTGCCCAAGCAAGTAGGGAGGGAAGCCAGAATATATGTAAGAGGGTATAAGGTAGGAATGAAAGTGACAGGAGTTTTATTAGTGAATCGATGCAGGGCAGCTTCAAAAGTCGGTTAAGCATAGGTCTTGGCACTGCTCTAAGCTCTCGGGTTAAGGCTTTTTTGACCGACTGGAGCCCAGCCAACAGCCGGATGTGCACCTTCAGATTGGCTGGCTCCCTCGAAGCTTAGAAGTCGAGCGGGGACATACGGTGTCCGTATACCACTAACCGTAGCCTGGGCCCCCACAAGGTGTAGCGCTGATTCGGTGAACGATGAATCGTATCACCAAATGAGCGAGCTCCTTCGTTACAAAAAGGTACGGATATTGTAGTGTTGGATGGTGATATGAACTGTCAGCCAGATGCCTGGTTCAAGTGACTGACATACTGAAAATGGCTCCCAGCTGGTTCAGCGACTGTGCCAAAAATGAAACTTAATGAGATTAAAAAGGTCAGTATGATGCACATTCCGATAGAAGTTACTCACATTCTAAACGAGAGAATCCATGGTATGTGAATTTGAGTCCATGAAATATCAGTGATCAAATGTTAACGAGGCGGAGACATGGAAGACAGCTAGGTAGAGATGGTAATAAACCGGTAGTCGAATTAAAGGCTAGGAGCTGAGAGTGTACGAGTCATATCGCAATATGTAATTTCGGCTGACCCTACTTGAAGATGGGCAAGACAGTTGACGGTCGACAATAGGAAGAAGCCTCCTCCCTGTTCTAAATCGTGTTAAATAGAGTAAGGAGTCTAGTCAACATAGGGTCACCATTGTTGCATCCCAATACGCTCACTAGGGCCCTGCGCAAGCAGAGTCTTGAGTCACCACGGGCGGAACGCACCAAGGAAAACAGAATACGGGGCAGACACGTTCTGAACACTGTTCATACCAGTGAATCAGGTAAGGCGCAGGCGTAATGACCTTGATATAATTCCATCGATGAGGCTCATGCATTAATTTGAAGGCTGCGGTACTGGAATTTGTAGTAGGCGCTACCACATCATCTCCCCCTAAATCAGAGCATCAGCATGAGTGACAATTGAGCTGTTGGGCCCCCTGCTTTGAACCTCATTCCTGGACATTGACTCTGCGTTCAGTTGAAGGGCTGAGTAAAGCCGTCTGGCGTCAAGATGGCGGCCGTCGGCAAGCTCGTACATCTCTGACGTATGGTCCGAGTAATTCTGATTAAGCGCGATAATGCTGGCTACCATTTAGGTGTCTACCTTTCCTTTAGCCGGGCTAACTTTTCGGGACGCAACGGTATGGAGTGCTTTTCGTAAGAGGAATGATAACGTCGGCGACGCTACCGTTGGTGGGGATTGCTGTTTTCCGTAGTTGAAAAATATGCGTCTAATTTCGTGCGTAGCTTCCTGTCGAACATTAGTTTTGCTGGCGTGCGACCAGTCGCTCTCTGGTGCGACATTCAGTGGGTAAACAGAACCTCGATTACTGCGTCTTCCCAATGCATGGCGGACAAACGTGCTGTCTGTATGCTTTCCATTAGCCAGCGAGTTGTGCGCTCAAATCATTTCGTTGGCAGCTGGATTGTATGGGACAGTTCATACGTGTTTCACATCGTGAAGTTGTAGGAAATGTCGAAAGGCGTAGTTTGTGAATTGCGGTCCGATGTCCGTCACAATTTCTTCGGGAAGCCCAAGTCTAGCAAACAGAGGCTTCAGCCACTCTATAACGGTTGATCACATCGCCACAAAGGTAAATCTTAGGACACTTAATGTAAAAGCACGCGGCAACTAAACAGTTTCGCTAGTGATGCGGTGCAGAATGGAATGATCCCATGACATCAATCGCCACCTTCAACCAAGGTTTCATTGGATAAACGGTAACTTGGATGGGTGTATCGATCGACTTAGAGCTCTTGTCGGCGTTCTGACACGCATCGCAAGACCGGACACACGCCCCTGCCATTTTAGGCCACCAAAAGTGTTCTTGCGGTCGGCGCTTCGTTCGTAGGATACCCGGATGTCCCTCGTGTGCATATTTGGCGTTAGACTCTGTGGAGCCACGAATCTCGAACCTCGCATAAGGCAACCATCAATGACCGTTAACTCGTGTTGTAAAACATAAAACGCCCGTAGTTCACCACTGAGCTTCGTGTAGCACGGCCAGCCTTTAGGGAGATAGCGGAAAACGGCTTGTACATTTGGGTCGCTTTGATTAGCTTCCTGAAACTCTTGCCTAGTTACGGCGGAAAGCTCACGTGAATGTAAAGCGGAAACCATGACCTTTTCTTCATCGTCCTCATTCTTATCAGAATCGTCCAACGTCAAATGAGATAAGCTATGTGCCATATGGATTTCGGTGGTAGAGCAGAATGTGATTTTCAAATCAGAGTTCAGTAAATGCGCATACCAGCGGGTATTCCGCAGGGCCTTGTGACAATTGGTTCCTCGACTAAGGAGGGGAGTTATAGCACCGTGATCTGTACGCAATGTAAACCTGCGAACAAACAGAAATAAGTGCAATTTTTCACAGGCCCAGACACAGGCAAGGGCTTCCCTTTCACCGGCGGAGTATGTAACCTCTGTAGGGGATAATTTTCTAGAGGCATATACAATCACTTTTTCCTCTTCGCTATGCATCTGCGGACAGGACCGCTCTTAAACCGACGTTTGACGCATCCGTCAAGACGAACGCAGGACATTTTTCACTGAAAATTGCCAGCATTGGTGTAGAGACGAGGAGTCCTTTAATTTCTTCAAAGGTAGACTGCTGTTCGGAGCCCCAGTCGAAGGTGGTATTTTCCTCTGTCAGTAGCTGACTAGCCGAACAACCTCCTCGTGGTGCCAGCTGTGATTCGTGTGTAATCCGTTCCAGCAAACAGTTCGGTGGCAGGTGGTGGGTTGTCGCCCGGCAAGCGTTCTCCCTATAAAAAGCCACAAATGTCCGTTTATCAACACTATGACGCGACGAATGTGATCCCCGCGACAAATTAAAGTCACTGCCAAGTGGATATCTGGATAATTACACCCAATCCAACGACATCAATCGTCTATTCTTACATAGCCGACGCTGCCAAACAGTCACAAATATAACAGATACAACACAAACGCCAAAGCTACACCGATGCACAGTTACATACACATCTATGCACACATTCACTGTTATGACAAGCATGTTGTATTCTTGTACGATTTTGTTCACATTTTGTTATCATAACATGATCATGCCTGTAAAGGCGTGTCTCGCGTTGCCGAGAATAAAAAAGTTTATCTTATTTTTATTGTATTCTCAGATGCTCTGCTAGGGTAGCAAAATCGAGCAAATAGCGTAAATTGTACGAACATAGACGGAGAAAATGCTTAACCTCAGATGCATTCTTAGGTATGAGGGCTTCTGTGATAGCCTGGGTATTAGCGGTGCATGGTCGGATTCCACCAAAAGATAGGATGAACCCAATGAATTCGACTTCAGCAGCACAAAATGTACACTTTTCAAGATTAAGCCGAAGATATCGCCTTTCCAACCGCGCCGCAATACAAAAGATAAGAAAAGGAAAACAAACTGTAGCACGCCCGCTGAGTCCCAAGTAACGGGTGGACATCGTTCCGGAGAGCTAAGAGCCGAGTACCGTGTCGCAAAAACTTATAATATGCCTAACGAGTGAGATCGTGATTGGAGGGGGATGCTAAGCAAGAGGTGATGGACAAAGGAACTCACAACACAAACGCCACTGAAGCCGGCTCCTAGTCATGCCAGTGTGTCCAACCAAACGTGTTCATCGTCCTTCGGACCCCAGCCAGGCAGTCGGGATGTACCGACCGACGCCAACTTCGAAGTGAGGGTTTTCATTTCTCTCGACCAAGTCATCGCTTGGCCTCCCCTTCTCCTCCTCCAATCACACACACGGCGCGCAAACAATACACGTCGCGGAAGTCGGTGTGCTGACATGCGCAACACGTGACCCATCCATCGGTGCCTGGTGCGTGACATAATGGTGGTGAGTGGTTCACTCGCTCTTCCTGCACCAAATACGCCACGCCGAACACGCTCATTGCTCGCGCGGTGCTACCACCAGACATTAGACAAACTGCGAAAGCAGTGAGGATCGAATGTGACCAGCTTCTTTATGTCTGTCGACCAGATGGGCCAGGTTTCACAACCATATAGGAGAGTTGAACGGACGGCTACGTTATAAACTCTGCCCTTCAGGACGAGAGTAATGTAGCGTCTGCTCTATATGTGGAGAACACTGGGAAAAGCACCTCGAGCTTTTGTTGTACGGTCCGTAAACTTATCTTCGATTCCACAGGCACTAATATAACTGCCCAATTAGTTGAACTCCCGAACGACTTCTAGCAGGTCACCACAATGTGTTAGCGCAAAGGTGGGTCTCTGCCAATCTTGGAGACGTACTTCGCATTTTGATGGAGCAAAGCATAGCCCAAAACGATAGACAGTCAGTGCTAATCGGTCCAATGCTGCCTGGGAGCTGACACGGATAAGTGCAATATCGCCCGCATACTCCAAGTTAGAAAGTCGCTCACCAGGAAGTAGCTCCACACCTTCTAGGTCGTGTCCAGCGAATGTTGTTTCCATGACTTTGTCAACTGCGAAGATAAATAGAGGTGACAACGGGTAACATTTTCTCACACCGCTGGTGATACTGAAGGGTGGCGACAGTTTGTCATAAACCCTCAGTCTGTCCAAACTTAGCGCGTACAGCGCTTTGATAATGTTTACCTATTTATCGGGCACACTTTTCCTTTGCAGACAGTCCCAGATGACACATCGATCGACTGAGTCGAACGCACTATTAACGGCAAAAAAACATGACAACGGTGGGTCGCCAATAAACATGCCGGTGCTCCAACAATTGACGCAAGGTGAATATATGGTCGATGCAGTCCCGAAGACGACGAAACCCGGCTTGCTCTTCATGAATCTGGCTTTCACGAGTGCCAGTCAGTCTGTAGAGAATGACAGATGCAAACAATTTAGATGGAATTGAGATCAGACTGATTCATCTATGATTGCCGCATTCCAAACGGGTGCCTCCCTTGAAAAGTGGGACTATGACGGTCTGCCGGGACAGTCACCTGCTCCCAAAGATTCACTAGCAACTCATGTAAATCATCTATTAAAGCAAGTGCCCCGAATTCAAAGAGGGCTGAGGGAATTCTATCTGCCCCTTTGGCCTTATGCAATTTCAACAGCCTGATCTCACGTTCGACTTCGGCACGTGAGGGCGGATCCAAGGAGACGGCACAAAGAGAAGGGCGCTCAATGCCCGAAAAAGAAAGCGATAACTAGGGTTGGTCCAACTGTCTTGCAAAGTGCTCGGTCCAACGCTCCAAGCGTTTTGACAGGCTGTGGATCGTCTGCCCACTCTAGTCGCGTATAGTATCGCTAACACTTGGTCTCCTACTGCCTGTTTCCCGTAGTATATGGAATAACCAACGGTAGCGGCTGTTTCTATCTCCGAAGTTTCGCGGTCTTTCTTCCGGCTAGCACGCAGTTTTGCCCTGAGATTTTTGCGAGCCTCATTGTATTCGCTTCCAGCCGGAATATGTCGACGGACATCCATAAGTTCCAGATACATTTATGGACCCAAAGTCTAGGTTGGCAATTTCATTTGCCACGGGAAGACATGGCTGCTGATAGCAACATTTGACGAATATGCGATCAGTGACCTTCGACGGTGTTCAGTGGGCATTTACTCAGCTCGGGTGTCAGCGCACTTTGATACACATTAGGAACACCTGGTTTCGCTAGCTGGCTGATGTCAACCCGTTCATCTCGATGTTGCGGACTTCCACCGAAACGCACCCGGAGGTCGGCGCTGACAAGTGCGTGGTCAGAGTCCACGCTAGTGCTTCAAATCGAGCGACAGTTTTGGTCACAGCCTCTCCAGCGGTAAGTGATCGCGATATGATCGATTTGCGTCCATTGTTGGCCCGAGGCTGGTGGGCGCCAAGTCAGTCTTCTGCGGGTGCTGTGTCGAAAATTTGTGCTCGCGAGAAATAGACGAGCATCTTCACACAGCTGTAGCAATCGTTCACCGTTATCATTAAGGGAGCCTACACTATGTTGGTCGCCCAGATGAACGGCATCAGGGGACAATTTCCCGACTTGGGCGTTTAGATCGCCAGCCAACAGCACAGTATCCGTGGTTCTTCTGTAACGAAAGAGATCTTGAAGTCGTTGATAGAAAACATCTTTTACCGAATCTGCTACAGGAGTAGGCCGCAATGACAAAAAGCACCGTTTGTTCCCGCGCAACTTCGCAGCATGGAACGAAGCCGCTAATCTAACAGCGCACATCCGAATGTTGACTGGGATCCAATGGATCAGGGCAGCGTCAGTCTGGGGACTCAAAACAATGCCGACGCCAGCTTGACTGGAAGTTGAAGCTGCATAGTCGCCAGACAAGCGTAATGAGATTGTGGCGATAGTGTCGCATGTGTGGGATCGCATGGTAAGCTCGGCGCTCGAATCTTGCAGGCGGGTTTCTGCTAAACAGCAAATATCGATCGATGGGATCTCTAGGGTGCGGGCAAGTGCTGTCTGTTGGCCAATCTGCAGGCATACTAGTCTTAGCGAGACGCGAGGACTCCAAAGGGATACGGATGAACTGACATTTTCCGCTTGGTTGAACATGAACTTGTCGAGTGGATGGGAGCGACGCCCTGCGACTGTATGTGACCTGAAACTAGAAGACAAGCGACTATTGAAGCAAGCTGTGGGGTGGGCCAAGAATTGGGGGATTGAAAGTGGGGTGGAGGGTTCAAATGAAGTTGGAACATGACGATAATGATGAAAAAGCGCAAGAAGGGGGATAAGAAGACGGGAAGGTCTGAGCAGTAGTATCCAAACCCCTATCCACCCTGCTCGATGCAGCAGATAGGGTGCCGTTGTTTATCTTCTACCAGGCCAGAGTATCAAGAAATTGTTAGAGATAAGGTTTCTTGTATTGCGTGGACAAAATACTGTCAGGCTGCTTAGGCCTAGACAGGAGAAAGATTAGGGTTCTCAATCAAAGCCTTTGGTACAAGGCAGCGGGGTTTCGGCACTGGACTACAGAGAGCCCGTTTTATGGCGCAAGGAGCCATCCTAACTCCAACCTGGAGGACCAGGAGGCCGAGTTTGTCTGGCCTCTAACCATCGACCAATCTGGTATGAGTGGCTCTGAAGCAGCCAAAAAGCACCACCCAGCATAGCTCAATGGATTATTGAGGCACAAAAACCATCGCAACATGTTAAGGTCGTCTAGTCGCGATTGAGTTGACGGTAGTAAGTCCAAGTAAGTTATAGATGTTTTCCATTCAGCCCAGTCGCTCTCAGTAGGTTTGACACTTGAATCCACACCAGAATGCGTCCGGAAGTGGAGGATTGAATGTTATTGCAGCAGTTCGCGTCCGCGACGCTAATGTTGTGTCCCAATACGCTCACTAGGGCCCTGCGCAAGCAGGGCTTTGAATCATTACGGGTGGAACCCACTAACGAAAACAGAACATGAGGCGGGGACGCTCTGAACACTATATTCACACTAGTGAGTCTGGTAAGGTACAAATGTAATGACCTTGATATTGAGGCATCGATGACGCTCATCCAATCCTTTGCAGGCTGCGGTGCGTGACTGACATGACTGGAAATTGCGGTAGGCGCTATCATAAGCAGCATCTTTCAGCAAAGATGGATGAAGGTCGTCGGATTCGGGAACCTTGTTTCGTTTCAACATGGAAAGCTCATGTTGAATCACTTCAAAAGCAGATGTGACATCTACTTCTTACGATGGCTCCGGCGATTCCACAAGCATCAATGTCGCAACAGGCCTGTTGAACTGCTCTTCAGAATGTTCCTCCCAGAGGGCTAGTCGACGACGCTGTGAAGTGACATGCTCATCTGTATTCGCTATTATCTCGCTAACGGAGGGTTTTCTCGGATTCGTGTTCCGGATGAAATGGAATGGCACTCGGGTGTTCCCAATAGCCTTGGCTTTCTCCATCTCACAGGTCATTGCTATGCACCAACATTCCCATTGGTTCCAAGACTCCTTGAGATGCGTCGTTTCAGTGAGTGATGGACATTTGGGCTAATTTAGGAGATGTGTCAAGTCAAACGTTTCAAAAGGCACACGGAGTGCGTTCGGTGGTAATGATAGCAGAGTAGCTGAAAGCTGCCAATCAACGATGCGACAACATATTCTCAAGAGACATCCGTGGGTGCGCAGTTCAGAAAGCCTTTTATTATATGATGCATACAGGCAAATTGTGCCACGGATAGTATCTTATATTTTAATCTAAGCAATCCATAATGCCACACTGAACTGCCCGTGGAACACGCACAGCAAAACATGATGAAGTTATGTTCTGTTACTTACTGTCACTGTCAACGGTAAGATACATTACCGGTTGTCCGATGTTACACGACCACAAACTACACAGAATGATTTCATAAATAAGCAGAAATGAAGAAAAACCTAAATGACCCAAGAAAACATGCAAGATCCAAATAAGTGCAACTTGGCAAGAAAGCTTGATCACCGGCAACAGGATACAGACGATGGACGCCATGATATCCGGTATTCTGGATACGGCCGCGTACCTGGACGATCTACACAAATTATGTAGCCCAGCTAACGTCCCCCATTGCTCAGTGGCTTAAGCTGCTGGCTAGTTGGTATCTGCCTCTAGCGGTCATGGGTTCGATTCTCCTTAGACGACCGAGGGAATGCGCGCCACTGACCAGCCCCAATAGGGCGAAACGCGTCTGGCGCTTTTCCAGACTAGGCTCTGCTACGTAGCTTGTGAACTACTGGGATAAAAGCCTTATCAGAATTACAACTAAAATCCTGTTACTTATAAGTAATATAAGATCTATTCATTGTTGGTCGCACTCCAGAAGAGCTTCGAGAGCGCCTGGTTGCGGTCCAGGAGTATGGCTTCCGTCTGAAAGTCGAGAAATGTCAATTTTTTTCCATGCAGCAAATACATTGGTTTCGTTTTCGATGCCAGCGGCCGTCATCCTGATCCTGAGAACGTCAGAGCCATCCAGCAAATGCTGGCTCCAGCGGATGTGTCACAATTGCGGTCCTCCCTGGGCCTCATCAGCTACTTCAGCGCCTTCCTGAAATCGTTATACGAGGTTCGAGCCCCGCTCAATCAGTTGATGCAGAATGATGTTTCTTGACACTGGTCCCCCGCTTGCGAGAAGGCATTCGTTCGTCTGAAATCCATGCTGAGTTCTGAATGACTGCTGACCCATTACGACCCAACCTTGCCGATTTTGGTCGCTGCTGACGCTTCTACCTGCGGGTTCGGAGCAGTTCTAACTCATCGCTTCCAACATGGTTCCAAAAAGCGCTTATGCACATCTCACGTGCCCTGACGCCTGCAGAGAAGAACTATGGTCAGATGGAGAAGGAAGACCTGGCTATCGTGTTTGCCGTCGCCAACTTCCACAAGATGCTGTATGACCGGTGGTTCACGCTATTGGCTGATCACAAGGGCATTCCGGCATACTCAGCTAGCCTACTTCAGTGTGGGGATGTCATCCTTCTTGGTTACGACTTCAAAATCCGCAACTGCCTTACTCAGAATTTCGGTCAACCCGATGGGCTATCACGCTTCATTTCCAAACATGCCCCAGAAAACACGGTGACCGCGACCGTTACCGTCGAGGACAACGTTTGGCATCAACTCTCGAACGCTATCCGAAGATTCACTATTAATGCCGCCGACATACGTCACGCAACTGCTCAAGACCCCTAGCATGCAGAAAGCCATCATTTACATTCAGACACGCTAGTCAAACACTGCCTTTTGGGGCGAACTGAAACAAGTGTATCAACTCCGAGACTCCTTTCCGTGGTCGATTCCTGCCTCATGACTTTAGATCAAGTTGTCGTTCCTTCATGTCTCCGGCAAGCTGTACTCCGCTAGCGCCCTTCTGCTTACTCCGGTATGAACAGAATGAAGGCAACTGTCCGCAGTTATGTGTACTGGTCTGGTATTGACAACGACATTGAAGTGTTGGTTCGCTGTTGCTCAAGATGTCAACAAGTATCCAAGATGGCACCACACCAACAGACGCAGACACAGGAAGACAATATCAAAGATGCAGTTAGTCCGGTGATTAGGCAGTCATCATCATCGCAACGCTTGGTAAGTACGCTGCTTCTGATTCCATTCCATTTACCAACACAGACTAATACTGGGGTCGATGTGACACGTGTGCTACATCCCCGCTGCAATTGGTATGTACGTGTGCCTGTGTATAGAGTTTCTTGCTTTTAGATGTTGCCTGATGATTAATATCACCGGTGCAACTGCGCTTGATGCGAACGTCGACAAGGTGCCTGCCTGTAGAAAAGCCTAAACTTCTATTATACTGGTTGTGGGAGACAGTTGGTCGTTGCATGGGGAGAAAAGGTACATTTGCCACGCGACCGCGCTAGGCTCAATGAGTGGTTCCATGCATCCAATGGGGAACGGGGTACGACCAAACCACCGAATTGTGTACGTCTGGTTCGCATGGCTCCGACAGTAGAGAGACAGAAACACTTCTGCTGTGCATGTTGAAGGAGTGTGAGCCGGCTCCATTGATGAAATGTGGCTCTCGTCCACATGCTTCGCGATCTTAATCCTTCGGGTTTACGCTGGATGTGGGATGTGGGAATGGAACTGTGCGTAGTGCATCGTAAGCGACCCATGGTTCCTTCGTAGTCGCAGCCGGCTTGTGGCTGTCTCCATGAAAGCCGCAGTGACAGGCGAATACGGAACCGGATGCAGCCATGCATATATCTATGTGTGTGTATACCAAATATTGGGTGCAACTAGACAAGCTTGCAGTGCAGGATGGAAGACGGAAATACAGGCTCAAAGTAAATGACGGTTAGAAGTTGAAACATAGTTGTTTTCATCGGGCTCATTGCGACAGCACCGGTAGACCAAAGGGAGCGGGGATTAACGTGACTAAACACAAATTTCAACACTGGGTCGCAGTTTATCCGACGAGTCTGTATCTAAGTCTTTGTATTTTAAGGAAGCCGGTGGTCAGCGGTCTACGGGAGTAGTGAGGTTTATGACGAGTTCACGTTTAAGTTATCTATGCATTTATTTATATGATAGACAATTCCACTGTACTACTTCACATGTGACCAGTAAGTAGGCGTGTACCCCATTAAGGTGCTTAACCAATGGTGTGACCTGCTGCTCCGAGGAGCAAAAAATCAAAATATCACTTACAAAACGTCTGTAGTACGGCACCTGAGCTAGTTCTGTGGACAAGCGTTTGTCCAAACAGCAGCGATGCAAGCAAGCTAGACACTTTTTCAATTATTATAACGGTAACGAGGATCATGGAAAATACACCGCAGTTGAAGGAACGAATGGAACTGTAGACATCTACTGATATCCATTAAACAGGACTACAAGCACTAGGGAAAAAGCCATAGTAACGACAGAGGGCGTGTGACAGCTGAAACGAGTTCAGCAGTCGCACACATGCTATCCATAGAGCAGGTGTCGATAGGGCTAGTGTGATCACCACTCCCCAGTACCGCGTCGTCGAGGAAAGAGGAAGCAAATGATCATCTAAAATGATGTACGTGTGTGTAAGGGACATATCGAGAGAAGGTACAATTGCAGAAAATGTACTCAGGATTGAGTGGTTCGCTACGCAACTGTTAAACAGTGAGAGGTCCCAGTAATCCAGGTTAACAAGTTTTCAATCGAGCAGCACTATAACAGCTTCATTGTGCGTTTCCATAGGTGAACGCAACATGATGGGTTAGATGGCCAGACTGCTCAAATGGATGGAAGTCGGCAGACTCTGGAGAACGCCGATTCCTATCGAGAGAGCCTCCCACAACTCACTGCAAACTGGCACGCGACAAGTGTACGTTGCACTATATGGCTCGGCTGGTTGCAGTGCACCAGGAGAGGCAATCATTAAATCCCTGGATTCTAACATCTACGTCGACAGTGCAGATATCCAGTGTCAGGTGCGGTGACCAGTCACTGTATCGCACCATGTGTTGCACAGGAAAGGCTACTCCGCAGAAACTCGGTGATCTCAGATAGAGAAAGTAAAGGTATAGTATGGATGGTTGAATTGTAGAGCAGGTGTACTGTGAAGTGGATCATTAGCTATTATCCTCCCAAAAAATACACAGTGAAAATAGCCACGGACAATGACATGATTGGAAATCAAGCATATCCTCTAAAAGGAGCAGCAGTAATTGATGGAGACTCCGATTAAAGCTTTTGGCAATCGCTGGTTGGAGCTGAGAGGCACTAGATGGCAAAGAAGCGCCTATTAAAATCCTACTGAGTACTCAAGTGAGTTTCCCAAGGCTTTTTGTGTTTCATTAGGTTAACATCGAGATAGGAATAACGGTAATCGAACCCTGCGCATGCAGCTGGAGCTGATTTAACGAACCTCGGTTTTCAATGTTTAGAGCTTAGCAGCTCAAAAACAAGTGAAGGATGGCTGAAAACAGAAAGTGATCTGCATTACAGTGGCAGGAATTGCGAATGGGAAGATAAAACGGAGGCACAAACTAGGTAAACAGCTAAAAATATTTCCAATGCAGTCGTATTGTGTTCATCAAATGATGCGGCAAGTGAAAGTTAAAAAAGATAACTATAGGAAAGAACGATTGTAAGAAATCGTTGCAATGCACTCATACTGTTTCGGATACCACGTATCCCGAGGGAACCGACCAAGAGGGAAATAGTTTCGGCGGTGGCAACCACCAACACCGAGACAGTTATCATCTCGGATGGGATCTCACTAGTGTGAATGAGCGAGGCTTACTCCAGAGCTATTCGTAACCCAAATTGGGAACCCTTAGCACGCTAAACATACAAGGAGTAATTTAAAAGCCAAATAAGAAACAAGAGATTTGAATCGATGCCAACAGTTTCCTGTGATTGACAGTAGCGGTGGACTCACCAGATATTCGAGTCAATTCAACTCTTAATGTCCGGCTGAAATCCATATCGGCTGTGATGTTGAGAGAAGCAAATTCCTCAGGCACGGAAAATAACGAGGTCCCACTGTGAGTCTGCTGCGTATTTCCGGTTGCAGTCTCCTCCGGTGACGGGCTCAATGAGTTCACATCTGAGTGATGTGGCAGCGTCTCGGCGGACATTGCTTCCTTGTCCGAAATGGGTGTCACCGCCACTGAGACCTGCTGAGATGTATCCTCAGTGTAGTCATTTTCATTGAAGGTTCTGACATGAATTGACTTTTTCTTAGGAGCCCCAGGGTTACTGGTCGAGCCACAGTCGTCGGGAATGATTACAGATGAACAATCCTTGGATACCTGGGGACTATGCCGGTGAGCAGACTGTTGTTTGTTGTTTTCAGCAGCTGTGCAACAGCATGTGGCGTCGTTAAAGTTGAGCCCGGTTGTTTCTCCACTGTGCTGTAAGACAACATCGGTGTCACCGCGGCAATCAGATGATTGTGTATCCGGATGCAACGAAGAAGTAGAAGGAAGAGATAACTGGCCATCAGTGGTGTGCAGCACATCTGTAACTGTTACACAAGCAACAGATACGACATCAGAAGCCGGGGTAGCGTTTGAGTTGGCCATTTCACTCTCTGGCTTAGGGGTTGTGAAAATTTCACACTCCTCGGGTTCTTTAGAAGCATTTGCAGTAGAAACAACGTTTTTCCTAGAGGAAGCGCAACTGTAGTCACTGCAACGGCTGGCGCGATCATCGTCTGCCTCGGTAGCGGTGCTCTCAGACAGAGAGGATACAATGCTATTGCTATCAAAGCGGCTATCTGAATCAACTTCGGATTTGTGACTCGTTGACTTCTTTTTCCACTTTTTCTCTAGGTCAGTGATGCACGTCTCTGACTGAGACTTTGACGGCAGTTTGGATATTATACTCTCATAATCGAAATCCTTAGGCTCTTCTGTCACTGATTCATAGCCCTCTTTTTCTTTTTCCACAGTTTCGATATAATCCAGCTCCGCCTGATACTCGTCGCCATAATCAAAGCCTTCCTGGAGAATGTTGAGACAATTATACAGATCAAGGGTAACAATATTAACAAGTTGCGCTTGCCAGTTGTAATACAAGTAGGAACAAGGCTAGTGTAGACGATTGAGCTAGCAATCGAGAAGTAAAAGGGTAGCGCGTTAAATGAATGGTATGTGTCACTTACAGTGAGGTGCGACTAACGAATTTTGGCTATATGAACGCACCGAATAGCGTAGATCACATGTAACATGTAAACGATAAAACGTTCGTCTTAATCAAGTATGATGCATTGCTGAGCTAAGGATGATGCGCTTTGGAATAAGCTGTAGCGCGGAAGAGCCGCTGTAATGGGACAAAAATGGACCATTAAAAATGCTTAATTTCTGATTGATAAAGAAATGAAGTTGTACAGGTAAATTATAACCAGGCATCCGAAAGACGAACATGAATCATATGAGATGACCAATATCGTGACAGGTGTTGAGAATTTGTTTACAGCAACCGAGAAAAGCTCCCTGCAGTATTGAGACCGCGGGACATTTAGCTCACTTCAAGCAAAAACAACTGTCAGCCATCAAGTGGGATCCGTGTAATAAGTAACCATTTGCGAGTTAATCAGAAAACGGGTTAGTCATTAGTCCGTTAGTCCCACGTCTGGTGAGCACATTTGGACTAGCAGTCATAATGATATTGCACACTTCGTCGAAATTGTAGGTGACGTCAGAAGTCGGGACGAGAGTGCGGTGCCGGAGACAAGATCGAGATTATGTAAACAGATGAGTCCATTAGCTTAGACTGAGCTGCAGGAAGTAGCAACATTCAGTAGGAACTGTCCTGGACAGAGGAAAAAATGGCAGGGTTTGTTGAATCAAAAGGAAAGCAAAAAAGTGGTGTTATGCAAAATAAAGTAGTGGCGAGAGGTCATGTCTCGATGCAAAAGCAAACGCAAAAAACAATCAGGTGGTATGCCCGAATCCATAATAGATAACGGGGTAAGGTGGCGGGAAGATTATCGAGCCGAAAATGAACAGGACTTCTTAAAGAAGCGCGAACGCGAATCCATTAGGTAAGCGAATTTGCGTGTATATATATATATATATATATATATATATATATATATATATATACCGTATTATAGAACAAGTGAAAAGGAATTTTGTACAACTCTTTCGAAATATGGTGAAAAACGTTATAAAAGTTGTCAACCGTGAAGATCGCTGTCGTTCTCACGTAACATTTAAAATATCTGACTCACGATATTTCAGGACTCACAAATGTGATATGTCATCGTAAGTGTGCAATCGTTCTCTGAATCGAATAGTGGTAAAATATAAATCTAACAACGTTTTGAACTGCTGCGTAGATGTTGCCTCCATCACATGTTCAGGTAAACTGTTCCAAATATTTACCACTCTCCGTTCGAAGCACAGTGGGTGGGAAACACATTTCACATCCGGCACGACAAGTTTGTATCTGTGTCCGCGTGTGCTGCATGACCCTCGTAAGTGCAGCATTGGCCTTAGCATTGGGAAGTCACCGAGATGTAGAATACGGTAGGTTATAATGAGGTCGACTCGCACCCGACGGTAAGACAAGGTGTAGAGTCCTAGTTTCTCGCACCGGTCTTCATACCCCAAGCCACGTAAACTCGAGATGAGCCTGGTAGCAACGTGTTGGACCCGTTCGATCTTTTGTGCCTCGCCTCGGGTAATCGGAAAGTAGGCGGGCGAACCGTACTCTAGCATTGGTCTAATGATGGAAGAGAAGAGGCGAGTGGCAACCTCTTCAAACCATGTGCCGAAGCTACGTTTGAGCGCTCAAAACATGCGCAGTCCGTTACGATATAGCCTGTTCGTGTTGTCCACCGACTTCAAATCGTAGCGCGAGAGTACACCTAGGTCCTTCACGGAGGGTGTGGGATATAGCGGTTGGCCATCAATGGTGTAGGTTCGGCCGTCAGCACCCTTCCCCAGGCTCATAAATACAGACTTGGCTGGGTTAACCGGGAGAAGAACTTCTGCAGACCATGTGGATAGTCGGTTGAGATCTTGCTGAAGTAGGCCACAGTCATCGGTAGCGTCAATTTCTCTCCGAATCTTCACGTCGTCTGCAAACAAGGCACACGGTGACCGGAGAAGCTGAGGTAGATCGTTGGTGTGGATCAGGAACAGAGTGGGCCCCAGCACAGTGCCTTGAGGCACGCCACTTGTAGAGGGGTACCAGTCAGTTAGATAGTAGTCCACCTGTACCCTCCACTTTCGTCCAAAAAGAAAGCTGCGGATCCACCGGTGCAGTGAGCCATGAGTTTGTGAAGGAGAACCTCATGGCTGACCTTGTCGGACGTTTTACTGAAAGCGAGTAATATCACGTCGACAGACTTCCTCTTGCTTATTGCCTTCAACCACTCATGCCTCGTTACAAGCAGGCTGGTAATGTACGAGCGACCTTGCATAAAACCGTGCTGTGCGGACGTCAGGACCTCGTTTGACTGTAGCAACTGCAGCAATCCCTTCTCCACGATTTTCTCAGCAACCTTTGCCAAAACAGGTGTCAGACAAATTGGTCTGTAGTTGTCTACTTTGCTAGGGTCGCCGCCTTTCGGAATAGGCTTCACCACCGAACATTTCCAGTCAACCGGCAACAAATCTTCGGACAGCGACCTGTTGAAAAGGTCAGTCACGACAGGAGAGAGGATGGTCGAAAGTGACTTGAGAACCAGTGGGTGAAGCCCATCAGGTCCGGTAGGTTTGGTGCCGTCAAGGTTGGCGAGTAGTTGACCTACCTCTTCAACACCGCAATGCAGACTATCGAGCTCGGTAAAACCGGTACACGTCGAACTCGGAAAAGAGACCTGGTTATTCGCAAATACAGAAGCGAAGTGCGCCGCCAACACGGACGCACGCTCAGTACTGGAGGTTAGGGGCTGTCCATCCGGGCCATCCAACACTGGCACCTCACCTGCCGGCTTCAGGCGTCGCTTCACGTATGCAAAGATTCTTTTTGCGGCGGTCTTCGCGGCTACTGTGAGCTGCTCTTCGAAACGTCGGCGTTTATTCTTTTTTGCACTGTTACAAAGGTTCCGCTGACATTTATACCCTTCATAATCATTGACAGAGCCAGAGAGGAGGAATTGGTCCCACAGTCTGCGCCGCCTCCGAGCCAGGTTTCCATACTCCTTGTCAAACCAATGAGGCTTAATCGGTCCAAACTTCCGACATTTCAATGGCACAAATCGGGAACACAATGATGTCAATCTCTCTTTTATACTTATCCAACAGTCTTCCACAGATGCAGTCTGTGACAGAGACCAATCCAGTTGGCTCGCGGCTCGAGCTAGACCATCGAAATCTGTTTTCCAGTAGTTGAGAGCTGGTTCCAGCGGACGTGAATACGGCAAAGATAATTCCATATCAGCTATGAGCACTGAATGGTCGCTTGTAGCCAGGGGCTCCAGGATCCAAACGTCATGCACTCGTTGTTCGTAGCTCGTTAACATCAGGTCGAGACAGGACGGGGTTGAGCGTGTTGTTATGCGTGTTGGCTGGCTGTGTTGCGATGTACCAGTTTCAAGTACCAAATCCACAAACTTTGCTTCAACCTCACTATGTCCAGGCATCAAATGCACATCAGGCCATCGTATTCGAGGACAGTTAAAATCGCCCATAAGTAGAAAGTGTGAACGACTCATGTGGGTTCGAAGAATGGTCAGCCAATCCAAACAACGACTCAGGGGGCTGCGATAAACTGCGCCCACAAGCAGTTCTCCGCGCCTGAGGCGGATGGAGCACCACAGCAGCTCACACAAACCATCGTCACTTCGGTGGATGCTCACAAGTCTCCCACGCAGGGAAGACCGGATGTAAAGTAAGACACCACCGTGGGCATTCTTTAGTCTATCGCATCGGAAGCACGAGTAACCGTTGAGTTCAAGTTCTTGGGTGTATAACTCTGAATGCAGCCATGTCTCTGCGAGTCCCACTATGTCTGGCCGCTCAAACCCAATAAAACAACAAAGCTCATCGCGCTTATTCATAACACTGCAAACATTTGTGAAGGCTACTCGCAGGCCGCAGCAGGAGCCGCCAGGCGTGCTTGAAGTGTGAGCTGCCTGTTTATCCTGATTCGCATATTGTTGGAAACCACCAGAAAATTTACGATACGAAGATTTGTCTCCCCCTCACCAGTGCGTCTTTTCAGCTCAATGATGGCAGACTTGGGCCGCTCCCCGTCTACTGGGCCCAGGTCTGGACGAACATGGATCTTCAAACCTTTCAGCCTACTTAGGCGGGACATGATCAGTCTTGGACTGGCTTCGTCCATAAAAATGATTCTCATAGGCCGATTTCGTTGATCACTTTGCTTTCCAAGACGGGTAATTTGTCTAACTTTTACCGAGTACTCACCAGCGTCGAGGAGTCTGTCAAGTAGACTCTGTAAAAACTCGACATCGTGATCGTAGCGCACTTGGGGTGATGGATCACTGGACTCCGGCGCGTGAAAGATCAAGAGATTATAACGCCTCTGGTCGAACGAGGTTGACTTCAGAGCGAAGTATACTACCAGCCTCACGTGGTTTGGCCAACTGTTGACTTACAGAAGTTAAACGCCCAACATCCCCGCGTAATTTCGTTCTTTCCACTGGTATTCAGAACTCAGACTTTCACCTGCTGGGACATCAGTGTCCGTTGGACACAACAAAGGTAAACAATTTAGGCCAGGTGCAACTGGGCTTCTCACAACGGTTAGAATTCGTGTCGGTGAGTTTGCACGGGTAGATGAGGACGACTGAGCTGAAACCTGAAGGTCCTTCGGGCTAGGTTGTGGGTTCATCACCAGTCGTTCACTAGTTCAGGTGTGTACGCCCAAACCATGAAATACACCAATACTGAGAATGTTATGCTGCATCGACCGTCGCGCAGTGGCACTTGAGAAAGGGTCGCAATATTTGCTGCATACAGAAGGGTGGATAGATGAAAAAATGATCCCGCTGACGCATACATTCTTCTTCCAATAAATCTTTTCCCTTCCCAGTCCCCATCTCACCCAATCTATTGCTTCATCGACGACACAAACGATCGCCAGGTGCAATCGTATGCCTTTGTGTTCAATATCGAATGCTGGAACGCGCACACATTACGCGACCGGACCTCGAGTGAACGTCCCAAGCGACGAAATGCACTGGGCGTGATAGAACTCGCGCGATACCGCAGCACTATCGCAGTACTCAGTGAGATCCGGCACTCTAACAGAGGCAAGCTGCATGAAAGTGTTGGTATCTACACGATCCACTGGGTGATAAACACCACCACAGCATAACATGAACGTAGGGTCGGATTTTCACCATCCGACCGTCGAGATAGACAGCTGGTGGGAGAGTCGACTGACATATTCAAAGATTGATGACCCTACGCATAGGACTAGGAAGTCTGTCACTTTTATTAGCACGTATGATGCTACCAAGTGCCGTCCTAGAGAAACAAAGCAACAGATTTACTCACAGTTGTCCTCCGGCATACGGTCCGTGCCGACGAGCGACCGGCAATTTCTACTAGGTGACTTCAACGGGCGCCTTGGGCGTGATGCCGCAGTATGGACAGACGTAATCGGGCCGCACGGTACTGGCTCAGCCAATGGGAACGGTGACCGAACCCCCAGTTTGCAATGGGTGCGAGTGATACTGCGACTATGATGCACCTATGGAGTGATCACACTCACCTGCTCTACTGGGTCATCGTACGCCGGCGTCACATGCGTGAAGTGAGCATGACACGTGTACTGCGTGAAGCCGAGTGATCACAAGTTGGTGCGGACCATATCGTATATATAATTGCTTACATCTAAGTATTGCTCACCCGCTGTGAATCAGCGGCGCAAATGCAATGCTCGTTCCCTAGGCACTATTGAGAAGAGTAAAGAACTAGATACTGTGATGGCTTATCGCCTTGGCGAAGTGGATTCTATCGCTTCAGTCGGTGACTTGCGGCAACACATGAAACAACAGGTGACCAGTGCTGCTGAGGAAACGATCGCGCGCGGCCTCATTGGTTTGATGTTAACAGCGTGACCATTGGCGCATTGATGTCGGCGAAGGGCGCAGCATACGTGAGACATGTGGACGACCATGCGGACTCCGAGAAGAAGTCGTTTTCGCAAACTTTGACGGTGACAGACTCGAGAGCTTCGTCGCATCAAGAATGCACGGTGGACGGAGAAGGCGAAGCAGATAGAATGCCAAACCGAACGCCGCCAACATAAGGAATTTTGCGACTCCTTGTAGGCGGTGCATGGACTCACCCTGCAGCTGTTGAGGACGCAGTGGATGCTGATTCAACCGCTCCTTGCACACAGACCGGAGACATGACGCTGATCTGGCAAAACCACTTAGACTCTTCCTTGAACAACCGTTCTGAGGTCAATAGACCTGCGTTGCACAGGTTGCAACAACACGAAATGAAGATGTACGGAGCGGACAATGTTTGAGACGCAGAAAGCACTTCCTCTGCTGCGAAACAGCAAGTTCACAGGAGTCAACAACCTTCCGTCTGGAGTGTTAAAAAACGGCGGACCCGAGTTACTACATGCGCCGCATCACTTGGTGCAAAGCGTGTGGATTGAAAAAGGTCGCTGGCTGACTTGAAGAGTGTACTTGTGTTACCGCTGTATAAGGGCAAAGGGAGTGAGTAATGTGCAACGAATTATTGTGGCACCAACTAGCTGACCTGTGTGGGAAAGATGATTGATCGGATCCTGCCCAACCGCCTCGTCACTCAGGTCGGTGAACCGAACGTGGCGGAAGAACAATGCGGATTTTGTTCGAGCCGCAGCACTAAACATGGCGTTCGCGGCTCGCCGATTGGAACAGAAATCTGGTGACTGACGCTACACCTTTGTATTTGCTGTTTGTCGACTTCACCAACGCACTAGATACGGTGAACTGCGAGGCATTGTGGCCGGTGTTGGGTAAGTTTGGTTACCCGAGTAAGTTTGAAACTTTAATTGAATGACCACACAGTGGTATGCGATCGAAAGAGCAGCTGAGTGGACAAAACTCGGATGACTTTGCTGTTGTCTCTGGTGTGAAGCAAGGCTGTGTATTAGTCTCTGACTTGTTTAACATTTAGCTAACCGACAAGATGTCATGTGCTTGCAATGCTTGTCATTACGGTATCCGCGTGGAACACCGTCTTGATAGTGAGTCGCTAAACATCCGGCCTTTTAGGTCGAAAACACTAGTGTATGAGACAAACATCCGTATGATACTGTTTGCGGACGACTATGCGTTGTCTGCACACAGTGCGGATGAGTTTTAGCACATGACGACGGCTCTCGGCTCCGTGGTAGGAAGACTCAGACTCATCATCATCAACACACACATAAGATTGTCCTTTTCAGCCGTTGCCGGAACTGAATCCGTGGGGTTGACGGAAATCAAGATTACGGATGATAGTTTGGAGGCGCTGTCGAGCTTTTTTCTATCTTGGCAATAAAACATATTAGTTTCGGGGTTGGGAAGCATTTACATGGCGCCCATGGCGTGATCGCATCAAAAATGTGGTTGCCAGGGGCACGTGGAAGCACTGTTGAATGTAGAACAAAATCTTGTTAACGAAAAGGCACGTGCCAATGTCAGCAATGACATCGACATCAGCGGTCGCAAATGCTTCAGCCAAGCTGGTCTGGTATGACACCGACGTAAACATATGCGACCACTATCAAAGAAGTAACGACTCGGGTGGTAAGGCAATCAGTATCGGAGCAACGATTTGTAAGTACGCTGCTTCCGATTCCATTCCATTTACTAACCCAGGCAAATAGGGCGGTCGATGAGGCATGTCGTCGTCATAGTTGCATTTGGTCTGCAGCGTGCTTGCGTGCTGAGTTTCTGGCATTTGTGGTGCTGGCTGTTGATTGATATCCCCGGTGTGGCTGCGCTTAAGTTGAATGTTGACAACGTGCTTAAATGTCAAAACGCTCCGCCTCGTCTATACTGAATTCAGGATGCTGCTAATTGTTGCTGGCAGGGACAGAGTAATGGTCCTCAAGACGGTGCTAGGCTCAAAGATTTGTTGTATCCAGTGTGGAACGGATTAAGGCCAAGCCACCGACTTGTGTACGTCTGGTAAGCGTGATAGTGAAATTAGCCTGACAGGAATGCTGTTGCGGTGCATGGCGAAGTAGTGTGGGCCGGCTCCGTTGATGAAACGTGGCTCACATCCACATGCCTCCCGGTCTCATTCCTCGGGTTCACACTGAAGGGGGTGTGTGGATAGAGCTGTGGGTGGTGTAGCGCAAGCCATCCACGATCCCTATGCGGGCACAGAAGTCCCGTGGCTGTCCCCAAGGAGACCATAATGACAGAAAAATCCGGACACAGATACCGATTTATATATATATATATATATATATATATATATATATATCCAAGAAAAAATGAACTGCAGGAGTAGCAGATTCTATGGCCGCAACTGGGGTTTGGAGGTGACCTATTAGAGAATATTTGAAGGGATGGGAATTGTGCATGCATGGATTGTGATACCGGCAAAAATCCGTCCACGTACACTATTCGATGAAACCTGGAGGGCAATGGAGCTGGTCATTCAGTGGAGAGAAAAAAACCGATTAGAAATTGAAGGCGAACAGGTGACGAAAGGAGGAATGAACCGCAGAAAAGAGTTGGTGAATAAGTGATCACTACTGTAACTTGTTTACTAGGATGGTGCATTACCGTCGACTTGTTCCAAGTCTGTCGGCAAGCTACAGAAATCAACGAAGTTCCCAGAGATCGTCTAACTCAGTCCGGAGAAAGCATGAAGACGGTAGTTCACTAGCGACCACGACCAAAAATTGATATGTGAGAGTTTTGTATGAATAATGTGGTAAACGTTATGGAGTCAGAATACAAGATAATTATACGGACCACTATACATAGAGCATCAAATAAATTCAGCTAAAGAAAGTGCAATTGTCTGGACGATTTTATCATCAGACGCCGGGGAAATGGAAATGCCAGTGAAGCTCAATGGCAATATACCTGTGGTGCAGCAAATGGACTAATGATGTGTCAATAAGGGTTCGAAGGCAACATGCACCGTAATCCCAGGTGACATAAGCTGTCTCAGTAACTAACATCACTGGAGCCTACAGGTGATAGACGCACTGTGGACAGTAACAGGAGAAGACGGGCTCCAATACAGCCCCAAATACTGAAGGATGACTACAGCATATGCTAATCAGTTGCTGTGGTGGTTTAACAGGATGCTCACGTGGAAGAGTGATGAGGTGGATTCCAACAAAGAGCCATCCGCAGAGACCAACAACAACCGCGTTACCGTCAAAGCGTCAGCAAAATGATAAGGAGGTGGGAAATAAATCCACATTACCGATGACCAATGCGTAACTACTAGAAGTGGATAAATTAAAGGGATGATCAAACACTGAAGGATTAAAACACTAGCAAAGTGGAAAAAATAACGTTTCGAAGTGGGGCGGTTTCGCACCTTAGGTGATAGGCATGAAAACAATAAAACGGAATTTGAGAGGTCCAGATTAGTTTTCGTTCTGAGCGTTCAACACAGTTGGTTAGATACACTTGTCGACATGACGAAAACCTAACTTCAGTGGCGTTCGTGTTGTGGGCTTTTTGTACCTCACAATAAAGCGTAATCGTCTTCGCAAACCACGATCTCACTATCGATGCATGGCGCAAACACGAAACCATACTATAAGCTGTTTTATTTTGCATAGTTCATTATTTAATTTCCGTTTTTTAAATAATGCGTTGCGTTGCGGCACGGCACGGCAGAGGTGGTATCTCTAACAAGCTGACGTAATGATGATGACGACGACGATCAAAGTGGGAGCGGTGGGAGACGACGTGGAAGAAGTCCCCATTTGTTCATATGAAGTAGTTCAACAGGAAGGATCCCACAACAGCGTGCTTAAAACAAGGAAGATGGGTTGATAACAGTTCAAATGACTTGAGCGCTGAAAAGCAGCTCAAGGTTATGGGGTATTAAGTCGAAGTGGGGAAAGACAAAACGTTCTACTGAACGACATACCTGCACAGCCATGCTTTCGTCATATATTGCGCCCGCGTAGGTGCACAAGAAAGTGCCTTTCGGGATGGCATTCAGAGCTCGGATGCCCCAGCCCCTACACAAAAGAAATCATAATTGTATAGGTGATATCAATATGTCATGGTAGCAAAAGAAGACTATGCAGAACGCACACAATCAATTGTTTCGGGTACGAGTAAAACAGATGAACAAAGACATGGGACTGTAATTGGATTTCAATCAAACGGGACCTGAGCATACAGCAATAGCTGCGAAACCGACAAGAAATGCAAGTAGTTTTAAGGTATGTAATTCAGGATAAGATGATAGAAAATTGGAAAAAGTGTAAATAGAGTTACCCGCTGCGAATAGTTACAGTAAGGAAAAGTAACTATATGTGATAGTGCATACGGAGGCAGTACACTGCGACACCTGAGCAACACCGATGCCCAGTATGGCGATTGTTCCATAAGCCTTGAGTGAACAGGCATTAGTTGAAATAGGTTTGTTTTATCCTAGTTTGTGTGCGCTTAGCAGAGACAGCCAGGGTCCGGAATCGAAACAGAAGTGATCACATCTGATGTACGAAGGAACTACTAGATCGGCAGGTCGAATCAGTGGAGTTTCTCACAGCGTCTTAAAATCATTTTTTGTGTTTTGGGTCATCTGTGATGTTGCACACTAAAGATTAGAGTGACGCGAATCTAAACATAAAATGGTTCCCCCATGATGAATACTTTAGGACGCGCACAGAGCCAATCAACGAGTATCGGCAGAATAAACCAACAACAGAAGGTCCAGACAACATTCGATTGGTAGGCCAAATTAGACAATCGTGTAATGACGCTAAATCTTTGGCCACGTCATTATGCAGAAGCCAGTAGTTAGATATGCTAATCAGTTTCTTTCACAGGATCGGAAGCGAAATAGTGCATGTCGGATGGAAGATGGCAAACAGCATCAGCCAAATCAATCAGTGCACAGATCCCAAAGGCACACGTAAATCAAGGAAGAGAAAACGGAAAGAAAACAGCCGATAACTAAGTTTGTTCTCCAGTTTTAATTAGTTGTCGCAAGCATCGGTAGTGTCCAAATAGCGCTTCGGACCTACAGTGAGTAATGGAGATCGTATGATATAGAGCAATGTATTACATCAAGATACCTTTCAAAGGTGATTTCAGCACACTAGAGACATCTAAGCAAATAGTCTCTACCAAGCAAGGAACCTACTATGTCGCTCTAGATGTTGTCGACAGAACCCGAAGTTTGCCGACACCTTCAGTGAAAGGAACTCTGACTATCTGGGCCAACTCACACTGTGTACATCAATTCGTATCTCTGCGGAGTGAGCTACATAAGCCGAACAGATAGGACTGAGTTACCGAACATGAGAACACGCAGCGAGATGGGTTCAACGTGAAATTGCATAGAACCCCTCTCCGTAAGCCTCACAATTCCCGCTGGCCGCCGACTTCCTTGAAAGAAAAATACTTAATGGAATGGAATAAAATTCGGTTGTTTACAAAACTATCTTTACGCAAGTTAATTCTAGCTCGCTTCAGTCTACCGAGGCTGTCGCAGTGAGTGGGATGGAATCAGCCCCGTTCGTCTCAAAACAAATATTGTTCGGGCTCGAAATGTCTCGGACTAAGAGCCTGTGTTTCCAAAAAGAAATACAAGCATATCTAGTCGCACCCAATGTTATGTATACACACATATATATGGACGGCGGCATCAGGTTCCGGATTCGCCAGTCTTCGTGTCTTTCATGGCGGTAACCACAGGAGGACTGTGCCTACAGGACTATGGGTTGGTTGCGCTGCACCACTCACAGCTCCATCCATACACCCCATATGCGGTGTGAACTCGAAGGAATAAGACCGGGAGAGGAGTGGATGGGAGACCACGCGCTTTCAACATGCATTGCAGCAGCGTTCTTCTCTATCTGATTTGGGATTCATGCTTAGAATACGTAGGCCGAAGGTCGTTCTTCGGTGTTGAGCGGAACCACTCTTTGAGTCTAGCACGGACCCAAGGACTGTGCACCCCGGCTCGTCCCCTTCGCAACAACGATTCAGTCTCCTGGAACCAATAATCGGGGTGGAAGCTGTTAGACAGGTACGCGCCTTGTGAACATTCACACTGTGCAGCCACAACGGCGAATGCGAACAAGCAACATAGAGTTAGAAGAAAATTACACACGCAAAAATAACAACGAATATGTAACATAACAACAAAACTGAGTAAATCAAAAAAGTGATGTACTTTTTATCCAAAATTAAAAGATCTAGTTTAAGTGTAAGTCAGTGTACACCACCCGTGATGAAGAAGCATCATAAAGGCAACACCAACCACAGCATGAGATACTATATATAAATATATATATATATATATATATATATATATATATATATACATATACATACATATATATATATATAGGCGGGAGAGCCTGACAGATGGTCTACCCACTGCTGATACTGTTGTCCCATTTGCTCATGCCCGGGACCGCTCCTCGTGGCGACCGCTGTGTGGGAGCTGGGTTTTGCCCTTCTCCCTGCTAAGATCCAGGACACCAATCCGCATGAGTCAGTGAACTGACCATGTGTTAGACCCGCTGCCTTTCGGGTGTTCATTTAATCGAAGGCTTTGGCTGAGGACCCAAGTCGTTCTCCTGTCAGGTGTGTGCGCCCTGCCAGTATACTAGTCCATCCTCTTCGGAGGTTAGGAAGTGGTCGATGGCCCTCTTCCCGTAAAACCTAACCATGGGAGACAACAGGTTTACGGGTTATAAGCTCACAGCTCGATTGGCGTAGAGCACGAGTGCCACGCATTGATTCTGACAGTGGGAGGACACCATCAGGTGTTCAATGGTTTGCTACTGCCCGCCTCAAGCCAGGCAGCTCCTGGTCAAATTGGTGCAGACCCGCCAAAACCCACCTGCGTCTGGCCGTGGTCGCAGGTGCGTATCCCACTACGGTCGCAAAACTTATAATAATTGTTACAATACCTCAAAGGTTGCGCGTGACGGCCGTCAAGCAGATCCCCATCTGTCTCTGCAATCACATTCCCGAGCTGGATCTGCTCCCCACTGCCTTGTGGGTCAGGCTATTGAGCCAAAGGCTCAGGGTGGAATCCCTCAAGCAAACCTCCGAAGCACAACGACCACCTCGCGTGCGATTGCCCACCAATGCAATCGTATGCCTGCGCGCAAAGCACTCAGCATCGGGTGCTGGAACGTGCGCACACTACTGGACCGGAACTCCAGCGAGCGCCCGGAGCGACGCATTGCACTCGCCGCGATGGAGCTGGCGCGCTACCACAACGATATCGCGGCGATCAGTGAAACCCGGCTCGCTGAGCAAGGTAAGTTGCAGGAAGCAAGTGCTGGCTACACATTTTACTGGGTGGGCAACGCCGCCTCAGCACCACGTAAAGGTGGGGTCGGATTTGCAATATCCGATCGCCTCCATGGCCAGCTGGTGGGTGAGCCAACGGGCATCAGCGCGCGACTGATGACTGTGCGCCTACGACTCGGAAGAGGTAAGTTTGCTACCTTTATAAGCACGTCCGGTTCGACCATGTGTTATCCTGATGACACGCGTGATCAATTATACACTCAGCTATCCTCCGTGATACGGTCTGTGCCGAAGAGCGACCGACTATTTCTGCTGGGTGATTTCAACGCGCACGTTGGGCATGATGCATCAGCGTGGACAGATGTTACCAGTTCGCATGGCATTGGCTCAGCGAATGCGAACGGTGACAGGCTGCTCTCACTGTGTGCCACTCACGGCCTGACGTTCACGAACACTCGGTTTGCGCTGAGTGCGAGTGATATAGCAACTTGGACGCACCCACGGAGTGGTCACTCTCACCTGCTCGACTATGCCACCGTACGTCAGCGTGATATGCGTGAAGTGCGCATGACACGTGTACTGCGTGGACCTGAGTGTGGCACTGATCACAAATTGGTGCGGACCAAACTGTACATATATTTTCGTACACCTATGTATTGAACTCTCGTCGTGAATCGGCGGAATTTTAACATTCTCTCCCTCGGTACCGTGGAGAAATGTACTGACCTGGAGGATGCGATGGCTGCACGCCTGTGTGATGTCGACTGCATAGCCACAGTGGGCGACCTGTGGCACCACATTCACGACCAGGTGACAGCTGCTGCCGAGGAGACCATCGGGCGCGCAAACTGTAAGCGGCGTGATTGGTTTGATGAGAACAATGCGACGATCGGCGCATGGGTGTCGAAGAAGAATGCGGCGTTTGCTGCACATGTTGCAGACCCCAGTGACTTGGGAAAGAGTAGTCAGTTTCGCAAACTTCGACGGTGACTGACCCGAGAGCTCCGTCGCATTAAAAATGCATGGTGGACGGAGAAGGCGAAGCAGATGGAATGCTACGCAGGAGAAATGCAGAGAGCGACACGAGCCATTGTACTCGCTTTTTGTCGATTTCACCAAGGCATTTGATACGGTGAACCGCGAGGCATTGTGGCTGGTGTTGGGTAAGTTTGGTTGCCCGCGTAAGTTTGTAAGCTTAATTAAATGTCTGCACAGCGGCATGCGAGCGAGGGTGCAGCTGAGTGGAGAGACCTTGGATGACTTTGCAGTTGTCTCTGGTGTGAAACAAGGCCGTGTCTTAGCTCCTGCCCTGTTTAATATATATCTACATGCGATGTTGTCCTGTGCTTTTGATGCGGGTTGTGTTTACGGTGTTCGTGTGGAGAACCGTATTGATGGTGGGTTGCTGAACATCCGTCGTTTTGGTGCGAGAACTCTAGTCTGTGAGACAACGATCCGTATGTTGCTGTTTGCTGACAACTGTGCATTGTTTGCACACAGCGCGGATGAGTTGCAGAAAAAATGACTAGTGCTCTGGCTTCGACAGCGGAAATATTCGGGCTCACCATCAACACAAGCAAAACTGTCTGTCTCTTACAGCCTTCACCGGAGGTGCAATCTTCAATATTGCCGCAAATCAGCATTGGTGCTGAAGTATTGGAAACCACCTCCTGCTTATGCTACCTTGGGAGTGTGATGTCGACTGACCAGCAGCTACACAGTGAGCTGCGTATCCGCGTGGCGAAGGCAGCAGCGGCATTCGGGAAGCTTGAATACCGAGTGTGGAACAACCATCAGCTTACCATTGGCACGAAGCTGATGGTGTACAAATCCATGGTGCTGTCCGTTCTTCTATACGGCAGTGAAACATGGACGATGTACCGGCGGGATGTGCGATATCTCGAGCGGTTCCAGGAGCAGTGTCTGCGACGGACTTTGCGCACCGGCTGGGGCGACAGAGTTGCAGACACGGAAGAATTGCGACAGTGGGATATGTGCAGTGGACTGCATAATTTTATTGAGACACCTGAGGTGGGTCGGTCATGTGAGCCGTTTGGATTCGACGCGGATACCGAAACAATGATTATATGGTCAGTTGAGTATTGGGAAGCGGCACGTGGGGAAACCAAAGTTACGATACCAGGATATGATTAAAGTGAGCCTCACACGTTCTAATCTTGATTGCAGATCATGGGAATCGAAGGCAATTGATCAGCGTGCGTTGCGCGATCTGATCATGAAGGCAGTTGCCGAGGTGCAGGAGAAAGCCCTCATGCATGCAGAGAAGAAGCGGCAAGTGCGAAAGCGGCAAGCATCGATGGGTTGTTATCCATCGACGTCCAGCGCATGGTGCTGTAGAACATGCGGTCGCGAATGCCTGAGTCAAGCAGGCTTAGTGAGCCATGAGCGAGGCCACTCGGGACTACTACCGAAACGACGACGGGTACTGCAGAGAACGTAGGCAGAACCGTCGCAGCGTTTGGTAGGTACGATGCATTCGATTTACTAACCGCGTGCTTACATGCTAAGTCTTTGTTTCAGGTGGTGGGTTTTCAGTTTTGTCCTAATACCTTTCTTTCTCATATAAATGACTAGTGAGTCATTAGCGAGGCCACTCGGGACCACTACAGAAGCGACGACGGGACTTGCAGAAAAGTATTCCGAACCAGCGCAGCGTTTGTAGGCACGCTGAATTCGATTTACTAACCGCGTGCTTGCATGCTAAGTCACTTTATTTCAGGTGGTGGGTTTTCAATTTTGCCTTATTGCTTTTCTTTCTCATATAAATGTTTACCCGTACTCTGTTCCATTAACTTGCACACCTCGCTTAAGCCAATTGTATTTGATTTCCGTAGCATTTTTGTGTTCGTGGCATTCCGTGAACTATACTTTCTCACATCTTGAACTTATCTAGGATTCGTTTGTAAACAACTTATTTCATATGCTCATTAACTTAAGGTTTATGTCACGGTTTCCTTATGCATTAATCGAGTTATTTTCTTTGTCTCTCTCTCAAGTGACTGGCTGTTGTTTGATATCCCTAGTGTGGCTGCGCTTGATGTGCATGTTGACAAAATGCCTACCTGTCTATTACCCACTACCTCGTCCATACTGGCTCCAGGAGACAGCTGGTCGTTGCTGGAGGGGACAGGGTGCACGGTCCTTGTGGCTGTGTTAGGCTCGAAGAGCGGTTCCATACATTCAGTGTGGAGCGGACTACGGTCCAGCCACCGTATTGTGTGCGCTTGATTCCCCAAACACAGCGTGCTTGTGTTTGCCTGTGAAGGAGTGTGGGTCAGCTCCGTTGATGAAACGTGGTTCCCATCCGCATGCCTCCCGGTCTTATTCCTTCGGGTTTACACTGGACACGGGGTGTGGTTGGAGCTGTGGGTGGTGTAGCGCAAGCCAACCATGGTCCCTCTGTAGGCGCAGGCGTCCTGTGGCTTGACACAGTGACAAGTAAATCCGAAACCGGATGCCGCCAACCATATATATATATATATATATATATATATATATATATATATATATATATATATATATATATATATATATATATATATATATATATATATATACATATACACTTTCATTGTAAACTGGTTGTTTTGCAAACCAAACTGGATGTTGTTTATTTTAAGCAGAAAACCTGCAATTTGTTAGCAAGTTTTGATGAGTAAGGGGACTGGACGATGTTCAGGCTAGATTGCGGTGAGAGTAATGTTATTTGAATTTTGCAGGCGCCGGACGCTAGTGCAAGCCCTGATCTAGATCATGAGCGCCGTCCCCTTCGATCAAAGGCGGTAAGCTAGTTTTGCTCTCTGTGTATAAACCTGTGGTGCCGCGCGACTATGGGAACAGTGTATGCTGTGGTAACTCTACCAGACATAGCCTAGGTTTATTAGCCCACTGCTGTAGGAACCGAGCGAAATGAGCGACGAACGACGAGAATGCGCATCTCCGAGACAGCGACGGTGAAAGCGAACACCATTGTCGCATAAAGAAATAAGTACCAAGCTTGTGTTAGTCCAGGACCAAACTACTCACGAAGCTGCTGAAGTAGCCGAAGTTAACGAGAATATGGCAAGAAACGGCATCAATGCGTGCAGATAAGAAGGTACCATCACTCAGAGCAACTGTCCAGGAAACAATATACTGAATCTGCCTCCCGATCTCATACAGCGCACTGACGAAACCATTGAACAACTTTCGCGGGATATCTTGATGCAGGCACCACAGCGGCTGAAAAAAGAATGAGATCACCTTACTGTATCTACGATCCTCAATGCCCCGAGAGGGCTAAAGATCCCGCTCAAGAAGTGGCACTACGAGCTAGACCAGGTCACCATTACCACGACGATAGAATGCTTATGATCTCTACACGTCGGTACACACACCATATGACTAAGAGAAGTGCATCTACATATATCTGAAAAGGTGCAACCTCTATCTGCGGCGGACGCAGGCTCGTCCGATAAGAGGGACGCGCGCGAGCGTCCTCCTGCTAGCGTGGTGGCGCTGACTGTGGCAATGGAGAACCCAGGCATTGTTCACTCAAATATCATAAACAATGGCATGTGCTTTGGTGCAGTTTTCAATGTTCCTCGAAGAGCATGTGGTGCGTGTGCTGCAGAGTGGAGAGAAACAATGGGTGGGTGATCATGGACAACGCCGAAATTCGCATACCAGACGATCTAAGGAGGATCCCAAGTTCGTTCTATCATCTGGAGCTTATGATGTCATACTCTTATATGCTAATCCAGGCAGTTTGGTGCGATCGAAGTCCACTTTAAAATCGAGATGGCATATTAATACGGAAGAAAACAGTATAGTTATACAATCAGTTGCTGAAGACCCGCTATTGCCTTTGTCAGATTCAGCATCATCATGCGGACGCCATTCGTGCAGTTATTATGCATCGCCATTCCAACACGCTTAGGAATGACTTCACCTATCATCTGATCAGGCAACGGTGGGCTACTATATTGCTCGGAGAAGCAAATTTCTACGAAGAATCTGCAACTGCAGCGATCTCTTTCGAAACGGGTGGATCAGTTATTGTCGGGAACGCTAAGAGGTCTTTCCGTAACTTCTGTTGCATCGATGCGGCATCCCGTTCTACAAAAAGCGGACAAATTTCATATAACACAGTGACTGAAGAGCAACCTAGCAGCAGAGCCGCGAAGTTTGTCCCCAAGGGAAGACGAACTGTCAATCGCCAATAATGATTAATTCCGGTGAAAAGTGCAGTTATTCCCAGGGAGGTTCGCCAAAGAACCCTGCGGCAGTTTGCACGTGGATATCCTGAAATAAAGAGAATGAAAATGATCCGGTCGAGATACGTTTACTGGCCAAAAATATACTCGGAACTGGCGCAACTGGCAAAATCGTGTACGAACTGTGCGCCTGTCATCAAGGTTCTCAGAAAAGTGAAACTATCTTCCCGACAGCTGGCAACGAAGCCGTGGGAGCGAGTACACGTGGATTTCTTCGGTCCTGTGAAGTGTCCTACATGGAACGTACAAGTGACGCAACAATTAACATATTGAGAAGACTTTTCGCCCAGCACGGAATACCAAAGACTCTAGTTACTGACAATGCCTCTCAAATTGCCTCTACGTATTTTGCCGAATAATGTACGCAAAACGGTATCACATACCTACACATGAACCGTTCCACCTTTGATTCAAAGGTTAAGCGGAGCGCTTTGTTGATACAAGTGAACGGACGCTGCTGAAGATAAGAACAAAGAAACCACATAAGAGATAGTTTGTTTTCCTTCTTCTGTACAGACTAACTCCGAAACTCCAAGTGCAAAATCATATATATATATATATATATATATATATATATATATACAGTACGCCGAAGTGCGATGGATCGGACTGCTTTGATTGTCGTTGCCAAATAGTGGTAGTAAACATGAACAAAATAGGCAAAATATCAAGTGGAGCAGGTTCGAGTTAATGACAGCGTGCCTAATGCACCCATGAGAGTAAAAAAGCGCGGAATACACAGGGGGAAAAAGTGTAGTGCATTATAAGCGCGGGTGAAAAAGATATAAAAGAGAACCACGTGTACTTCGAGTCAAGTTCATGAGAACGTTTTGCAAAAGCGTAGAGGATCACAAAAGAAACTTGCAACTTACTTTCGACTGGTTTTGAAAACCTGTAGTCGGACCCATAATCCTTGTTGCACGACGCGGTTGCTACAACGGCGATCGCACGAACACTTTGAGTTACATTCGTAAATGCCGCCAACGGTGAACTGCGAAAGACGACGATAACGGTAGCCGGCTTGAGCGTCAACTAACCCGGTTGGGTTAGTGAGCGAACTTGCCTCAGCTAAAGTGTTAGGGGATAGTATTACGGTCGGAAAAAACAAGCATGAAAACCGGTTAGGTATTTTTCAAGAACAACTCACCAGTTAGCTGTTGGCAAGCACATTTAGCTCTGTCTCTGCAATTGTCCGTACAGTCACAGCACACGATGAAACTGTCGTCAGTGAGTAACGGCACTTTGCCTATCGGTTGCCGATGGGGAATGTAATCAATGTAGCCAGGAACTTCGTTGTCAACACTGTTCACACAAGGAACGGGAACATTTTCTTTACCGTAAGAAATATCCGCGATGTTGGTTAAAGACTACAGGGGAACGGAGTTTCGGAAATAGATGGCGGCTCAATTGATTACTCGACACTCACATACAAAAAAGTGGAAGTTGATGGGAAGACACATAGATAGTGGAAACAGAAGATAATGGAGAAGGTCTATGGGTATGGGTTTGAGATATGTATGGTAGCATAAAGTTCAAGTCAAGAAAAACCACTGGCACATCGAAGTGCGTAGGAGATAAAGGAGGAATGGAATGGTCTGACATCATTTGAAAGGTAGAAACCGAAACAACATATAGAAAATTCGTTACCCTTAATGTAGATGATGGACACAGAATCCAGTGAGGCATCTGAACTGGTCGAGTGAGACGAAATGTCAATAAGTGCAACACGAGGAGTAAGCAAAACAAGTTTGAATGGGAGCAATAAACGCTTTGTGTCGCTGCTTGAAGGTGGTAGCTTGGTGTCAAAAGAAACCGTGGTCCAAAACTATACTAGTTGTCGCAATTCAAAGCAGCGGGACGGACTGCATGGTCGCAGACGCTTCGTAACCGAGAAGGGGACCCGAGTGGTACGTAAGCACAGATCAATCAAGTGGGCAGGCTGAGAACTGAGAACTGGTGCGAAGCAGCGAGTAGAGGTTGCTCTGTGTAGCTGCATCATTCGTCGTTTTCGGACATGAACTTTTTATTTATCGTTTCGCTCTTTGTACTTTGCCTCTGCAAATTGTTGGTCTAGTAGCATCTTGAATTTAGACACTGTTTTCGCTTCTACTATATGCTGAGGCAGGTCGTTCCAGACATTTACCACTCTGCGTTCGAAACAGAGTTGATGGGCGACCCGCTTCAAATCCGGGACGATAAGTTTATACCGGTGTCCTCGCGTGCAGCTTGGTGTGCGCAGATGAAGTAGTTGTCTCAACATGGGGTAATCACCCAGATGTAATATCCGGTGCGTCATGATGAGGTCAACTCTCAGCCGACGATAAGATAGGGTGTATAACCCTAGTTTCTTACATCGGTCTTCGTATGGCATACCTCGTAAGTTGGGAATCAGCCTGGTGGCTACATGCTGCTGATTTGACAGAATAGTTCGCGGAATGGAGTAGAGACATGGCCGACATTGAACAGGTGTCCTTTATAGAGGTATACAACCCCAAATCCTGTATGCGAAATTCCGTACTCAAGAGCCAAATGCAGGTTCATCTTATATCGACCAGCAAACGTTTATGCGAATGCGGAGAAAGTTCATTCAGGCAGAAAAACACGCACTGACGGATACACGCACAGTAACCAGTAACCCAGCTCACATTAAACGATGAATAGACATTCTGGAGAAGTTTGTCGTTCAAGCATATAAGGTTCACTGTGGAAGCGTCAGCAGTAATACAACATTTCACTTAAACTGTCGGTAAAACACACAAATTCAGTTTCACCTTGTGAACATCGCAGCATCCCTCTGACACATATTGAGCCCGAGGCGCTGCCTGTCCACAACTAGTGAAGTGCAGCAGGAAGTGTCACTAGTGGTGCAGCGATGAGGTGAACACTTGGACCGGAGAAGAGAAGAGTAGCGTTACAGCCCCCCAATAATCCCCAATGTTCCCAATGTCCCCAATTACAGTGACCGGGTTTGGGACGATAAGGTGGGAGTAACGAAAGCATTTTCGTAGTGATCTTGCAACAGATCTAAAACAAGATAATCAGTTCAGTGGAACAACTATGAGCCGAGCACCGGGATGCAGTGGATCCAGTTGCCACGACTCATGTAGCCAGAGTAACAATAAGTGACGACGGTAAGAAAATGAGATTGAACGCAAAAAGAAACCGAAAACAGGACAAAAAAAAACTCAAAAGTTAACGGGATGGAGAAGTAACGGTTAAATGCAAAAAAATGAATGCAGGAACGCCACTGACTGCGCGATACCTGATAGTGTCCAACCACTGGTTTGGACAAACCAGACGTCCCCATCCACAAAGAGGACACGTACCAGCCTGATCAAGTCTCTCAGTCAATTCCTTCATCCTACAATGCCACGTCATGGACTAGTCACCTTGAAGTTTCGTCCAAGTTGGATCAGCCACGGCGTATAATGCACACCAACGAAGCCGACCGAGGGGAATACAGAGGACGTGGCCAAGCCAACGGAAACGACTACAATGTACCGAACACTCGAGAGAGGCACCAAAAGGCTTCTTGCCAAAAGCCAACCGGCGGATCTAAGCATTGGCCAGATATGAGCAATACTCCACAAGCACCGGGGACCAAACAAGGCCAATCATTTGATGACTTCACTGCCAACTGGTCAGGTGCCTGATCCATACAGTGACACTGGTCTTATCACAGCGTTATACACCGTGCCTCTCACTGACAGACTGATATCCCGCCGTCTCCATAGAAGGCTGAGCCACTGGAAAGCCCCACAGGCCTTGCTGATACACGAAGTAACCTTCTGAGTGATGTGACACAGTTACCAGAGATTCATTCACAGTTCCGACGTCACAAGTTGTGTACACAGCAGACGTCAAAAGGATTCTTCGTTGCACACTTGTTACGATCACATTCAGTGACAGGCTCAAGAAACCTCATTCGTCACTGACAATTGGTGGATCAATTCACCGTATTGTTGAAATGCAGACTGCGAGTTCGAGTTACAAGTGAAAAGCTTAGTAGTCAGACGCTTGTTTGAAGTTGGGAGAGTGAGTGTCAGGCGTGCGTGCACTAGAGCATGGTCAGAACCCAGGCAAATGCTCCAAATTGACCAATAGCCTTGGCCTTATATGTGCCATCTATGATTGATGGTAATATGGTCGATTTGGGTCCAGATCATTGAAAAATTCGGTGAGCACCAGGTGACGCGATATGAACATATGTGCTGGAAAGCAATGCTGCTATTATAACGACCGTGGTCGGTGCATATTCGTTCGGAGTGCATCAACCCCGAATGTTCAGAAGCTGAAAGAGGACCCACTTGAACACTAGGAGACAAGTCATCGGCTCCCAATGGTATCTGAACTGACCTAACACATTTCATGTGACCACCACCGGCTAGTCGCCTGCACTGTAATTCGAGGGCGCGGGTTTGAGCATGCGTAGGGACCGGGCGACCTTCGAAGTATCCTTAGCTCACGTGAGACCAATGGTAATTGCGCCGCAGTGGAGCGTCGATCCTGCGTAACGGCTAACTGCTGATGTCTTCTTTCGGTCTGACCAGTGAATGAGTATTTCTGAAGTAGGGGGTTTTAGTATCGGTATCACTCCTCAGGTACATCATTAGACGATCACTTGCACTTGTAACGTTTAGGTTGACTTGAAATCGCACTTCATATTCACGTTCATTTCGGACAACGACCTGCAAAGTGCGGCACCTCGAGGTGACCAGCTGATGACACGTGAACAAACTGATGGAGGGTCAGTCGATCTGATGCTGTCCGTCCTCGCAGAAGGGGGACTTTAGCAAAAATCACAAGGTTGTATAATAATGGTGTCTATTTCCATTGAGCCACTTCTCAACGGATTTCATGCACGAATACAAGTTACTAGCCGAACTACCCTGAATTCCAAAGTGACGACAACGACTGGGGTGACAGAAGAAAAGCCAGCAATGGATGCGATAAGCACGATAAAATTAACATATAATATTGTTTAAGGTTTAGTAGAAATGCAGAACAGCGTCTCACTTTTTCAGCGCGGAATTCACTATTGATACATAGGTCAGGGTCGAAGGAGAACAGATCTGTGGTCAGTTTGCTATTGGTCCGATCAAGAAAGTGTTGAACCTCGTGAAGCGATCGTAGCTGCCGACCACAAGGGGCGTTGTAAATGATGAACTGCCTACCAAAGTCGTTCGGATAGCCAACGAGCATGTACCTGCAGAATATGGATGAAGCAACACGGAATAAACCAACCGCTAGCTATGGAGAAAACGAGAACTTTAACAAAATGATCGGTGATGGGTGGGATTTTGACGCGATATGCGAGGAAGAAAAAACGGTAAGCTAAAAAACAAGATAAACAGAAAACACAAAGGAAAGCTCAATGGCCTTGAAACGGAGTCATATACACAATCAAGCTTCATTCAGATACTGTGCGATCCGAAATCTTGCTGAACTAGATCGCTCGACTATAACAGATCTTGTCAACCTTTGCACTTCCAGTTTACGTAGCAGCATTAAGGGTAAAGTTTGGCTAATATTTAGAGCGTTGACGGGTTGAGTCCGATGAACTAACATGTGACGAGGTAACGCCAATGCGTCCCCAGTGATGTTTTGCTAGATTAGATCCCATCTAGTGAGGCGAAAAGTAGATTTCCGTTAGGAAGTCAGTTACGGGTTAGCTCCCCGCATCGCTTGATTAAACGTGATCTTTGGTAGCTAACAATGACGTGAAATGAGGAGGGTCTGTGCTATTTGGAACGATCAAACGCTACTGCGAAACACATCCGATGCCTGAATCAAATGTTGAGAAAGGCAAATAGCTGATACACATCCACGAACGTCTGTTGCGACAAACATTTTGAAAAGGAATGAAACCAAAATGCCCAGTAGCCAACGAGCACCGGATTAGTTGGATTCCCTAGAACATTGGTAGAATTAGTCCAGGTATTAATATGAGTCCGTACGAGTCACGGTTGGGTGAGAGGAATAATTCCACAAAATTATACTTTGACTCGACTGTAGCTAAAAGGTGTGGGCAGCAACTTATTCTTCGTAGGCCAAGTCTATCCAACCGAGGTAAAATGTCGCAACGGAAGGTCCTATCGGAAATATACATAAAGAAATAAAGTAAGCGCTACCGTCATCGTTAGGGTTGCAAATCAAATCACAGTAACCGGATTTCGGTGATGAAAAGTATATGCAGAGGTCGTGTCAAATGAATTCATGTTGGTTTCTCTCTTGGCAAAAACCGTATTGATTGCATATTTGAAGTTCAGCAATTGTGGAAGCAGAGTCACAAATATAGACCATCAAATATATCCCTCTATTTTTTGACGTGCAATCATTAATGCTTGCTTTAGTTGATGACGCAGGTATATAAAATGACAATCTCAGGAAAGAAAGCCAGAAAAACCGCCTTGTGTTCCAGTCTAGAACACAGGTACCAGAGGCTATCACAAAACTCGGATGGGATAGGGCCGAAAATGTAATACCCTGCTTTTCCACTAGTAGCGAGATGACCATAACTGGTCGATAGTTTGCCCATTTCGATTGGAATGAACGTTCTGCCAAGCGAAATCCTGATGAACTTGGGTAAACCGAACAATACGGAACTCCATAGGTCAAACTGCACAGCCAACAATATATAAACGAATAGGCCTGACAAGGGTGCTCACGAGTAGTAAGAATAATGCAGTCATAGGTCGACAAGTTAAATATCAAGAGTATATATTTACAACATAGCTACCAGTGGCAACTAGCACTAAGTGGCAATATTGCATCCGGTTAGAGCGTCATACACCAAGACTCGCAATGCAGAAAAAGTACATTGGCTATAAAAGGTGAAGGTGCATCCGTGCAATTCAAACGATGACTTTGGGCAACAAAAGATAAAGTGTTACCAAGCAATAAGCCACAAGTAGTGTAATCGTATCTTCCATACATGGGAAAAAAGGTATGTTCCCAAATAGCAGCAAAAACGTCGGTGACCCAAACGGAAGCAATGGCCTAATGCAGAATTGTATATCCAAGTATGGCCGGTATACTAACATCAGGATTTGAAACATTGCGTTCCCTCTATCATTCTAAACAACATAATGGAAAGACGAAAGTTACAAGATGATCTCATTTCGTGCTCCTGATCGCATGCGAACGAGCAACGACCATTAACGGAAAGGAAACAATGGTTTGAATTTTGAATGGAGAGACGCATAAGGATCCTCCAGGTAGTTTGAGTATGACAGCCAGCTGTTTTTGTACACAAACTTCGGGGCGGTTGCGATTAATGGCCGCGGCATCACCGAGTTGGAGTATTTCAGCGTTCATACTGCGGTAGACAATCTCAAACGCTATGTCTGGGTCAACTTCATGACCTGTGATTGGTAGATGTTTAGTAATCGATGTCAGCATTTTGAAGATTAACGCCCGTCCTCGTTGCTTACTTCTTGTGGTAGAAGCAACCCATTTCAAAGGCGACACCGATCCGTTCTGCCGATGCTAATTGCTTGCGGAGCTACAGACAGTGGTAAATGAAATGTGCCGTGGCAGAGATCGATTGGGTAAACTTGACCGGAAGTATTGTTAACTTTCACGTAGTCCAAAAGGGAAGCGTTAGGCAGTGCTGAATGCCCGTCGAATTGCTGTGGCTAATCGGCGCTCAAGTTGTTTTGCCACATCTCCGTTGAGTGGCAACTGGGGATAGGCGTGTGTTTTTCACGCAGTAGGGGGCGTTTGCTGGTCCTCTTCCATCGGGCGGCCACGCGACTTAATAAAGACTGCACAGTAGCCATTTGACTGCAACGTCCGTGTAATATATTGCGACTCAGATTCTAAATATCCGGGGCGGCATATACGGAAAAGATGTCGACAAACCTTACCAAGAAATACCAGTACAAGCGGTCCCATCAAAAACCTTTCAATGAGTTGACGGCTCCGAGAATAGACAAACCGCTCAACCACGTCAAGCAGCTGTCTGATAGTAGTAAACAGCAGAAAAAATTGCGAGAAATATGTTGAAGCGGGGAGTACTTTGTGTCATGAGATCAAAAATCGCCTGTACAGAAGTATGAGAACCGCAACGTTCCGTAGTTAACATTTGTCGAAAGAGAACGTAGTATAATCACTATTTCAGAAGCACAAGATCGTACAGAAGCATTCCACATGATCTGGCGAACTTAGGGAACAGAATCTTATTGTAAACGACTTCAAGTGTCAAAGTAAACGCCTATAAAATAATGACAACTCTCTAGTACGCTTCGGAAAAATGGGTGTCGTAAAATCATGAGATTAATCTAATCGGGAACGGTACTCGGTTACTTAATTAGAATTGTAGTAGACTGGTTGTAGGTTTGGCGCTAAGCAAGCATTTGAAAAAGTGTAAAAATGTTGATGCGAACTTTGCCGCGATGAAATCTAGCATGGTTTTCGGTTTTTCTAATTTCCAAAGAATGGTGAACTGCCGTAGAGACAATGTGAAAACGTGCATTCGGCTAGCCTGATTACGTGAAAGAGTACAGATCTGCACATGACAGAAACATTATTAACAACCAAAACACTCGATAATCCAAGAGACTCATAATCAGAGGCACTTTAAGGACGTTTGCAAAGCGACACGGATTTCATGTCGAAACCATACTCTGTATTTCACTGGAACGAAGCTAGGTTCACGAAATACACTCAATAGAAGGATGCCTCGTTAGATAGATAAGCAGCTTCAAACATCCCCGTCATGGTGTGCAGGCGTTAGTTAGCACATCGTTTCCACGCAGTAGTGGTCCAACTAGGTATGCTAAGGCTTGCTGACGGATAATGAGCACGGATAGAGGTCGGAAGTACAGAAGTCTGAAGATTTCCTACAGTGAAGGAGATACTACGTCACGAAGACCCGTAGTAATCCAGGTAAATGCTCTAAATCGACGAATCCTCTTGGGCTGAAGCGTTGTCACCCGACGTTCATGAGAACATAGCTTATCTGGATACATAGCAGCGCCATGTGTCGCAATGTGTACGAATGTACTGAAGGGCTGCACTGCTAATTGATGAATCGCAGTTAGCGCACCCTGGAAGTAACTTATCGGAAGATGGGTATCAGACGCAAGGTGCGCCACTAGATGACGGTCAGTCTCAGATAAGCAGCCGAGGTGGGCATTGATAATGTCAGCACCGACTGCAACACATGCGCTCCTTCGCATGCAGATACACGATAATGTCAATCGACAGAATTCATCCTGATGGCTTATGCGTTGTGACCGATGAAACCAGGAGCGGAAACACAAAAATGTAACTCAAATTCAGATGCCGTAGATTGATCTCACGGGAACTTGAAAACAAACCGCGACAAGATGACACTCCAATCTGATCCGGTTGGGAAGAGTACCGCCGGGTGAAACAGACGTCCGAAATAAGCTGAGCCATCTTCATCATCCCTCACTTTAGCTCCAGGTGGAAAAAACACAGCTATTGTGTCGCAATATAAAAAACAAGAAAAAAAACATAAAACAGGCACGCCGACTGAGTTACATTGGCAGTTTGTGATGAATTCATACCCAGTTCGCCAAGTAATAAATTTCTACGGGTCTTTTTATCCCGAAATCTATCATGTGGTCGATTCATGTTGCCGAAACGTTTTCTAAGGTTAGACGGTTGTCATTTTATGTCCCTTGGACTTAAAGTAGTTTCAGTATTCCGCGATTCGATTCGTAGATGTGTGACCGCATGTATACTGTCACATTGGCTCTTCTGTTCCCCTGTACTCTTCCCTGGGTTATACAAAAAGAACTATACATTGATTTTACGGTCTATAAAGCTTGCCCACTAATGCAGCGGATTGCCTAGGAGAGTCCCTTGTAGAGTTCATTGTACCGGATTTTCCTCCAAAATTGTAAACGACCCTCTTCATCCACTACATTGTGACCTAACAAAAACATTATGTATTTCCTCTACCCGCACTGAATTTAAGATTTTAATTCCACGTAGTGTATCTTATCACCATTCTGTGATACCGTACCTGTCCGGCTTGCTTGTTGACCCAACCAAAACTATCAATTTGAGGCGAAATTATTTGCTCGAGTGAGAATTGTTGATATCCTTACGCGTTTATTTTTGCTGTAACAATAATTTCATATACACCATCATCCGCAGTGATAGTGTAACATGTCGGGTGCATAAAGCATACTTTGACTTGACTTGATATTCGCACGCTCAACAATCGCATAAGATGAAATGTACCGGTTGGCAATATTGCGCAGGTGACAAAGCAAGGCCTCAGCGTGGTCAAACAATAATACAACCAGAAAGTATGAAAAGCCAAATTTGTGTAAATTTGAGTGCGAACTTTCATAAAGGGGATTCAGGAATAGTAACTTTTGGAGGTTGCACATCCTTTCCAAGAAGACAGAGTTATGAAAGTGGTAGCGATCTTGAAAACTGTCCGGTTATAAGTAAGAATTTCGTACATTTTAATTTTATCGGTGAATCTTGGATTGCAAGTCTACCCTTTCCTACCTTTTGTTTCACCCACTTGTGAGGTCTTCCCATTTCACCGTCACTGTGTGCTCACGGTAATCCAATTCGTGTTCTTTCGGTCCACAGCTGATTAGTTGAGATACACACTCAAGGTGGAGCTGTCGGATAGACCATAAAATACCTAGAGTGATCTACAGCCCACGCAAGACAATGGACGATGGTGACTGATACATCGGCGCGAGATGAATGAGCGATGGTGCTTACCTAAGCCAACCGGCATGGAAAGGAATTTCGAGAGGATTCAGACCCTTGTAGTCCAATGGGTTCTCAGACACTGGCTCCGTGGAAGGTGGTATGCAGAAAACCAAGCAGTTTGAACTACATTTGTGTGGCACTGAAAGAAACCAAGGGGGACCCAATGTAGTATATTTTCGGATTAGCGTAAAGCACTCAGAAAGAGTTGAGCGAAATGGAAGGGAAAATAGTCGTACTCTTGTTGTGTTGGCGGACGGTGATAGAACAAGCAAAGTGATTAACGGCGCATTGCGTTACGGCGGAAATGGTGTAATACCAAGCAGTCGACTTAGCAGCAAAGTAACACACTAAGTCCCTTCTAAACAGGAGTCATGTATGGTGCACAAGTCAAGTGCGATTGCAATGAAAGCATGCTGTGTCTTTTCAGTCAAGAATAGTGCGAGAACAATTGTTACGGCTTACAGTCACTCAAATGAGAAAAGGAGACCGCAAGGTTGAGTCCAGTGACGGATGAGCCAAAAAGACATCACTTGTTTTAGTAGGGTGCGAAGTAACAAACTTAGCATTCCTATCACATTGTAATCATTCAATCTGAAGAAATGAAAAACGTTTGCTAGAAAATGCTCCGGTTGAGTGAGCAGAACGGCATGAACAGTCACTGCGTATGGTGGACAAGGAAACACGGCTGTTGATTAAGCTGACAAGCACACACAAACACGGGTCGGAAGATCTCGCAGTTAACAGTGAAAGAAGATATCACAGTTCAAACAACCTAACTAGGAGAGCGACCAAAGCCATTGCAGTTGCATCGCATTAGACTGCTCATACAGAGCTTCTCCTCTGTAGTGCCAACAATGTAACAGAAAATATAAAAACACTATTATATGAAGACGTGAAATAAAGTTCTCATATGTCCCACGCAATAAAACAATGTGTGTTACAATCCAAGGGCCGACTGAGTTTAGCAAGATGGGTAGGTATGTAAGCTATAATGGGTGAGGAATGCAAAAACCTTACCGTATTCTTTCTGAACAAGCTTGCTTATCAGAGAATCCAAGTAAGCCACAATAGTCCCGGACGATTCTAATTCTCCAGAATCTGGGCGAGTACCAACAGAACCTCTAAGGTTTGACGAACGCCCATCGACTGAAGTTCTGGATCGAAGCAAACGGTTTTCTGGTTGTTCTCTATTGCCAGTTGCAGATTTCCTTGCCTTTCGTGACTTGGATTTGTCAGTGAGAGCTGAAATCAAGCAAACACAAGGAATGGACGAGCGCGAAGGGGACAATAGGGAGTTAGACAGCACAATAAAAACAAAAGCACTCAAAATTGTCGTGCACCCATGCAGATATGCGCATATTTGTACATGGAACATATGACGGAGACAACGGGTTAGATAGCACCGGCAAGGAATGTTAAATAGTATGCACCACGACGTTCTTTTATTCGCCTTTTTAAATCGGACTCTTGACTCTTTCACCTAGTCAATTTAATTTCTGCTCGTTCTTTTTATATTACTGCTATAATTGTGAACAGCATTATTATTTTGCCAACATGTATGAAGACAATCGTATTCACGGCAAATCAATGGATCAAAGTTGATAAATTGGGGCACACAGCAGAAAAAACAAGTTAAAACGTACACGCATCCACGTTGCCATACTCGACTTCCAACCGTTGATTGTGAGTGCGACTAACCAACTCTGTTAATGGGTTCTGGAAAAGCATAGGAACGAAGGATTTAATCAAGCAAAAGTCGCTACCGAAACTAGACAGGTTTTGCAATAATTGCCAGATGTAGACATGAACAAAGAACTCTCAATGAATACCTCAATGCGTCTCAGAAATAAGTTGGTTAGAAAGTGAAACAGAATGACATCTCCGGCAAACCCTGAGGTCAAATACCACTTGCGCCTTACTGGAAACCCAGAGGCCGCCACTTCTGGCCAAGCTGGTGTCAGAATTGCACTGAGTGACAAAGCTGAGTTTGCTTTGCTTGACTGGATACCACTCAACGGTCGACTACGTGCAGTCAGACTAGGAGGTACATGTAAATTAAGTGAGCGTCGAGATGTTACGCGTGCCTTGTTTGTCATCTGAGCCTACGCACCTACAGACTGCAGCCCGGATGCAGTCAAAGATTGTCATTATCAACAGCCACATGAGTTTCTGCGTTCCGCTAAGAAATCTGACATTCTTAATCTTGCCGGAGATTTTAACGCACGAGTGGGCCGCCTGCCACCGAGCGAGCACCATCTTGGGGGTAGTGTTGGCCTCGGTAGCAGCCGATCAGACAATGGAGACAGATTAGTGACTCTTTGTTCTGATCATCACTTGTTTCTTTCGAGCACCAGTTTTCGGTATACGAAAAGATAGATTGCTACCCAGCGTCCGCCTTCTCAAACACAAGAATGGCCCTAACTTGACCCACAGCAATAACAGACTGCCGATCGTATTAGTCAACTTGCCTGGAGTCTGATCACGCACTACCAACCGAATGTCGATAATCTGCAAAATCCTGCGATGTTAACCAAGTACCAAGCTTCTCTGTCAACACTACATGCTTCGTCCTGAAGATGGTCTCAATTCGCAATGGATGCGCATCAGACGCTTTAATTTCTGCCAGTACTGTCAGTTTTGGATTCGCTTGCCACCCAACGAAAAGCTGGATGACAAGTGTCTCCTTATCGCTGATGGACAGACGCCGATTGATCCCAGCCGACACCAGCTGTAGTGAAGGAGGCCAATCCCTGGATCGAGCGTTGCGCAGGAGATTACAGAAGGATCGTGAGACTTGGTGGTGTGAACATGATAGAGAGCTTGATCTTGCTAATTTCTGGTAATACCAGAAAATTGTTCCACCTCATCCGGGTCACAGAAGGTTTCCGATCCGGAATAAGCGAAACAATATGCGAAGATAATGGCTCCCTAATCACTAATCTGCAACGACGGTTAGAGCGATGGGATGAATAGTTTGGCTAGAAGTTTTTCTAGCCGCCAGCTCTATCTGTTTCCCCTGGGGCGAGCAATCGTGATGAGTGGACTATGACCATTGATCCTCCCTCTCACCAGGAAACCTGACGGGAACTCTACTGTCTAAAGCATTATAAGGCACCCCGCCCTGATGGTCTACCTCCTGCTTTAACTAAAGATGGGGGCACTTCGCTGGTTCGAGAATTCACCTTTCGTTCTCAGAATTCAGGGCGAAACAGAAGGTTCCATCACCCTGCAGTGAGTCCACAGTTGTCCACATCTGCAATAAGGGCCTGCGCACAAATTGCTAAAATTACAAGGGCGTAAGCTTGGTCCCCGTCGTTTGCAAGATTCTGGCGTCCATCCTTTTTCGCAGGCTATCCCAAATGCGTGAATCACTATAACGAGAAGAACAGGCTGGGTTCCGTCCTGGTCGCGGTTGCATCGATCAGATTTCCACACTCCGCCAGATTCTCGAGCTCCGCCATGTGTATCAAAAGCCAACAATTGGTGTGTTCTTGGATATCCGTACTGTCTACGATTCTGTCGATAGGGCTACACTGTGCCACTGCTTGTTGAGGAATGGTGTTCTTGGGAAGTTCGTTTCCATTCTGCGTGCTCTGTATAGTCTGACCTCGGGTAGAGTTAGGGCTTATGGCAAGCTCCTGCCTACCTTTGTTGTCACCAACTGAGCTCGACAAGGATGCCCTACCTCTTCACTCCAGTTCGACTTTGACACTGAGTATGTCCTGAAGAAGGCTCTGGGCGATATGTTAAACCCTGGCGTTGACCTCCTCACAGGTACTTGGGTGGTTGCTTTGGATTACGCTGATGATAACGTCATGTTGGGTGACAGTCCGCAGGCCGTCCAACTTGCACTTAACCACCTGGCGATTGAAGTGTCGAGGTATGGCATGCACTTTTCACCATGCAAGTGAAAAGCGCTTTTTCAAGACTGCTCTACACCCCTATCTGCAATCAACATCGATGGAGAAACGTTAGAAGTAATGCAGAGTTTTGCCTAACTAAGAAGCTGCATAACTGCTGGTGGCGCTGTTGGAAAGGGGATTTCGATGGGTATCTCAAGAGCTCGTCTCGTCTTCTATAAGATGAGACATTTATGGCGCCGCCATGACATCCGACTCTCCATCAAAAGACGGGTTTATAGTGCTACTGTCGTCGCTGTACTGTTGTACGGTTGCAAGACTTGGCCTGCTCATACCGATGACCACCCTCGACTGTCTGTCTTCGAGAACCGTTTGCTTGCGGTCCACCACCTGTGTGTGGTGTCTGAACCACGTAACCAAAACTGAACTCAGACTGCGAGTGTTGGGTGGAGACAGCCACTCCCTCGAGGCGCTTGTCTCGCTGCGCCAACTACGATGGCTCGGACACGTACTGAGTATGCCCGTTAAGCGTCTTCCGGGTCGGGCCTTGTTCGCAGTTGCTGGACAGGGTTGGAGGAGGCGGAGGGGTGGACAGCCTACAACTTACAGAAGCAGGATGAAAAAGCTGACAAAACAGCTGGTCAAGATTGGTTCCTCCCGACTTCCTGGATGGGGTCCCAAGGATGGTGAGTGCAGTTGGTTAGAAACGTTGGAAGGAATGGCTCTAAAACAAACTCATTGGAGGGCATGTATCTCTGCCTGCGGCGGTGATTTGCCTTCCTTATCCCAACAAAACACATGAATAAACTGTTCGCCTACGATTTAGAGGAGGTAAGTTTGCCACCTTTATAAGCAAGTGTTATCCGGTTGACACAAGTAATCAATTATATACGCAGTTATCCTCCGTGATACGGCCTGTGTCGAGGAGCGACCGACTAGTTCCGATGGGTGACTTCAACGCCCGCGTTGGGCGTGATGCATCGGTGTGGACAGATGTTACCGGTTAACACAGCATTGATTCAGCGAATGCCAACGGTGACAGGCTGCACTCACTGTGTGCCACTCACGGCCTGACGACCACGAACAGTCGGGTTGCACTGAGTGCCAGTGATATAGCAACTTGGACGCACCCACGGAGTGGTCACGCTCACCTGCTCGACTATGTCATCGTACGTCAGCCTGATATGCGTGAAGTGCGCATGACACGTGTACTGCGTGGAGCTGAGTGTGGCACTGATCACAAATTGATGCGGACAGAAATGCACACATATTGTCGTAAATCTATGTATTGCACTCAAACCGTGAATGGGCATAAAGTTAACATTCTCTCCCTCGGTACTGTAGCGAAAAGTACTGAGTTGGAGAAGGCGATGGCTGCACGCCTGTGTGAGGTAGACGGCATAGTCACAGTGGGTGACCTGTAGCACCACATTCGCGACCAGGTGACAGCTGCTGCAGAGGAAACCATCGGGCGAGCTAACTGTAAGCGGCCTGATTGATTTGATGAGAACAATGCGACGACGGGCAACAATGCCGTCGGAGAAGAATGGAGCATTTGCTGCACATGTCGCAGACCCCAGTGACTTGGGGAAGAAGAGTCAGTTTCGCAAACTTCGACGAAAGCTCCGTCGCATTAAAAATGTATGGTGGACGGAGAAGGCGAAGCAGATGGAATGCCACGCCGAACGTCGCCAACACAAGGAATTCTTTGGATCCTTGAAAACTGTGTATGGACCGAGATTGGAGCCGCTGAGGACGCTGATCGATGGCAGTTCAAGCGCTAGCAGCACAAAGACTGCAGACATAATGCAGATCGGGCGAAAACATCTCGACTGTCTCTTGAACAACCGTTCACAGATCGACTGGCTTACAATGAACAGTCTCAAGCAGCACGATGTGAAGGCGAGTCTGGAGGACACGTCGACACTGGATGAGACGCAGAGAGCACTCGCTCAGCTGCGAAACGGCAAGTGTGCTGGGGCCGACGGCATCCCGCCTGAAGTAATGAAACACGGCGGACCCGTGTTGGTGACTGTGATGCACCACTTGGTGCAACGCGTATGGATTGTGGAGGACGTGCCTGCTGAGCTGAAAGATGCCCTTGTGCTACCACTGTACAAGGGCAAAGGGAGCAAGCAATGTTGCACGAATTATCGTGGCATCAACTTGCTGAGTCTTGTGGGCAAGGTGTTTGCCCGAATCCTGCTCAAGCGCCTCGTCAGTCAGGTTGTGGAACTTAACGTGGCGGAAGACCAGTGTGGATTCCGTTCGGGTCGCAGCACTATAGATTTGGTGTTTGCGGCTCGTCAGTTGCAGGAGAAATGCAGAGAACGACACCAGCCATTGTACACGCTTTTTGTTCATTTCACCAAGGCATTTAATACCGTGAACCACTAGGCCTTGTGGCTAGTGTTGCGTAAGTTTGGTTGCCCGCGTAAGTTTGTAAATTTAATTGTATGCCTGCACAGTGGTATGCAGGCGAAGGTGCAGCTGAGTGAACAGACATCGGATGACTTTGCAATTGTCTCTGGTGTGAAGCAAGTCTGTGTCTTAGCTCCTGCCCTGTTTAATATCTATCTTCATGCAATGATGTCTTGTGCTTTTGATGTCGCTTGTGCTTGCGGTGTTCGTGTGGAGCATCGTATTGATGGTGGGTTGTTGAACATCCGGCGCTTCGGTGCGAGAACTCTAGTCAACTCTCTAGACAACCATCCGTAGGTTGCTGTTTGCTGACAACTGTGCGCTGTTCGCACACAACGCGGATGAGCTGCAGCACATGATTAGTGCTCTGGTTTCGACAGCGAGGAAATTCGGGCTCACCATCAACACAAGCAAAACTGTCTGTCTCCTTCAGTCTTCAACGGAGGTTCAACCTTCAATATTCCCTCAAATCAGCATTGGTGCTGAGGTATTGGAAACCATCTCCTGCTTATGCTACCTTGGGAGTGTGATGTCGACTGATTAGCAGATACGCAGTGAGCTGCGTATCCGCGTGTCGAAGGTAGCGGCGACATTCGGGAAGCTTGAATACCGAGTGTGGAATAACCATGAGTTTACCATTTGCATAAAGGTGATGGTGTACAAATCCATGGTGCTGTCCGTTTTTCTATACGGTATTGAAACGTGACGATGTACCGGCGCGATGTGCGATATCTCGACCGGTTCCACCAGCAGTGTTTGCGACGGATTTTGCGCATCGGTTAATGCGACAGAGTTGCGGATACGGAAGTGTTGCGACAAAGTGAAGTGTATGCAGTCGACTGCATACTTTTGCTGAGACACCTGAGGTGGCTCGGTCATTTAAGCCGTATGGATTCGACACGGATACCGAAACAACGATTATATGGTCAGCTGAGTATTGGAAAGCGGCATATGTGGAAACCAAAGTTACGTTACCAGGACACGATCAAAGTGAGCATATCACGTTCTAATCTTGATTGCAAGTCATGGGAATCGAAGGCAGTTGATCGGCGTGTATGGCGCGATCTAATCACGAAGGCAGTTGCCGAAATGCGGGAGAAAGACCTCATACATGCAGGGAAGAAGCGGCAAATGCGGAAGCGGCAGGCACCGATGGGTTGTACTCCCTCGACATCCAGCGCATGCTGCTGTAGCACATGCGGTCGCGAGTGCCTGAGTCAGGCAGGCCTAGTGAGTCAGGAGAGAGGTCACTCGGGATAACTACCGATTCGACGAGGGGTCCTGCAGAGAACGTAGCCAGAACCGGAGCAGCGTTTGTAGACACGCTGCATTCGATTTACTAACCGCGTGCTTGCATGCTAAGTCTATTTATTTCAGATACTGGGTATTCAATTTCGTCCTACTGTTTTTCTTTCTCATATAAATGTCTACCTGTACTCTCTTCTATAAACTTGCACACGCCGCTCAAGCCAACTGCAGTTAATTCTAACATTTTCGTGTATGTGGCATTTCCATAAAATATACTTTCTGACCTCATGAACTTATCTCGGATTCTTTTGTTAACAACTTATTTCATATGCTCATTAATTTAGTATTTGGGGTCACCGTTTCCTTATGCATTACTCGATTATTTAATTTGTTACCTTTCTCTCAAGTGATTGGCTGTTGCTTGATATCCCCGGTGTGGCTGCGCTCGATGTGCATGTTGACAAGGTGCCTACCTGTCTAATATCCACTACCCCGTCCATACTGGCTCCAGGAGACAGTTGGTCGTTGCTGGAGGAGACGGAGTGCACAGTCCTTGTGATCGTGCTAGGCTCGAAGAGTGGTTCCATGCACTCAGTGTAGAGCGGACTACGGTCCACCCACCGCCTTGTGTGCGCTTGAATCCCCAAATACAGGGTGCTTGTGTTTGTCTGTGAAGGAGTCGGCTCCGTTGATGAAACGTGGCTCTCATCCACATGCCTCCCGGTCTCATTCCTTCGGGTTTACACTGGATAAGGTGTGTGGTTGGAGCTGTGGGTGGTGCAGCGCAAGCCACCCATGGTCCTTCTGTAGGCGCAGGCGTCCTGTGGCTGGCCATAGTGACAAGCAAATCCGAAACCGGATGCCGCCAAGCATATATATGTATATAGCACCAGCGCAAGATGGCTTCTGACAGAAACGCTCGTGCACTATGAACCAGTTATTTGCACGCAATAGCTGGACTGACGCAACTGATGATAGAGCAGAAGTCGATATCATTTACCTGGGCTTCTCAAAAGTGTTTGATTGCTTGGACCACCAAATTCTCCTAAATAAACTTCAGCTCCAGGACATTGGTGACCCACTGTTGAGATGGATAGGTAATTTCCTGCACGAACATGGTTTAGAGTTGAGGGTAAGAGAATCTCTGTACGACGCGATTGAGGTGAAGCGCGGCGTATGACAAAGCTCGGTGCACGGTTCCCGACTAGTTTTGATTTTCCTAAACGACCTAGCGATGATTATTATTTTGATTTCCTATTCTTCGCGGATGATATCAAGTTATGGCGAGCGATCAGATAACCGAACGAGCACCGAAAGCTCCAGCGTGACTTCAATACGGCTTCAAGCTGGTCAGTTCTGAATACACTACCGTACAATTTGGGAAAATCTCGTGCTGTCCAATTGCGCCATAGGCATGGCCACTTGTATAGGCTGGGGTCACAAGTATTGCAAATAAGTTCCCAAGAATGCGACCTTGGTGTGCTCATTCCAAGTGTCCTTAACTGTTCAAAACAGTCACAGGCAGCTGTGAAGAGAGACAGCAAGCAGGTCGGCTTGCAGCGGAGAGCATTCGGGTATCTCTGTCCGATGCAATTAATGTGGGGTGTGATATGACACAAGGCTCGGTTCTAGCGCCTCGTCTATTCTTGAGATTCACAAACCATCTAGCAAGATAAATGGCCTCCGATTTCCTATTTTCGCGGATGGCGTCAAGTTATGGTGAATGATCAGAGGACCGGACGACCACGGACGGCTCCAGTGCGATCTTAACAAGATTTTATAGTGGTCAGTTCAGAACGCCCTACCATTCAGCGTAGACAGATGTCGCACTGTGCAATTCCGTCATAGACATGACTAGACATATTTGCTTGAGGCACAGGGATGCAGACCAGCTCTCAGAAACGTGACCTTGGAGTGCTATTACAGAGTTACCTCAACTGTTCAAAACAGACTGAGATAGCTGAGAAAAGAGGCAATCAGCACGTCGGCTTGCTGCGGAGAGCATTCGGGAGATTTGACCCATCCATCTTCCCAATGCTGCACAATTCTTACGTGCGCCCTTACGTTGAACATGCCATCCAACCTTCGCAACCTTGGTTGAAGCGCGACTTAGGAGTACTAGACAAACCTCAAGACAAGGCAAAAAGACCATCAAGGGCCTACGAAATTTGTCCTACCAGCAAAGGCTGAGGTCAATGGAAGTTTTCAGTGGCCACTACCGAAGGTTGCGCGACGATCTCGTATTAGTCTACCAAATATGGAGTGGCACTAATCACGTATGCGTCACTTGCTAAAATTCACTCATAACATCAATCTCATAGGTAACCCTCTAAAATTGTGTGCACAGTATAGCCGCCTGGAATGCCGACAGAATTATTATTCTCTTCAGGTTTGCTAACACTGGAACTCTCTCCCAAACTTAGTTGTTTCCTCTCAAACCTTGGATATTTTCAAAAAAGGATTGGATCTTGCAGTTGGCCCACCTTCACTTCGGTGTCGAAACTGTGCAACTTGAGAATAGATTAATTATCCCTTCAAACCAGATTAACATGTCACATAAACCTGAGGCAGTACAGAAGTGAATATTCCCGTTTTTATTTTTCTCACGGAGCACATCAACTATAACCGTCTCCATGTTGCCTCATCGTTCGTATACAATTCCAACTTACGCTACTATTATTCAGTGAGGTATCTGCTAGATAAACGCTCAAACATACATACCATTTGATATTGTATTTTTACCCCACTATTCTGTGGAGCTTGTCAAGCAACGACTTTTTTTTACCAGGCATACATCATTGTTCATTGTACACAAGTCGGTGGCTGGGCCGTGGCCCACTCCATACTATATGTATGGGATCACTCTGAGCATGGTTGTGAGGATAGTGCATCATGTCTATCCAAGCAGCGTCCAACTGTCTCCTGGAGCCAGTATAAGTGAGCTGGCGAATTTTCGAAAGGTAGAAATCTTGACAACATTTTCCGCGGCGGAGCTGTACGCTACCGGGCGCATCCCCAGGTTGCGGATTAGGGAATGTCTTCCTTGAGAAGGACCCTGCGAAAAGTTTAGTTAGCTTTGCAGGCGAGATGTATAAGCAGTCGCGGACAATCAGCGGCAGCGTCTCAGAGCGAGGGGAGTTCTGGGCTGGTCACCTGGTTCTCCACCAAATACCATAGGAGCTCGTATGGCGCTGTGTCGAAGCCAATGGGACTGGCTATAGGGTCACTGACGACCCACTTTTGCAATTAGGGGTGAGTGCCTAACGGAGGCGGATGAAAAATCTTGTTGGCCACCGGCTTCACTGTGGAATGCAACCGAACACAAAGAAGGCGGATGAGCCACCTGGCTGTCGACGGTCATCGTATTCGCCCAGCTGCCTGGCCGGTCAGGTCTTTATAACCAAAGGCTCGGGGTGGAGTCCCTTCAGTCAACAATCTTAATCGGCTTCGGCAACCGGGAAAACATGGACCTTCGCATTTTTCCCATGACTCTCTTTTCCTCCTTTTTGCAGTTGTTTTTAATGGGTTGTGGCACCCTGCAAAATGTTCAGTGGGCAAGTTTTATATATATATATATATATATATATATGATGCCTTCTTGATGCTTCTTCACCGCAGCTGGGCTAAACCAACTTACGCTTAAACTAGGTTTTTTAAGCTGGATATAGTTCACTCCAGTTTATTTGCTTTGTTCTGCCTACCTGAATAATCTCCTATTAACTGGCTACGCTGCTTACGCTAATTGTGGTTATCTTCGTTAATTTTATTGCATTTGTAGGCATTTTTGAGTAACTTCTGGTCATTTTGTGGTTATCGCCATTGCGTGGCTAACTAACATACTTCATATGCTAATTTAGCGAACAGTCATATCGGCATAGTCGTATGCTTTAATAGATATATTTTATATGATAATGTCATTTCAAGTGATTGGCTGTTGTTTTACATACACGATATGGCTGCACTTGATGTGCATGTTGACAAGGTGCCTACCTGTCTGTTGCTCACTACCTCGTTCATACTGGCTCCAGTAGACAGTTGGTCGTTGCTGGAGGAGACGGGGTGCACAGTCCTTGTGGTCGTGCTAGGCTCGAAGAGTGGTTCCATGCACTCAGTGTAGAGCGGACTACGGTCCACCCACCGCTTTGTGTGCGCTTGATTCCCCAAATACAGGGTGCTTGCGTATGCCTGTGAAGGAGTCGGCTCCGTTGATGGAACCTGGCTCCCATCCACATGCCTCCGGATCTTATTCCTTCGGCTTTACATTGGATATGAGGTGTGTGGTTGAAGCTGTGGGTGGTGCAGCGCAAGTCACCCATGGTCCTTCTGTAGGCGTAGGTATCCTGTGGCTAGCCACAGTGACAGGCAAATGCGAAAGCAGATGCCGTCAATCATATATATGACAATATTTACATCAGGCGCAAGGACATCGGGGATTGCAAAAATTAACACTAAATTTGAAAATGAACACACTAAATTGACACGAAATATGCAGCCGAATAACAGAACTGAGCAAATAAAATAAAATGGAATGTCTTACTCCGGTTAAGAAGGTCCAGTTTAAGTGCAAGTCGGCAAACTGCGGTGTAGAAACGTGATGCATGCAACATCAATCGCAGCATGAGGCAGAGACGATGTATGCCAGCTTGCCTATAGACCTAACCTGTCCCCACCAGATGTTGTATCATATGTAATACAGTACGTAGCATCTGCAGTGGATAAAACATGCAGAACACTGCGACTCCTGTTTCTTCACTATGCAAAACATTTTGGGAGTGTTTACACAAACCCTGCTCAACCAGTTAATTACGAGGGGAGGGAAAACAAATATCTGCAGCGTAATTAAATACTGGTTTCCTAACCGCGTCCACTTCAACCGGCTTAACGGAACAAAGTCATCTACACCTTGCTCAGGCAGCGGTTATCTTTCCCCTCTATTTTCTACATATAAATTAAAAACATCATTTACCGTCCTACTTTATTGAATGCAAAGATGCTGATGGTGTCGCTTCCGGATATATTGCTCTTACCGGAGAGGCATCTTATACTCTTCAGCGTGGTCTGGAAAGTTTGTGGTGTGGTTGCGACCCGGTTTATAATTATGAAAACTGCTAAATGTTGTAATGTAATATTCTCTTTGGGTTGATAAGCTGTCTTGCATGTCACTTTTTCACTGGCACTAAGTGACCAATTCATACGCAAGACGTCAAATGGGAATCATTATACACCGAAACCTATCACGGTCTACTCATGTCACCGAAACGTTCTACAGGGCTCAGTTATCTTTCTATCTCTTTAGACTTAAAATAAATTAGGGACATCGAGTTGATTTTTCATTTCGTGAATGCACGCATCCTGTCACACTAGTTTTACTGTTCCCTTGTAATTTTACCTGGATTACTTGAGAAATATTAGACATTGTTTGCACGGTCGTAGTTCTAGATGAGATGGATTGTCTAGAGGTCACCGTTGATTGTATTGTCGTCAGTAAATGTGTAGACACTTTGAACAGTAGTTCCTGCTTGTTTCTATACATTCATTTTATGTACTTTTCCATCCGCAGTAATAGTGTGAAATGCTGAAATGTGTCCCCCCGGGTGTATTTAGTCTATTTTGATTTGACTTGGCTATCAGGAAAAGTCATAGCTATTGAAACAAGATTTGAACAGACAAACTTATACAAACGCTCCAGCAAGAAATTAAAAAATAACGATAGCACAAATAACCCAATACGTTTATCAAGCACGTGGATTGGAGGGAACTTCAGTGAAGTATCAGGAAGTATCCACTTTGAACAGCCGTAGGAACAAAAACTAGAATGCAATCGTAAGTTGACGCGCGGGCATTCTGGTGGAGGCACATTCGATATAAAGGTAATAACATAAGGAAGATGGAGAGGTGGATAGATAGTGAAAAAGTGAAACGAAGCTCCTGTGCAGAGCATGGGGTAAAGAGGAGAGCTTCGGATCACTGTGTGCAGAGGATGTAGCAATGCTAACCTGCCAAAAAATCGCATAAAAGCTGTGCTAATCGAGGAGACTAAGAACATAGTTCCAACAAGAGGAGAACGATGATGAAATACCACTGACCAAATCAGAGAAAAGCGGTTCCAACCGAGTTGAGCCACGGTAAATCCATTCACTGTGGGTGGGTGAAAAACGGATGAGAGCAAGGCTGGCGTCCACCTTGTCAACGATGGCCTGTATCCACTTGCCATCTAGTTCAGTCTCGATTGTTTGACTTGGCTTGAGACGAACCATTGGGCGCTGGAGGAAAAAACAGTCATGAAACTACCAAGATGAATCGGATTGACACCGTTGCACCAATGAAAATCGAGAAAAACAGAGGCCACATATCACGATTCGCTACCGTAAAGTGCAGGCGCGGGAACATAAGGAAATAAAAGAGCTAACCTGAGGATACTGCGCCAAGTATCGTTTGATGAATTCCTGCGAACCTTCACTGGCCTCTCGCCAATTCTCCTTGGCTGCACAGGGATGAGAGTTGCTCGTAGGCAAAAACACACTTACACTGATAGCATATGCGGTAAATCTCGGTTGGAGGAGAGTATTGCGTGTAGCCGTCGTCGAAGAAGAGCAAATATCTAAGGGTAAAAAATACTCATGGCAAAAAGTGCAAAGACATACCGATGATCATTCCTTTCACTGGGCGGTTCGGCGATCAAACCGGAATAATAGCCGATGCCATTATTCTCGTCTCTGTAAATAGCTAAGGAAAAGATAAGTGAACAAAGTGGGTCACGGATCACGGAGTTTTTAAGCAGTGGAATGCACGTTAATACACAAGTGCGAGAATGAACAACCAATGTGGGAGGAATGAGCAACGTAACAATGGGGCACGGTGGTTTCACATCAGTCCAGTTTCCCAACTATGATTCGTGCACTAGGGCGCAATGAATCCAGTTACCAAGATACACATCGCCAACCGAATAACAATAACGATGGCTGAGAGCAGTTAGTTGCATCTAACAAGTTGAAGAGTGTTTCAAATGGTAACACAAACGCCAATGGTTTAAGAGGGATGGGCAAGAAATAGGTGGATAAGTGCATTGGCGTTACTAACTTCGCGATTGCACCATATTCAATAGGGTACCTAGCAAACGATGTGCGTCAGTGTGTAGGGGCCAGGCCACTGAAACTGTGGAGTACACTGGTCGCCCCACGGCGACACAAACCCCTTCTTCAACAGTCAGGCTTAGACCCACCGACGGAGGCACTGGAAGACACGTCAGCTTTAGCAATATACAGAGTGACCAGATTGATGATGCAGCTACCTAAAAAGTAAACAGATCAACCGCGTCGAGCGATTCTCTCACAAGCGTGAAAACTCGGTCGCTCCGTCTAGTAGTTAAACCTTACAGTCCGGAGGTACAACGCACATATCGAAGCGTGTGTCGCGACGTGTCCGCCTAGTACCAGCGCTCGCACAACAGTTGGGTCCGATCCAAAAAGTAATACCGCTCGTTTATTCCTAGTCTGACAGTCGCTCACTTAACAGAACACCTACCCATAAGTGATACAAGCGGGGTGAAATCATTCACAAGCATTGTGAGTACAAAGTTGTGGAGGAAGAGATAAAGCAGCCATGATGTAATACATTTGTCATGGAGATGTTCCCGTAGAGTAATTGTATGAATTTAGAATAGAGCGAAACTGCTCAGGCAATCTAGCTCGGAGTAGGGCCGTGCTATAAGCATGCACGATCACCCGAATCAAGACAAAGAAGGCTACCATGATTAGCTACGTGCACGCACTGTGCCATTTGAATACCTGATGAAGAATGGAAGCCAGTCTAACCCTCACCGAGGATGTAGGTCAAAAGTTTGGAAGCAATTAAGGTGAGATCACAGCTGCCTGTGGGATTCATCGTTGACGGATCTTGGTTGAGTTAGGTGGTGTTGTCAGAAGAAACAACAAAATGGCGTCCTGCCTTAGGTTACCGCTTGTCGACTCCGTTGGAGCATCAGAGTCGAGCAATATACATGCGGTTGGTCAATGTGATTTATTTTAGATGTCACTGCACCTCTAGTTAGAGCGACCCAGACGCCGTAGACCCCGCAAGCATCACGGGAGAGTGGAAATTTGAAAGTCTTATCTGCGCTTACCTTGGTTAAATAATTTGGGACACTGTTGTCCCGTACGCGTGATTCGAAGATACAGTATACATCAACTCGGAGTAAAGCTAAAACGATCAGTGTCTGTTGGCCTATCTGATACAATGTGCGGATCCACTGTAGTAACCCCGAGTTGAAAGATGACACGCTCCTAAGTTTGAACATAAATCGGTCGTTAAAAGTTCGGGAGAATTCGGCTGTAACTCGTTTTTTTACACGCGTGGCAACGTCTCGCTTTTGGTCAGAAGAATTTAGAGAAAAGCAGTAAGGATCAAAGAGGAGAAGAGTATCGGAGACTGCGTTTTGGAAGTAGATGATACTATCCTGTTACCCATTCTGAAAAAGCAATTTCGTGGTGTCGTGCATCTAGCCTCCGGTTCATCAGATAGTTTGGGGAGGAACACATTGGGAGTGGCATGCAAAAGCTTGAAACGATTCATAGCCAAATTATGATCGAAAAAATTTCCACGCAAGTAAACCGAATAAAGTGGTTACTATGTGTGCAACGGCCCGAGATCACGAGTAATGAAATGTGAAATGTGTCAGCTTATACGCCGTAACGGCGCTTCGCTGCCGCGCGACCACCACCAGTCGCGCGCGGGCTGAGTATACCGCGAGGACGCCCACCCCTACGCGGATTCGAACCGGTGACCTTATGGTTGGAAAGCAAACGTGCCAACCACTCGGCCACCGGCCGACCACGAGTCGATTAATGGAAACACAAAACCAAGCACTTGACTAACGATGGATGCCCGTAAACAACATGACAAACTACCTGCGATATTGCATAGAAGAATGACATGCTGTCGTAAGAACGCGCGATGACCTATATATAATCCATCTCACTTCCTTAACACAGAAACTCCGTCAAAATCCGATAAAGTTTCACAGGGTAATTTGTGGCCAGATGAGTATGTGTGCCTAGTGTGGCGAGCGTCAAACAAGATCGAAGAGAGGAGAACTGTCGGCGAGTGCCGAATGTATGAAAAAATGGCTCCATGTGAGTGTTACTAATACGCATATTTGTTCCATAAGGATAACCCTACTATCAGCTCCAGAAGCCTTCCAATTGCTGCTGAATGAGAACGGAGTGCCTAGTTTTCGAAACCGTGTTGTGCACAATAGGGGGACGGACCAGAGCTAAGCACTAATATGCCTACATCTGGTACATAGGTTCCCACAAATTTACAGCATGGGCTTGCATGTAGAGAGACTGTGCCAGTTCTAAATGAAAAGCGTCGTTCATCTGCATGATTACCACCGTTACTGCTTCGAGTTTCCACTAGATGTGGAACGTAAGAATGAGGCCTTCATGTGAAGGTTAGTGCAATCACTTATAGTCCCTTTGCATGCGCGAGTACCCGTGGTCATTGACGGCGAAAACTACTGAAACTGATGATTCTGTTCCGAACCCATAGGTACTAAGACAGAACAGTGATCTATCGCCTGAAAGTAATACAGGAACAGAGAGAATGTCGTCGCGTACATACACGCAAAAGTGCAAAGCAAAAGGGAATCAAAAGGCACGGAGCACAACCGGTGGATGCAAATAACTAGCAACCAGTCATCGTCGTCGTCCACACAGTGCTTTGGTGGAAGCAGCTACGTGCACTTCAACAGAGCCGGCCTGGTAAGCCAGAGAGAGCCACGTCAAAAAGCGTTGAGGCGAGTGGAAAGGCAAAGCATCTGCGCGGATTATGACGCACCATAGATCGGTACACGCGGTTAGTCTGATTAGAAGAGCGCGTGCAGTGCACCGCTGTTGAAGGTAGGCGTACACATTGGAAATCAAATCTAAAAAGGGACCCCGGCAACTAATAATATCAATAATACGCCAAATACAAGCCCCAGTGCCCTTCTGTAAAAATGGCCCGCTGTTGGAGGAGACTAAGCTGTTTTTGCGCGATCAGTGCTGTGGCCAGTCGTGTATGTAACACGCGCTATTGACAATGGCGTGTCACCAGTCAAGGCAACAGCAGTACGCCGGTACGCAGTACCGTCGTTTCGCTGACGCGCAACCACCACCAGTGGCATGCGGGCAAGGAATACTGCGAGGGTCACCCGGTCCCTTACGCAGGCTCGAACCCACGCCGTTGGATTACAAGGCAGGCTTGTGATCCTTCAGGCTACGGGACTCGTGTCACCAGTCAAGAGGATGAATTGATTGTAATGATCACATTCGCAAAATGGGAAGGACAAAGGTTGTATCCAAACAGTGGACGACAATGAAATCAGAACCGCGTGTTATTCCCGAAGAAGATCTAGTCAATCCCAATCAGTGGAATCGATAGCTACATAAACTGTGCAGCTACAAGTATCCGAAGCCTGAAAATCAGGGCCGACATGTAAAACCAGCGATCAATCGAGTTCCGCCGCTGAGTCATTTTGTCACAACCAGGCAAACATAAACCAGAAACCACATAAAGTTTGCTGGTGATCACATTCATGACGGTTGAGTATGGGTTGGCACCAAGTGCTGTATTTGAGGTCACAATAGAAATTCTTACAACTGATAAACTGGAGACTGATTATCAGATTAGTCGCAGCATTCGAGCCAATGAAGATGGCACATGAAAAAAGGATGGAAGATTAACACCATTATCCGGGAAACGGTAAAAGCAGCAAGGAAAACCCATCATTTTAGCAATTAATCGATTATCTTCGATTGTGCATGGATTTAGGAGATTCCGGAACCCTCCGTTCCTTCACATAATTGCCAACATACGGAGTTTTGGCAAGGATGCTGCTATTGTTACCAGTTAACCTGTGTTTTTTTAGAAGCCGAAGGCCATTGAAATACCTATTTGGCGTAGGTCTGGAGTAGTTGTACAGCGTTTTGGCGACGTTTTGGCTACGTTTGGCGGCGTTTTTTTAAACGTTTTCCGCGGTCAAGCACGTCAGACTTCTGATTTTCTTCGGTTTGGTTAGAGTTTTCGCGGAGAATTTTTGGGTGTTTAATTCGGGATAGCGAGAAAACGTGATCTAACAACTATGACCAGCGTTCTGAATAGCATAAGTGTTCTTAGAAAACTGTGTCTCGGGTAAGTAGAGTCGAAAAACCAGGGATGCGTTGTATGCTAAAAAAACACTAACTGCAGGAGTAGTTAGGAGGCATAGCCTAAGGAACAGTCCCACGAATATACGAGAATGAAAGAAAAGGAATCCAATGAGAAAATATTGCACTTACACACAACCCGTGCACCAACAGGGTACCTTTGCTTGAGGTCGAAGGCCGAGACAGCGATAGCCAGCGAGGCTGGGTTTGCATTGCATTGCTCTGATTTGCTGCCAGGAGCCGCATCCAAATTGACTTTATAGAAGGCAGAATTTCCCCCTCCATTCGCGGTCCCGGTTCGACAATCGTCTGACCCTAATCCTGCGGGTTGTGGTAGGCATAATGCGACACGTCCGGGGAACCAAGTTTCACCACCCTTGCGACATAACACGGGTTGACCAGTTGTGAGTTTGCTGATATATGCAAAACAGTGACAGCCAAATTCTCGATGCGAAAAGCACATAGTAAAGCGATCGGTGAGATCAAGACACAGGAAACGAAGGGGTGAAAACAAGTCATTTTTGGTTCTCTAGTGATTCAGGCGACTATTACACATGGGCTCGGTTGTAAACAGACCAAACAGCAAATAAGAAAAGACTCACATGCCAATAAGCAGCTCAGAAGGTTGTAATGTTCGCCAAGTGGACTTCGGACCTTGTTCGAAGGGCGCATTAGTTGAACGCCTATGAATAATGTGAAGAGTATATGGAAATGTACGCCAGTGTGGAGCCACAGAAACGATCGAATGAATAAGTAGAATTCCAAGGTCGGAGCATGTACATCGGAACAGATTGCCCCGGTAGGTCTATGGTAAACATCGAAATATTTAACAAAAGACTCGGACTGTAACTGAACCTTAACAATCCGAGAAGTGAGATATAAAACGGGATTTAAGGTGCACATAAGAAATTCAGGTGGGAAGGTGTGCAACTTTGAAAATCATTGTCTAAGACGGTTACATCGCACAGAAACTGAAGGCATTAACAGATGAAGTGACCTTTGGCCAGTACAGTGTAGCAGAGTGCGAAGTGCCAATTAAAGTAGAACCTCTGTAAGTTGACTATCCAAAGGACTGGATCAAAGTGGTCAGTTTAGAGAGGTACTCTACCAAATCAGCGAAACCTACTTTATTGTTGTGAGTAGAATGGTACGAAAGCTATTTTCACAAAAGCCGGTTTCGGACACATTGGGCAAGGTCTCACACAACGACAAATGCAGTTAAACCATACAGTGCTATAATAAATCAAAACGCAATGTGCATTCTGAAGTTAAAGCATTCTTTGAAGAAAAATTTGATTTTGCGTCTTCCACTTATCACAAAGATAAATGAGAAAAGCGCTCTCAGCACAAGTGCACAGCAAATGATTTCAGTTGCATCAAAAGATGTAGGATTTAATCTTCTTTTGGAGTTTCTGTGGTTTCCAAATCATCGTCACTCAGTCCTTCTTCAGCACCATCAAGCGTTTGTTCTTTGCCTCCGTAGGGGCGTACCGCAGTCAATATCTCTTGGAAAATAGCATCTGGGTATGGTTCAGTGCGAGTTACTAAGCCACCATCTATTTCGACAATTTCGTTGGAAATTATTCTCTCGAATTCTGACAATAGAGATGGAATGGATAATAAGGTGACGACATTCCGCTCGAGAGAGTTAACAAATCTGGCTTCTCTGTAATACTTCTGGCTGAACTGGGAACCAATCTTTATAAATAAAATAAATAAGTTTTACTCTTGTGTTTCGAGCCACGCCATATCAGGCACATTGTGTCAGCTTATACGCCGTAACGGCGCTTCGCTGCCGCGCGACCACCACCAGTCGCGCGCGGGCTGAGTATACCGCGAGGACGCCCACCCCTACGCGGATTCGAACCGGTGACCTTATGGTTGGAAAGCAAACGTGCCAACCACTCGGCCACCCGCCGATATATCAGGCACAGTATCCAAGACATTAATTGAAGCAACAGATGAAGTTCCTTCCGCATGAGAATCATTAGTATGCAATTTTACCATAGCCTATTGCATGAGGTGGGCTCGGTAGTGCATGGTGAATATTTCGTTGGTCCCTTGGTTCAGAGGTTGAATTTGTGAGGTCATATTTGGAGGCGGAAACTTAAAAGTAATGTGTTTTTACATGGGTGTGACCAGGACAGTTGTCTACTGTTAGGATAATGAAGTGATTCTTCTTCGTCAAGTCTTTGTCGATGCTACTGATCCACTCCTTAAGATGACAGCAGTCATACACGCCGATCGGTTTGATCTCCAGGTGACTAGAGGGTATTCAGGAGTTAGGTTTTAAAACGCACTTGGTCTAATTGAGTTAGCAATGACCAGAGGCTTTAGATTTCCCCTACTTTAACTAGTGCACAACAGATCCGTGAAACGTTCTTTGGGATGTTTTCCGCCCTTATATTTGTCACCCTATATAACCAGGCTTCAGTTAGGCATCACCTTGAGAAAGAGACCGTAATTGTCAGCGTTAAAAATGGCGTCACTGTTGAAGCCTTTGCTGAAGTTGGAAAATGTTTCGATGAAGTCTTGAACAAACTCCCCAGGCACTACAACAGATTTACCACACAAAACTGAGAAATTTCATATCGGAGCTTAAATTTCTTCAACCATTGGATGTCTGGAAATCGGCAAACCCCAAATACTTGTGACGAATTGTTAGCAATTTCTTGAATCATCAGCCCAGAAATTCGAGCGTTAGTTGCTTCCGTTTGTTTGAACCGACGCAGCGTAGCCTCATTCATTTCATCGTGTGAAGTTTTCCGCCCCTTCCGCTGTAGATCCCCTAGTTAGTTTTCGTATCTCACCAAGCATTTGTGTTTATGTCTTTGGATGTTGCGAAGTGCTGTTTTGCTAACACCAAAGGGCTCTGCTGTCTTTCTTTGGCTACTGCTTTTCAGAAAATGTAACAGACTAATCCTTTCCTTCAGTTACAGCTCTGAGGTCATTTTTTTGGGCCATAATGTTGAATTACTCATAATGACCTATCCTAAATTGTTCAAAGCACGATGTAGAACTAAGAGTTACGGTTGCATTTACGTATCATTACTTGCATACAATAACCAACCTCAAATGATTTCACTCCCAGGTGTAAACGTTAATCTCGCCACAATCCAACATGCTAGCGAACTGGTGCTTAGATCTGGTGGTTAATCGAGGGTTTTACAGTCACTCAAACTCCTGATTGCGGTCCGTGCGATGAGTGAACGAAGGATTGCCTGCGTGGGCGGACAGGAGAGGGAAGTTGAACACAAATCATTGTTTATCGCATGTCAGAAGCTACAAGAGGCGGCCCCGCTTTCAGCTTATGAGCGAAGTTAACCTCCCTCGAAGACTGTGACCTAAGGCCCAAGTCCTCACCGGGCACTGTGAAATCGAAGTGTAATTTTTAGAGATGATAGCTGAGACTAGGGCAACACAACACGACTGCCAAATGACGCGCGTTACACCGCATTCCGCTCCATCGTGCTTGGACCTATTATTAACTAGTTGCGAGCAACGTGTATATGATATTCAGGTCCTGGAGTCTCTGGCAACTAGCGACCATTGGATGGTCTCAGCCTGCCTAGAGCTGCCGCAGCCCTAATTGCGTCTGCCGGAGCCGTCGAACAATTATTGGAAGACCGACTTCGATCGTCTCAATCAAGCCGCCAATGGAGTGGACTGGTCGGTAAAGCAGGAGTTATCTGTTGTAGACAGTTAGTCGGTTATAAAAAACGGTGTACAATCGTGGTGCGCTAGTTTTGTATCCCACAAATACAGAAAAGCTGGACCAATGAAGCAATATTGGTTCGAGTATGGCCAATTAGTTCGACGGCGACGTGTATTATGGAATGAATTGCTCGTGTCTGGCTCTATCGATGGTTATGAGGCCTACAAGAAGCAACGGAATCTATGTGACAGAGAAAAAAAACGAAAGCGTCGACAGTTCGAAGAGATGCTCGCAACATCAGCGAATTCAGCCCCCAAGATGATTTTTGCTTACGTGAAGCGACACCTGAGGTCCGCAAGTGACCTAGCAGTGTTAGGAGGTTTGGACAGACAAGCTATGACTTCCAGCACTGAAGCTGCGTCAATATTGTCGGCGCACTTCGCTTCTGCAGTTACAGATGAGCATGCGCATTTGTCGAAGTCGACGCGCGAAGCTCCTACGGAACACGAGTGCCTAGACTGCGATGTGGAAGATGTTCGCACACCACTCGCCAGTCTTGAAGGGACGAAGCCCGTTGGACCCGACGGACTCTATCGGTTAAGTCTAATGTCCCATCGGCCATCATCTCGCCTGCGGTGACTGACCTGCTCAACAGATGGTTGTCTGAAAGTGCATTGCCCAGCGACTGGAAATGATCGGGAATGAAGCCGATTCCACGCAATGTGGACAATTACCAGCCGATTTGTCTGCCCTCTGTTTTGGCGAAGATGCCTGAGAAGACTGTGAAAAAGGTGTTCTCCAGCTGTTAGAGTCGAAAGACCTAACGCCCGCAAGCAATGTTTCATGAATGGCCGCTTGTGCATCACTAACCTGCTGTTGATGCGGCACGGATGATCGCAAGAGTTGAACCGCGAGAAATCAGTAGATATTATTTACGCTGATTTCATCAAAGCTTTCGATGAATTGAACCGTGAGGTCCTACTCCACAAGCTGAGGATGTGTGATGTTGGTGGCGCACTGCACCAGTGGATCAGTGACTTCCGTATTGGGATAAGACGGCGGGTATATATGGAAGACCACCGAACGGAATTGCACCCCTCCACTAGCGGCGCACTCCAAGGCACAGTACCAGGACCCACTTTGTTTCTGATCCACATAAACGAAATACTTCAGCTTCTTCGATGGTCCTTTGCATTGTTTGCAGACGACCTGAAAACATAGAGGGTTGTTGATTCTCCTGGCGATTGTGGCGTCCCTTCAGCAGGACCTCAACCGTCTGTCCCTGTGGTCCGTAGAAGCTGAGCTGCCGGTCAACTCAGTCATCAACTATGAGTCTAGGGAAGGATGGTAATGGGAGCATGTGCGGTCTATTCGGCCAACCACTGCATCCCACAAGCTCAGTAAAGGATCAAAGTGCACTCTCACGCTGATACTGTATATAAGGTAGGAACGTTTCTGTACAACTCTCGAATAAGGGAAAATCAAAAATACTTAATTGCGGATTGTCAGCGACGGTGTTTGGTTAGTTAATCGTTTATCTTTGTCCGAATAGGAGTTCATACTGGTGTCATTAGTTACGGGTACATGATGTATTCTTTTGCAATGTATGTCCACCGTTTCACAAAAGCACAGGTTTCTGAAATAACCGTCGATACCTGTTTTGAAACATTTCACAGAATCGACCTCTACTATTCCTTCTGGTAGTGTACTCCATAAGTTTACTATTCTTGGTTCTATACAAAGTTGATGTGGTACTCTGTTCATGCATGGGACGCTGAGTTTGGAACGGTGTCCGCGAGTGTTACAGGGTTCCCGCAGGCGAAACATTGGCCGTAGTATGGGAAAGTGATTCAAGTGTAGTATTCGACGGGTCATAATGAGGTCAATTCGTACTCGGCGGTAGGATAGTGTGTAGAGTCCGAGCATCTCACAAGTTTTTTCATACGGAAGCTTTCGGGGACTAAGAATAATTCTAGTTGAAAGGTGCTGTAATTACTCATGCTGTGATCTGAAGTCCGTCGACAACATGAACAAACTGTACGAAAACGGACCAGACCTGTTTGGGACGCTTAGACCCAGCTTCCTCATATGGTCTGAAGAGACTGCCACTCTCCTGTTCTCTTTCATAGAAAGACCGGCGCTTAAGTACGGCACACCCGCCTATTGTCCGATCATAATTGGCTAAGTATAGAGACTGGAACGGGTTCAGAGTGTAGATACTCGGCTCAACCTCAGTTTACGGGTCATGTCGTACGAGGAACGATGAAAGAGACCCAGGTTGTATACCCTGATAGATCGGCGGCTTCGAGATGATCAAATAATGACGCACCAGAAATTGCACCTGGGCCACTTCTCTATGATGAGGCCGCTGCTGAACGTCTGCGTACCAACCAGCACACGCGGACCCTGGTACAAACTGGTGGTACCGGATTTGAAGAGTATGGCTTACATTTCATACTTCGATCGTCGGGTGATGGAATATTGGAACAAGGTGTCACAGGCAACCGTCAAGAGGAAATCGTCATCGGAATTTAAGAGATTCTTCGACACCTACTTTGCGGATTACAGGCAAAGGGGGTGCAGCGTAGCCGGATAAGAAGTACTGAAGCTGTAAAATGCTGCTACCATGCCGGTGTCCAATCTAACTACGATAAGCAACACGTACTTATATCCTTGCGCACTCAGATTTCAGTACATATATATATATATATATAGGCATTGCGGTCAGGCTTTTAAGCCAAAGTCTCCGGGCAGAGTCCCTCAAGCAAACCTCAGAAGCACAACGACCACCTCGCGTGCGATTGCCCAACAATGCAATCGTATACCTGCGTGCAAAGCACTCAACATCGGGTTCTGGAACGTGCGCACACAACTGGACCGGAACTACAGCGAGCGTCCTGAGCGATGCACCGCACTGGTCGCTATGGAACTAGCGCGCTACCACATCGCTACTGCGGCGCTCAGCGAAACCCGGCTCGCTGAGCAATTAATGACTGTTCGCCTACGACTCGGGAGAGGTACGTTTGTCACTTTCATAAACAAGTACGGTCCGACCATGTGTTATCCTGATGACACGCGTGATCAATTATACACTCAGCTATCCTCCGTGATACGGTCTGTGCCGAGGAGCGACCGACTAGTTCTGATGGGTGATTTCAACGCGCGCGCTGGACATGATGCATCCATGTGGACAGATGTTATCGGTCCGCATGGCATTGGTTCAGCGAACGCGAACGGTGACAGACTGCTCTCACTGTGTGCCACTCACGGCCTGACAATCATTAACACTCGGTTCGCACTGAGTGCGAGTGATATAGCAACTTGGACGCACCCACGGAGTGGTCACGCCCACCTGCTCGACTATGTCATCGTACGTCAGCCCGATATGCGTTAACTGCGCATGACACGTGCACTGCGTGGATCTGAGTGTGGCACTGATCACAAATTGGTGCGGATCAAACTGTACATATATTTTCGTAAATCTATGTATTGCACTCACACCGTGAATCGGCGTAAATTTAACATTCTCTCCCTCGGTACTGTAGCGAAACGTATTGAGCTGGACAAGGCGATGGCTGTACGCCTGTGTGATGTAGACTGCATAGACACAGTGGGCGAACTATGGCACCACATTCGCCACCAGGTGACAGCTGCTGCCGAGGAGACCATCGGGCGCGCAAACTGTAAGCGGCCTGATTGATTTGATGAGAACAATGCGACGATTAGCAACATTAGCGTAGCAGAAGAATGTAGCATTTGCTGCACATGTCGAAGACCCCAGTGACTTTGGGAAGAACAGTCAGTTTCGGAAACTTCGACGGCGACTGGCTCGCGAGCTTCGTCGCATTAAAAATGCATGGTGGACGGAGAAGGCGAAGCAGATGGAATGCCACACCGAACGCCGCCAACACAAGGACCTCTTTGAATCCTTGAAGGCGGTGTAAGACCGGGATTAGGGCCGCTGAGGACACTGATCGATGGTAGTTCAAGCGCTACCTGCACAAAGACTGCAGACATAATGCAGATCGGGCGAAAACATCTCGACTGTCTCTTGAACAACCATTCACAGATCGACTGGCTTATAATCAACAGTCACAAGCAGCACGATGTGAAGGCGGGTCTGGCGAACACGCCGACATTGGATGAGACGCAGAGAGCATCTGCTCAGCTGCAAAACGGCAAGTGTGCCGGGGCCGATGGGATCCCGCCTGACGTAATGAAACACGGCGGACCCGCGTTGGTGACTGTTCTGTACCACTTGGTGCAACGCGTATGGATTGAGGACGACGTGCCTGCTGAACTGAGACATGCCCTTCCGCTACCACTGTACAAGGGCAAAGGGAGCAAGCAATGTTGCACGAATTATCGTGGCATCAACTTGCTGAGTTTAGTGAGCAAGGTGATTGCCCGAATCCTGCTCAACCGCCTCGTCAGTCAGATTGGGGAACCTAACGTGGCGGAAGAGCAATGCGGATTCCGTTCGGGTAGCAGCACTATAGATCTGGTGTTTACGGCTCGTCAGTTGCAGGAGAAATGCAGAAAACGACACGAGCCATTGTACTCGCTTTCTGTTGACTTCACCAAGGCATTTGATATGGTGAACCGCTAGGCATTGTGGCTGGTGTTGGGTAAGCTTGGTTGCCCGCTTAAGTTTGTAAGTGTAATTAAATGTCTGCACAGTGGTATGCGAGCGAGGGTGCATGTGAGAGATATCAATTGATTTTGCAGTTATCTCTGGTGTGAAACAAGTCTGTGTCTTAGCTCCTGCCCTGTTTAATATATATCTTCATGCAATGATGTGCTGTTGATGCCGATTGTGTTTACGGTGTTCGTGTGGAGCACCGTATTGATGGTGAGTTGCTGAACACCCGTCGTTTCGGTGCGAGAACTCTAGTCTGTGAGACAACTATCCGTATGTCGCTGTTTGCTGACGACTGTGCGTTATTTGCACACAGCGCGGATGAGTTGCAGCTCCTGACTGGTACTCTGACTTCGACAGCGGCCAAAAGCGGACCCACCATCAACACAAGCAAAACTGTCTGTCTCTGTCAGCCTTCACCGGAGGTGCAATCTGCAATATTGCCGCGAATCAGCATTGGTGCTGACGTATTGGAAACCACCTCCCGCTTCTGCTAACTTGAGAGTGTGATGTCCACTGATCAGCAGCTACACGGTCAGCTGCGTATCCGCATGTCGAAGGCAGCGGCGGCATTCGGGAAGCTTGAATACCGAGTGTGGAACAAACATCAGCTTAGCATTGGCACGAAGCTGATGGTGTACAAATCCATGGTACTGTCCGTTCTTCTATACGGCAGTGAAACGTGGACGATGTACCGGCGGGATATGCGATATCTCGAGCGGTTCCATCAACAGTGTTTGCGACAGAGTTGCGGATACGGAAGTGTTGCGACAAACTGGGGTGAATGCAGTGGACTGCATACTTTTGCTGAGACACTTGAGGTGGTTCGGTCATGTGAGCCGTATGGATACCGAAAGAACGATTATATGGTCAGCTGAGTATTGGAAGTTACGTTACCAGGACATGATCAAAATGAGTCTCTCACGTTCTAATCTTGATTGCAAGTCATGGGAATCGAAGGCGGTTGATCGGCGTGCATAGCGCGATCTAATCAGGAAGACAGTTGCCGAAGTGCAGGAGAAGGACTTAAAACATGCAGAAAATAAGCGGCAAGCATCGATGGGTTGTACTCCATGGACATCCAGCGAATGGTGCTGTAACATATGAGGTCGCGAGTGCCTAAGTCGAACAGGTATAGTGAGTCATGAGCATGACCACTAGGGACAACAACGGATTCGACGACGGGTCCTGCAAAGAACGTAGCCAGAACCGGAGGAGCGTTTATAGGTACGCTGCATTCGATTTGCTAACAGCGTGCTTGCATACTAAGTCTATTTAATTCAGATAGTGGGTTTTCAATTATGTCCAAATGTTTTTCTTTCTCATATAAATGTCTACCTGTATTCTCTGGTATAAACTTGCACACGTCCCTAAAGCCAATTGTAGTTAATTCTGATAATATTTTCGTGTTTTTGGCATTTCCGTAAAATATGCTTTCTGACATAGTGAACTTATCTCGGACTCTTTTGTAAACAACTTATTTCATATGCTCATTAATTGAATATTTAGGTCACCGTTTCCTTATGCCTTACTCGATTTATTTTCTTGGTTATCTTTCTCTCAAGTGATTAACTGTTGCTTAATATCCCCGGTGTGGCTGCGCTCCATGTGCATGTTGACAAGGTGCCTACCTGTCTATTACCCACTATCTCCTCCATACTGGCTCCAGGAGACAGTTGGTCGTTGCTGGAGGAGACGGGGTGCACGGTCATTGTGGCCGTGCTAGGCTCGAAGAGTGGTTCCATGCACTCAGTGTGGAGCGGACTACGGTCCAGCCACCGCCTTGTGTGCGCTTGATTTCCCAAATACAGCGTGCTTGTGTTTGTCTGTGAAGGAGTGTGGGCCGGCTCCGTTGATGAAACGTGGCTCCCATCCGCATGCCTCCCGGTCTTATTCCTTCGGGTTTACACTGGATATGGGGTGTGTGGATGGAACTGTGGGTGGTGCAGCGCAAGCCATCCATGGTCCCTCTGTATGCGCAGGCGTCCTGTGGCTGACCACAGTGACAGGCAAATCCGAAACCGGATACCGCCAACCATACATATATATATATATATATATATATATATATATATATATATATATGGTTGGCGGTATCCGGTTTCGGATTTGCCTGTCACTGTCAACATGCACATCAAGCGCAGCTACCCGGGGATATCAAGCAACAGCCAATCACCTGGAACGACAAGACGAAATAAAACAAATCCAATAATGCATACAAATACGGTGGCATAACTCTTCGCTAAATTAGCATATGAAGTAAGTTGGTTAGCAACGAATTCGCGATAAGGAAAAAATGTCCACAAGTTACTTAAAATGCTACAAAACGCAATAAAGTTACCGAAGATAAGCGCAGTTAGCGTAAGCAACGTGGACAGTTAATAGAAGAGTATTCAGGTAGGCAGAACAAACCAAATAAAGTGGAATGAAATTTATCCAGCTTAAAAAGACCTAGTTTAAGTGTAAGTTGGTTTAGCCCAACTGCGGTGAAGAAGCATCAAGAATGCAACATCAACCTCAGCATATATATATATATATATATATATATATATATATATATATATATATATATATATACGTACGTACCAACAACAGCCTGTAAGATAGACATAAATCGAGCGAAAACAATGAAACGGAAGTAATAAGTACAGAGCCTATACAGAGAATGAAAGTTACATAATAATTTTCTTGAAGTTTGTCTCTGGTTTTTTTATACGCCGTTTTAGCTTCTTCTTGTCTGTTTGTTTGCGATGTAAGTCAAGAAATTCAAGACAAACTTTGGTACACATTTTCCATTGGGCTCGGTTCTACGCTATCTCTGAATGAATTTCCAGCCAACTTTGTTCTTCCTGTTTGATACCCCAGCCCGGAAGGCGCACGGGACTTTCGAACAGCTAAACTGGAAGTCAGCGCTTTAATCGTTTGTCGTTACATAATAGGCTGACCACCGCGCGATTCCTTCCAGCCTGATGTTTTGCGAGTGAAGAGAGCGCGCCGGGGGAGCCGTTCGCATGGCATGCGTAAAACATGGCCCAGCCATCTCAGCTGGCGCAGCGGTACCAAGTTTGTCAAGACGCGACGTCTAACCTAATCATTGGGCACGTAGTTCATCCACCACACTCTGGCTATTCTCCGCAGACATTCATTGTCAATCAATCAGTCAATCAACAACAACAGTACATCAGCCATTTGAACTGATGCCACGCTGCCATACAACCATGATGATCTATGAAATAAAGAATAATAAGAGAGAAGAGGGACTAAGCTGGAAACCGTAATGCCCTAAGTAAACATTCAGAGTCAAGGTGCTTACACCTTGTGTAGACTACGTACCGCCACAAACAGCTGGCTATCGTCCAATGTCAAAGGCCGAAATCCGACGCAAGTCATTCACACGAATCGGACAGAACTCACTCCCATACAGCAGCACCGCGCGAACACAGACATTGTAGACCCTGCCCTTTACCATTAGTGAAACTAAACGGCGTTGCCACAGATGCCCCAAGTTGGCGAATGTCGAAACGGCTCTATTAATGCGGAGGGAAATTTATTTTCTTATGCTACCATCAGCAGATACAGCGCTTTCCAGGTAAACAAAGTTGTCCACTTGTTCAAGTTGCGTACCATGAAGACGGAGCACTGGGGCAGGAGGATGCCAATCCAGGATCTGGAGTTTGCATTTCGTAGGTGCAAAGGTCATTCCATATTTTGATGATATAATCGCCAATCGGCTTAGAACGGCCTGTGTGTTCTGTGCGTCATCACCAAGCAATGTAATATCATCAGCATAATCTAAACCGGTCACGCGGTTGCCGGGAAGAAGTTCTACACCAGAACCCTGAAAGCCCTCAAGAGCGTTTAAAAGGATATTGTCGATCGCAAAATTGATGCGAAACCGGGACATGGGACAACGTTGTAATACACTGCTAGTGATGGCAAAAGGTGAAGAGAGCTTACCATAAGCCCTCTTTACCTGAGACTGCAATATAATGCTCGAACAATGGCGAAATACGTTTCGAGTACTCCATTCCTTTGTAAGCTACGCCATAAAGCTGCCGATCGGCAGAGCTGAAAGCGGCACGGATGTTCAGAAAAACAATCATTAGTGGGCTGGCGGCAAAGGTGACGCGTTTCAAGGAATTGGCGGAGCGTAAACAAGTGGTCTATACACCCTCTACCTGGACGGAAACTAGCCTGTTCTTCACGGGACCACAATTATCGAATCAGAGCTAGTCTGCGGAGTAGAATGGATGTTAACAGCTGGGAGGAAATGGACATTAGAATGATTCCTCGGTGGTTAGCGCATAGGATACGGGCACCTTTCTTGAAGATCGGGACGATAATTGACTAGCCAAAAGCGGATGGAACTGCTTCTTAACACCAGGTCTTAGAGACAAAGCAGTTAACTGGTTGACAATTACTTCACCCCCGAAATTGAACAGCTCTGGAAAAAGTCCGCCTGGGCCGTCTAAAGCTGATTGCAATGTGACCTATTTGTGATCAAGGTTGCGTGGTGAAAAAGGAAGCCAAGCGACTGCACGTCTTCCAGTATGCTCAAAGTTCGCAGTTGTGAGTGACGGCGGTCTTCGCATAACGTAAGAAGTCTAGCACCGTTGTTAGAACAGCGCTCATCAAGTGCGTGACTGCCACTAAGATGACGTTCGCACGGAAGCATGCGACCTACTCCGGCAAGGACGATGAAATCTCACTTTTCGGCCTTCTTCAAAAGGCTGTGCGTTCCATCATAAAAGTCATCCTTAACCGATGCAAAACTGTAGTCGGTTGGAGCGCAGGCAGAAACGACAGATAAATTGCGCCTCTCTTCACGATGTCAGTTGATTCTATATGAGCATTAAAGCCGAACACTAATGTCGATTGAAAACTAGTCAAGCAATGCAGCCTCAGCTTTGTCACTCAATGCGATACCAACACCAGCTAAGCCGGCAGCTGCTGCCTCCGTGTCACTAGAGAGACGTAGGTAATTGTGGTTTCAAGAGCACCTGGGGACGACAAGTTAACCACGGTGCCGGGATCATACAATCGAGTCTCTGAAAGGTAATAAACATCGATGAGGAGGGACTCTAGAGTGAGCGCCAGGGCAGCCTATTGTCCGATCTGAAGGAGGGTCCGAACATTGAACGCTGCCAGATGGAATGAAGTATGGGGTCGAAAGATAGATGATGGACGGACGATTTGGATATCAGCGAGATGGGCATTGGAAGTAGATTCAACAAGTTGTGGACTAGCAGCAAGAGAAAAGTTGGTGTGTGATCGATAAGCGCGGGAAGCAGGAAAAGTAGCCGCAGAAGTAGGCGACGTAATAGTAATTCAGAAAGCCGTGGTTCTCACAGAGGGCACGATACTACCCGGTTGCCTAAGCCGAAGTAGAGTAAAAGGTGCCTTCGCTTCAGTGGACCGATGTGCTCTCTGGGACTGTCCGCTGAGGAAAGGTAGGACCGAAAAACAACTCAAAATTATCAGAGCGCTGTACGCGCATAGTTTGGGCACAGTGATGGCTTAAGGTAAACTGTCGCCGACCTTCAATACCTCCAGCGGTGTGAGACAAAGTTGCCCGCTGTCACTTTTCCTATTTAACTTCGCAGTTGACGAAGTCATGGAATCAGCATCCGCTGGACAAGAACTAAAAGGTGTGGAGCTACTTCCCGGTGAGCGACTTCTTGACTTGCATTATGCGGATAATATTACCCTAATCTGTGACAGCTCCCAAACATTTCAAGCAGCACTGAACCAATTAGCACTGGTTGTCTATCGTTTTGGATTACACTTTGCTCCAACGAAATGCAAAGTACTTCTCCAAGATTAGCAGGGACCCACCCCTGCACTAACGCTTGGTGGTGATCAGCTAGAAGTCGTTCAGGAATTCAAATACCTGGGCATCTATATTAGCGGCCGTGGGATCGAAGATGAGGTTACGAACCGTATAGCAAAAGCTCGAGGTGCTTTTGCAAATCTCCGCCACCTGTGGCGCAGATGCCACATTGCTCTCGCCATGAAATGCAGAGTTTATGATGCAGCCGTCCGTTCAACTCTCTTATACGGTTGTGAAACCTGGCCCATCGGGTCGACGGACATCAAGAGGCTCGTCAGGCTCGATCGTCGCTACCTTCGCAACTTAGCACATGTCTAGTGGGAGCACTGTGTGAGCAATGAGCGTGTTGAGCAACGCGTATTTGGTGCAGGAAGAGCGAGTGAACCGCTCAGCACCATTACATCACGCACCAGGCTCCGGTGGCTTGGCCACATGTTGCGGATGCCGGCACACCGACTCCGCAACGTGCATTGTTTGCACGCCGGCTGTGTGATTGGAGGAGGAGATGAGGCCATGCGATGACCTGGTCGAGAGAAATCAAATACCCTCACTTCGAAGCTGGCGTCGGTTGGTGCATCCCGACTGTCTGGCTGGGGTCCCAAGGACGATGAACATGTT
>OX104064.1:106320484-106768153 GCA_944474145.2 Dicrocoelium dendriticum | reverse complement strand
TTCGTAGGTGCAAAGGTTCCTTCTCCATATTTTGATGAAATAACGCCATCGGCTTAGCACAGTGGCCTGGGTGTTCTGTGCGTCACATCACCAACAAAATAATACATCATGCAAGCAATAAGTCTAACACGGTCACTTGCGGGTAGCCGGGAAGAAGATTCATCACCAGAACCCTGAAAGCCCTCAAGAGCGTTTTAAAAGGATATTGTATCGATCGCAAAATGATGCGAAACCGTGGCGACATGGGACATGACGTAGTAATACACAGCTAGTGATGGCAAAAGTGAAGAGACATACCTCATAAGCCCTTATTCTTTACCTGAGACTCTGCAATATAATGCATCGAACAATGCGACATACGTTTCGGAGTACTCACATTTCCTTTGTAAGCACGCGCGCGGTCAAGGCTGCAGATTCGGCAGAGCTGAAAGCGGCTACTGTGAAGTTTCAGAAAAAACAACAATAGACGGGCAGGCGTCAAAGGTGACCGCGTTTCGGAAATTGTGCGGAGCTGTAAGCACAATGAAGTGGCTCTAAACACCCTCTACCTGGACGGAAACTAGCCTGTTCTCACGGGACCGCAGGACAATTATACTGAATCAGATGCTAGTGAGCTGCGAGTAGAATGGATTTTAACAACAGCTGGGAAGGAAATGGATCATTAGAAATACATCCTTTGCGGTGGTTGCGCATAGGTAATCTATCGGGCGACCTTTCTTGAAGATCGGGACGATAATGTTGACTAGCCAAAAGCGGATGGAACTGCTTCTTAACACCACCAGGTCTATAGAGACCAAAGTGCATTAACTGGTGACCAATTACTTCACTTCCCCCGAAATTGAACAGCTCTGGTAAAAGTCCCCTGGGCCGTCTAAAGCTGATTGCAATGTACCTATTTGTGATCAAGGTTGCGTGGTGAAAAAGGAAGCCAAGCGACTGCAAGTGCCTGCCACCGTCTTCCAGTATGCCTCAAAAGTTCAGCAGTTGTGAGTGACGGGCGGTCTTCGCATTAATCGTAAGAACAGTCTAAGGCATCCGTTGTTAGTCTACAGCGCTCGATTCAAGTGCTTGACTCTGCCACTCCAAGATGACGTTCGGCCCACGGCAAGCATATGCGACCTACTCGCAAGTGACGAAGAAATCTTCATCATTTCGGCCTGTCTTTCAAAAGGCTGTGCGTTCCATCATAAAAGCTCACTATCTTACAACCGATGCAAAACGTACGTCGTTGGAGCGCAGCGAAACGACAGATAAATTGCGCCTCTCTTCACACGAGATGTCCAGTTGATTCTATAGAGCATGAAACCGAACAACTAAATGTCGATTGAAAACTAGACATGCAATGCAAGCCTCAGCTTTGTCACTCACTCAATGCGAATTAACCAACTACCGACTAGCCAAGCCCCGGCAAGCCTGGCTGCCTCCGTGTATCTCCTAGAGAGCCACGTAGGGTAATTGTTGGTCTATTCAAGAGCAAACCTGGGGACGGACGAAGTTAACCACGGTGCCGGGTATCATCACAATCGTGGTCTCTGACAAGGTAATAAACCATGCGTGATGAGGAGGGACCTCTACAGAGTGAGTCAGCCAGGCAGCCTATTAGGTCCCGATCTCTGAAGGAGGGTCCGGAACATTGAAACGTCTTGCCAGATGGAATGAAGTTATGGGGTACGAAAGATAGTTTGATAGGACCGGACGACTTTGGATACATCAGACGAGACTGGGCCATTGGTAAGTAGATTCAACACGTTTGTGGACAAGCAGCCAGAGAAAAGTTTTGGTGTGTTGGATCGGATAAAGCGCGGGAAGCAGGAAAAGTAGCCGTGTCCTAAGTAGGCGACGTAATAGTAATTCAGTATAGCCGTGGTTCTCCCACAAGAGGGCACGATACTACCCGCGGTTTTGCCTAAGCCGAAGTAGAGTAAAAGGATGCCCTTCGCTTACAGTGGACGCCTGTGATGTGCTCCTCTTGGGACTGTACCGCCTGAGGAAAGGATCTGGTACCTGAAACTAAAAAACAACTCAAAATTATCAGAGCGCTGTACCGCGCATAGTACATTGGATAGCCACAGTGATGGCTTTAGGTAAACCATGTCCGCCAGACTTCTCTCTCATATACCATCCAGTGCCCTCGGTGTGAGATCAAAGATGTCTGCCCGCTGTCCACTTTTCCTACATTGTAACCTTCGCACGTTATGACAGAAGTCAACAGGGATATTCAGCATTTGCTCGCTGGTGACAAAGAATCTACAAAGGTGTGGAGCTACTATTCCCGGTGAGCGACTTCTTGACCTTGCCATTTATGCGGGAATAAATATTGACCCTAAATCCTGTCGACAGCTCCCCCAAAGCATTATCAACGCAGGCACTGAACCAATTAGCACTGGTTGTCTATACGTTTTGGATTACACTTTGCTTCCAAACGACAAATGCTAAGTACTATCTCACCACAGATTAGCAGGCACCCACCCCTGCACTAACGCTTGGTGGTGATCAGCTAGAAGTCGTTCAGGAAGTCAAATACCTGGGCAGCTATATTAAGCGCGCCCGTGGGATCGAAGATGAGGTTACGAAACCGATATAGCAAAAGCTCGAGGTGCTTTGCCAAATCTCCGCCACCTGTGGCGCAGATGGCCACATTGCTCTCCTCGCCCATGAATTCAGAGTTTAATGATGCAGCCGTCCGTTCAACTCTCTTATATCACGGTTGTGATACCTGGCCCATCGGGTCGACGGGACATCAAGAGTCTCGCGTCACGCTCGATCGTCGCTACCTTTCGCACACTTAACACATGTCCTAGTGGGGAGCACTGTGTTGACAGCCATAGAGCGTAGTTTGCACCAACTAGTGCGTTAACTTTTGTGTTGCACATGGACAGAGCGAGTATGCAACCGCTCAGCACACTCATACAGCATCAAGCACCATGCTCCTGTCATGCGCTTTGGCCACGATGTGTTTGCGCACCCGCCTGGCCAACACCGTTAATAAGTCTTCCTGGCAATCGAGTGCCACTGTCTATATAACTTATGCACACTTAGCCGAGGCTAGAGTGATTGGAGGAGTGGAGATGAGGCGCCGCATGCGAATGACCGGGTCGAGACGAGCACATCCAACATACCTCTCGACTTTCTGGCAAGGCGATGTGCGTGTCGGTTGATGTGCATTTCCCGACTGTCTGGCTGGGGTCCCAAGACGATGAACATCTGTTTGATTGGCGCAACAATAGCTTCGAGGAAGAACTCAGCAACAACTCATGGTACCAATGGCGTGTCTATGTGTCAGAGGCAGATATAGAGCTTCGAGTTGCATCCATGCCCCCTCCTACATTAATTTCCCACCGACATAAAATCCGATTCCATGCAAAACACATATAACATTTAACAGTCACCATATAGCTTGCTTTAGATCATACAGTGTGAGGCAATATGTACACCGCTTCTCATAAATCTTAAATCACCTCTGTATTGCGGCGGACACACACTTCGCTAAATGTGTGTTTTCACATACTATCTAAACTAACGAGAGTCATTGACTCTGCACACTCTTATAGCCACCAGACAGTCTCACACTGCACGGCACCTCCGACTGCACATCACTTTCCAGAGAGCAAGCCGGACACTCCCAGTCAACGGACATCTACTGTCGCGCCAGCGACTCTCGAGCGTCAGGCAAAAAATTAGCGGCTGCACGACTGTCAGCTGAATACCCGATCGAATGCCCATTTTGTTGTCGGAAGCCTCATGCGACAGGTCACGTCTCCCATCGATCCGCTCGATTCGATGTGCGGCGCTCGCTGTAGTGTTCAACTGATTTAATTCGAGCGCACTGAAGGCCATGCTTCCAGCACCAACTATTATATCGCAGTCGAACACCTTAGTCGCCGCCAGGCAAATCCGGGCCTCAGCAGCCCACGCAAAAACTGAATCAACGCTGTGATCGCGTTTCGAGAGCTTAGTCTTGATGGAGCATATAAACTAACCGCTATGGCTGGTCCTCTACACCCACCTGAGGCACAGCAAAAGGTACATCGGTGGATCAGATGGCTCGCTCTGTGTTCTGTGCACTGATTTTAACAAACCTATCCCGCCAACACGAGCCATCACGCGCTCTCATGCACGCGTAATCAGAGTCCACCCGAACTTAGCGCTCATTGCATACTATATCCGACTGCTCTCCGATTGGTTTATTCTTGGCAGTGGGGCTTAGCTCACTACAGCCTGGAAGAGCTTGCGGCTAACGCCTCAGGATATCAGCATTCTTCTCTGCCTGACCTATCCTGTCCATTCGCGTGATGCGTGCCCTCACTCCAGCGTCCCACCAGGCTTTCTTCCTCCATGCTCCACGTGATACGCTTTCGCTTTGGTTCGGCGTCTAACATCTCCCTCTGGTCATATTGCTATCTCGTGACGCGCCATGCAGGGGAGTTTTCTTCTACAGCTTTCCAACAGGTTCAACTCGATCTCTCCGATATCCATGTGACCGATGGCGACTGATTGATCAGTACCTAGGGACGTACAGCTACAGGAATGCTTTTTACCTGCACGGCGATTGCCTATTAGCTGCTGAGTGAGATCCTCTATTGCCATCTGCGAACGCTTCAATGTATATTAGAACAAGACATGGAGCGAAAGTTCGTACTAATTGTGTATCATCTCGATAAGCTTGCTTGACAAGGCCTTAGGACACATTCTCATGTTCTCGGTATGATCTGATCGGGGACACAGCTTGTGACATGGTAGCCGCCTCCGCTAGCAGTTCATGGAGAAACACATTATCTTGAGTACCCAATAACACTGCCAAACTCTAGCATAGTCAGACGTAAGTCCTACTGCAACACACGACAGCTGGCAGGTCCCTAGGATGGACTATGCTACACACCTGTAACATATGGCCTCAAAATTGATCTAATTTCTGGGTCCATCGCATGTGCCAGCTACAGAGATACGCAAGTATGGCACATAGGAACCATGTGTCTCTAGTAATACCGGATGTTACTTTCTACTCGAGATCAACTGGTGCTCCACGCATCACAGTTATTATGCACATTGCCATGATGTTCTTTCTCGTGACACGCTTGCCACACACAAGAGATGCGAGCGCACGTGTAAGCGCCATACCATATGACCACCCAGCATAGCGCTTCTGAAGGGTTATCACGGTTGTCTCGAGCTCCACTCCTTGCGCGTTCATAACATCGTCTATTGCATAAATGTATCGACCATATTTCCGGGTCACTGACACTAGCATTGCGCAGTATCTCTGCGTCAGTAGAGCACTACGTTGTTCAGTACAATGTAGACTCGAACTGCGACCCTCAGCGTCGCGAGCATATCGACTGGGCGAAAAGCACAAAGAAGCCGCTTTTGTACTACTTACGCCACAGCTGCAATCATCGAGTTTATGTACCATTGTCGTCAAACGGGGCTATGCGATTTACAGAGTATATGCACTGTCTGTTTCACGGAATGCTTCGCGAGAGATGAACCAACCAACGGCTTCTACGTAGCCTGGGCATGACCTGCAGTACTGCGAGATCCCGAGCCGACTGATAGATCCCTCTCTCGACCCGCCCGCTCTCATCGGATCTTTGCGCACCACCGCGCGGTAGCTCAGAGTAGAGGAAAACCAATGTCTGCTTAGGTGAGAAGTTAAGTCATCAACCCAATTGGTCCACTCGACGGAGACGACAGGATCTGAGTGAGACATCATGGCGCGTAAACACATGATATGCGCAAATACGCCCACGACATGATCCCAATGTCGCTATAGACGCATCTGCCAGCCTGATCTAGCACTGTTGATTTGGTCTAGAGTGCGCGACACGCGCTTGCACCACCACCAGGGTAAAACGCTGGACGTCATGACGATAGCCAACCAGACTCTGACAAAATCTTATAGATGACGACGGTTCGCCGCTTTGGACGTCCATCTCGGGTGCTGCAAGGCAGGTGAGCAGCGCTGATGCTGTGACTTCAGTGGCACTTGGTATTGCTGCGTTAATACAGCTGGAAAGTATGGAAAGGTATGGAAATGGAGCGGATCAAGCCGATAGGACGTTAGTCAGCAGATGCAACTACTACGTGGTAAAAAGGAGACAGAGCAATGGGAGAGACATAGACAAAGCAGTCTGTCCATTTGATTTAACACTGCTTAAGTACTGCCACATCACCATCTACACACGCTGAATAGCACGATCAATCGATCGCACGCCGCGAGACCCAGGCAGAATAGGCTAGGGTGAGATTCTGTGCTTGAGTGATCGGGGGGATGGGTGGGGTGTGGGGGAGGGGAGTTCTTAATATATTAATCTCTATCTGTGTGGGGTTCGGGGGTGGGGTGGGCTGGGGGAGTGGGAAGTGGGGGGGGGGGGGGCTGGAGGGATGTGGTCGAACACATACTCATCATAACATCCAAGGGGGGGGGGGGGGGGGGGGGGGGGGGGGGGGGGAGCCGGGAGAAAGGGGGGGGGGTGGGGGGGAGGGGGTGGGAGGTGGAGGCGGGATGGGGGTGGAGGGGGGTGGCGGCGGGGGGACACGCAGCTATACATGGGGGGGGGGGGCTGGGGGGCGGGTATGAGCGATTGGGGGTGGGGGGGAGGGGATGAGCTGCTGTTGCTGTGAGTGATGGTGGCGCGGAGTGATCATCATAAGGAGGAGAGGGGGGGGGGTAGGGGGGGGGGGGGGGATTAGGGGGGGTGGGTGAAGTATAATGACATATATGTCAGCTGAGTGCGCATCCACTCCTCTGCAGTCTATGTCTCACAAAGCCCGCTCGAGTCAGCACAAGTGATGTTCTAACTCAGCCATAGAATTTAACTAGAGCTTGCACACGGTTCACCTTGTCTGACTAACGCTTCGGCTCAAAGTAGCGAGCTCATGACTATGTTTGATATCACACACAGGTCGCACATACGACCTGATAGGAGTGTGGTAGGAGCGGAAAGCGACACAGAGGACGAGATGGCTCGAGTGCATCAGCGTTCAGTCCAACCAACTTGTTGATGAAGAAACCGTAGCATTGAGGTACCGAAGAGATGCACTTACACACACACTTTCAGAGGCGAGTCAAACGCAAAACACTAATCGTGTGGAGCGCTACTAAGAGCTACAGAAGGATGCGACGCGGTAGTCTGATGTGTGTCGGAGGACATCGAACAGTCACTCCAATGGACTAGCGATCTCTATCGCAGGAAAGTAAACAGAATGACTAAGTGTGCCGGGGATTATGCACTCTACGATGGTAGCGTATTCCGTGCTATCACAGTCCATCCACACAGTATAGCCGCGCTGAAGCCACAGCCAAATCTGACCAAGAAGCAATTAAGCACAAACGGATCACATGGATGGCGTCGAGTCCGCAGCGCAAACTGAATGTAGTCTAGAAAGAGGATAACCACTTGTCACATAAGTGTGATAGCAAGATCATCCCCTCACGCGTCCACATCCTTTGACATGAACGACTTTCTATCTTATGTTGATAGACGACGACAAACTGCTCTACCAAGATCTAAAACACTATCGCGCAGCTGAGCTAGTCCTCTATAAACACCTTCCTGACAAAGCAACTCTGCACACACACTAGCGACAGGATCGCGAGAACTATAGAGACAGTCTCCGATGGCACAAAGACTCGCGTCACGCCACAACATCTAGCGCCATCTGCCCGCAAACTGATTGGCCTGCAGAAGCATCAGTTCTATCAGAGTTATGAGCACTGACATGAAAAGCGGTTATCAGACACTCTGAGAAACCGCACAGTGCGCTGAGTTCCCGGAGAGCCTGGCTAATGATTACTGGCCGGAGACTCAACAAAACCCGAGAGAGTATAGAACGCTGAGTCTCCTACATAGAGAAAGGCCTCTGCAGGCGAGTGGTACAAATGCCCAAGCGCGCATATTAGGGCTAACGAGGAGAGGCGTTGGTATCATGATTGATAGATCTGGGGCGCAAATAGACACGCGATGAGTGACGATAACAACAGTACAACTCAGGAGAGTAGGATCAGACGAGATATGCGAGGCAGTTCAGAAGAGCCTGACAGAAGTATTGTCGAGCAATGGACGGGCACAACAAGACTAACCCTCTACTATCTATATATATATGCATGGCAGAGACTGTCATAGCACACTGCCAAGCAAGTAGAGGTTCCTCAGCGTGAGTTGACAACAGAAAATAGTCAGACAAAAAGAACTATTCGACAAACATGAGATCGGAAAGATCATGTAAAGACTCCGTACATGGATCAGAGAGAAGAGATCGAGGACACAGGCAAGCGATACCATGACATGGGTAGCACAGGCATATACAGTAGGAATACATTCACTTAGATCGAGGGATAAAGTAGGATTAGGTACACACCATACAGGCGCATATAAGAAAGGTCAAATCATACACGACATAGACGACGAGGCGAACAGTGATAAAAAGGTGCGATACACAAAACGTTCCGGTGTGTCGTCGAACGAGAGCTTCATGCGACTATATATCGGTAATATCACCGATAGTATGGGCACAATAATGATGAGGCGCTCAGTCTCGACACAGCATCCAGCAGGAATCACACAACACATACGACATTCTGAGCCATTGAAATTAAGCTTACTCTTCATATGAGGGGACCAAGCACATTGAGGTGAAGCAACGACGATTACTTCTAACACATTATAGATAATAGGAGTGATTAGGAAGGGGACGCATTGACCACTGTCAATCAGCTAATGCCCTAAGCAAACATTCAAGTCGCTCGAGTCACCATTAGCAGCCACTCTATATGACTACACATAGCCGTCCTCAACAGCGCGATACATATCGTGCTAAACAGAGTAAGTGCACACACGATACAGTCACAAGAGCTTCTCATACAGACGGAGATAGAGATCTACGACTCCACGTCGCATAATCGCACCATTACACCGACAGATGAAATCAAGCACCAAAAGCACTTAGATCAACAGCACACCGCGCTAGCGGAGGAGAGCGAGCTATTAGGGCGGGTATAATACAGTTCCGGAAAACATTGGATCGAGCTGCGAAAGCAACAGAAAACACACTGTACAGGGAGGGTTGGGGGTGGGGAAATGGTGTGGGGAGGGGGCTCAAAGGGTACACACACCTTCCTAGCAGCGCGGGACAAAACAATACGCGCCACACACAGACACACAAGCACACACCAGAAGAGCCACACACGCGATACCCTTACCGCGCAGACGTGGCCAGTGGTGTCGGTTTCGAGCCATGTCCTGTAAAGTCTCGGGCCAAGCACAATGGTGAGTCACGTGGACTCCAACCCGGAAGGCGAGACGGACCAACAGCACCCAGTTTGGTCGTCAGTGAACTTCATTTTATCGCGCACTATCTCTCTAGCTCATCCTTCTCATCCATTCATAGCTGTGTGGAGAAGCCCTGCGGCAATAGGCGCTACACCTATAGACACACGAACAAGGTCCTCCACACGTGATAGAGTGCGGCGACCAATGCGAGAGACAGTAGCACGGATGCGCGCTCTCATACAGAAACTCACATTCAGCTAGCTAAGAGCTGACTTGACGAGCATGGGAAGCTGCGCGATCCTCGTACTCTACCCTACGGGTGAACGCGAGCTACACACACATCACTCAGTCGTATGCGACTCTCAGCATATCGTGCCTATCAGCGAGACTCAGGTCATTGCATCGCATCAGCAACCAGAATCAGATGATGACTAGACGGGGCGAATCAAGACACTCTTCTGCTCTCTGATCGCGAGAGGTAGCAATGAGAGACGAGCTACCACAAACAAGTCATAGAACGAGCACTAATGGGTGCCGTCGGTGGTTTCAGCAGTCTATATCATATACACACACATGGAAATACCCAACTAGGGGCATAGGAAACAGACTGCACAGCAGGGCTCATATAGTAAGGCTAGCACTGGAGTACGCTCTTGAGAGACATAGTATCTAGAGAGATCGTGCAGAGCTAGAGGCAGGAAGCGAGCTCATGAGAATCTAGTGGCACCATGCGTATGCGAGCACTGCAAGTTAAACAAGGATCACAAGTGAAACGCACATAAACTTATCTCGACTTCTAACAGACAATTGAGCCATGGGCGTCACACATTGTGTAGCTATCAAAGCGGCCTGGTGGCGACACACAAGGCGAGACAAAACGGAGCTATAGTCGCGATGATGTAGAGGGTAGATATCTATGAATCTGCCGAGAATATAGTAGAGACCTCTACAGATATAGTGCTATCCATAGAGTCCACGTCGTGAGCCGCGTGCCGTGAAAAATCTGTACATAAGTAGGTGCTGCTCTACTTATCGGCGCGCATCTAGCGTGATACAAAGACTAATCGCGTGTAAAGCGAGAGTGTGCAGGCACTAACAATGAGGAACATCTAGGTGAGATTCAGTGCATCAGGCGAGGGACTACATCAACAGTGAAGCACAATAGTGCAAAGGGCAGGGGAGGGAGGGGGGGGGGGGGGAGGGGGGGGGACGGGTCGCCGGGGGTGGGAGGGGGGAGGAGGCGTGAGGGGGGGGGGAGGTGGGAGGCGTCGGGAGGGAGAGGAGTGGCGGGGCGGCGGCGAGGGGGGGGGGGGGTATGGGGGGGGGGATGGGGGGGCGGGGGGGGGGGTGGGGGGGAGGGGGGGGCGGGGCCGGGACGGGGGGGGGGGGAGGAGGGAGGGGGGGGGTGGAGGTAGGGGGGGGGCGGGGGGGTGGGGGGGGGGGCGATGGGGGCGGGGGGGGGGGGGGGGTGGGAAGACTGTGTGGGGGGGTGGCAGGGGGGAGGGGTGAGGGGGGCGGTGGGGAGGAGGGGGGGGGGGGAGGGGGGGGGGGCAGGGAGGTGGGCGGGGGGGGGGGGCGGGAATGGGGGGAGGGGGAATGGGGGGGGGGGGGGGGGGGTTGGTTATGTGTTTGAGTAGTATTGAGTTGGATGATTTGGGATTTAATATTGTGTATGAAAGGGGAGGGGGGGGTGTTGTATAAGGGGGAGGGGGATGGGTATATATAGCGAGTTGGCGTCCACATTCAACTTATGCGGGGGACTGGATAGAGTGAGCAATTAGCACTGGATGGGCGATATCAGACAAGGAAAACATTCAGTGTGAGCAGACGGTCATTGAGGGGGTACTTATACGAGTTGCTGTGTGTGACGAAATTGTCTGTAGAATAAATATATTCTGCGTGAATAGTTGTGGGGCGCGAGTATGGGTGAATGTGATGCTAAGTTTGGGATGTGGTACATATTTAGGTCACACTGAGTTATAATTGACGCATAAGGAGTACATGGTTTTTCTGAGCAGAGATACAATTTATCAGATGACGTGTGTGACAGGTAGTGATGAGTAACGCGAACACATCGTTGAGATATTTCTAGGGTGGTGTTAAGCGCATGCAGGACAATAGGCACTTGTCGGCTGGCACGGAGTGACACGAGTTGTGCATAGACAAAGATAGGGCTATAGAAGCAGACGGATCACTTAGGTCAATAACGGTGGATCTCGATATGTGAGCGCGAGCGTGATAGCTACACACAGTCGTGCAAGGTAGGAGAACATTTAGAAGGCAGCGTGACGTCTACGACGTCTTATTCAGTCTCATTGTGGATCACAACGGTGACACGGAGAACTGTGTAGCATATCGTCTTAGACATCATACTGTAGGAAAATAGCACATGGTTTTCTATGGAGGTTGAGCATTGCAGATTATGCACGTAGGGGTCGAGACATTACCCAGCAAGGGAAGGTACAGACATGATAGTCAGAGATGCAGTAGTAGGCACAGTCAGGGCGGATTATAAGGGAAACTGAGTGGTGAGATTGAGTCTTGGTAGGCAGTGAGACATCTGTGGTACGGCGTACATAACGATGAGTCACAGTTAGTACGCGTAGTGATCATAGTATAGGGATCGTGAGAGGGCTTGGGGGGAGAGGTCTAATGTGGGCGTTCGTCATAAAGTGCAATTGGACTACGGCGCGGAGATAGACTACATGCAACATTGTGTTGAGACTGGACTAGATCAGGACAGTCTCTGGTTTGAGTGGCTGTCGTATATGTGGAATGGTGGGCAGCAAGTCGTCTGGGCGATGGTATGATAGTCTATCATAGATCTGAGTGGAGATGCATGGACAACAGAGAGAGTATGACACAAGTACTGTGCGATATGGCAGTGGCATAGATTTAGTGTGTATATACGCTGTGTCGGGTGTGTCAGCTCAACGTCAACAAGGGGTGGCATGTGATAGGTTGGGAGATTCTGTGTGAGAAGGCACCAGACGAGTGTTTAAGGTTCACAGAGCTACGACGAGTGAGGTATGCCAATTACATATCGGAGACGATGCTTGGCGAGAGACAGGCGGCAACTATCAAGTTTGGTTTCTACGTAAAGATCTGATTCGGTGTATTGTGATGGGTGCGGCATTATATGGCACGGATTAACGGGCTAGCACAGGATTCTACACTGGAGTCGCAGAGTTCTAAGACTACAGCTTTATCAAGATCTATGAGTTAAGAGAGAGATACGGACCCCAATCAGGTATACTGAGGAGAAGGCACGTCATGGGTACTTGAGACATCATATAGTTGTAAACTGCATCAGAATGAGGGAGGATAATCGCGCTCACGATGAGTAGAGACGATAACAGCTGCTAAATCACCAGTAGATATGTGTCGACGACTTACGAGACATGTATGAACCTTGGCGGAAAGGTGGTATTCTTATGCGTCCACATATATCAGCCGCCTTACGACACACTCTATTGCACACTCGAAGCGAACATTTTTAAAATGTCTTTCTAACGTGAGCGATCGATCGACCCATAGCGCTATTGAGTTTATTTATACAGGACAGAGTATGACAAATTCCTGTGCCATATATCAGCATAAAACTTATCTAAGATGATCTTTACCTATCAGTGTCTCTCGTAGTAGTTACTTTACATGCACTTCAAGAGGCTATGATATAGTACCAAAACCGTATTCTCTAGCCTACTCGATAATCTTTTATCTGAGGACAACTGAAACATTATCAAGTTCCCTTATTCGTGGTCCAGTGCCTTGCGAGCAAACGTCGTGCTTGTGCTTTCGAGCTACAGAGTGTTCTTATCTCCTCTTGACACTCTTCTGTAGTTAAGCTGAATTAACGGGGAGACAGCGACGAGATGCGCGACGAGTGATTCAATGCGGCGCGTTAGGCTAGTCTCCACGAAGTCTTCATGAGCCGATACTCAATAGATATAGATGTGTGTCGAGGAGAGATCCTGAGACTCACATTCTATAAAGTTGAGACCACGCCTGAGTATCATAAAGGTATCATATCTCGTGCCACTCATCTATCTCACAGAGGCGGGTACATAGGCGGGAGAACTCTAGACATAGGGCAAACCACATTAGATCCTACCATAAGTTAGTAGAGATATGGTCACACCGATATTGTATAGTACACAACTACACAGATGATCTCTCACAGATCATGTCTCTCTTGTGCGCTCGATGCGCGCGGGCGCGAATTCAGCTAAAGACAATGCACTGTAGCCGTCTAAGTCTGCTTTGCGCTATCTCACGTAGCGACTAGGCACTCTTGCGATGACTAATTTATCGCCTAGTCTTATGTATTTAGCGTATGCTGTAGCGTCTCCTAGTCACATAAGGATAAGAACTTCGAGAGAGAATTTCTCTGGGATGACGATCACACTCAGATATCTCGTAGGATGCTATCTGCTCACAAGGCTCTAGAGCAAATCGCCGAGACGAGATCTACTAATGTCGTGCGTGAGACATACGAAGTGAGAGAGCAATACCTAAATATCCGAACGGCACAGATCAACATATCTCCAATCATATCACTCCTTTTCCAAACACTCAACTGTAGTCGTGGTCGACAGTTTAGCAAGCTTATCGAACATCATCCTGTTGACACATATGAGGGAGCTGATTTAGACATGACGAGCACGTAGTACATAGCGATGCATGAGTGAGAGACTCATAAACTAACTCACTTGCGTCTAGATGACGTAGTGGAGGTAGATTGAAGGATATATCCTGTATGACTGTCGAACAAACGTCAATGAGACACATATGATATGAGACCAACTTACAGACATCGTAGAAGGATTATAGTATCTTAGCAGTAAGGGTTGACTGACTTGATGGATGTAGTGGGAGTATGACTACTCGCTTCATGGTTGAGACTGTTATAGAACGTGACTCGCACACAAGTGCATTGATTACGTACGAGATATGGATAGAGAGTGGTCGCGTAGGCGCTAGGTTTTGTGATATTTGGCGCTTGAGTAACAGCGAATCTCTCCCTACAACTGACTGAGTCTGACGGTGGTGGTAGATACTAACATTCGACACGAAGAGCTAAGATAGGTACTAGGCGGCGAAAGAGTGAACGCCACTAATATTGGCACGGAGAGTACAGGTCATAATATTTAGACTAGGACTGAAAGTACAGTGCGGAGGCAGGAATATAGAGTGACAGACAATGTCATGAAGTCCACCTGCCAGAAGCAAGGAGCGCGCGGATGAGCGCACTGTTTAAGCGGTTAGATATTCAAGAGAGTAGTTAATCGCGGGAGGCTAGTCGCTGATCAAGAGGGCGAGTGTCTGCGCGTGATGCTGGTGGGTCTAGTTCAGGTGCAACTAGACATCATTTTGAACATCTGATAGAGCGATACAACAAAATATTGAGCTGGAGACTAATAAGAGAGGACTGAAACGTATTAAAGTAACAGGCAAGAACAGCACTGCGGATGGACTCACTAAGGACTTAGAGAGGAGTGGTCAATACTGGGACTGAACACGGATTTGTAAATGATGTGCGTGAGAGTGATAACACCATATACAGAATACTTAGAGTGTCTCAGAGTGTATTGGGCGAGACAATCGGCATATATGGTAGTGGAGAGGAGACTCTGAGCTAATTGTCTAGAGCAAATGTGAGCGGGTCACTTATCGATTTCGCAGGCAATGACCTTTGTGTACTATTCACAAAATCACAACTGCCAAAACAGAGGCGAGCAGATGGGAGCACAGGAAATAAGTTAACGCGCGCGGCAGCGCAACATCAAGTTGACTAGCTGTCAAATTAGCTAATGATGAAACCCGGATCTCCGGTTACGCCAGCGACAGCCAGTAGGCAGACAGGCATCAGCAGTAGGCTGGCACGCAGTACCGACGCTTCGCTGCTGCGTAACCACCAACGGTCGCACGTGGGCTAAGAATACTGCGAGGGTTGCCCGGTCCCTACGGTGACTCGAACTCGCCCTCAAGTTACAAAGCATACTTGCGATCCTTAAGGCCACGGGCCGGCAGCCACCAGTTGAGCCTAGTCCGTCGACTACATGCATTTGGCGGGCGTGTTGGCCTCAGTCAAGCCAGTCTGAGAAGACACCAAGGTGGTCACAAAGAAGCAATATCGAAGATGCAATGGGCAAGTTAGATGGGCGTTAGAAAGGTGTTAGTACCCTTGTTCCAGTTTCATGTACTAACCCAGACAAACAACGAGACAGATGTTGCACGTATGCTGCATCATCGTTGCTGTTTGTCTGTATATGTGCCTGTGGTGTTGTCGTACTTTTGACGGTTACTGCCAGTTGATATCCCAGTTCTAGTTGCGTTTGATGTAGATGCTGACAAAGTTGTTACCAGCTTTAGGAAACTGGTAATCGTTGATGGAGGAGACGAGGTGCACCGTCTTCGTGACATTACTGGGATCAAAGAGTAGCTCCATTCATCGTGGAATAGACTACAGTCTAAACACCATCATGTGTATGTCTGGAATGCCTGTTCCCCTCAAATGTATCGGAATTATATGCATGTGTGCACCTACTCAGATGTAATCGTGACTCTCATGCCTATGCTTCCCGGTTTTATTATTTCTGGCTTGCAATGGAGATGGAAGGTGTGAACGGAGTTGTGAGCAGTGTAGCTGAAGCCACCCATGGTCTCTGCAGTTGCAGGTGTCCTGTCGCTGTTCGAAGTCGCAATAACAAGTTAACCGGGAAACGGATACCACCAAACAGATATGGAGCAACAGTTTAACCGGTATCTATCTAGATTGCCTGCTAGATTAGAATCGCCGACGACGGCCTTTACACCTACACCTCAGGAAGAGACCATTTTCACTAATAAAAACAGACCATACCGGTACTTTTATGAGCAAAATCAGCATGTAACATTAGGCTTTTGGGACCGCGGCCATGTGGCATGGCGTCGCCATCGGTACAACTTTGTGGAATTAAGCGCCACTCAGTTTTACAAGTATTAGCAGCAATCAGTAGAAAGGCAGTATGCCTATCATTACGTACCAGGTAAAGATACTACCCAGAGAAAAACAAAGCAAACAAAAGCTGCCCATGGAAGTGAGTATGGGTTTAGATAACACAGTTATGTAAAACACCCAAACGAGTAGACTTACGTGGGCGCTTCAATGACTTCCAAGTCCTCGTCTTCTTTCGCTAAGTCTATGATTCGATTATCGAACATAAAAACAACACGGCCGAATGAGCTAAGGTGGGTAATCAATGCGATAGCGCAACGAACTTGACTTGGTAAGTGGTAAGCTCCGAGATTACACGGTCAAGTCTGTTTTTCGACTTATTAACCTCGGATACAAGACATTTTCGCTCGTTCTCGAGACGGCTAAGGAGTGAGGTAACACCCATCTCGGCCAAAACGCTGTGAACCAGTTCCATAATTCCGCAATCCTCAAAAGCAGCAGGCAGTCGTTGTTCGATAATGTGCTGCTTGAGCGAGGCGTCGGATACTGAAAGAGCAGTAGATGAAGAGAATTTCCTTACCGTCTTCCAACTCTGCCTTATATTTAAAGGCAATAAAAGACATAACAAATTCAAAAACTTGGTTGATGTCAAAAGACTTGTAGAACAACGCAGTCGCCTCGTGCATGAGATCACTTGATTCAGCGAGTTTCATTGCCTAGTAGAAGAAAGTAAGTGTTGAAGCATTAAGTATAGATAGATAAAGAAAACATAGTGGATACTAGCAAAAATAAGTTAAGGAGAAGTCCGTAAAACAAATTGTGTGCATAAATGGCTTCCGGGAAAATAAACAAAAAAACTGAAAAGACATATATATCCGCAGGAGGAACGTCACAAACTTATGCAGCTACCTTGAGCATGATGAGAAACGAAGTCCAAAAGTTAAAATAGGAGTGGGGCCAAAGTGGGGATATCTAACTAAAAGAAGAGCAAAATATGTCAAAACGCTACAAAAATCAAATGAACGAATAGAAACAGGTACCCAACAGCATGACCAACATAAGGCAGCAAATATGAAGGCAGTACACATAGACATATTAGCAACAATCCCGATAGCTAAATGTGGTTTCAGAAAGAAAAAAGGAAACGAGGCTTCATAGCTATTGTTCAATATGACCCTGCCACAACTAGACAAGAGGATGTATCATAGGAAGGTAACGGTAGTAAGCAGGAACCAAATACCGTCACGACGAGACTGAATGTTAACGCGGTGTGGCCGTTTGTGTACCTCCTCGACTCAATGAGCTATACTAGGTGGTGCCTCCAAGCCTCTTGAGAGCTACTCCTACAAGACTGGTCAATGGTTAGAGGTCAGACAAACTCAGTCTCCTGACAAACAAAGTTGGGGATCGAAAACGAGGGGGTGCTGATTCCTGTAAAATCGAATTGTTGCCATCAGCTTGCTGCATTGTGGGCAGACTTTTGGGCCAAAGACTTGAGCTTGGGACACTAATCGTTTAATAAGCTATGTTTGGGGACCACCCAGTATCACAAGCCACATACAACCATGATTAGTTCATCAAACTTCAATATTTTATACCGGCCATCGCACGGTTTTAAGGTCACTTTATCTGCTGCATAAAGCACGGCTGATAAGCGAATACATGCTATTGCTGCTGTCTCCCTTCTTTTCAAGCTGTTCCACTTTTCTTCCGACCCACACTACTAATCTTGCTTCTGTAATCCGCAGCCTAGTTGAGAACAGCTGCAATACCACTGGAGTTCTGCCATCTGCCGCATTATCAAACAGACGCCTTATAAGGCCACGCTGTCCCTTTTAACTGCGACATTCAACCTTCGCACCATAAAACGAATAAGTCACCAGTCTGCACTCGCGAGCATAATAAACACTCTGGGTACTGGCGTCTGTTGCGTATCCGAAAGCAAGATCAATGACTCTCAAGTGGTTATTAAACTAAATACAACTGGCTTGTCGGCAAACTGTTAGTTACACGCATCTGAAGACTGAAGCCGCGACCAATGACCAAGCTTATGTGGGCATTGTTCTCAGCTCCAAGACATCACTGGCTGATTGGACACCAGTGAACAGCCGTCTGTACGCAGCCCGTCTGATGACATTAGCTAAGATTGATTCACAAAGAAGCAATAGACGCCGTTTGTAGGTGGTTGCCACTTATGATTATCCAACTGCAGTCCTGATAGTACCAAGAACAACTTAACACTATATTGTAGCGCTACCAGTCTAATATCGTCGTTGTTGCATGATATATGAATGCGCCTATAGGTCGCCCGGGCTTTTTTCCTCAGCTAGATGGTAAGTATCGACTTAGCTCTAACCGAACGAACAGCAGCCAATGCCCGCAGAAAAAGTGCGCGAAGTACCTGCTGATTCTAAGCAACAGCGTCTCTAGGCACAGTGGACGCCGACTACACTGGATTGTCGCGCGTTCTTGAATACGCGCGTCGAATGTGATCATACGCAAGCAAACTGTCGTTTTTTCTTGAACGCTACTAAGAGGCGTACCGTGCCCTTACCTCGATTGGCAACTGAGATGGTATCTCAGTCCCCGGTCAAACAAGCCTATCAAGATGCTTTGAGTACCGAAACTTTCGCTTTCCCGCTCAAATGAAGCTGAGCTTTAGTCTCGGTTGCCATGTACGACGCAGGAGCCTCTGCTTGCGGCACTATCAATCGACAGCGCACCAATCAGTGGATTTCTAAGAGGTCGGTGAAGCTGTTGGAATCCAGAATAAAACTCCCAGCCGGTTCTGGGCACAATGTAACCAGGAGGGTGCGAACTAAAGCGGAGTCTGCATGCTGACAAGAAAGCATCGTGTACTAGTATCGATCAAGAACTGGAGGAAGCTGGAGTAGTATGCAATTATCACATGCTCTACCAACTGATAGGTACCCCCTGGCCCCAGGAAACCAGGTGTCAACAAGACAAGCTGAGATAGCGCGGATACGCTGATTCCCAATAAAAAGCGCCGGTTGGCTCGTTGGGCGGAGAACTTACGACTGCAGTCTGGTTGGCCGCCTGCTGCGGGAGCTCTTTCTGTCCAGATGGGGCAAGCCCAACCATGATCGGTAAGCTAAAGCTCCATCGGAGGCTAAGGTTCGAAACGCGATAAAAACCTTTAATAATCGTTTTAGAACTATTGATCCTGGCTGTCGCATTCGCGCTATTTATAGATAGTAGTGAAGTCTTTGGTAAAGCAGTGGCCCACCTGTTCGAACCAGTCAGGAAAGAATAGACCATTCCACTCAATTGGAATGAACCGATAATAGTCGTAATATAGAGAAAAAAATACATCAGCAGTACGCCAGTAAGCAGAACCGACGTTTCACTGTGGCGCAACAACCACTCGCCAGACCTGCGCTAAGGATACAGCAAGGGTCGCCCTGCCACTGCACAGGCTCAAAACCGCGCCATCAGATAACAAAGCAAGCTTGTCACCTTTAGGCTATGGGCCGGTAGTTACACCGAATGTGATAAACACATATGAATCAGCCTACCGCCAATAATCGCAAAAGTACTAGGTTCAATTTTTGTCCGCCGCCACACTGTGGAATGAAAATCCCGGAAGATGGAAGAGAATATATAGATTGATCACAATCTGTGTACAGACATTGTGCCACCGGGACCATGGCGGAACAGGGAAACAGGATTAGAGCAAAAGAAAAAAAATTTTGTCCAGCTTTTCCACTCGCAGTTCGGTTTCGAGACATGACTTCCAAGGTTTCCAACCAACTGCACTCAGCATCCTTGGGACCCCATCCAGGGAGTCGGAAGGAACCAACCGCAGCCTGCTGTTTTATCAGCTTCTTCATCCAGCTTCCTCAAGTTGTAGTCTGTCCACCATAACGTCTACTCAAACCCTGTCCAGCGACCGCGAACAAGGTACGACGCGGAAGACGCTGAATGAGCATACGCAGTACGTCCATCGCGACCAGAAGGGACCTTAACGTAGTACGATGGTTTGTGTGCCTCAGTGATCCACTGTGCTATGCTGGGTGGTACTCTTTTGCACAATCAGAGCCACTCATACCAGATTGGCCAATGGTTAGAGGCCTGACAAAATCAGTCTGTAAGGGCCCTGCAGGTTGGGAGTTGGAGTGAGGGTGGCTTCTTACTCCCACTGCCAAAACTGGCATGCGCAACACGTGGCCCAGCTATCGGAGCCTGATGTGTGAAATGACGGTGCTGAGCGATTCAGTTCCTTTTTCTGTGTCGTAAACAAGGCGTCTAACACGCTCATTGCTCATGCGGTGTTCCCATCAGATGTGAGCCAAACTGCGAAGGCACCGATGGTCGAACGAAACCAGCCTCTTCATGTCCGCCGATCATAGGGGCCGTTTCGCCATCGTACAGTAAGATGAAACGTACCGCTGCATTGTACACTCTACCCTTCAGGACGAGGGTGATGTCGCGCCGCCGCCACAGGTGGCGAAGGTTAGCAAAAGCACTTCAAGCTTTTGCTATACGGTTCGTAATCTGGTCTTCGATCCCAAGGGCGCTGATACAACTTCCCAGGTAGTTGAATTTCCGAACAATATCTAGCTGATCCCCACCAAGGGTCACCGCACGAGGCGATCCCTGCCAATCTTGGAGGAAGGCCTTGCATTTCGATGGTGCAAAGTAAAGCCTGAAGCGGCTGACAGCCAGTGCTAATCTGTCCAGCGCGGCTTGGCACGTCTGGGAGCTGTCACAGATGAGGGCAATATCGTCTGCATACTCTAAATCAAGAAGCCGTTCACCTGGGAGTAGCTCCACACCTTCCAAGTCATGTCCTAATAATGCAATCTCCATGTCTTCGTCAATAGCGGAGTTGAAGAGGAAAGGTGATAAAAGGCATCATTGTCTCACACCGCTGGAGAAATTGAAGGGTGGCTATAGCTTGCCGCAAGCCCTCACTCTGTCCGTGCTACGCGCGTATAATGCTCGGATAATATTTACATATTTCTCGGGCACAACTTTCCTGAGTAGACAATTCCAAAGGGCACATCGATCAACCAAATCGAAGGCACTTTTGATGTTGAGGAACACGACTAGGGTGGGCCACCAAGATGCGTGACGGTGCTCCAACAACTGACGCAAGGTGAAGATATGATGGATGCAGCCACGACCCCGACGAAACCCGGCTTGCTCCTCACGAATCTGGCTTTCACGAGCGCCAGTCAGTCTGTGAAGGATTATGGAAGCGAGTAATTCGGAGGCGATGGAGATCAGATTGATTCCTCTATGGTTGCCGCATTCCGAGCGCGAGCCGCCTTTGAAGATGGGAAAAATAACGGAGCGGTTCCAGTCGGTTGGGACAGTCTCCTGCTCCCACAGTTTCACTAGTAATTCATGTAAAGCATTAAAAAGAGTATAGCCACCGAATTTGGAGAGGGCTGGAGGAAGCTCATCTGGTCCCGCGGCTTTGTTCAACTTCAACAGTCCCATCTTACGTTCGACTTCTGAGCGAGAGGGTGGATCCAAGGGGACAGCCCACGGAGCAGGGCGATCACTGGCCGGCGAAGAACCGAACAATTCTAGCCGATTAAATTGCTTTTCAAAATGCCCCAAACGTTTTGACAAATTGTGGATGGGCTGTCCACTCGTGGGACATATAGTTTCACTAGCACCACTTCTCCTGCTGCCCGTTTCCCGTATCAGATGGAATAACTTATGATGGTTACCAAGGGCAGCGGCAACTTGCATCTGACGCACGATGAGATCAACAAAGATTCGCGGTCTCTCTTCAGGCTATCACGGAATCTTGCCCGGAGCTCTTTGCGAGTTGCGTTGTGTTCACTTCCATTCGGGATATGCCGGCGAGCCTCGATAAGTTCCAGAGACTGCGAAGAGACCCAATATCCATGTTGCTTATTAGACATACCACGTGAGGATTTGCCTGCTGCCAGTAAGGTCTGGTGAACATGTGACCAGTGACTATCAATTCTCTCCAGTGAGCGCTTACTGAACTCGCATGTTAGCGTACTTTGATAGGCATTCAGAACATTTGGCTTTGTCAGTTGGCTGGTGTCAATGCGCTCACAGCGTCGTCGTGGGCGTCCGCCAAAACGCATCCGCATGTCAGCACATACAAGTGCATGGTCCACACATGTGCTCCAAATCGAGCGACAGTTCTGGATGCAGCCCCTCTAGCGGTAACTGAGCAATGTGATCAATCTGCGTCCAAGGCTGGTGGGCGCCAAGTCAACCTGCGGCGGGTGCTGAGTCGGAAATTAGTACTCGCAAGAAATAAGCGGGCATCTTCACACAAATGAAGTAACCGCTCACCGTTATCATTACGGGAGCCTACACCGTGCTGACCGCTCAGATGCATTTCATCAGTGGACAACTTTCCAATTTGTGCGTTAAGATCCCCCGCCAGCACTACAGTGCCCGTGTTTCTTCTGTGGCGAATGAGCTGAGTCAGTTGGCGGTAGAAGTCGTTCTTTACCGTATCATCACAACAGTTTGTGGACGCGTAGGCAGCGATGATGAATAGACACCTGTTAGTTCCGCGCGACTTCGAAGCTTTGAACGAGCCAGCCAATCGGACCGCACACATCCGGCTACTGATTGGAATCCAATCAACCAGAGCAGCTTCAGCCCGGGGACGAAGGGCAATGCCAACACCAGCTTGGCCGGTGCTCGAAGCTGCATCGTCACCGGATAGGCGCAATGAGAAAATACTGCTTGCGTCACCTGAAGGGGATGGCAGAGTGAACACAGAGCTCGGGTCTTGCAGGCGGGTCTCCGATAAGCAGCAGATATCGATCGAGAGGGTCTCCAATGTTCGGGAAAGTGCTGCCTGCTGACCGATCTGTAGCAATGTGTATACATTGAGGCATGCCAATCTGAAGGAGGGTCGAGGGCCCCAAATGGAAGCCGACGAACTGGAATGGACCGCTTGGATGGACATAGGCTTGTCGACAGGAGAGGAGTGACGCTCCTTGTTAGCGTGAGTTGAAACTAGAGGATAAACGTCTAGCAAAGCATGTTGGGGGAGGGCCAGGAATCGGGGGGTTGAAAACTGGGGGGGGGGGATAAAAGTGAAGCTGGAACGGGACGGTAAGGGTGGAAAAGCGTAAGAGGAGAAATAAGAAGACGGGAAGACTTGAGCAGTAGCATCCAAACCCCTGTCTACCCTGCTCGATGCAGCAGATAGGGCGCCGTTGATTATCCACTGCGGTGGCCAGAGCATCAGAAATTTGTTTGGAGAGATTCATTGTATTGCGTGGGCAGGATACTGTCAGGTTGCCCAAGTCTAGACAGGAGAACGATTAGGGTTCTCAACCAAAGCCTTTGGTTCAAAAACCATACCGCAAGGCGGCGGGTTTGGCCTTGGGCTGCAAGGAGTCCGTTTTAAAGAATAAGATGCCACCCTCATTCCAACTCGAACCCGGAGGATTAGGAGGCTGAGTTTGTCTGGCCTCTAACCATTGACCAATCTGGTATGAGTGACTCTGAAGGTGCAAAAGCACCACCCATCATAGCTCAATGGATCACTGAGGCACACAAACCATCGCACCACGGTAACGTCCGGTCTCATTGCGATGGCGGTAGTCGCAGTTGCTGATAGAGGGCCGAACGCAAGGCGATCAGACGGGTGGCGTGAAAATACGCACGATAAGTGGCTGCTCGAACAACAACGAAGACGATATGAGAAAGTAAAGAGAAGAGGAAACGACGAACAGATTATAGCCTACGCTGGACGACAACTTACTTGTTGACTCGTTACTACAATACCAACGTGTAGTATGTGTGGTCGTGGGTCCCGAGGGCTTCCGGTTCCGGGGCGTACCTAAGTTGTATTAAACCGATGGGGCTGAAAGATAAAGGAGATACTTCGTAGGAGGCTGGAGAACCACTTATTAAGTGTCGGAGCTGGATGAACTGTGTGCTGACGTCACATCTGGTGGATAGCTGGTTGGTACTGTCACAGCTGCCCGTAGAGGACCGAGTGCGAGGCGGCTAGATGAATGGTGTGAAAGCCCATGATAGGTGGCTATTTCAAAAAGATAGAAAACGAAATGGATAGATAAGAGGAAACGACGCTCATAATACAGGCTACACTCGACGACAACTTACTTGCTAGAGACACTGACGCTCTACAGATGCTACAGCGATCAATGGGATTTTGATAGTGTAGCTATGGTACAGCAACCAGCCAGTAATGGACGATGCTAAAGCCGACGTAGAGGTGGCTTTTTAGTCAAATTATAAGGGCGTAGTAAGGATTTTCATAGCGCAGTGTTGGCGTGCCTGATCGCCAACCCGACAGCTTGAGGAGAGTGGCTAATTTTGTACGGAAAAGTAGCCTTAGTTCATAGTTGTAGAGAGCAGAAGAGAAAACCCGTGTCAGCTCCATCACCTCCCGTTCATTGGCTGGATGACACTTGTCGTTGCTAAACTGTTCCCCGAGGGATTGTTACAGCTGCAGCAAAAGCAGCGGAATCTAGGTATGCTCAGCATGTACTTGTCCAATCGTTCTTTAAAACATTCCTCTGTCTGGGCACATTCAAGGTGATTGTTCCACTCATTCACAATCCGTGTGGATAATGCGGCATCGGATCGGACATGGTTCCTCCGAGGTTTAAAATGTTTCAAGCTGTGGTCCCGTGTCAAACAATCTATGTTGAGCTGGAAGAACTGCTGCTCCTCCTTTCCCAAATCGCCCCTTAAAATGCGTCTAGTAAAAATCTGATCACCACGGCGACGGCGGTAGTCTACAGTAAATAAGTTCATACATTGGGGACGAAGATAAAACACGTAGCATAGACAGAGACTTGGATCCGCGCCTCTGAACCTTCTCAATCAAGTTCAGATTCAAGTTCGGTTGGGACTGGAACGATAGGAGAATCCGGTGAGTGTTCCATCTTGAGTGGATCGCTGGGCCAAGAATTGGCGAAGTGCTGTTATTGATGGATCCAAAAAGGAACACCCGTATCGCATCCTCGCCAAGCAGTTAATGCCCACGTTTTCTGCCCTAGCAGTCCCTGCTGTGGCAGTCAAGTGAAGTAAACAAAGGATAGGAAGAGAAATCGGAGGTACAGAATAAGAAAGTGCAGCTGAAATAAGAAAAGGATACCAATGCGTGAAGAAAAGTAGAGAAAAGAAAATCGAGGTATGAAGACGCAAGTTGGTCAGGAAAATGGAAGGGTTTCGTGTAGACACCCAAGAGCGTCAGATTGCTGCTCAAACCCCTTAACCGTAGATTCCCTGATAGCACTTTCTGGAAGTGTGTTCCAGCACTCGATGACTCCGGGTGACAGTCGGATTTCCCCGCTTATCCGATCGGACCGCGGTTTGTCCAGCTTTAACGAATGACCGCGTAGAACAGACAATCTAGTGAGACTGAATAGCCAAGATAAATCTGGACCAACCTTCCCAATTAAGATACGGTAGATTAGGATTAGATCTCTTCTAAGCCTTCGGTAGTGCATTGAATGCATTCCCAAACTAAGTAGACGCTCGGGGTACGTCCGCCCCCGTAATCCCTCAACTAACCTATTACCCACCCGTGAAACCCTCCCTAGCTCAATTTTGTCCCGGATGAAGCAGGGCGGATAAGCCTGGACGCAGTATTCCAGACGGTGGGCCGGTGGCCGAGTGGTCTGCACGTTTGCTTTGCAAACATAAGGTCACCGGTTCGAATCCGCGTAGGGGTGGGCGTCCTCGCGGTATACTCAGCCCGCGCGCGACTGGTGGTGGTCGCGCGGCAGCGAAGCGCCGTTCCGGCATACAGCTGACACATTATTATTATTTATTAGTATTCCAGATGAGGCCGAACGAAAGCCGAGAACAGTCAAGTAAAGATGTCGCCCGTCAAGACTCCAAAAGAACGTCGCATTAATCACAACATGCGGAAACCTCTGCTTGCGGCCTTCTTCCAGTTGTCTCCTGAGTGTAAAGACAAAGAGTATACGACGTCTAGACACGGGGGAGTTAGACCCCACCGACCAAGGACTTCGCAGGAGGACGACCACCTCCAATTTGAAGAACGGAGCACTTTGCCTGATTTATGGTCAATAACCATAAAGTAGACCAGTCCCAAAGCTTATCCAATGCTCGCTGAATAGCTGAGGAAACCCCAAGAACATCGACAATGTTCCACAGCTTCAGGTGACCAGTAAATCGCAGCGATGGTACCTCAAGCCCCGCGGGTAGGTCATTTACATAGACAGAGAACAGCAGTGGTCCAAGGACCGGGACCTGCGGCACGCCACCGAGGACAGACTGCCTAAACGATAGGACACGGCTTACCCGTACACACTGTCCTCTACTATCCAAGAAGGCAGTCACCCAATGAAGGGCGCGGCCAGATGCCCCGTAGGAGGTCAGGTTCAAATAAGGTACCTTGTCAAACGCCTTCGAAAAGTCGATGAAAAGCACGTCCAGTGCGTGGCCGTTATCCACTGCATCCGCCCAACTTTCGCGAGCCACCAGTAGATTCGTCAGACACGAAAATCCCTTCCGGAATCCGTGTTGTACATTGCTAAGTAGATTAAATCTACTCAGATGACTCTCCAATGAATCTCTCACCAGTTTCTCGAGAAGTTTGACTACTACACTCGTCAGACTAACTGGCCTGTAATTTGCAGGCAGACTCCTGTCCCCATTTTTGAAGATGGGACAGATGACAGCTTCCTTCCATTCGGAAGGTAATGCACAGCTGTCAAGCGATTTCTGAAACACCATAGTGAGCGGTCCACTTAGTTCCGCAGCCAACTCATGCAACAGTTTCGGGTGAATTAAATCAGGCCCAGAGGCCTTAGAAGGGTTCAGCCCTTGTAACAGCCTACGAACTTCCGTCTCCGCTACAATAAATTCAGATAGTCCTGAACCCTCTGGGATCCTGCAAACCAGCTCAACGCCTGTCAAAGAGGTTTCCCTTACAAACGCTGCTGCATATTGCCCACTAAGTACGCAGGCCTTGTCATAGTCCGTATGCGCATGAGTACCGTCATCACGCATCAATACTGGAATTGACATGTTCGAACCGCAGCGCCTTTTGACATAAGCGAAGAATCTTTTGGATTCTCTGAAGCTTCGTCTGCTAACCCTTTCTCGAAATTGAGCCGAGCATTCCTTAGGTGTTGCTTACACCTATTTCTAGCCTTACGGTACCTGTCATAAGTATCGGTGGACGGAGCATCTCGGTAAGTCCGCCAACATTTAGACCTCTTTGTGAGCAGATGCCTGCCAGTGGAATCTATCCAGGGCGGCTGTGCTCGTGCCTCCTTTCTCCTTGTGACTGGGATGAAGGGAGCAGAGACCTCTGTGAGGTAGGACTTAAATTTATCCCAGGCAACCTGGACAGTATCATCGCCTGAGATCTCACAATGGAAACCCGAAGCCTTGGCTCTCATTGATTGATAGTCTGCGTGCCATATGTTCGGGCGACTCAACAGTACTCTGGTAGCGTCTAGACAGAGTACAACTGAAGAGCAAACAAACATGATCACTGGAACCCAGTGGAGGTCCGTAAGTAATGTCACCAACAAAATCGAGTGACCTAGTAAATACAAGGTCTAAGATAGACAGTACTTGGGCGTCCATGTACCTAGTGGGGAGGCCAATGAACTGATGCAACGGTACTTGGAGCGTAAGCTCAAGTAGATCAGCGCCGAATGTGCCTGACGCTGAGTTGCAAGAAAGATCTGCCCAGCAAACCTCCGAGAGGTTGAAGTCGCCCATCACCAAACACTTGTTTGCGGACTGGGAGCGGATAAAGGCAAATGCCTCTTTGGATACGCTCCCAGGGCTTCTATACACAACTACAACTGTAACCTGAGTCGAGGATGTGCTAATCACAACCGACAGAGCTTTAACAGTTTTGTCCGCCGACTGAAATAAGCAAGTCCTCAAAACGTCAAGTTTAGAGCGCACATAAAGAGCGACGCCTCCTCCCTACCGGCCAGCGGAGCGATCGCATCTAAATAGTGCGTAGCCAGATAGATGTACTTCACCATCCGTGATGTCCTGAAACAGCCACATTTCAGTGAATCCGAGTATATCGGGATGACACCCATCTACGAGCAGACCTAACTCGTACACCTTATTCCTTAGGCTCCGCACATTACTTAGGACTATCTGAAGATAGTCGTTAGGTCCAGACCTGGGTCGTGCGCTACCAGAATGGGCAGTGGTAGGGCGGAAAAGTACCGCCGGCTGACCACCCGGAAACCCACTAACCGGAGATCTTGTTCACCGGCCGCTCACATGCTTTTGTGGTCCTTGATGGCCTCCCTTAGCTCCAGCTAATAGGCCAGCGGAAGATCCGGCCGAGCACTAATATTTGCATCTTTCAGTTTAAAAGCAAATCGAATGAGAGCGTTGTGTTCCTCCGAGGTAGAGAGTAGAACACGAAGTAACCGCGGTTGAGGGTTTGGTACACTAACTGGGACGTTCTTCAGTCTAATCAGCTTCCTGACAGTAAGGCCGGGAAAACCAGGCGGAAGAAGTTTCGTTACGCACATTTTAAACGATTGAAGGTCGTCCAACATACAATCAGCAGGAAGGACAACAGTGGATTCAGCCGCGTTAAGGAATATAACGCTACTATCCGTGAAAGAATCACCACGACGGGGTGTATTAACCCCACGGGTCTTTGATTCGACACTTGGAGCAGGTGGCTTCACCACTGGTGATGGGACTGTTTTTATCCCCTCAGATGATGTAGCAACGGCAGCATGTATTTCGCTCCATTGTCAATGCCTTACATTTTTCGAAACATCGATTCCCCCGAAAGACTTTATAGCAGATTTGGTCTGCTTTTTCTTCTTGATAACGGGAGCAGGGTCCCGTGACGCTTTGAGCAGAGTCAAACAAACCGTCAGCACGTGCATTCTCGGTGAGCCGAGATATCCAGCAGCTTCGATTGACAAGCAGTGCGTGTGGGAATCTTCGCCTTCGCAAAACCGTCAGACGGTTCGACAAGTAACGACAAATGGCTTGTTTCCGGTGCCGAGACAACTACAACTTTTTGTTTAGCAGAGAGCTTATGGGGTATCCTGGCTCTCTCGCTTTACTCGAAAGGACCCTTGAACTATCAGCATCGGCATCGGTCAGGGTAACTTTAGATACGACGTCCGAAGTAGCTTCATTTTCGTGGTCGGCAGCCATTTGGACGGGTGACATAATGATTGGTGCCACAAGTTGATCTCCAGTGTAAGCGATCAAGTCTGGGTTGTTGGAGACCGGAAGCGTCGTCATGAGCAGGTCAATCTTAAGGCGAAGATTCGTGAGCATCAAGAACGAATGCTTTACATTATGCAGCCGGGTATCAATAGATTCATCTCTAGTACGAAAGCCCGCGCAGCCGTGCCGGCGGCTGTAACAATTGGCACAACTGAAAAGCAACTCTTCGCTGGAGGCTAGCGCTGCGTACTGCTCGGTATTCAGGTCCGCGCAAAGCTGGTGGTACCATCGGTTGCAGACATCGCACTGCATACCGCCGGAACCAACAGTTAGGGGCCCATTGCACTTTGAACTGTCAAATTGCGATAGCCCCAGAATCCAAGCCACCTGGAACAACAGCCTCAGTGCATTGCGAGACCGACATAGTGGAATTATAACATAAACAACAGTTAAACGGCCTAAATAAAAAGGCAGAAACTAGGTGCAAAACGGGATTAAAACTGGGATCATCATCATCATCATTACACGTTAGCTGGAGGTGGAAAACACCTCAGCTACTGTGCCGCAATACAAAAGATAAGAAAAGGAAAACAAACTGTGGCACGCCCGCTGAGTCCCCAGTAACGAATGGACATCATTCCGGAGAGCTAACAGCTGGCTGCCGTAAGAGTCATATTATACCTATTAGGTGAGATCATGATTGGAGGGGGATGCTAAGCAGGAGGGGAATGGACAAAGGAACCCACAACACAAACGCCATTAGGGCCGGCTCCGAGCCATATCAGCGAGTGTGTCCAACCAAACGTGTTCACCATCCTCAGGACCCCAGCCAGGCAATCGGGATGCACCAACCGACGCCAACTTCGAAGTGAGGGTTTTCATTCCTCTAGACCAAATCATCACTTGGCCTCCCCTCCTCCTCTTCCAACCGCACCCACAACGCGCAAACAATGTACGTCGCGGGAGTCGGTGTGCTGGCATGTGCAACACGTGGCCAAGCCATCGGAGCCTGGTGCGTGATATAATGGTGCTGAGCGGTTCACTTGCTCTTCCTGCACCAAATACGCGACGTCGAACACGCTCATTGCTCACGCGGTGTTCCTGCCAGACATGAGCTAAGCTGCGAAGGCACCGATGATCGAATGTGACGAGCATCTTCATGTCTGTCGACCTTATGGGCCAGGTTTCACAGCCATATAAGAGAGTTGAACGGACGGCTGCGTTGTAAACTCTGCCCTTCAGGGCGAGAGTAATGTGGCATCTGCGCCACAGGTGGCGGAGATTGGCAAAAGCACCTCGAGCTTTTGCTATACGGCTCGTAACCTCATCTTCAATCCCACGGGTGCTAATATAGCTGCCCAGGTACTTGAATTCCTGAACGACTTCTAGCAGATCATCACCAAGCGTTAGCGCAGGGTTGGGTCCCTGCCAATCTTGGAGAAGTACTTTGCATTTCGATGGAGCAAAGCATAGCCCAAAATGATTGACAGCCAATGCTAATCGGTCCAGTGCTATTTGCCATGTTTGGGAGCTGTCACAGATTAGCGCAATATCGTCTGCATACTCCAAGTCAAGAAGTCGCTCACCAGGAAGTAGCTCCACACCTTCTAGGTCGTGTCCAGCGAACGCTGTTTCCATGACTTCATCAATAGCGAAGTTGAAGAGGAAAGGCGACAGCGGGCATCCTTGTCTCACACCGCTGGTGATACTGAAGGGTGGCGATAGTTTGCCATAAACCCTCACCCTGCCCGAACTATGCGCGTACAGCGCTTTGATAATGTTTACATATTTATCAGGCACACCTTTCCTCAACAGACAGTCCCAAAGGTCACATCGATCGACTGAGTCGAAGGCACCTTTTATGTCAAGAAACACGACAACGGTGAGTCGCCAATAAACATGGCGGTGCTCCAATACTTGACGCAAGGTGAAGATGTGGTCGATTCACCCCCGACCTCGACGAAATCCGGCTTGCTCTTCACGAATCTGGCTTTCACGAGTGCCAGTCAGTCTGTGGAGAATGAGAGAGGCAAACAATTTAGAGGCAATGGAAATCGGACTGATCCCTCTATGATTGCCGCATTCCAAACGAGAGCCTCCCTTGAAAATTGGGACAATGACGGAGCGGTTCCAGTCTGTCGGGACTGTCTCCTGCTCCCAAAGTTCTACTAGCAACTCGTGTATATCATCTATTAGAGCAGGTCCCCCGAATTTGAAGAGAGCTGGGGGAATTCTATCTGCCCCTGCAGCCTTATGCAATTTCAACAGCCTGATCTCACGTTCGACTTCTGCACGTGATGGCGGATCCAAGGAGACGGCCCAGGGAGAAGAGCTCTCAATGCCCGAAGAAGTTGATTAAATTGCCTTGCAAAGTGTTCAGCCCAACGCTCCAAGCGTTTTGACAAGCTGTGGATCGGCTGCCCACTCTCGTCGCGTATGGTATCGCTAACACCAGGCCTTCTGCTGCCTGTTTCCCGTATCAGACGGAATAACTTACGAAGATTACCAACGGCAGCGGCTGTTTCCATTTCCGATGCACGATGAAACCACCAGGTTTCGCGATCCTTCTTCAGGCTAGCACGTAGTTTTGCCCTGAGATTTTGGCGAGTCTCATTGTATTCGTTTCCAGCCGGAATACGTCGGCGAGCATCCATAAGTTCCAGAGACTGTGTAGAGACCCAATGTCCGGTTTGGCAATTTGCTTTGCCACATGAAGACATGCCTGCTAACAGCAACGCTTGACGAATATGCGACCAGTGATCTTCAATGGTGTTTAGTGGGCGCCTGCTCAGCCCAGATGTCAGCGCACTTTGGTACACATTCAGAACATCTGGCTTCGCCAGCTGGCTGGTGTCAATCCGTTCACATCGACGTTGCGGACGTCCACCGAAACGCACCCGGAGGTCGGCACAGACAAGTGCGTGATCAGAGTTTACGCTCGTGCTTCAAATCGAGCGACAGTTTTGGACACAGTCTCTCCAGCGGTAACTGATCGCGATATGATCGATTTGCGTCCATGGCTGGCCCGAGGCTGGTGGCCGCCAAGTCACACTTCTGCGGGTGCTGTGTCGAAAGTTAGTGTTCGCGAGAAAGAGGCGAGCATCTTCACACAGCTGTAGCAATCGCTCACCATTATCATTACGGGAGCCTACACCATGTTGGCCATCCAGATGAAGCTCATCGGAGGACAATTTCCCGACTTGGGCGTTTAGATCACCAGCCAACACCACAGTAGCCGTGTTTCTTCTGTAACGAAGGAGCTCGTGCAGTTGCTGATAGAAATCATCTTTTACCGAGTCAGTGCTACAGTTTGTAGGGGCGTAAACCGCAATGACAAACAAGCACCGTTTGTCCCCGCGCGACTTCGTAGCACGGAGCGAATCAGCTAATCTAACGGCGCAAATCCTAGTGTTTACTGGGATCCAGTCAATCAGGGCAGCTTCAGCCAGGGGACTCAAAACAATGCCGACGCCAGCTTGACCGGCATTTGAAGCTGCATCATCGCCAGACAGGCGCAATGAGAATGTGCCGCCAGTGTCGTCTGTAGGGGATCTCAGGGTAAGCACGGAGCTCGAATCTTGCAGGCGGGTTTCTGATAAACAGCACATATCGATCGACAGGGTCTCTAGTGTGCGGGCAAGTGCTGCCTGTTAGCCAATCTGCAGCAAACTGCGCACGTTGAGGCATGCCAATCTTAGCGAAACACGAGGACTCCAAAGGGAAACGGATGAACTGACGTTGTCCGCTTGGTTGACCATGGACTTGTCGACTGGATTGGAGTGAGGCCCTGCGATTGTGTGTGATTTGAAATTAGAAGACAAGCGACTAATAAAGTAAGCTGGGGGAGGGCCAAGAATTGGGGGATTGAAAATGGGGGGATATAAGTAAAGTTGGAGCGGGACGATATGGAAGAAAAGGCGCAAGAAGGGGTATAAGAAGACGGGAAGGTCTGAGCAGTAGCATCCTTACCCCTATCCACCCTGTTCGATGCAGCAGATAGGGCGCCTATTATCCTCTGCGACGGCCAGAGCATCAAGAAAGTATTGTAGGAAAGGTTCATTGTATTGCGTGGGCAGAATACTGTCAGGTTGCCCAGGCCTAGACAGGAGAACGATTAGGGTCCTCAACCAAAGCCTTTGGTTCAAAAACCTTACCGCAAGGCAGCGGGTTTTGTCACTGGACTACAGAGCCCGTTTTATGAAATGAGGAGCTACCCCCAACCTGGAGGACCAGGAGGCTGAGTTTGTCTGGCCTCTAACCATTGACCAATCTGGCATGAGTGGCTCTGAAGGTGCAAAAAATGCACCACCCAGCATAGCTCAGTGGATCTCTGAGGCACGCAAACCATCGCACCACGGTAAGGTCCAGCCTCATTGGGAACAACCGGAAAAATTGCCAGTAAGCACCAAAGACGGTTTGAACAGAACCGTTTTAATCGATCCAAGATAGGCCAGGTCAGGTCAGGTCAAACGGACGATAGAGGCTTCCGCCTAACGAGCGTCCAGTTCTTGTGCCGGTAAGTGAAGCGGCCTCCGGCACTTCAACGTTGGATTGTGTCTTCTTGCTTCGGCAAAGGAATGAAGCAAGAACAGGAGCAATCTTTGCACTTTCATGTGTCAGCAGCAAAATATACTGCATATTCCAGTACAATATCTCTGGAAAAAGGATAGACAAACAATCATCTAAGCCCCTGTTGAAGGCTTCTACAGTCTCAGACTCCACTAAATCAGAAGGACCCAGGATAATCCCTTTCCTGGCTTCGCCCGCCTGGGCTTGCTGGATAAACACCCAACGGGTTTACTCCCATTTACCTGAGTCGACCTAACAGCGCTGCACTACGGATTTTCTGTACGGTCCAGTTTAGGTGTGGCACGTTTTACATTTATCTTATCATTTTGTGAAATGGGCATACCACCCATGGACTTTGGTGCCACTACTATCGAGCATGAGGCCTCGATAGTTTTTGAACGCACTGCCTGAAGTTCCATTGCCACACCCTCACTATCTTCTTCCGCCATAGAGGTGTGATTCACATTTCGATCGATAGCAAGCTTCTCCACAACCAAATGCAGGCCACGAGTTATCTCATTGGCGTCTTGTGAATGGGGTTGTCCAGACCAGCTGACTGCCCTTGTCACAGGAGAAGAATCGCTAGAATTTTGCTTAGGTGTCTGCGTAACGTAAGGTTCACTATCGTGAATTCCAGCATGTGAGACCGCAGATTCGTTAGCCAAGCTGGTATTAGTACCTTCTAACCGGCTCAACCGAGGGGCTATAGCCTTCGAAGTTAGCGTGTCCGGTGCCATTTGATACCGACCATTTGTCTGACTTGCAACCAACCCAGCCCTGTTAAGTTGAAGGTCCCGGTGTATATGGTTTCGAAACTCAACCAGAATAGGCCTTGTATAACCTTGTTGGCGGAGCATACTCGTTTCTCTCCAGCTGCCAACACGATGTACTCTTTTGACACCAACGTATAACGGTATTCCGGCTATACGAAGGATATCGTGAACTCGCCTTCTATCTAACTCCCGTCGAGTTTCAGCTTCCCGTATGACTGGCTCCTCCCTATTGTAGATAAGAACGTTTCGTTGTCTACTCATAGTAAGTTCTGCACTTCGCAAGTAACATTCCAATGAAGACTGCAACTCTTCGGCTTTTGGACGCAATGTCTTAATTAGCAAGCTCTGGTCACGAATCAACTCTCCGCAATGTCTAGTCTATGCACACAGTCTCTCCTAGCAGAATCATGCACAGCTGAGACATGAGTAACTGGATCAAAAGTCCGATCGTGTATCAAGCGAGAACCAATGTCTGCTAAGCACACGCAGTGGAAGCAAACCCACTTTAATTGGAGATGTCGGGCATAAAGGTCAATACAGTCCTGGTCTAATCTAGAGCAGTTGTTATGGTACCAAAACAAGCATCTGTCGCACTGAATTCCCTCTTCGACGTCAAAACCACAAGTGTGCTCACCATATTTATAGTCAGCCACCGATGTTATTGCGAAAGCACGTAACAGCCACGTATAGAATAATAAAAAGATAGGTAGTTTGGTAGGATTAAATGGCCAAACTGGTGCAGGTATGACGTCGTAGGATGAATAAATAGTCACAAGTTAATACGATAGAAAATACAATATTGGAACGTTGGAATGTAGAGAGCAGAAGGAAAAACCCTTTGTCAGCTCCATCGCTTCCCGTTCGTCACAGGGATCAAGGTGGACATTGCAAGTCGGTTCCAATGGAACCGCTGCATTGACACAAGAAGCAACAAGATCCGAGTTTACTCAACAGGTAAGAATCCAATTGATGTTTGAAACATTCCCCCGACTGCGCATCAACGACACACACAGGTAGATTATTCCATTCGTTCACTACTCTGGTAGACAGAGTGACATCACAACGGACCCGAAGTCTCCTTTGTTTAAACATTTTCCAATGGTGACCCCGAGTCGAACTGAAAGAATTGAGTGGAAAGAAATTCTGCAATTCAACTCCAAGTTCCCCTCTAACGATGCGCCGTGTGAAAATCAAATCTCCGCGATCTCGACGGTAGGCTAGGGAGAACAAGTTCAGGCACTGGAGACGATGCGAGTAAGGCAGGTTTCGTAATTCCAGAACGGATTTAGATCCTCTCCTCTGAACTTTCTCAATCAAGTTGCATTCAAATTTGGAAAGAGGATAAACAGCGAGCAGTCCATACTCAAGAATCGGACGTACATGAGAAGTGAACAGGAGCCTAAAGATCTCCGGAGTCAAGCGAGAGAAGGATCGTCGTATGGCGAAAAACAACCTGTTGGCAGAAGCGACTTTCTCAAGGTATCTTCGGTCGATTTTAGGTCTGGGGTCACAATGACGCCAAGGTCCCTCTCACGATTAGAGTTCGGCAGCAAAAACCCACTGATTTGATAAATTCCAAATGGTTCGGAGGCACCGATCGGAAGAACGGAAGATTTATCGTGATTTATGGGTAATTGACACCTGATCGACCAATCATGCAGCGAATCGAGCCTTGTTTGTAGTAAATCCGCTTCATCTAGACAGGAGACTTCCATCCATTTCTTTAAATCATCTGCGTAAATCAAACAATCTGCCCGTAGTACAGATGCCAGATCATTAATAAAGACTTTAAAAAGTTCAGGGCCAAGAACAGAGCTTTGCGGAACACCGCTGGTCATATTTACAAGGAAGGAAAAGACCTCATTTACTTGCACACGGAAAGCGCGGTCATGCAGGAAATCAGTGAGGCAAGAGAGGATTTTTCCTGAAACACTAATACTGCGAAGTTTGCTAAGCAAAACTTCGTGGGGAACCTTGTCAAAAGCTTTACTAAAATCCACAAATACGACATCTAGCCGTTTACCAGCATCCATGGACTTAGCCCATTTTTCTCGAGCTACCAGAAGATTGGTGACGCATGAACGCGGAGGACAAAACCCATGCTGCGCAGCTGAAATGATCTTGAGGTTCTGGAAGTGCAGGTTGAGCTCGCTTAAGAATCCTCTCCATAACCTTACAGACGACAGATGTTAGACAAACGGGCCGATAATTCGTAGGATCTTGCCGATTACCTCCTTTGTATATGGGCTTGACTATGCCCGCTTTCCAGGCAAGCGGAAGACGCCCGGCCTCAAGTGAGCACCGAAATACGTGGCAGATAGGAACAGCGATATATTCGGCCACAATCTTGAGAAAAAGAGGATGCAGTCAATCAGGTCCCGGGGAAGAGTTGGGATCCAACTCGCACAAAAGTTTGTATACCACAGTAACATTTATGTCCATGTCGCTGAGAGCGGAGAGCAAGAATGAATAACAATCAACTGACGGCACCCCCGTCGTATAGACCGATGAATAATGGCGAGCTGAAAGATTAGCTTTATCAGCATCGTCGTGGAGCACGGTATTAAGATCGTGGGAATGCAAAGACGGTATTCCACTTCCGGCTCTGGTGCTCCTTTTCAAGTAGGAGAAAAGCAGCTTCGGTATAGACTTGGAATGTTCAGCCAGATGACCTTCGTATTGCTGCCGTTTCGTACGTTTTTTCGAGGTACATACGTTCCGGACCAATTTATAATTGCTATAATCGGTTTCCAATCTCGAAAGCCTATAGCGATTCCAATGTTTATGTCTTTGGTTCATGAGCGATCGATCGTAACTCTCGGTCAAGCCAGGGGGGACCTCTAGTAAATGGTTTTCGTTTGGATATGGGGACAACATCATCAATAAGGGACAACATTTTCGAGTAAACAAGGCTCCAAGCATTATCGACGTCCAAGTGCTGAGGGAGACTCCAATCCTGCTCGCTAGCGGCCTTCTTCAAGCGGGTTGGATCAGCACGCCAGAAATTCTGCCGATAGACACAGTGGTTGTGAATGCTCAACCATGTGGTCCATTGAAAGGAAAGTAGGCAGTGGTCACTCCTCCCGAATGGTGGTAAGAAATTCAAATCGGAAACATCCGATGGTGCACGCGAAAGCACAAGATCGAGTATGTGCGGCGTCTGACCAGGGATAATGCGAATAGGTGCCGAGACATGTTGAATTAAATTGCTTTCAAGAACAACTTCCAGAAACGTAGAATCGAAGGAGGCAGGTGCAGCATCACAGTGAAGAAGATCCCAATCATCATTAGGGGCATTAAAGTCCCCACTAATAAACAATCCTTTAGAGAGGCCAGTAAACGATCGCCAGAACTCAGGGGAGCTCTGTAGAAGAACCCGAGAAGGAGAGATCTACATCCATCGTGAATACGACACCAAAGCATTTCGGAGCAGTCATCACTTCCCAAGACAACATCAACTACATGGACCTTCAGGTTTTCCTTCCAGTAGAGTATGACGCCGCCCCCCGATCTCAAACCGATGCGATCAGCTCGGGAGAGACTGTAACCAGGAATATATACTTCGAAAGCTGGGATTTCTGGGGACAACCATGTCTCCGTAAACGCCATAAGGTCCGGGAGAAGTACTGACGCAAGATGCACAACTTCATCTAGTTTATTACGCAGACTGAGCACGTTCGCAAAAAGTACGTGCAATCCAGTTGTTGATCTTAATGTCCAGGAAGGACAAGAACTGGCTTCCAGCGCGTTCTCTGCACTTTCCGAACCACGGGAAAATCCTCAATACGCAAATCGGTTTCACCGTTCGCACGGCGAGTTCTCAATTCATCGACTGCAATCTTCATTTTAACGCGGTCTTCCGGGGATAGATCGCGTAACACGTGAAAGGGCTCCCCCTTGAGGCGCGAAATTCGTCGAAGGATCCGACGACATTCACTTTCACTTTGGCATACAACCTTAAGGGGACGCACCTTGGAAGAATCTTCGTGTTTTCTGCTAAGTCGAAAAGCAGAGACGATATTAATCCCCGGTTCCCCCTCATCGAACCGTAGGGAGATCATACGTTTTAGAAACAATTGGTCATCCAAAATTCTCTCTGCTGCTGTTGTCTTATCCGACTCCGGGGAGTTCATTATGATGAGACACCGTTCCCGGTTAGGGACTTTGGCGATCTCGGGGATCCGTGGCTTGGAAGGCGGCTTGTCCTGGAGCAGTTTCTCCAAATGGTCGATCCTATGAAGAGCCGATTTCAGTCCGCGCTTTGGAGATGACGCTTTATCTTCCCCAGACTTGGTTATAGGCTTATATTTATGCACCACGGGAATCCGGCTTGCGGGAGCAGCCACCGTGTTCTCCTTGACGACGGTCGCAAACGTCTTGGGCAGGGGCTTACTAGGCTGGTCACTAGAAATGTGTGGCTATGAGGGCGGGGCAGAAATTTGTTTAAGAACTGGCGTGACAAAATCAGGGCACAAAGGGAAAGAAGAAGGCGAATTTTGGGAAACAGTCGGTTGGGGATCGGAGTGAGCACTAGCAGAGCGGGGAGTAAAAACAGGTAAACCAGATTGAGCCCGCTGGGTGTTGACTAATGTAAGACAAGAATCACAAAAGATACCAACAGAGGATGCAGTATACATCAGAAGACGCTCATAAAAATTTGGTGAGATACCACAACAAGTGATATGCAACCAGCCGTCGCAGAAAGAACATTGAATGGCCTTTGAGCGGGTAGTGACACCTTTACCACAATCCAGACACTTGGACACCATGATGATAGATAGACCAGCAGAAGATTCCGAGTATATCGCGCACCTCCAAACCCGTCATGCACTACTATACACGGCAGAGAAGCGTATAATATTAATAAAACAATAAACACAGCGAATTGACATGACCAAAAGGAACACAAAGAGAAGCAATACTGGAACGAACTCACGCGGCTAATGAAGATCCAAGATCAATATTTGATAGAGCAGAGTAAAGATTTCCCACTCAGTCACTTTAAATCAGGCTTCCAAGCCAAATTTCAAGGTGGAGCATTTTCAAAGATATCTTGTATCAGAGGGAATTTGCCAATAGTCAAATTCCGCTTCAAGTGTTTATTCAAACACCGTTTTTCACAATATTGTAGTTAAAAATCTCGAACAGTAAGTCACACCAAAAAAACGAGTTACCGCGTAGCACTCACAGAGTACAAACTCAAGCGGGAGTGGAACCATAGGATTCAGATTCAGCTGGGACTGAAACGATAGGAAAATCCCTTGAGTGTTCCTTCTTGAGCGGATCGTTGAGCCAGGAAATGATAAGGTGCTAAGAGGTCTTGATGAATCTAAAAGGAAATACACGAACCACACCCTGGTCAACCAACTACTAATTACGTTCACCGCACTAGCATTCCCCACTGTGTACGTGAAGTAAGGAACATGTGTGGTGTGGCACGGAAACTGTCGTGGCGCGCTGCTTGACTTTGAACTGGAGTTTACGCTGCGCATTCATTTGCCTTGCAGGAACCTGGTCGTGTGCTTTAACGGAAGAAGTGCAAGCAGAAGAAGATTGACTGTAACGTTTAGCTTCCTTTTTTATAACATTATTTTCTCTATTGTAGTTTGCTACGTGTTGCTTAATAAATCTCCAGTTCCAATCTCCGGAGTTCGCCCAAGCTTGTATACTACAGATGTAGAAACAAAATGGAAGATAATGAGAAAGGAAAGTCATTTAAATGAAGGATAACGCCAATGAGTGAGGAGAATTACAGAATATGAACTCCAATTTGTAAGATGGGTATGGTCAGTACCAGGGAAGGTTTCGTGTTGCCACCCAAGAGCGTCTACCTGACGCTCGAAACCTTTAACCGTAGGTGCACTGACTACACTATCTAGAAGCGTTCTAGCGCTCGATAACTCGATGCGATAAGCAAGTTTCCGCCCTGATCCGACCGGGACGCGGCTTATGTAGCTTCTTGTAATGACCGCGAAGACAAGGCAACATAACCGGGCTAAATAGTCAGCTCAAGTCCGGTCCAACCTTCTCTGTTAAAATGCGGTAGGTAGGGATTAGATCTCCCCTAAGCCGTCGGTAGCGCATGGAATACATACCTAAGCTAAGTAGATGCTCGGGGTACGATTGCCCGGTAACCCATCGACCAATTTGGTACCTACTCTCAAAACCCTCTCGAGCTCCATTTGGTTCCGAACAAGGCAGGGCGGGCAAGCCTGGACGCAGTATTCCAGATGGGGCTAGACGTAAGCTTAAAACAGCTTCATTACCATGTCGGCAGTTAAGACCCCCGAAAGAACGGCGTGTTAACCACAACATTCTGAAACCCCTACTTGCGGCCTTCTTTCAGTTTTTACCAAAACTCGAAGACGAGTAACGAATGACGCCTAGGTCTACCTAGTTGGAGACAAGGGAGAGTTCGAAAACACCAAGTACCTAGCTCGAAGGCGGGAAAGTCGCTCTTATACGAAGGACGGAACACTTAGCCTGATTAATGGGCAGTAACCACAAGCTGGACCAGTCCCAGAGTCTGTCTAGGGCATGCTGTATGGCCTCAGAACCCTCAGGATCATTTACCTTCCATAGGTTAAAGTCATCAGCAAACAATAGGGATGGTACCCCAAGTGCTTCAGGGAGATCGTTTATGTAGATGGAGAGCAGCACCGTTTCGATGGCCGAGCTCTGTGGGACACCGTAAAGGACCGCTTGCGTAAAGGAAAAGCTGCAATCCACGGATACACACCGCTCTCTTCCGTGCAAGAATGCAGACAACGATGAAAGGAGCAGGCCAGATACGCCGTAGATGCTCAGCTTTTGTGATAGCCTCAAGTGGGGTACCTTATCAAATGCTTTCGTGACATCGACATAAAGCCCATCCATTACGTGGCCATTGTCCACTGCCTCGGCCCAAGCTCCGCGAACAACCAACAAATGCGTCAGACACGAATAGCCCTTCCGGAATCCGTGTTGCGCACAGCTGAGTAGATTAAATCTATACAGGTGCCATTCCAAAGGATCTCTACTCAGCATTTCAAGGAGTTTGGCCACGACGCTAGTCAGACTCCCTGGCTTACAAATGGCAGATAGACTTCTGTCGACATTTTTGAGGTTAGAATAGATGACGGCCTCCTTCATTTCAGAAGGTAATGGAAAGCTGTCAAGTGACTTCTCTAACACCACTGTCAGAGGTCCACTTAATTTAACCGTGTGAGGGTTTCTTCTTCAGCGGGTCGTTAAAGCAGTTGGCAGGTTTGAAATACTGATATACTTATACAAAAACCGCAGCACACCCTATTTAAATAATTACTGCCCACGTATCCTGCCCTAGAAGTCCCTGCTTGGCCGGTAACGTGAAGTAAGAAAGAGAAAAATAATTCAGCAGCATCATCAGTATACACGTCAGCTACAGGTGGGAAACACCTCAGCTATTGTGCCGCAATACATAAAGGAAAAGGAGAATAAATTCAACAGTTGCATGACAGCTGAGCTACCAGCAACGGATAGACATCGTTCCAGTAACCTACCAGCCGGCTACTGGGCAAAGAGAAATATTCTTATGTTTTACGCTGCAAAATGAGGTCGTAGATGGAGGGGAGGCTAAAAGGGATGAGGAGGGACAAAGGAACTCAGCAGGAACGCCAATGAGGTCAGCTCCTTGCCATATCATCAAGTATACCCAACCAAACGCGTTCATCGTCTTTTGGACTTAAGCAGGGAGCCGTGATGCCCCAACCGAGGTCAACTCCGAAGTGAGGGCCTTCATTCCTCTCGTCCAAGTCATCGCTTGGCCACCCTCCTCTGCTTCCATCCACATTCCCGGTGAGCAAACAACGCACGTCGTGGAAGTCGGTGGGCTGGCATGCGCAACACGTGGCCCAGCTATCGGAGCCTGATGTGTGAAATGACGGTGCTGAGCGGTTCAGTTCCTTTTTCTGTGTCATAAACAAGGTGTCTAACACGCACGTTGCTCATGCGGTATTCCCATCAGATGTGAGCCAAACTGCGAAGGCACCGATGGTCGAACGAAACCAGCCTCTTCATGTCCGCCGATCATAGGGGCCGTTTCGCCATCGTACAGTAAGATGAAACGTACCGCTGCATTGTACACTCTACCCTTCAGGACGAGGGTGATGTAGCGCCGCCGCCACAGGTGGCGAAGGTTAGCAAAAGCACTTCAAGCTTTTGCTATACGGTTCGTAATCTGGTCTTCGATCCCAAGGGCGCTGATACAACTTCCCAGGTAGTTGAATTTCCGAACAATATCTAGCTGGTCCCCACCAAGGGTCACCGCACGAGGCGATCCCTGCCAATCTTGGAGGAAGGCCTTGCATTTCGATGGTGCAAAGTAAAGCCTGAAGCGGCTGACAGCCAGTGCTAATCTGTCCAGCGCGGCTTGGCACGTCTGGGAGCTGTCACAGATGAGGGCAATATCGTCTGCATACTCTAAATCAAGAAGCCGTTCACCTGGGAGTAGCTCCACACCTTCCAAGTCATGTCCTAATAATGCAATCTCCATGTCTTCGTCAATAGCGGAGTTGAAGAGGAAAGGTGATAAAAGGCATCATTGTCTCACACCGCTGGAGAAATTGAAGGGTGGCTATAGCTTGCCGCAAGCCCTCACTCTGTCCGTGCTACGCGCGTATAATGCTCGGATAATATTTACATATTTCTCGGGCACAACTTTCCTGAGTAGACAATTCCAAAGGGCACATCGATCAACCAAATCGAAGGCACTTTTGATGTTGAGGAACACGACTAGGGTGGGCCACCAAGATGCGTGACGGTGCTCCAACAACTGACGCAAGGTGAAGATATGATGGATGCAGCCACGACCCCGACGAAACCCGGCTTGCTCCTCACGAATCTGGCTTTCACGAGCGCCAGTCAGTCTGTGAAGGATTATGGAAGCGAGTAATTCGGAGGCGATGGAGATCAGATTGATTCCTCTATGGTTGCCGCATTCCGAGCGCGAGCCGCCTTTGAAGATGGGAAAAATAACGGAGCGGTTCCAGTCGGTTGGGACAGTCTCCTGCTCCCACAGTTTCACTAGTAATTCATGTAAAGCATTAAAAAGAGTATAGCCACCGAATTTGGAGAGGGCTGGAGGAAGCTCATCTGGTCCCGCGGCTTTGTTCAACTTCAACAGTCCCATCTTACGTTCGACTTCTGAGCGAGAGGGTGGATCCAAGGGGACAGCCCACGGAGCAGGGCGATCACTGGCCGGCGAAGAACCGAACAATTCTAGCCGATTAAATTGCTTTTCAAAATGCCCCAAACGTTTTGACAAATTGTGGATGGGCTGTCCACTCGTGGGACATATAGTTTCACTAGCACCACGTCTCCTGCTGCCCGTTTCCCGTATCAGGTGGAATAACTTATGATGGTTACCAAGGGCAGCGGCAACTTGCATCTGACGCACGATGAGATCAACAAAGATTCGCGGTCTCTCTTCAGGCTGTCACGGAAGCTTGCCCGGAGCTCTTTGCGAGTTGCGTTGTGTTCACTTCCATTCGGGATATGCCGGCGAGCCTCGATAAGTTCCAGAGACTGCGAAGAGACCCAATATCCATGTTGCTTATTAGACATACCACGTGAGGATTTGCCTGCTGCCAGTAAGGTCTGGTGAACATGTGACCAGTGACTATCAATTCTCTCCAGTGAGCGCTTACTGAACTCGCATGTTAGCGTACTTTGATAGGCATTCAGAACATTTGGCTTTGTCAGTTGGCTGGTGTCAATGCGCTCACAGCGTCGTCGTGGGCGTCCGCCAAAACGCATCCGCATGTCAGCACATACAAGTGCATGGTCCACACATGTGCTCCAAATCGAGCGACAGTTCTGGATGCAGCCCCTCTAGCGGTAACTGAGCAATGTGATCAATCTGCGTCCAAGGCTGGTGGGCGCCAAGTCAACCTGCGGCGGGTGCTGAGTCGGAAATTAGTACTCGCAAGAAATAAGCGGGCATCTTCACACAAATGAAGTAACCGCTCACCGTTATCATTACGGGAGCCTACACCGTGCTGACCGCTCAGATGCATTTCATCAGTGGACAACTTTCCAATTTGTGCGTTAAGATCCCCCGCCAGCACTACAGTGTCCGTGTTTCTTCTGTGGCGAATGAGCTGAGTCAGTTGGCGGTAGAAGTCGTTCTTTACCGTATCATCACAACAGTTTGTGGACGCGTAGGCAGCGATGATGAATAGACACCTGTTAGTTCCGCGCGACTTCGAAGCTTTGAACGAGCCAGCCAATCGGACCGCACACATCCGGCTACTGATTGGAATCCAATCAACCAGAGCAGCTTCAGCCCGGGGACGAAGGGCAATGCCAACACCAGCTTGGCCGGTGCTCGAAGCTGCATCGTCACCGGATAGGCGCAATGAGAAAATACTGCTTGCGTCACCTGAAGGGGATGGCAGAGTGAACACAGAGCTCGGGTCTTGCAGGCGGGTCTCCGATAAGCAGCAGATATCGATCGAGAGGGTCTCCAATGTTCGGGAAAGTGCTGCCTGCTGAGCGATCTGTAGCAATGTGTATACATTGAGGCATGCCAATCTGAAGGAGGGTCGAGGGCCCCAAATGGAAGCCGATGAACTGGAATGGACCGCTTGGGAGCTCTGGGAGCTGTCACAGATGAGGGCAATATCGTCCGCATACTGTGAATCATGACGTCGTTCACTTGGGAGCAGCTCTAAACCTACCAAATCATGTGCAAAATGAAAGAGGAGAAAAATGAATATTTTGAAGAAAACAAAGGAAGTGGAACTGTCTAAGCAAGTATAATACTGAGATCTTTGATTTATAAAAAGTACTGAAAATTGAAGTTGATTCAGTCCTGGAAAAGGAAAGTTTTGGTGTTGATAACCAAGGGCATCGAGCTGGCGCCCAACACCCCTAACTGTAAGTTCCCTGACCACATGATGTGAAAGCGAATTCCAGAGATCTATAACTCAGCGCGACAGACGAGTTTCCGTCCTTATCCTATCAGACGGTGGTTTATGCAGTTTCGGTGGGTGACCGCAGAGATTGTGTAACGTAGCGTGACTAAATAGTCCAAACAAGTCCGGGCCGACCTTACCCATCAAAATACCATAAGTACGAATCAGGTATCTTATTAGCTTTCGGTAGTGCTTAGAGTACATCCTCAAACTTAACAGGCGTTCAGGCTACGTCTGTCCCCGTAGACCATGCACCAACCGAGGGGCCACCCTTAACGTCCTCACCAATTCCATTTTGTCGCGGCTAAGTGATGCTGGACAAGTCTGGATACAATAAACCAGTTTGGGTCGGACGAATGCCGAGAATAGCTTCACCAACAAATTGGCCGCTAGGATTTAATAAGAGCGACGGCTAAAGCACAGCATGAGAAACCCCAATGCAAGGAGCATGCTTCCAACTGTAGACAGAATGAAGTGCTGTTTAGAGTAAACTCATAAATCAACCTGCTGAGTGACAACAGGGAGTGTAGCGCCCAAAAGTAAATGCTATGTTGCATGTACAATTTAATTCTTGACTGATTGTACATTATTCCTGCTTGTTTTAACCTCCTTTACTACCGGCTGGAAACGAGACCGCCTTGTAAGTTCCCGCGCTCAAGTGTTCGCACTTGTCTCGCTTCATACGTCCACGTCTTCTTGCAGCCCATTGAATAAAGTTTGCTCTATCCAACTCCAATTGCCTTCTGACATCCGCGCTTAGTTTTACCTACCGTCTGGTATAATTAGTCCTGCAAATTGGTGACCCCGATTAGCACGCGCGAATTCAACTATTTGCCTCCATTTTACTTTTTGGTTAGTTCGTTCCTGTTTCTCGATTGTATACCTGTATTCATTTGTTTCTCGCGTAACTTTAATATTTTTTGTGTTTTTCCTCCTTTATCTTTTCGACGCACATTTCAACAGTGGCATCTGAGTCGTTTCGCAGCGTAAACGTTGTTACTTTTGTTGTTTCAAGTTTCAAGGAACACATCCCAGAGGTTTGGTTTACGATATTCGAGATCCAACTGGAAAATAAGAGCATTACGGCGGACCGTCCGAGGTACAATCAGCTCGTCCCACGCCTTCCTTCCTGGGTTGCGACGCTGGTTGAGGACATTCTACTCTGCCCGTAGAATGAGGCAAATTATGAAACGATGAAGCAAGCGATTTTAAAAGAGTAACGTCCAAGCGCACGAGCTTAAGTTGAACAGCTCAATGGTCTCAAGCTTGGAGATGGCAAACCGTCGACGTTGCTCCGCGATCTTCAGCGCATCGCTGGTCCCTTATTCTTGAGCGAAGAATGGATAAAGGAGCTGTGGTTTGCACGTCTCCAAGAGCCATTGCCGGTGATGCTGTCCATGTTTATAGACACACCTCTGAAAGAAGTAGTTACCATGACGGACACTGCGTTCGAAAGTTTTCCGTAACAGACGACCAGTAGCTCCGGTGAGGTATGCTCACCGATGTAAACCGAATCCCATATTTGCTCCCACTCGGCAGGCCGATGTGACCCTACAGAAGAAGAACTTGCGCTACTTCGTAGCAGGATAGCAGCAATGATGGCTTCGAAGCAGCGTGTGCCACGGTCAAATGCTGACCGTTCATTGCGGCTCGTCTGTGCCTGCACCAAGTACGTCTCGTTCGTCACGAAAGCGCAACCTTTTCCCTGCATGTTCTCAGGGCATGGTGGAGCGTTTTCACCGCCAGTTGAAGGCAGCGCTACGGGCGCACGCAGATCATTCATGGTCTGAAAAGCTTCCCCTCGTCCTCCTTGGAGTAAGCAACGCCGTTAAAACGGATTTCGACGCAACATCTTCGCAGCTAGTTTACGGTTGCACGCTGCGGTTACCGGACAGCTGGTAGAATCATTCCCCTCTACTCCCTCTCTTGACTACGGAAGTTACACCGATCGATTGACTCATTAACTGAATGAGCTGCGTCCACCCGCTCCTCGATTGCAGAAGACACCAGTGGACGTGCCCAAGAAGCTGGCTACGTGTTCACACGTCCTATTTGGAGCAGGCCATGTTCGACAGCCTTTTCAATCGCCGTGCGTAGGACTTTTCAATGTGTTACACCGTTCCAGGAAGACGTACACTATGGACCGCGGTGGTCGACGCGAAGTCGGCAACATCGACCGTCTAAAACATGCCTTTAGGAAGAAACCCCTTCGCCGTTTTCGTCTAGTAGTGATTCATGTGACGGCACAACACGCCGCACCATCTTATAGAATTCTAGTGCAGTTCAACCAGGCCACAATCTCGGTCTGCAAGCTTCAGCAGTCCCGACATCTTCTGCATCTAGCCCGCCAACTACCAAGACCAATCGCCGTGGCCCGGAGGTGAGTAAACCGGTTCCTTTATCCGACTAAGTACAGTGTAAATATGTCTAGCTTTGTAAATATTGTATATATTTGCCCAGTTTTTGGACGATCAACGTTTGGAAAACAAACAAAAATATCAGAAACCTCCGAAAAACTTCGAAACATATTCACAAATCAAAAATTTTGAACTCACATAGCATTCGATAAGTCTTTTAGCGCGTTCTGCGCATGTTTTTCTATTTTCTGGTCTCTACATGCCCCAACTCTCCACTTCAATCGACTGGCCCACACGATGAATGTTTTCGAGCACGCTGCCGCGAACCATGTTCGTTTCTCCGCGGGACAACGTTCGTTCAATATCTTGGAACATATTTGGAACCGATCGGGGAGTCATCATTTTAGAAAATTTGGTAAATGACCGATTACTGTATTTATGATGATACACAACGTTTCGCATTTGACACAAATGCTTCATCAGGCGAAGTGGTTATCTAAACATTGGCATTTTATAGCGATCATGGCTAAACTACAAACAAAGACGAATCAAGTTGCAGTTCATGTATGAATGATTACAGCGGTCAAGGATCAATATGTTCACGGGTACACTGTAGTTTGTTTCAGTCAGGGTCAAGTGGAGAACAGGAATTGCCGGTCCGTGCATAACTACATTGTGGGTAACAATCTTAATTGAACCGTTGAAGGGAATTTGGACACGAATAGAATTTGGCTTTAGTACTTCGGAGTTTGGTGGTGGGTGGGTCGATAGTTCACTGCGACTTGGGATCCATCCACCGATGCTTACAAAGCTGGCCGGAGTAAGACTGGACGCCAGGCACTGGACAGCCCTACTCCCTCTATTCTATTCACACAGTTGTTAGTCTTGGTTATTTCTATAGCCTCAGCAATCAGCCTTTGTTTGGCTGATCGTAATCCCTTCCTGATTACCTCCACATTTTCGAAGTCAATTTTATGCCCCGTGTCTAGCGCATGCGTTGCTATTGCTGAATCAGCAATATTGCTGAGTACATACCCAAGCAAAGCAAACGTTCGGGATACGTTTGTCTCCGTTCTCCCTGGACTAACCTTGTACCCACTAGCAAACCCCTCTACAGTTCGCTTTGGTCCCTTACAAGACAAGGTGGAACAGTCTGGATAGCGTATGCTAAGTGGGGTTGCACAGGAGCTGCAAACAGCCTCACAAAGATATTGGCCGTTAGGACTCCGAAGGAGCGGCGAATGGATTACACCACATGGAGCCCTCTACAAACAGCCTTCCTCCAATTCTTCCCAGAGTAAACCCATGAGATGTGGGTGATATCGGGAACACCCTGATGAGTGACAGCAGCATTTTACTTTTGCCAACTACAAAGCGCGTGGAAAACTAACACATCTAACGCGGGGGACCAAACATTTCGCCTGATTTGGACATCACTAATAAGGCTGAGCAAACCCAGAGCCCATCTAAGGCAAACTGGAGTGCATCAGTGCCCCAGGGATCTCCACAATATTCCAGCGCTTGAGGTTGTAGTGGTTAGTCTTTTACATTTTGGCTTTCCTATCGACAATTTCATCGTGCAATCTTTTGCAGGGTTTGTTTGAATTAATGAGTACAGTATACTTCTTCTTGCCCCGCGCTTTGTCGTGCTGATTTTTGGGCTGTGCTGTTTCTGCTTACGCGCGGTGCGGTTCAGTCTGCTTGCGAACCAGATAGTAGCACCGGAATCAATATCGAACGTCTGTTTCGATTGTGCTCGGCGTGTGCCACAGGTATAGCGCAACCCGCGACGAGAACCCAACCGTGCTTAGGCTTTGAGTTGACTCTCACCAACTTTGGTCTTTACGAAGGAATTGAAACATTCTTAGTATGTTTCCTACTACTACATAACTTGGTGACCCCGCCTTATTATTTGTGAACACGTATATGTTATCTTAGCCTTGTATGACCAGACCCCACGTGCTTTTACGGACAATTTCGTCGAACTCTCGCTTCCTACCTTTGACATTTCTAATCCACGTGTATGGTTTATTCAGGTAGAAGGTAGTCTCCGATGTTGTATGATCACTTCACAATCTTCCTTATTCTCCTACGTCGCCTCGCACTTACCTGTCTCCATTGCCTCTGAAGTCATGGATATCCTCAATTCTAGGCCTGTAGAAGTGCAGTATGATAAACCTAAAACAACTATTCTTAAACGCTCCACTGCGTTTGATGAGGCTTGTCTGCAGCAGTTACTTTTCGGCGTCGAGCTTGGCAATCGCACCCCACCTCAGCTTCTTTGACACATGAGGTCCCTACTTGGTTCGTCGAAACTCGACGATTCCATGCTCCGCCAAATTGGACGAATTGTCTTCCGGCCAAAATCACAGCGGTTTCTCAGTTGTTAGCGACAACACCACTCTGGAAATGCTCGCAGAAGCTACGGACAAAAAGCCAGCATGTTTCCTTAAGCATACTCTTGGTTATGTAGATAAATGTACCACAACCAGTTCATCCCATAACACTACGCTTGATTCCATCAACGATAAAATCTCCCGTCTAAAACTCAGCATGTCTGCTATTCAACCTGAAAGTACTACCAATCATAGATGTCGTCGTGGTCTGCGCCTCAGCACTTCCCGCTCATGTCAGCGGTCGTACCGCTACTTTCACCGGCGCTTCGGTAAACCAGCAAGCAGCTCGCCTGGGTTGCAAATATCCGAAAGGAACTTCGATTTCGCAACCAGGAAACGCCAAAGCCAGCCAGTACTGGAGAAGCCTGTCGCTGGCCATATCCACAGTCGCCTTCCGTACGTGTGCAGCCGCGTGACTAAACTTCATGTTTTGGTCGATACGGGGGCAGAACTCAGCTTTATACCAAGATCTTTGGAAAAACGTCCTCTGCACAAAGCCGGACCTACGTTACACGCGACTAACCAGCCTAAGATCGCGACATACGGCCAGCAAATGTTGCACCTAAGCCTTAGTTTATGACGCGAATTTCCTTTTACCTTTACCATCGCGGATGTCCAGAAGCCCATAAATGGCATCGACATCCTTAGCAAATTCGGCCTCGTTGTCAACCCACGTCGCAGGAAGTTACGGGACGACATAACTTAGCTCACTGCCCTTGCCATCTCGCCCCAGTCACTTTTGTAGCACCTCGCGTACTCTTGCTAGACATTACCTCATATTCATCATTGCTTCATCAATTTGCGTCTTTGGTCCATTCTAATATCGATTCTAACGAGCCTAAACACTAGGTTCGCCATGATATCGTTACCACCGGTCCACCCTTATCAGCGAATCCGAGCCGTCTTCCATCTGACAACCTACAAGCGACTACACGTGAATTCGAGCACATGCTGAAGCACGGAAACGTTCGCCCATCCAACGGTCGTCGGGCTTCCCCGTTTCAGCTTGCACCCAAAAAGTCCGGTGATTGGCGTCCATGCGGTGGGTACCGGGCACTCAACGCAGTTACCATCCACGACAGCTACCCTATCCCTCATATTCGTGATGTTACATTGGGATTGTCCGGGAAGTCCGTTTTTTCTAATATTGACCTTGTGCGAGTGTACCATCAAATTTCAATGGCATCTGTAGACATTGCCAAAACGACAGTTATCACCTCTTTCGGTTTGTACGAGTTCATTCCCATGCCTTTTGGCCTTCGCAATGTGCCGCAGTCCTTTCATCAATGCTTCATGAACCATGTCCTCTGCGGTCTAGACTTTGCTTTGGTCTACATCGACGAGGTTCAAACAACCAGTGCCACGCCATAAGAGCACTTAGATCACAATCGACTAGTATTCGAACGCTTTGATCATCACTGGATAACCATTAATCCTGATAAATGTCTATTTGGTAAATGTAACGTCGATTTGCTTGGTCAGGGAATTGATACCAAAGGCCTTAGTCCCATCTCTGGGAAAACTCAGGCAATCATAGACTATCCACTGCCTCAATCCGTTAAAAACCTGCGCTGATTACTTGGCATGGTTAATTATTACGAAAGGTTTATTGACAATTGTGCTGCCGTTCTTCAGCCTTTGACTGCTTCACTTAAGGTTAGTCAAACACGTTCATCAGTACGCCAGAAACCGAATCAGCGTTTGTTGCCAACAAGCAGAAGTTGAGTCAGGTTACCTCCGTGAGCGACTTGGACACTGACGGAACGCTGCTCTCCTACTCCAGACTGATGCATCAAAATCCGCCGTCGGTGCTGTACTACCACAACTAACCGGCAATGAGATACAGCAGCTGTCTTTCTTTTCTCGGAAGATGCAGCCAGCAGTATATATATATATGTATATGCATACATATATATATATAGTACTTAGGCCGCGAACTACTCGCTATCTACTTGGCCGTCCAACACTTTCCTAACGTCTTTGAAGGACGACGTTTTTTAATTCTAATGGACCGCAAGCCTTTGGTCCACGCTTTTCGTGCCGCTTGCGACCGCTATACTCTGAGAGAGACATGACACATGGATAACTTCTCACAATTCTGTGTTGACGTTGGATACCTCGCAGGTCCAAATAACGTTGTCGCTGACGCACTTTCACGTGCTCACCTACATCAACTGTCGTCCTCTTCAATAGATATTGAGAAAATGTCTGTTGCCCAGAACAACGATCTTGAACTCGCTTAGCTTCGAACGAGTACCACATTATGATTCTTGCAATTACCAAGTTTAAACTCAGTGACAAGGATTGACTACGCTGTTTCTACCGGTAAGCCAAGACCAATTGTTCCACAGTTTTCCGGCAAACGGTCTTTGAACATTTTCAAGGACTATCGCATCCTAGCATTCGATCCAGTTTGAAGTTGCTCACTGATCGTTTCATCTGGCCTAGTATGCGTTCCGATATACGTCAATGGGCTAAACACTGACTCATCTGCCAGAACAGCAAAGTACACGGACACACTATCTTCGTCTCCGGTACATTCTCACTACCTGGGGCGCGTTTTAGACATGTCCACCTAGACATCGTCGGACTACTGCCTACGTCGAAAAATTTCACTTTCCTTTTGACTTGTGTTGACCGTGTTACTCGTTCGCTGCATGCCATTCCTTAACGTGGTACAGCTTCAGAATCTCTTGCTCGTGCATTTTTCGACTCATGGATTTCCTTCTTTGGTGTGCCCTATTCGAGCATTATAGATCGAGAATCTCAGTTTAGTTCCACCTTGTTCCTTGACTTGAATCGTCAGTTGGGTTGTACCCACATTCAGACAGCTGCTTATCGTCCCGTTTCGAATGGCGTTGTCGGGCGTTTCCATACACAGCTTAAAGCCGCCATCACAACTAATTCACCTTACCCACGTTGGTCTGAACGCATACCAGCCGTCCTTGTTGGTATTCGTAATACCGTCAAAGAGCATATTGGATGCAGCCCTGCCGAACTCGTCTATGGTCCCACTCCCAGACATCCAGGTGAAATGATTTTGGATTCCCGAGTCACTGCTGTGATGTATCCTGTGTTCTACGCCAAACTAATCAAACAACACTTCCGAAAAATTCGACCTACGTCTACTCGCTTCACTGCCCGCGAACAACGAATTCATCCGGACTTACACACTTGTTCTTTTGTCTTCATTCGCACTGATGCAGTTTGCCAGCCGTTTACACGGTCTTATGGAGGTCCTTTCAAATCGTTTTCACGGAAACCTAAGTACTTCATACTGGAAAGGAGTGGATTGCAAGAAACCGTGAGTATTGACCGTGTTACACCCGCTTATGTTGAGCCCGGTGTTGCTTTGAATGATCCCACGTTGTCAAATCCGGTTAGGCAATCGACTGATTCCAATGCTCTAGTACCTTCATGCGCTTGCTCAACGAATGCTCCAATGCACACAATTTCAGGAAGTTCTGTGTCTTTGCCTCCAAACCAACATAGCTTGTTCCTCAAATAGATATATCGAGCGATACCATAACAGTTCACGCTCTACGGGGGGAGTTATGAATTGGTTAATACTCTTTTGCATCTTATCTTTCCTATCGTCAATGCCATCGTGCCAGCTTTGTACAGTTGGTTTGAATTAATGAGTACAATATACTTCTTCTTGCATCGCACTCAGTAATGCTGAGTTTGTGCTGTGCTCTTTCTGGGTGCGTATGGTGCGGTTCAGTCTGCTTGCGAATCGGATAGTAAAAGCGGAATTACTATCGAACGTCTGTTTCTATTGTGCTCGACGTGTGCCACAGGTATAGCGCAAACCGCGACAAGAACTCAACTATGTTAAGTATATGAGTTGAGTCTCTCTAACTTTTTGTCTTTACTAAGGTATTGATCTATCCCTAGTATTTATCGGAACCCTACAAGCTCATCTTCGAACAACAGCTAAGGTATTACAAAATCTTAGGGTAGGTCATTGACATAAATTGCGAAAGACAATGGCCCTAGAACCCAGCAATGGCAAACTCCACTAAGAACAGCTTGTCTAAACGAGAGGCAACTCCTTACGCGTACACACTGTTCTCTCCCCTCTAGGTAAGCGGACACCCATGCAAGCGCCGCTCCAGATATCTTCTAAAAATTCAACGTCAATGAGCCACTAATGGAAGACTATAAAAAAGACTTTCGAGAAGTCACAGATAATCACGTCGATAGCGTGACCGTTGTGGACTGCCTTAGGCCAGCTTGCATGGGCTACAAGTAAATTCGTCAGACGTAAAACTCCCTTACGAAGTCCGTATGATGCGCCACGGAATCACTGACCAACATTTCAAACAACTTAACTGCTACGCTTGGCAAGCTGACAGGCCGGTGATTCGCGGGCCGTGCAATATCATTGCCCTAAAAACTCGGACGGATTGTCGCCCTCCATTCCGAAGGTAAGGCACAGCTCTCGAGCGATATTGTAAAAATGAAAGTCAGAGGGCCACTTAACTCGGCTGTCAATTCACGCATCAGCTTCCGATGAATTAAATCAGGGCCAGAATATTTGGAACGATTTAGCCCTTGCAATACCCCGAAGACTTGTGTCCCCGCTATGCTGAGTTCAGTGAGGCAAGAATCCTCCAAGATATTTGGGACCCGCTCAACTTGAGTTAAATCCTCACGAGAAAGGACCCCAGTATACTGTTTACTAAGTATACAAGTTTTATCATGGTATGCCCACTGGTCCCGTCCGCTCGTAGTAAAGCCGGTATAGACGAGTTTGTACCGATGTGTCTTTGTACGTAAGTAAAGAATTTCTTTAAATTTGTTACGGCTGCGCCAGCCAAACCCACCTCGTACTAAATATGAAGAGTACTAAGAGATTGCTTACATTTATTCCTAACCACTCGTCAGCTTTCGTGGGTGCTGTTTGATGAAGCCACTTGGTAAGTTCGCCAGCACTTAGGGCGCTTCTTGAGCAGGTATTTTCCTGTATGGTCTATCCAAAGAGGCTGCGCCCGTGTCACCCGGCTCTTGCTAAGTTGGATGTGGGAAGCAGAGATCTCGGTGAGGTATGCCTTAAATTTCCCTTGGGCTATCCAACGGTGTCAGCCACAGTGCTCGCGCAACGCGAAATTAAAGGCTTTTCTCGCATTGCGTAAAAGCTGCCGGCCAAAGATGTAGACATGCCTCAGTCGTGGCTGGATGACACTTAGCGTACGTTGAAAGTATTTTCAGACATGGTCAATGGCTCCTAGAAGACGGCCGTAGACAACACTTACGAAATCGTTTGATGTCGAAAATATAAGCTAAAGGTAGACGGATGTTGGTTGCTCATATATCTGGTCGGGAGGTCCACGAACTGATGCAGACAGTTGCAAATTAGCTCGAGGTGATCTGAACCGAGAGTGCCTACCGCCTAACTGCTAGATAGTTTAGCCCAGCAGACTTCAGGGAGGTTGAAGTCACCCAGTATTGGACACCTATTGGCAGTCTGATTACGAATAAATCCAATAACCTCTCCGGGGATACTTAAAGGAGTTCGATATACCACTACAACTGTAAACTGAGTAGGGCTTCATCGTTTTGCTCCGGCGACTTGAAAACACAGATCTCTAACACATCAAGTTGACAACTCACCTAAAGAGCGACGCCCTCACCTTGGCGGCCAACAAAGCGATCACATCTAAGCAGTGGGTAGTCAGGTAGACACACTTCACGTCTGTGATATCGGGGGACAACCGCGTTTCGGTGATACCAAATTAGGACAAGGTTTGCTAGAAGTAGACCCAACTCGTCTAAAATGTTCATTAGGCTATGCCTATTACTAAGCACTACCCGAGAGAACTCGGCCTGACCAGCCCTATGTCGTAGGATACCGGGAGAGGTTGTGATAGGGTAGCAGTTGACTACAAATTTCGTGGCTGGGTTTATGGTAAGTGGTCCATATTCCAGTATTGGACGAAGGCACGAGAAAAACAGGAGCCTGAAGTTCTGCCGTGTCAATTTGTAAGCCAACCCTTTTATGGCACAAAGCATCCTGTTGGCAGCTGCTACCTTCCGCAACGTGTTCTGGGTTTTGCTTGGGTCTGGAAAAATAAGTACACCCAAATCCTCCTCAGTAATCACATTCTTCGGCAAAAAGCCGTCGATGTTGCAAACACCGAAAGGTACTTGACCACTGGTCGGGCGAACTCGGCACTTATGACGATTGATAAGCCTTTGCCAGTTGACAGACCAACCGTGCAGCAGCTCGAGCATCAATTGCAAGTTATCAACATCTTCAAGCCTGGATACTTTGAGTTCGTTGAGTTGTAGAGAGCAGGAGGGAATCCTTTGTCAAAGCCATCGATTCCGTATCATACTGGGTTTGACGCGTGCCGTTGCATTACGACGTTCCTTGAGGGTTCGTCGCAATTGCAGTGACAGCCGCCAGATTCCAGCACTCTCAGCGAAGGTTTGTCTAGCAGCCCCTGAAAGCTATCCTCGGATGGCGCGTTTGCAATTTCTTGCAATAGACTATTCCAATCATCCTCCACTCTAGCGGATAGTGCAACGTCCATGCGTATTCTGTCTTCTTTGCTTAGATAGTTTCCATGTGGCACAGTCAGGGTTGGGCCGGAAGAATTGTGGTAACACACTTCCAAGTTCCCCTCGGTGGATGCGCCTAGGGAAGATGAGATCAACCCGGCGACGGCGAAGCTCGGAAAAGAACAGTTCTAGCTGCTGAAGTCGCATGGGGTACGGGAGATCACGAAGCCACAGAACAGCTTTCTATGCACGTTTCTGAACCTTTTTCAGCAGAGCGCATTCAAACTTTCATAGCTAACGGATAGCTGCTAGGCCATAATCTACGACTGGACGGACGTACGAAGTGAAGATATGTCAAATAATCTCATTAGTCATTCGAGCAAACGATCTTCTTAAGGCACTCACCGGTCTCCTTCCAGCGACCACCTTCTTCAACGTGTCCTGCGTCGTTCTATGGTCAGAAGTCAGGATAACCCCGAGATCCCTCGTGGGTAGTATTCCTGAGGAGAAGCCCCCAATGTGTTGTGCACCGTATGGTTCAGTGCTACCCATTGGGAGAACAGCGCATTTATCTCGGTTTACTGGTAGTTCCCACTTGATGGACCATTCACGCAGCTGTTCTAGAGCACCTTATAATCTGTCCCATCCTCAAGCCTGGACACTGTTGACCATAACTTGAGGTCAATGGCTTAGATTAAGCAGTCGGTTTGAAGTGCAGTCGGCAGATTGTTAAGGTACAGTTAAAAGAGCTCTGGTCTAAGCACTGATTTTTGGAGAATTCCACTAGTCATAGGCACTGGAACAGAGAGAGTTGGGTTCACTTGCACGCGCATTTTCCTACCTCTTAAGAACTCGGAAATCCAGGAGGGAAAATTTCCTTTAATGCCAATTCCCTGGAGTTTATCTAGCATTCGTACGTGTGGAACCTTATCAAAGGCTTTGTTAAGTAAATGAATATTAGGTCAACTTGTTTTCGGTCACCTGTGGTCTCTGCCCATGTTTCCCTGGCGAGGAGTAAGTTAGTGATGCATGGGCGTGCTCTCCGGAAGCCATGTAAAGCAGGTGAGATGCGGTTTAGATTCACACAGTATAGCTGGATTGCGCAGTTGCTTATTTGTTCCATGGTTTTGCATACGACTAATGTCGAGCATATTGGCCGGTAGTTAGCTGGGTCCTGCTGTTTTCCCCTTTGTATTTGGGCATGACGGGCTCGGTTTCCAGCCTGTGGGTAGTCAGCCGCTTTCGACGGGTTGCAGAAACACTCGTCAGAGTGGGGCGGCAATGAAATCAGCTATTGTTTTGAGGAAGCTGGGATGTACTCAGTCCGGGTCTAGGAAGGAGTTTGGGTCCAGTTCGGGGAGTAGCTTAGTGACTACTTCGGGGTTAACTTTTACTTGGTCCATAGAGGAGTAGGGTGCAGACAGCCAGTTGTTCGACAACAGAGACTCCGATGATTAGACAGAGGAATAGTGCGCAGCTAATGGGTTTGCTTTATCATCCTCGCCGTAGAGCAGCGTACCTTCCTTAAAAGAGGATAGAGCGGGAATTCCATTACCCTTCTAGGCAGTTTGCTTTAAGTAGGCAAAATGTTTCTTGGGACGGTTTTGTGATTCCATAGCCAATCCATGTTATTATTACAGTCGGTTTTCTCGTTTTCTCAGAGTGCATAGGTTTCTGACAGTTTTGTACTCTAATTAGCTTGAGGTCAGTCCTGCGCTCTTGAAATGGTCCCGTAGTTTCCGCCGTTTCCTAGTTGGGGACCATAATGTTTATCAATCCATGAGAGTCCTTTGGATGGTGATCTGCTTTTGCAGTTTGGAAAAAGCTGTTCAATGAACCGCGTCATTACAGGTCGTAGGTCTTCGCATGCGCCATAAAGCTCGAAGGGTTGGGGAATACTCCAGTCGATGTTACTTACGGCCGTTCTTAAGCTGGGCTTATCAGTGCGCCAGACATTTCAACGCAGTGTACCCTGCTCGTGGATTGTGTGGTGTCCTATCCACGAAAAGGAGACTGTGCAGTGATCGCTCTTTCCAATAGGTTGGAGGATCCTTATACCCGAGACATCCTATGGGGCCGAGGTGAGAACCAGTTAGAGAACGTTTGGTGTTTGACCAGGGACCATCCGTGTTGGTATCAAAACGCTGTGTCCCGTTGCACACGTGAACGGTATCGAGGGGAGCAACTTCAAAAGAGTCGGGTGGGAGACTACTGTGAGGAAGGGTCCAGATTATATCGGGGCGTTGAAGTCAACCATAAGGAGACAGTTTGTTCCTCTGCCGTGGGTTCGCACGAAGCGTACTAGGTGCGAGCCAGGTCCTGCAGGGTCTCCGCAGACCACTACGACCATCAGCGATTGGTATCCATCATGAATACGACACCAGAGCATTTCCCACCCATCGTCCTTGTTACAATCTGGTTCGACTATGTGCGCCTTGAGGCAGTTCTTTGCGTAAAGGATTACTCCGCCTCCAGACCATACACCAAAGCGATCGCATCGAAGTAACTTGTATCCTGAAACATAAACCACCGCGTCAGGTGTATTAGATTACTGCCAGGTTTCCGTGAACGCCATTAGGTCCGTCTGCTGTTCAGAGCTAAGGAGTGCAATTGCATGTAGCTCATTTCTGAGTAGGCGTACATGCACGCGTAACACCCGTAGGCAGTTCCTTACGTTTCAGATCCTGGAAGAAAGAGGATTAGTCTCCATCAAGCTCTCTGAGTTTCTGACTACTTGAAAATCCACTTGATGTAGATCTGCCTCTTCATTTGCTCCTCCGGTTCGCAGCTCGCGCACCGCTTGCATTATTTGGTCTCGGTCCTCTGGGGAGAGGTATTTCAGAACGAAGAATGTTTCTCCCTCGCAGCGTGGGGTCCTTCTCAGGATGCGTTGGCATTCTTGTTCATCCTGACAAACGATTTTCAGAGGAGGAAACTTGGCTGAGTCCTCTTGTTTTCCGCCAAGGTGAAAACAGTGGTTAGGTTATCGCTTGCTCACTGTCATCAAACAAGATGGAGATCATACGTTTAAGGAAGGCATGGTCGTCGATTATCCTTTCATCTGGAGTGTCTGTTGGATTTTGGGATGTTTGTGATTATCAGGCAGCAGTCGCTAGCGGGCTGCTTGTCTCTTTCCGGTGATACTGGCTTTGGTCTCATCTCCTTTCTCTGACCAGTTCCTCAAGCAGCGCTACTATATTTAGGACAAGCTTTAATTCCCCGTTTTTGGTGTTTGGTTCTATCTTGGGCCGTGAGGAGAGCTGCTTTGAGGCTTTGTTCTCAGCTATGGTTGTCCTCGCGTTTGCTGAGGTGCTAGCGCTCGCGGCAGCGGCATAGGACTTGGGCTTAGGCATCAGCGCATTTTCGTTCTCCCCGAGCAGCGTTGTTGAGTCCAGCGTAGTGAAGGAAGCCCGGCTTCGTTTCTCATTGGTGTAGAATACCCGGACGAGGGCAGACACACGGCTGAGAGAGGCGTCTCTGTCCGAGTTGGAGACGGCTTGCTTGAAAGCAGTAAGTAGGTGGAGAGGGTTCGTCAGAAGTTGCTTGTCGCTGACCAAGGTTGGACATGAATCCCAGCGAAGGTTGACGCCTTTGAAGCTAGTGCACGGAAAACTTTGGTAAAGATCAGTATCAACGTTACAGCAACCTACATACATCCATCTGTCTCAGAGCGCGCGTTAAACGGCCTTTGAACATAAGGTGACAATCTCCTACAATCCACGCAATTGGATGTCGTATCTTCAACAAGACAACTTTGACTCCGGGACCGTTGAGTCCGCCAATCGCGGGCTATGGTATACGGGCTGTTGCTTATCAGCACCACTGGTTTTTGAGTTCCATAAATGTATGGGTTTTAACGGGGAAGTTTGTTGCGAAAGATGTTTATAATGAGGTCAGAAACTCCAAAAAGCTGAAAACTGGGCTGTACGGTGCCTCACATTTCTTGTTTATTTATCCCTTACATGCTGTGTTGTCTTAGGCATTTTTAACTGTAATCCCCTAACTTTTGTGCTAGCATTCCCTGGCTCTATCCAGCTTGGTACTATTATCTTAGCACCCTAGCTGCTGCCGTTAGGTCTCATGTTCTGATATCCTCAGCTGTGCGCTGCCCTTCCGTCAATTAACCTTTCTTATCTTCTTAGTTCATCACTCCTCTCATCTGGTCAGCACACAGACGCCCGTTAGCTTCTCATTTATGGGTGTTCATTTCTCATTTACGTGCTGCTATGTTTGCGACACTAACCCTTGTAGGTGTCCAACAGACTCACTGGCTTTTCCTGGCTCGGCATACGCTAATACTATTTTCTTAGCACCCTAGAATAACTGGTTGCTCTGCGCGATGCTACGTATACATTTGTTCCGCAGGTTCGCTTCCCTTTAACTGATCTTTATCTCTTCACTTCTATCAATCAATCCTACCTCACCTAGTGTTCTGTGTCCGTATTTGCAGCAATGGTTTCGACAATTACTTTGTAGGAGGTAAGCCTTCTAACTAGCTTTTCCCATCTTAGTCGGCCATAGCACAATACTCTTAATACTCTCGTGTCGTCCTTCTGGCTTGATCCCCAGAAGAAGTTTACTCAGTGCTTGAGTCCTATCTATCCGCTGACCTACCAGCACTTGACCTGTGAACCTCTTTCGTCGCAAGCCATCCATACCTTCACTTACTTATTCTGCCCTCCCTATCAAAGTAGGTTGGCTACAAGCTGTTCGTCCATCATACAAACGCCGCTGGTGTTTGAATTCGGCTTTCTGTCTTTCCACGCAACAGTTGCGTCATAGAGAGCCGCTACTGCGTTTTTTGCTCAATGGCGCAACGCTCTGTATCCTATGTAGAGGGTTGCAACCAACCTGTACAACGCTTGCTCTCGTAGAACGTTCAGAAACGCTTCCAGCACAATCATTGTTGCACAATGTACATCGTTTGTCTCCACTAAATATTATACCATAGGACTCAAACAATGTTTGTTCCCACGCCTGTTATTTGTGGCCTTGTGTTCTCTCACCTTCCCTTTTTTCGATATCCGGAACCTCTTGGGTGTCTGGGATTGGACCGAGTTTTTCCCAGGACAGGGCCTAACCCACAAAGACCTACAAAGAACACAGCTGTACAACAAGTGTATACCACTGCACTCACTACCACGACCGTTGACCAGTATGGTAGCTGGACACAATGCCTTCACACTCCTGAAATATACATAAACCTTAAAAATCCAGACACGAGAAACTGACATTTCGCTCACCTGGACACTCACAAAGTCGACTCTTCATGAAGCTCTCACCCTCTATGGGCTTCAGCGATTATGACGGCCCTGACCATAGATACCTGAGCAACTAACAGAGGAAATCGGAAGTCAAATGACTGCGGATAACCGAGGGTGAAAGCATTCGGCAAGCCGCTCTGCCGGTTTCACATTAGTTTCCAAACGGATTGCTGACAGTGTTCAAGGAAGTGGTGGGTTTTCGCCTGGCAAGCGCTCTCCACATAAAAAGCCACAAATGTCCGTTAACCAACATTGCGACGTGGCGGACGTGACTCGCCACTGAATAAAACCAATGCCTGCAACTACATCCTGGCAAGTCGAGTAGAACCATACTATAATATTTTCCTGACACTTTCAAGAGTTAGATAACCCCTGACTATAAGTATCATTTTCACTACACAAGTAAAGCCCAGGCTGTTTCCACTATGCGCGCTAGAACCCATCGAGACGTCATGCATTGACGACTTTATTCCTCATGATTGATTTCTTAATTCCCAAAGCCTGCACAACTTTCGGCTCACTGCCCATTATATACATAGCAACATGTTTGTTGCGAAAAATAATTGCATGTAAACGTTGATCATGCCTGGTTTGGTATGTTTTGACAAATTTCAGCATATACTATTTATTTATTTACTTAATTACTACATGAAAGCAAGCAAGTGGTTAAAATGAAAACAGAATTTAAAAAGGTAGCTTAGGCATGACCGCGCTGTCTCCGTACAATGAACGCAGTGGCGGCGTATATGGCAAATATGCCAAGATATACCAGCATCCATGTATAGAATTTGACATTTAGGTAGAGATTGATTTGCAGTGGAGTTAACCCGCGGAAGTCGTAACCGCTTAATGGAAATAATGAATAGATTCCTTATTAATCGTTAGATAATTGTCCGTGTGCGGGTAAACATGTCCCGTGCTCTGAAAAAAATATATATATTGATATATACATCTATTATGTTTAGGCCCATGTACGTATGTATACGTAGATTAAGGAAGGTAGTAAGTAATTAATGTATGTTCATAAGTAAGGAAAGAATACGTAGATTAATGTTCGTGTGATAGCCTCTCTACTCCCGCATGTTTGATGAATAATACATGTAAAATTGGTGATTGAAGAGGTTTTGGCAATATTATGTTGCCGGAAAAAAATGTGTTTAATTACAAATGGTTTAGTGGTATAAAATTGAGGACTCAGAGAAACGTTATAGTTACTAGTGGAGATTGCAGCTGTTTGTTATTGTAATCATCATCCTATTCCTGCTAGGCGCGCCGAAGGGAATGGTTTTGTTTCACGCAAGGGAAGATGATTTGGCAAGACGTAATGGTATGTAAGCACCGGAGCTCAAGAGGTTTTGGAGAAAGAGGGGGAATTTAAACATTTAAGTTCGTTTAAAAATATTGCGTCAGGAATGGAAAGGGTTAATTTGTTTTATGCAGAGAAATAGTGAAGCTGGAATACAGAAAAGGCTACCGTAATAGACAAGTAAGACGTAGTGCTCAGTGTTCATTAAACTTAACTGAAAATGCAACTATTTGTACGTTACTTGCTCGTTTTGCATTGTATTTATAAATTAACTCTGCTGGATAGGTTACCAAGACCTACTCATATGGATGTGTGTATTACGAGCAACGGATTGTCAGTAGAATGAGTAGCGATGCACATGACCACGTTTTACCGAGATACGCCGTGCGTTTGTAAAGTGGTATATTATTGTATCAAGTGAGCAGGGGGACGCTCAAACCGTATGCAAATATTCTCGTCTTAGTGTGGAGCGTTACGGACGCTCATCACCCACCAAGCGTGGATAATAAAAAATGGTTCCTCAAGTAATATTACGGGACGAAAGGAGGGCGTTACGAGGTAAACTTTCCAAATGCTGAGTGAAATAGGGAAACAAGGTTTACGAAGGATGTACGGCTACGGCGGCATGTTCATAGTTAAAGATAGCTGCATAACGTAAACGTACCACGCTCTTAATGGGTGAGCATGTTGTTTGCGTTCATCGCAGTGTTGCGTCACAGGTCGTGATGTAGGAATTGGCCAACATATTGTCTGCATATTACGGAATCACCCACAAAACCCGAGAGATTTTAGTTCGCTGCTAGAAAGTGCAGAGTATGCAGGTTACCCATGCGACCTGGGACGACAAGACACAGTGACAGAGGGTGACTCTGTAAAGGGCCGTTGCTCCGTGCTCTAAGGAACGTCAAACGTAGACGAATCCGGAAATGGAAGCCAGAACGCACGCGGTGCTATGGCAAGAGACGGGATCTTTACTACGTCACAGGTGACCAAGAGCGGTAATGATGACGGCAGATTGCGGCGCGTGTGTACTGCGTCTCTGAAAAGAAAGTCATCATTTAAGTTGGATGTTACATTTTGCTCGCATTCACTAAGGCCTCAAATAGTGGTACCAGTCTGCGCTAGGCGGACCAGGGGCAGCGGTAACCTTGACGGTGGGGGCGGCGGATATGTACTTTGGCTATAAAGGGGAGATCATCATTGAGATGTAACGTTACCTATGTACATGTATCACTGGTGAGCGCGCAAATGGGACCAGTACGAGGAGAAACAGACAGTGGCAGGGTTCAATTGGACGGCGGCGCATGTTATTTATGCTGCGAAATGGCTGTCATTAATGTAATGAAAAGATACCTGGAAGTTGGTTAAAAAGATGCATCATATTGCGGAGCCGATACGTTTGAGGAGACGCATTGGCGGGGTTATGTAGGACCTCGAAGGGCGATGGGAATCAATATGGCTCTGAAAGAGAAGTGCTCATGGAAATCCAATGGTACCTGCGGCAACAGGTCGATAATGAGTTACATGCCGGTGGCAGTATGTAGGAAGAGGCGCAGTTTCAAAAGTAATTAAGACGGCGAAGGTAAGTGCTCATGGAAATCCAATGGTACCTGTGGCTATGAATCGGTGACGCATTACATGCCAGGGGCAGTATATGGGAGGAGGCACGTAGGCATCCTTCACTAATATGACAAACGGCGTCGCCTATCACTCTGGCTTTGGAAGAGATAAGTGAAATACAATGGTACCTGTGACCATGCATCAATAATGCATTACACTCCAGAGGCAGTAGTTGGGTGGAAGCGCGTTGGCATCTTTCACAATTATGGTAAACTGTGACGCACAGCACTGTAGCTCTGAAAGAGAAGTTACCATGAAAATGCTATGCTACCTGTGGCTATGAAGCAATAATGCATTAAATGCCGGTGGCAGTAATTGGGAGAAAGCACGGTTGCATGGTCAATTACCATGGCAAAGGGCGACGGTATGGACAGGGAACATCGGCAAGCAGTTTCCTGAAGCACGTAGCTTAGAGAGATTAGGCCAATTCTCACTAACATACAGCATGAGGGTCCTCATTGAGGGCTTTTATACACGGACTTTACCTGCCCCGTCACTCACTTCTGTCGCCAAATGAGCCACAGGTTCGAGAGGGCAGCTGTGACTTTTGAAATGCGTCAGTTGACGTCAGCATTTATGCGCGTTTTGTTCGTCTGCAATAGGTATGGCGCTGCTTACCACGTGAAGTGCACAGCGATTCAAGTGGAAACCAAAGAAACCTGCGAAGGTTAATGCTTGCAGAAAGACAATTCTTACAGACTTGTCAATCAATGTTGCGGTTCCGTGAAGCAACTGGGTTACGTTCACACTTACCGATGGTAAGGGAAATCTAAAGGGAAAACTTGACGAGCCAACGCGTTTGATTTACCGTACTTTGCAACTCTATGGAAATGCAACGTAATGTACATCACATTTAACCTACCCGCAGCGGTGCAAACGTGTGTATGCCGGCACATCATGGTTTGCTCCACACCCTTGCTGAAATCAACGCGTGCATACGTCGCAACTTATCCAATCCACTTGCTAGGAGCTCGGCGAGTCCTCTTCCTGCCTACACAGTGCACAAACCACGCTGTCCGCATCTTCACCAGCCGTCGCCCTTCTTGTACGCCGGTGAAGTGCTGAGGTGCTTGTTTTCAGGATGCGGAATTTCAATTGCCCTGATATCCTGCCGGTACGCTCAATCGCCACCACACGAGGTTCCGTAGGGGAATTCCGTTTGTGACGCCTGCCGTAATTGTCAATTCCCCTAGAAACACCAGCCCCTACCTCGCCAGCGGGACCCCTTAGTTAACGCCGGTCTCCGATGCACACCTCCTGGACGAAACAACGTTGCGGAACTCAACGGGGGCACCGGCATCTGGGGACGACGCATCCACTCGTCGGAATATGGGCAAGTTATCCCACGATGACCGTAGCCATTGTTTCACATTGGATGGTCGGGCGAACGATTCCAACTTATTATTACTAGCTAGGATCCTACGAATGCAGCCATAACGCCCATTGTTCTGTGGATCTCCATTGTGCCCATACTCTACCAATGTTCCTCGAAGTCACCAAACATATCACGAGTGATGCGAAAATTTCCGGCGCGACCATTAACTCCTTCACTAAGGGATCGCATCTGCGTGAACCGCACCGCTGCCTCCCTGTGCCCCAAGAGGGCCGGCGCTCCTACACTTCCCCTGGCATCACCCTACTGCATCCACGAAGTATCACCTCATCGTCGTTTGTGTGTAGTCTGACGTGGACAATGTGAGCACAAGGAATGCGTTACTGATGATTAAATCAACATCCGCGTGCGCTGTCATTCTCCATGACCACACGCTAAATGCCAATGCGTTCGTCATGCATTGGCTAATACCAGCCGTACGGTTCACACTGCGGATGCAAACGCTAAGACTGTGCCACAAGTACTGCTGCCGGGCGTACGCAAACGTCTGCCTCAAACGCACCTACTCACTGCCTACGCGCTGCTCAAACTGGAACATGCCAAGCTTATCGCTTGCGTGGACGGTTTCCCTCTCATCCAAAATCCAACTGCAACGTTGCACTATCACTTGAAACAGATACAGTAGAGCGGACCGCTCACTCAGTTGCTTTCAACTGCTTATCTTTATTCCCAACGCCATTAAAGATGTCGTACCCAAACGACACTAGGTGGTCCAGCAAATGGGTTGCCCAGCTAAGCCACTATGAGATCCAAGTGCGACGGAGGTATTGAAAGTCTTCGGCGCTGCGCACCGATATACTCTCCATAAGACGTTGATAGTGCGCACAATCGCGTGTACACAACAGCGACCGCAGCAAGTTTAACAGAGCCCTTGTATCCTTCGTGTTGCCAAAGGGAAGGTGAGAGCAACGCCGCTGAATGTCGCGCAAAATATGTACCCGGCAGAAAACTATGTTGGCAGTGGGATACGCATCGCGAAACGCATTCAGCTGCGCAGCGCACTTGTCTGTGACCAACGTTCGAGCAGGGCAACTCCAGGGACCAACTACAGCATACTTCTCACTGCCTCATGGTAAGTAACCTCAGGTTCATTGGGCAAAATCGCATAAAAGAAGCTCATATCAAGGCCGCTAACGTCCATAAACATAAAATGCAAAAGGATGTACCCGCCGTAATTGATCTGATATGTGGAGTCCGCCAAAAGTACCTCACCGTATTGGCCCACCAATTCCATCAGACGCGAGGGGACGAAGGATAGGTACCGATCTCACTGCCTTCATGAATAATTTTACATTGAGTATTTCTTCGCAAAGCTGCGTAAACTACGCCACTTACGTGACACAAGCGGTACGATGACGTCGCCGGATGTCATACAAATGGCGCCTCGTTAAACGAATATTATATTGATGAAGCACAAATGCACCATCTGCGTCTGACGAAACGCCTTCATTAGGTTAGGCGCCGTGCTTTCCTGATCCCCTGTAAGCCGCCGACTTTTGGCATACAGCCATGGCTTCCCCAGGTGCAACCGTGCGAATGCCAAAGACAGGCGTTTCCAGTCTCGTAACCTTCCTCGTAAAAACAGCTGAGAACCGAGCTGGACAACTGTGACACCAATACCTAATAAAACATATTCAACAGGCGGCTTCCCAACACTTACCGCTTTCCAGCAACATTAGAGTGCTTGCTATGCACGCACACACCGAATATATCGGTACGGACATTCTTCAGGTAGCACCTGTCTAGTCTTCCTTTGGTAAGCTTTCGCAGTTTTAACGCTCCGACAAATGAACGCTGCCGCCGTTTCCATCTGAAAAGTTGCAGATCCACGTTGCTCGAGGAAAAAGCAAGTTATGGAGTTTCAAGATACGGCTGAAGGTACAAGCGTCACCCACCATAGCTACTTTCGCTAGAAGCGGGAGAACTATTAACCGCCGTAACTCAATTAAACCGTTTATTATACCTAGTACCAATCCACCTCAGCATATTAAAAACGACATTAACATAATAATACACATACACGCGCGTCCCCAGGTCCAAAATTTCCATGTATAATCACATAACCTTGCGTACCACAATCACAGTGTCAAAAGACCATTGCGCGCAATTGGCCGCCTGGACGCACCGGTAGCAGACCCAGCAGCGTACGTTCAAAATAGCGGCGTTTGCTGTTAGTTGGACGGGAATGAAACAAGTGACCCCTAGACCCTGTCATTTTAGTCTGGCGTACCTTTAAAGCGGTGTTTTAGTGTGCTGAAACCTAACAACCACATGCCGCCAATTGGAATGCACGTAGCTACGGCTAACGGAAGGCCACACATTTGGTAAAGCAAATAGAAATAAAATATCAACCCCGTTTGCCCAATATTGCATAGTGCGCGCTTTTTAAGGCCAAAAGGCAAATTTAAGTCGCCTATTTTCGTGGATGCTCTATGTAACTAATTCGCAGTTTTGGAAGCTCTTTTGAGAGCTTAGATTTCCGCAACTTGAACCCTGAAAACAACCATTTATGACAACCCTGTCGGCACGCGAGTCCGTTAGGTATCCATGGGTCCTTCTTTATGCTTCTTATCGGCGCCCTGTCTAGATGTTGTGAAACGCAAAAAGAACACAGACAACATGTGCAGCAAACCGGTTTTGAAAGGCATGCACACTAGTGTCCAATCAATTAGCTGTGCATGCTGCGTTACGAACGTGCCAATACTCAACTCGCGTTACCATGCGCCTACGTAACGATGATGGACCAACCGAGTGTGTAATGCATGCAGCTCTATTTTATTAAACACGCGCAACACTACTGCAATATTAGTAAATAAAGTAGTACTCATTCACTACAACGCATAAAATATGAGCATATTTTTCTGAGCCCATTTATTAAAAACATCTGCAGCTCACTGAGAGTCTCGTCCTGGACTACATAATTAGTCTGCTATTGTGCCAACAGGAGAGGAACGGACTTTAATTGTGGAACGCATTATTAGTATAATAAAATAAGCAACACGGGGTTTGTAAGTTTCGTAGCCGTTGAAACATCATCGCACCCGTAGTTATGAAGATACTTTTACGGCGAATAGTTTGAAAAATCATAGAAAAGTTATGCAGAATTCTGGCACCTATGGATTATCATTCTATCCAAACATATGGACAACGAGCCATCTCATCGAAGCACGCTTTTGGCCAAACGCGGAGAAGCAAACAGATATGAAGATAAATGGCTGTATATTTCCATGGAGGTTCATAACTAGTAGTCTAAATCCTTGTCGGCGCCGTATATTGCATAAAAAGCTTTCTTTGTAACCGTACGTTCGGTCAGCGCAAGTGATCTGCAGAGCGCCATGTGGGACGAATAATTCGTCACCGTGATAGTACGTGTTCACAAGTCTGGAATTGATTTCTGCGAAACGTTGATGGAATATGCCTCCCGTCCGCGCGGGCAGCGAAAACGTGTGCTCTAGAGTGAGTGTTTTGACCCCTTAATGACCAAATGTTTGGCACTCAGCAGTCTAAATGTACATCATATGGACGCCATGTTGGTCACGAAAGCTATTTTCGACGCCCTCTAATATACAGAGATGATATTTTATGGTTAAAAGATCATAAACGTGAAGTGGCAATCTACCTACTAGTTGTAATTTAGCAATGTAGTAGCCATAAAGCTAACCCCTAAATGAGTTTGCATGACAAAAGCTCGTCTAAGCAAAACCCAATACGGATGACTTTTAGTCAAGCAGTATGTTTTACCTGATGGTACCTTATCATATAGCTTCGTGCGCTACTGACGGAGCCTCTATACCACGAACACAATCCTTGGAGTTAAATGCTATAACAACTCACCTGGGTCCTATTATATCGGCACTAACTGTGCCAATGCTGGAGCTGCAATCTTAGGAGCATGAGCCTTGGAGTCATGCGCTAGTACCACCCACCTGGGTCTTAGTACATTGAAACAAACGGTGCCACTGGTGGAGCCTCTATACTACGAGCACTATCCTCGGAGCCTGGTGCACAGTGCCACCGGCCTAGTTTCCACCTCGGCACCAAATATGCCACTGATGGAGCCGCTATCCTAAGGTCACGAGTGTTGAAGCCGTGTGCCATTACAATGCACCTTGGTCCTATTACATTGGGGTCTCTGGTCCTGGAGCAACATTCTCGGAGCCCGGTGCACAGTGCAACCGGAAAACTCTCACTGCCTCATCACCAACTGTGCCAATAATAGCGCCTATATGCTACGAGCACGCACCTGGGGAACGTATGTTAGTAAAACCTACCTGGGTTGGATTACGTTGGCACCAAACATAACGCTAGTCTAGTTAATTGTCAAAAATGCTTCAATCCCGAAAGAGCGCAGCTGCCAGCCAGTGCAAATTTGTCCAGCGCGGCTTGGCACCCCTGAGAGATATCACAGATTTAGGACAATGTCTTTTGCATACTCTAAGTCAAAAAGTGGTTCTCCTGAGGGCAGCTCTCCACCTTACCAGCCACGCCAAAGGAAAAAGAGAAAGAGAAAAGGTCAACTCAGAAGGCCAACCGAAGAAGTAGAAATGTCTAAGCAAGTATAATACTGAGGTATTTGATTCATCAAAAAGTACTGAAAAGTGGTGATCCAGTTAGGGAAAGGAAAGGTGTTGACACCTTAGCCCATCGAGCTGGCTCGCAAAACCCCTGTCTGTGGGTTTCCTAACCACGCGATCTGGAAGCAAATTCCAGCGACCCATAACTTGGCGCGACAGACAACCTAATCATCTCAGGCCGTGGTTTAGCAGCTTCAACGAGTGACCTCGGAGATTAAGCAGCTTGGCGGGACCAAACAGCCAGGACAAGTCTGGTCCGACCTTACCCGTTAATATACGCTAAGTGAGGATTAAGTCTCCTTTAATTCTGCGGTAGTGCATTGAGTACATACCCAAGCAAATCAAATGTTCTGTATACGTTTGTCCCCGTACTCCTTGGACTAATCTTGTGCTCACTCGCAAACCCCTCTCCAGTTCCATTTGGTCCCTTACAAGACAAGGTGGAAAAGCCTGGATACAGTATGCTAAGTGGTGTCGAACAGCTACATAAAGATATTGGCCGTTAGGACACCGAAGGAGCAGTAAATGAATCACATCATACGGAGCCCCCTAAAAGCAGCCTTCCTCCAATTGTTCCCGAAGTAAAGCAATGAGGTTTGGATGATACCGAGATCAACCTAATGAGTGACGACAGAATTTTACTATCATCAACTGCATAGAGCGTGGGGTAGAAACACATCTAATTCGGGGGACCGAAATTTCGGCTGAGTTATAGTCATCAATCATGGGGTTGGGCCAACCCGGAACCCATCCAAGGCAACCGGGAGTGCATCAGAGCCCCAGGGATATCCAAACTATTTCAGAGCCTAAGTATATCAGCAAACAATATCGACGGCACTTCAAGCTCCCGAAGTAGGTCGTTGATATAAATTGCGGAAGAAAAGGCCCTAGAACCCAACCCTGGCGAACGCCACTAAGAACAGCTTCTCTAAACGGGAGGCAACGCCCCACGCCTACACACTGTTCTCTCCCCTCTAAGAAAGCAGACACCCATGCAAGCGCCGCTCCAGATATCTCATACAAGCTCGACGTCAATGAGCCATTGGGGGAGGACAGTATCAAAGCCTTTCGAGAAGTCACAGATAATCACGTCGATAGCGTGACCGTTGTGGACTGCCTTAGGCCAGCTTGCATGGGCTACAAGTAAATTCGTCAGACGTAAAACTCCCTTACGAAGTCCGTGTGATGCGCCACGGAATCACTGACCAACATTTCAAACAACTTAACTGCTACGCTTGGCAAGCTGACAGGCCGGTGATTCGCGGGCCGTGCAATATCATTGCCCTAAAAACTCGGACGGATTGTCGCCCTCCATTCCGAAGGTAAGGCACAGCTCTCGAGCGATATTGTAAATCGGCGACACATTCATGCAGCAGCTTCCGATGAATTGAATCAGGGCCAGAATATTTGGAACGATTTAGCCCTTGCAATACCCCGAAGACTTGTGTCCCCGTTATGCTGAGTTCAGTGAGGCAAGAATCCTCCAAGATATTTGGGACCCGCTCAACTTGAGTTAAATCCTCACGAGAAAGGACCCCAGTATACTGTTTACTAAGTATACAAGTTTTATCATGGTATGCCCACTGGTCCCGTTCGCTCGTAGTAAAGCCGGTATAGACGAGTTTGTACCGATGTGTCTTTGTACGTAAGTAAAGAATTTCTTTAAATTTGTTACGGCTGCGCCAGCCAAACCCACCTCGTACTAAATATGAAGAGTACTAAGAGATTGCTTACATTTATTCCTAACCACTCGTCAGCTTTCGTGGGTGCTGTTTGATGAAGCCACTTGGTAAGTTCGCCAGCACTTAGGGCGCTTCTTGAGCAGGTATTTTCCTGTATGGTCTATCCAAAGAGGCTGCGCCCGTGTCACCCGGCTCTTGCTAAGTTGGATGTGGGAAGCAGAGATCTCGGTGAGGTATGCCTTAAATTTCCCTTGGGCTATCCAACGGTGTCAGCCACAGTGCTCGCGCAACGCGAAATTAAAGGCTTTTCTCGCATTGCGTAAAAGCTGCCGGCCAAAGATGTAGACATGCCTCAGTCGTGGCTGGATGTCACTTAGCGTACGTTGAAAGTATTTTCAGACATGGTCAATGGCTCCTAGAAGACGGCCGTAGACAACACTTACGAAATCGTTTGATGTCGAAAATATAAGCTAAAGGTAGACGGATGTTGGTTGCTCATATATCTGGTCGGGAGGTCCACGAACTGATGCAGACAGTTGCAAATTAGCTCGAGGTGATCTGAACCGAGAGTGCCTACCGCCAAACTGCTAGATAGTTTAGCCCAGCAGACTTCAGGGAGGTTGAAGTCACCCAGTATTGGACACCTATTGGCAGTCTGATTACGAATAAATCCAATAACCTCTCCGGGGATACTTAAAGGAGTTCGATATACCACTGCAACTGTAAACTGAGTAGGGCTTCATCGTTTTGCTCCGGCGACTTGAAAACACAGATCTCTAACACATCAAGTTGACAACTCACCTAAAGAGCGACGCCCTCACCTTGGCGGCCAACAAAGCGATCACATCTAAGCAGTGGGTAGTCAGGTAGACACACTTCACGTCTGTGATATCGGGGGACAACCGCGTTTCGGTGATACCAAATTAGGACAAGGTTTGCTAGAAGTAGACCCAACTCGTCTAAAATGTTCATTAGGCTATGCCTATTACTAAGCACTACCCGAGAGAACTCGGCCTGACCAGCCCTATGTCGTAGGATACCGGGAGAGGTTGTGATAGGGTAGCAGTTGACTACAAATTTCGTGGCTGGGTTTATGGTAAGTGGTCCATATTCCAGTATTGGACGAAGGCACGAGAAAAACAGGAGCCTGAAGTTCTGCCGTGTCAATTTGTAAGCCAACCCTTTTATGGCACAAAGCATCCTGTTGGCAGCTGCTACCTTCCGCAACGTGTTCTGGGTTTTGCTTGGGTCTGGAAAAATAAGTACACCCAAATCCTCCTCAGTAATCACATTCTTCGGCAAAAAGCCGTCGATGTTGCAAACACCGAAAGGTACTTGACCACTGGTCGGGCGAACTCGGCACTTATGACGATTGATAAGCCTTTGCCAGTTGACAGACCAACCGTGCAGCAGCTCGAGCATCAATTGCAAGTTATCAACATCTTCAAGCCTGGATACTTTGAGTTCGTTGAGTTGTAGAGAGCAGGAGGGAATCCTTTGTCAAAGCCATCGATTCCGTATCATACTGGGTTTGACGCGTGCCGTTGCATTACGACGTTCCTTGAGGGTTCGTCGCAATTGCAGTGACAGCCGCCAGATTCCAGCACTCTCAGCGAAGGTTTGGCTAGCAGCCCTGAGAGCTTTGCTCGGATGGCTCGTTTGCAATTTCTTGCAATAGACTATTCCAATCATCCTCCACTCTAGCGGATAGTGCAACGTCCATGCGTATTCTGTCTTCTTTGCTTAGATAGTTTCCATGTGGCACAGTCAGGGTTGGGCCGGAAGAATTGTGGTAACACACTTCCAAGTTCCCCTCGGTGGATGCGCCTAGGGAAGATGAGATCAACCCGGCGACGGCGAAGCTCGAAAAAGAACAGTTCTAGCTGCTGAAGTCGCATGGGGTACGGGAGATCACGAAGCCACAGAACAGCTTTCTATGCACGTTTCTGAACCTTTTTCAGCAGAGCGCATTCAAACTTTGATAGCTAACGGATAGCTGCTAGGCCATAATCTACGACTGGACGGACGTACGAAGTGAAGATATGTCAAATAATCTCATTAGTCATTCGAGCAAACGATCTTCTTAAGGCACTCACCGGTCTCCTTCCAGCGACCACCTTCTTCAACGTGTCCTGCGTCGTTCTATGGTCAGAAGTCAGGATAACCCCGAGATCCCTCGTGGGTAGTATTCCTGAGGAGAAGCCCCCAATGTGTTGTGCACCGTATGGTTCAGTGCTACCCATTGGGAGAACAGCGCATTTATCTCGGTTTACTGGTAGTTCCCACTTGATGGACCATTCACGCAGCTGTTCTAGAGCACCTTATAATCTGTCCCATCCTCAAGCCTGGACACTGTTGACCATAACTTGAGGTCAATGGCTTAGATTAAGCAGTCGGTTTGAAGTGCAGTCGGCAGATTGTTAAGGTACAGTTAAAAGAGCTCTGGTCTAAGCACTGATCTTTGGAGAATTCCACTAGTCATAGGCACTGGAACAGAGAGAGTTGGGTTCACTTGCACGCGCATTGTCCTACCTCTTATGGACTCGGAAATCCAGGAGGGAAAATTTCCTTTAATGCCAATTCCCTGGAGTTTATCTAGCATTCGTACGTGTGGAACCTTATCAAAGGCTTTGTTAAGTAAATGAATATTAGGTCAACTTGTTTTCGGTCACCTGTGGTCTCTGCCCATGTTTCCCTGGCGAGGAGTAAGTTAGTGATGCATGGGCGTGCTCTCCGGAAGCCGTGTTAAGCAGTTGAGATGCGGTTTAGATTCACACAGTATAGCTGGATTGCGCAGTTGCTTATTTGTTCCATGGTTTTGCATACGACTAATGTCGAGCATATTGGCCGGTAGTTAGCTGGGTCCTGCTGTTTTCCCCTTTGTATTTGGGCATGACGGGCTCGGTTTCCAGCCTGTGGGTAGTCAGCCGACTTCGACGGGTTGCAGAAACACTCGTCAGAGTGAAGCAGCAATGCACTCAGCTATTGTTGTGAGGAAGCTGGGATGTAATCAGTCCGGGTCTAGGAAGGAGTTTGGGTCCAGTTCGGGGAGTAGCTTCGTGACTACTTCGGGGTACCCTTGTTGGAGCTTCAGCTTATCCTGCTATTTTTAGCTTATTTTTCTTCGCACAGGGAAGATACTAGCCACAATTATGTGAATCTAACCACATCATACAAAAGCTATTGATGTGTATACAATCAATGAACAACTTACGTTGCATTCTGGCTTATACCATCTAGCCAACCACCACCTGTGTTTTCCCCGTGTAATCTTTCTGCCCTACTGTCGTAGAGTATTTCGGGAGCATCCCAAAGTATATCATTGGGATACCAACAAGATTTTATTTCTAACATCCAGTAAGAACGACGGGATATGGCTATTTTCGGACTTCGCACCTAAGCAGCGCTCCTACAAATTGGAAACCCCGACGTGAGTTCGTTCTATCGGATTCGGATTCGATCATCCGGTGAGTCGTGTCCATTTTCGTCTTTCTTGTTATTGTTTTCATGTACGCGAATATGCTCGAGCAACAAACTGGGGAGATTAACACCCGATCTACTAGCTGTTTAGCAACATTTCGGATACAATATCCCCAGCTTTGGTTTTTCAGTCCGAGTAATTTTTTGAAATTAATCGCATACATAGGGAGGTCTTAAAAGTTCATTATGTGATCTCTAAGCTCCCACCTGAATTATTACTCCTGGCACAGGATATCCTCAAGACAGGCCTTACATACCAGCTATTAAGGGACATTTTAATTCGCGAGCTTAGCCTTAGTGAGCGTAAGAGTGTGCAACGTCTACTTATAGAAGAACCGTTAGGCGATCGCACTCCTACGCAACTACTGCGAGCCATGCAAGCTCTGGTAGTTGACAGCCCTCCAGCAAATACCATCTTTAGGCAGTTATTTTTGCAACGGCTCCCTACACACGTACAACAAATAGTGGCTAACGCTCATCAGGATACCGGCTTGAAAGACCTAGCCCTTATGGCTGATAAAATAATGGAAATACAAGCGCCTACGATCTCAATTTCTTCGCCTCCTATAACTGACGACTCGCATGTAAAAGCTGTGCACTCCCTGCAGCAGCAACTGGCCTCCATCTCCATCACCCATCGAAACCGTAATTCTCGGTCAGGCCAGCGACGTATTCGCAGCGCTAGTCGTTCACGTGGCATTTGTTGGTATCACCGTAGGTTCCGTAACAAAGCTCTGAAATGCCTAAAGCCGTGTCGATTTTCCATTTCGGGAAACGAACAAGCCAGCTCGTAAAGGCGACGACGCAAGCTGGCATATGCGAGCCAGGTTGCCTCCTTTACCTGCGAGACGTAAGAGCTGGCATGCGATTCCTCGTAGACACTGGTGCCCAATTCAGTGTGGTTCCTCCACGTACGGAGGACTTAAGGCACTGCTCTATATACAGCCTGCAGGCGGTAGATGGCACGCCTATCCGAAGCTATGAAGAACGGTCCATCGCGCTGAACCTTGGTCTCCGTAGGCCTTTTCCTTGGATTTTCATTGTAGCCAAAGTGCCCACTGCCATTCTAGGCCTCGATTTTTTCAGGCATCATGGCATTATTGTCGATCGCAGGTGCTGCCAAATCATTGATGGCCTAACGCAAATATCTCGGGCTGGTTTTAAAGGGTCCATTATGTCTATGAGTCCGCAGCTTGCCCCACCACGCGCCACTCCAAAGTACTTGGATTTGTTACGAGAGTTTAACAGCTTAACAAAGCCTGGATACCAACCCGGTGACGTCAAACATGAGATCGTACATAGGATAACGACAACAGATAGTCCAGTCTACCATCGTCCGCGGCGTTTAGCGCCCGATAAACTTTCCGTAGCGAAGGCTGAATTCGACCATATGCTACAATTGGGCATAATACGTCCATCCAGCAGTACATGGGCATCGCCCCTATATATGGTCCCGAAAAACTAGCCTGGGGATTGGAGACCTTGTGGGGATTATCGGGGACTAAACGCTATCACCGTCCCAGACGGGTATCTCATTCCGCATCTCCAGGATTTCTCTTCCTCGCTATACGGAAAACACGTGTTCAGTAAAATAGATTTAGCAAAAGCATATTACCAAATTCCTGTCCATCCTCAGGATGTACATAAGACTACCGTTACTACACCTTTTGGCTTATGTGAGTTCTTGCGGATGCCATTTGGTCTCCGCAATGCAGCTCAAACATTTCAGCGTTTTATGGATCAGGTTGTTCTTGAGCCCGATTTTGTTTTCGTCTACGTTGACGATGTCTTGGTTGCAAGTTATAACCATGACGAAAGCTTGCGTCATCTGCGACAACCGTTCGAGCGATTTGCGCATTATGGGGTGGTTATCAATGCCACTAAGAGTCAGTTTGGTGTTTATACGGTAGATTTTCTTGGTCAGCGTGTTTTCTCCGCCGTAATTACACCCCTACCCGACAGAGTGACAACCATCACTGAATACCCTATCCCCGATTCCATCAAAAAGTTACGTCGGTTTGTAGGCATGGTTAACTTCTACAGACGTTTCATCCCACACTGTTCTGAGTTAGCCTAGCCACTTACCGAGCTACTCAAGTTAGATGCCAAATCATTCAGCTTCACGGAATCAGCTAAGCGGGCATTCAGTTATTTCAAACATCAGTTAGCAACTGCCACGCTCCACGTGCATCTTGATCCTAAGGCTCCGTTGCAGTTACCGGTGAACGCTTCAGATGCAGCAGTAGGTGGTGTGCTCCAACAGCGACAGGGAGGTGAATTGTATCCAGTTGCCTTTTTCTCTAAGAAACTGCAGCCTGCAGAGCGACGTTATAGTACGTTCAGCAGAGAACTCCTAGCTATTTATCTCAATGTGCGTTATTTCCGACATTACTTGGAAGGGCGTACATTCACGAGCCGCTAACGTATGTACTTTGTTCTGCTTCTGATCGACTTTCCCCACGAGAAACTAGACAACTAGATTATATCTCCCAATTTACCCCCGACATTCTGCATTTGTCCGGTGTGAACAACACCGTAGCAGATGTCCTATCACGGGCGAAAATCAATACCCTCCTTGAGCATTCCCCCATTGATCTTCAAGAAATAGCCACAACACAGCATCAGGATAATCAGTTTCTTCAACAACTGCGCGAAACCAATCTACAGGCGAAACTCATCCAGCTGCCTGATAGTTCGGATGTGCTGACGTGTGACGTTTCTACAGGAAAGCCACGACCTGTAGTTCCATCAACCTATCGGCGAATCATTTTTGATTCATTACATGGTCTATCAGATCCAGGCATCCGTACAACGCGCAAACTCATTTCCGATCGTTTTGTGTGGCCGGCACTGAACAAAGACGTGCAGACCATGGTGACGATTTGTCTCCAATGTCAGCGTTCAAAAGTGCACCGTCATACACAGGCACCACTTGGCGAGTTCACCGTTCCCGATGCTCCTTTCAGTCACGTGCACATCGACACCGTCGGTCCGCTGCCGCAGTCGAGTGGATTTAAGTACCTACTTACTTGTATTGATCGTTACACTCGTTGGCCCGTGGCGGTACCCACCGCGGACATTTCCGCAGAGACGGTAGCACGTCACTTTGTGGCTCATTGGATCGCACATTAGGGTGTACCATCCACCATAACAACGGATCGCGGTGCGCAATTTGAATCAACCCTCTTTCGAGATCTCACTAATATCCACGGAGCTAAGCAAATAAGGACAACTGCGTACCATCCACCAGCGAACGGGTTAGTCGAAAGTTTTCATCGCCACCTCAAAACATCATTGATGGCATGTTCTGACGCTACCTTTTGGACAAAAATCTTACCACTGGTTCTATTAGGTCTACGAACGACGTTTAAAGCTGATATAGGTTGCTCTGCCGCGGAGCTGGTATACGGTGCCACGCTAAAGCTCCCGGCTGACCTCGTTCAACCCATCGACTTCAACGCTCTAGATCCCTCAAACAATGTTCATCGCTTACGTTCATCCATGCGTGAACTGCATTTTACTGCCGCACGCGCACAAACTAACAAGTGTCATATACCAAAAGATCTGACAGCTAGTTCACACGTGTGGCTACGAAACGATGCAGTCCGCAGGCCTCTACAACCACCGTACGAAGGGCCATTTGAGGTGGTCGCTAGAACAGAAAAACATCATATGATCAACAGAAACGGTAAAGTCGATATAGTTTCGGTAGACCGACTCAAGCCCGCGTATATCGAACAACCTTGTGAACAAAAATCGATAGGTTCTAAAAACACCATATACACGCAGGAGTCATCAAAGCACTTCGACAATGATCCTTAATCATCAACATCTGAAGCTAAGCCAAAAGAGACTAGTACGCTGCAAACACGGTCAGGTAGAAAAGTTCATTTTCCAGACTGTCTAGCGTATTAGACATCTTGAGAATAAGAACTTGCTGTGCTGTATATCGTGTTACACTACATGCTGCCAGTTTTCTTTCCTGCTTGCTGCTTTCCAGTGTTTGCCAGGAGAGGAAAGAACAACCCTAGCACGAATAAGAAGATTCTCATGTCGACAAAAGTCGGAAGGATTGCGTCGGACAGCACTCGTAACTCGAACATCCTTGTTGTACTACTACGTTCTGCTCCCACATTTTCATGGTTTCTTCGCTAACAACTTTACCTGCGTGCCTCCTGAGCCTCAGCCTCGGGCATTTTAAGAGACAATATATCAGATAGAGGTCAATTTTCCCGGAAATTCCCACTGGATTTTTACTCCTGGTCGCTTATCAACGTGCGGCTACCGCACTGGTGGGGAGGTATGTAGGAGCTTTAACTCATCCTGCTATTTTTAGCTTATTTCTCTTCGCACAGGAAAGATACTAGCCACAATCATGTGACTCTAACCACATCATTCAAAAGCTAATGATGTGTATACAATCAATGGACAACTTACGTTTAATTCTGGCTTATACCATCTAGCCAACAACCACCTGTGTTTTCCCTGTGTAATCTTTCTGCCCTACTGTCGTAGTGTATTTCGGGAGCCTCCCAAAATATATCATTGGGATACCAAAAAGATTTTATTTCTAACATCCAGTAAGGACGACGGGATATGGCTATTTTCGGACTTCGCACCTAAGCAGCGCTCCTATAAACTTTCACTTGGTCCATAGAGGATTAGGGTGCAGGTAACCGGATGTTGAACAGCAGAGACTCGGATGAGTAGACAGAGGAATAGTGCGCAGCTAATGGGTTTGCTTTATCATCCTCGCCGTAGAGCAGCGTACCTTCCTTAGAAGAGGATAGAGCGGGGATTCCATTACCATTCTAGGCAGTTCGCTTTAAGTAGGCAAAATGTTTCTTGGGACAGTGTTGGGATTCCATAGCCAATCCATGTTATTATTACAGTCGGTTTTCTCGTTTTCTCAGAGTGCATAGGTTTCTGACAGTTTTGTACTGTAATTAGCTTGAGGTCAGTCCTGCGCTCTTGAAATGGTCCCGTAGTTTCCGCCGTTTCCTAGTTGGGGACCATAATGTTTATCAATCCATGAGAGTCCTTTGGATGGTGATCTGCTTTTGCAGTTTGGAAAAAGCTGTTCAATGAACCGCGTCATTACAGGTCGTAGGTCTTCGCATGCGCCATAAAGCTCGAAGGGTTGGGGAATACTCCAGTCGATGTTACTTACGGCCGTTCTTAAGCTGGGCTTGTCAGTGCGCCAGACATTTCAACGCAGTGTACCCTGCTCGTGGATTGTGTAAATAAATAAATAAATAAATAGGTATCTTTCTAGACCTGCTAGAGGCTGCACCCTAAAAGGTTAAGATCAAGGCTTACATTAATCCGATGCTCTTGTATGGAAGTAGGCAAAATATAAATATATGTTCATCGTTAGCAATTATAAATGCATTGGCACTGTTTGGTATACAGCTACTGGGTCTCAGGTGCCCACCTTGACGTTTTTCTGGTTCCTTCGGGCCATACTGAGCTCCTTGTTCTTTTATTGTGAAAACTTCGCAGAGGTGTAGTTGTGCCTTTCCTCCTTGGAACAGCATCCAAATCGCCACAAGTTTACTTTAAATTGATCGCACATTAATTGGCCACTCAGTTGTCCCAATTGTTGTTGCGCACATGGAAGAAATGAGTGGAGGGATTATACGGCATACGAAAAGTTAAAAAAAAGTTCGATAAATGCAGACAAGAATAGAAACAATTTGTTAAGAGAAAAAATAAATCTGCGCGTTTCAGTAGAAAAATACCAATTAACAAAAAAATAGAGCCCTACTTTTCTTACGCTGATATTGCTCTCCGGCGCAAAACTTCAACCTGAGTTATTCTCAGATAAAAAATAGCCTTTTGCAGTTACAATACCGCATAAAGTAGCACAAAATTACACTGGACTGGACCAGCTTTAGCGCCTGAATACGATGAACGTAAAAGCAACACTATGCGTGCAGTAGTTTGCGAGTTATTCGCAATTAAACGATGGTCTACGAATAAGGCCATTTTTACTTTTCGCTGAAAATGACTTTCTGCTTTGCAAGCAGATAGCAGAAAGAAGAAAAAAAAACATAAAAAGTAGGAAAGCGGCGTATGATCTAGATGGGCATAGCTATCCAGAAATGTTCTAATTAGCCCGTAATACCCTGCGACAACTACGGGCTGCGCAAATGGCCGAAAAGTAAACTTTGCAGACATACATGATAAATATATGCAAATAAGGGATGATCTTGCGCGAAAACGCTAGAAATCCAGCAAGGAGTATTATACCTACATGGGAATTCAGGGGAGCCTGTAATTAACTCACGGTTAGAAGACCACAGCGTACCGCTTTCAGGGGATACTGAGCCACATAAACAACCAGTAAAATAGAGTTTAGCATTTTTTAAGCCTCTAAGCTTTTCTAAAGCTTACAACAAGGCCGCATGAGCCAGGTCTACCTGAGTAACCCAGGGGATCTTTCAGATCCGTTGACAGATATGGGCCTGAAAAATACACACATTACTTAGCTAAACATCACAAGATTTATCCCTTAGAGCCGATTTTCTATATTCATGAGGCTCTGTCACTAACGTCAGTGAGCTACAGGAGCCTGTCACCAATAATAAAGAAAAAAGCATGGGAAAATCTAGTAAAATTTAGCTAATTGCATTTGGGCGTGAAATCCGTTTTGGTCTACATTGGTTGGGCTTTAACAGCTCTACTTCTGGTGGTTGAGCTTGCTCACACTTGAGTTATTGTTATGCCTCATGTGTAGATGCACACTATTGTGCAGCTGTTTGATGCATTTCGCTTTATTTCTCTCCATTTTTAAGTTCCGAAGATAGTGAAGGCGGTGTTCATCCAGATGGCAATGTTATCTGGTACTCTAATGTCACACCGACTATTTCTTTCGTGATTTTTCTGGCAAGAGCTGTTCACGCACCCGAAGCAAAGAGCGATGAGGTAAACCAGGAGTAGAATAGTAACAAAAACCAGTGGGAGCTGGTTGTTTACCCGCCATTACGCATAACGCATGGTAGGCTTTAGAGCCAGCTAAAAGATAAATGATACACGGGCGGCCAAGATAAGAAAAGTGGTGCTGGAAAGTTTTTGGTGCTCCAGCCAGCCAGTGTGACAGGGGCCTCTCTGTCGTTGGTTAGCCTTCGTGCCAGTGAAATGAAATCTGGAAGTGCGAGCGTTTTACGAGCAAAAGCAGTTAAAGAAGAGGATCTGGTTTTCATTATGACTGTCTACTAGTGTGTTGCCAATGGCGAAAGGCACATGTATACCAGATAAAGCTAAGTATATGGGGCCAAGAGAGAATAAGTGGAGAGCAAAATGTCTGATTCTTGGGCCTAGAACTTTCAACGTGCGCTCTTTGTCAACAATAAGAAAGAAATATGTTTTATTTTGCAGTTTACCTACTGATAGTGTTTGGAAACTGCTGAGTACAGTAACTAGTGCTCAGACTTAATGAAAAAGCTTCAATTAGGGCCCGCTGGCAACCGGCATCTAGGAAGACACATATAGGTTCATTTAAAGCCGGCATTTAGACGATTTTGGACAATTCTTATGCTAAGCTTGGGTGCATCAGCAGCAGAAAACGCTTTCCTCATCCTATGCAAGGCTTAGGTCTGGTAGCATGCCTTTACTAGGAGTACCATAGAGGTCATAAGCCTAATACTTTTTCCACGGATCCAGTGGTCAAGAAGTTGGAGTGATACATGTAAGTCTGAAGAGAAGGAATGAAGATGTAGATAAAATAAGGATTGAAGGAAGAGGTCGTTGAAGAATAAGATCATATTGTATTCAGTTTGCTATTCTTAAACCCTGGAAAATGGGTGCGACGGATACCGTACAAGTCTCTTAGGGGCTAGAACGGTAACCACAATGAATGTGGAGGAGTTTTGAGCTCAAGGTGCTTAGATGTCTTGCACTACATCTTAGGCGTCCTCAAGCTACATCAGGGCCAGTTTCAAAGGAGTGGTTTTGCGAATCGCAGATATGGAAGATGCTTTGTAGGTTGCCAAAACATAGGAATTTTTGTATCTTCTTTCTGAAGACCTGCAAATTTTGGATTTCTCTTATTCTGGAAGGCAACCTGTTCCATATGTTCACGTACACAACCAAGAAGAAACGAGACCGCAGTCTCTTCTTTGCCTTTAGCGGAGTAGTGGAATGGCCCCTGTTTCGGAGTCTCGATTCAGACGCGCTCCTTAGTTTAAGACAAGTGATATTTCTGTGCAACTTTCTATGAATTAGCTTATGTAAGAAGGGCATGTTAAGGATAATGCGCCTTTGCCATATCCGCTGAATTTTAAGGTGTTCACACCTTTGTCGGTAATTCAGCGCATACTGCGGTGGAGTCAAAATCTTCGTAAAGCGTCGCTGAGCTTTCTCAAGCAGAACACGGTCTGACTTACGTAGATTGCTGCAAATAAAAGAGTAATATTCTAGATGTGGCCTGACGTGACTCTTATAAAGTTCTAGCCTAGCGTCGGCGGTTTCTATGCAACGGCATATGTGGAACGATAATCCTCTTACGCTTGCGACTTGATAATGCACTTGCTCTGCAAAGTTGAGGCTCATAGAGTAGCGCAAACCCAGATCTGTTGTTATGATATCCTGTTTGATAGTTCTGCCGTTTATTGTTAGGGACCCAGCAGGTATGGAGAATCTGTGGGTAAATACGTTAGATTTTTGAGCGGAGAAGGTCATTTGCCAGTGTTCGCACCACTTTTCAAGTGCTTTAAGATCCTCAAGGATACTATTAAGTGCGGAAAATTCATTACCACGGGGAAAGTCGTAGACAACTTTCACATCGTCAGCAAAGATAAAGGAGCGACCGTGTTGCAAAATCTTGCAGAGGTCATTGATATAAATCAAAAATAGGGTAGGGCCAAGGACCCTCCCCTGCAACACGCCGCGGGGGACGGCAGTCGGGGTGGATATAGTTTGTTCAACCTTAACAGACTGCGTACGTCCTATTAAGTAGGAACCCAGTCAGTCTAATAGAGGACCATCTACCCCATAAGCCTTTAGCTTAGGGTGTCCTATCCACGAGAAGGAGACTGTGCAGTGATCGCTCTTTCCAATAGGTTGGAGGATCCTTATACCCGAGACATCCTATGGGGCCGAGGTGAGAACCAGGTAGAGAACGTTTGGTGTTTGACCAGGGACCATCCGTGTTGGTATCAAAACGCTGTGTCACGTTGCACACGTGAACGGTATCGAGGGGAGCAACTTCAAAAGAGTCAGGTGGGAGACTACTGTGAGGAAGGGTCCAGATTATATCGGGGCGTTGAAGTCAACCATAAGGAGACAGTTTGATCCTCTGCCGTGGGTTCGCACGGAGCGTACTAGGTGCAAGCCAGGTCCTGCAGGGTCTCCGCAGACCACTACGACCATCAGCGATTGGTATCCATCACGAATACGACACCAGAGCATTTCCCACCCATCGTCCTTGTTACAATCTGGTTCGACTATGTGCGCCTTGAGGCAGTTCTTTGCGTAAAGGATTACTCCGCCTCCAGACCATACACCAAAGCGATCGCATCGAAGTAACTTGTATCCTGAAACATAAACCACCGCGTCAGGTGTATTAGATTACTGCCAGGTTTCCGTGAACGCCATTAGGTCCGTCTGCTGTTCAGAGCTAAGGAGTGCAATTGCATGTAGCTCATTTCTGAGTAGGCGTACATGCACGCGTAACACCCGTAGGCAGTTCCTTACGTTTCAGATCCTGGAAGAAAGAGGATTAGTCTCCATCAAGCTCTCTGAGTTTCTGACTACTTGAAAATCCACTTGATGTAGATCTGCCTCTTCATTTGCTCCTCCGGTTCGCAGCTCGCGCACCGCTTGCATTATTTGGTCTCGGTCCTCTGGGGAGAGGTATTTCAGAACGAAGAATGTTTCTCCCTCGCAGCGTGGGGTCCTTCTCAGGACGCGTTGGCATTCTTGTTCATCCTGACAAACGATTTTCAGAGGAGGAAACTTGGCTGAGTCCTCTTGTTTTCCGCCAAGGTGAAAACAGTGGTTAGGTTATCGCTTGCTCACTGTCATCAAACAAGATGGAGATCATACGTTTAAGGAAGGCATGGTCGTCGATTATCCTTTCATCTGGAGTGTCTGTTGGATTTTGGGATGTTTGTGATTATCAGACAGCGGTCGCGAGCGGGCGGCTTGTCTCTTTCCGGTGATACTGGCTTTGGTCTCATCTCTTTTCTCTGACCAGTTCCTCAAGCAGCGCTACTATATTTAGGACAAGCTTTAATTCCCCGTTTTTGGTGTTTGGTTCTATCTTGGGCCGTGTGGAAATCTGCTTTGAGGCTTTGTTCTCAGCTGTGGTTGTCCTCGCATTTGCTGAGGTGCTAGCGCTCGCGGCAGCGGCATAGGACTTGGGCTTAGGCATCAGCGCATTTTCGTTCTCCCCGAGCAGCGTTGTTGAGTCCAGCGAAGTGAAGGAAGCCCGGCTTCGTTTCTCATTGGTGTAAAATACCCGGGCGAGGGCAGACACACGGATGAGAGAGGCGTTACTGCAACCTGCATACATCCGTCTGTCTCAGAGTGCGCGTTAAACGGCCTTTGAACGTGAGGTGACAAGCTCCTACAATCCAGGCAATTGGATGTCTTATCTTCAACAAGACAACTTTGACTCCGGAACCGTTGAGTCCGCCAATCGCAGGCTATTGTATACGGGCTGTTGCTTATCAGCACCACTGGTTTCTGAGTTCTATGAATGTATGGGATTTAACGTGGTAGTTTGTTGCGAAATTTTTTTATAATGAGGTCAGGAACTCCAAAAAGCTGAAAAATGCGCTGCACCCTGCTTACTTGGTAAAATGTATAAAAGAAGAAAAGTTAATATATAGCAGCACGCAGGTGGTTAAGAGGAAACAGAATATAATTAGTAGCTTAGGGATGGCCGCGCTGTCTCCGTACAATGAACGTAGTGGCGGGGTGTATGGCAAATATGCCAAGATATACCAGTATCGATGTATAGAATATGACATTTAGGTAGAGATTGATTTGCAGTGGAGTTAACCCGCGGAAGTCGTAACCGCTTAATGGAAATAATGAATAGATTCCTTATTAATCGTTAGATAATTGTCCGTGTGCGGGTAAACATGTCCCGTGCTCTGAAAAAAATATATATATTGATATATACATCTATTATGTTTAGGCCCATGTACGTATGTATACGTAGATTAAGGAAGGTAGTAAGTAATTAATGTATGTTCATAAGTAAGGAAAGAATACGTGAATTAATGTTCATGTGAAAGCCTCTCTACTCCCGCATGTTTGATGCATAATACATGTAAAATTGGTGATTGAAGAGGTTTTGGCAATATTATGTTGCCGGAAAAAAATGTGTTTAATTACAAATGGTTCAGTGGTATAAAATTGAGGACTCAGAGAAACGTTATAGTTACTAGTGGGGATTGCAGCTGTTTGTTATTGGAATCATCATCCTGTTCCTGCTAGGCGCGCCGAAGGGAATGGTTTTTATTCACGCAAGGGAAGATGATTTGGCAAGACGTAATGGTATGTAAGCACCGGAGCTCAAGAGGTTTTGGAGAAAGAGGGGGAATTTAAACATTTAAGTTCGTTTAAAAATATTGCGTCAGGAAGGGTAAGGGTTAATCTGTTTAATGCAGAGAAAGGAGGCTGCACCTTACCGTGGTGCGATTGTTTGTGTGCCTCAGTGATCCATTGTGCTATACTGGGTGGTGCATTTTTGTACCTTCAGAGCCACTCATACCAGATTGATCAATGGTTAGAGGCCAGAGAAACTCGGCCTCCGGGTACTCCAGGTTAGGGGTTGGAATGAGGGTAGCTCCTTATTGTTTAAAACGGACCCCTTGTAGTCCAGTGCCAAACCCGCTGCCTTGCGGCCAGGTTTTTGAACCAAAGGCTTTGGTTGAGAACCCTAATCGTCCTCCTGTCTAGACCTGGGCAACCTGACAGTATCCTTCCCACGCATTACAATGAACACGCATTACAATGAACAATGAACAAATTGCTGATGCTCTGGCCACCGCAGAGGATAATCAACGGTGTCCTACCTGCTGCATCTAGCAGGGTGGATAGGGATTTGGATGCTACTGCTCAAGCCTTCCCATCTTCTTATTCCCCTTCTTGCGCTTTTTCACCCGTATCGTCCCGTTCCAGCTTTACTTTTATCCCCCAGTTTTCAACCCCTCATTCTCGGCCCTCCCCCACCTTGCTTCAGTAGTCGCTTGCCCTTTTAGTTTTAACTCCCAGGTGAACGAAGAGCGTCATTCCTGCACTGATAACATGCCCATGTCCAAGCAAGCGGCCCATTCCAGTTCATCGGTTTCCAGTTGGAGCTCTCGATCCTACTTCAGATTGACATGCCTCAATGATTGCACATTGCTTCAGATCGGCCAACAGGCAGCACCTGCCCGAACATCGGGGACCCTCTCGATCGATACCTGCTGCTTATCGGAGCCCCGCCTGCAAGGCTCGAGCTCTGTACTCACTCTGCGATCCCCTTCAGGTGACACTAGCAGCACTTTCTCATTGCGCCTATCCGGTGACGATGCAGCTTCGAGCATCGGCCAAGCCGGTGTTCGTATTGCCCTGAGTTCCCGGGCTGAAGCTGCTCTGGTTGATTGGATTCCAATCAGTAGCCGTATGTGTGCGGTCCGATTGGCTGGCTCGTTCAAAACTTCGAAGGCGCGTGAGACCGACAGGTGTCTATTCGCTATCGCTGCCTATGCACCGACAAACTGTAGCGATGACTAGGTAAAAGACGACTTCTATCGCCAACTGAACGAGCTGCTTCGCCACAGAAGAAGCTCGGACACTGTAGTGCTGGCTGGGGATCTGAATGCTCAAGTTGGAAAATTATCCACAGATGAGCTGCATCTCGGCGGCCAACATGGTATAGGCTCCCGTAATGGTAACGGTAAGCGGTTACTTCATTTGTGTGAGGATGCTCGCTTATTTCCTAAGAGCACTAATTTCCGACACAGCACCCGTCGGAGGGTGACTTGGCGCCCATCAGCCTCGAACCAGCTATGGACGCAAATCGCTTAAATTGCTATCAGTTACAGCTGGAGAGGCTGCGTCCAGAACTGTCGCCCGATTTGGAGCACAGGTGTTGACACCGATCATGCACTTGTATGTGCTGACCTGCGGATACGCTTTGGCGAACGCCCGCGACGATGTTGTGAGCGCATTGACACCGGCAGGCTGGTGAATCCAGCTGTTCTGAACGCCTATCAAATTACGCTGTCATCCGAGTTGGATAAACGCCCACTGGATGCAATTGAAGCTCACTGGTCTCATATGCAACAGGCCTTACAAGCAGCAAGCAAATCCTCATGTGGTATGTCTAATCGCAAACATGAACATTCGGTCTCTTCACAGTCTTTGGAACTTTCGGATGCTCGCCGGCACATTCCGGCTGGAAGCGAACACAATGAAACGCGCAAAGAGCTCCGGGAAAAATTCCGTGCCAGCCTGAAGAGAGACCGCGAATCCTGGTGGTCTTGTCGTGCAACAGAGATGGAAATGGCCACTGCCGTTGGTAACCATCTTGAGTTATTCCGTCTTATGCGCAAAACGGGCAGCAGGAGACCTGGTGTTAGTGAAACTATACGAGACGAGAGTGGACAGCCTTTCCACAACTTATCAAAACGCCCGGAACGTTGGGCTGCGCACTTTAAAAGGCAATTTAATCGATCGGAATTGTTAGATTTCTCGCCGACCAGTGATCGCCCTGCTTCTTGGGCTGTTCCTTTGGCTCCGCCCTCTCGCTCGGAATTCGAACATGAGATCAAACTGTTGAAGTTAAATAATGCCGCGAGACCTGATGACCTTCCTCCAGCCCCCTTCAAATTCGAGGGACCTGCTCTAGTGAATGATTCCACGCGTTACTATTGAGACTGTGGGAGCAGGAAATCGTCCCAACCGATTGGAGCTGCTCCATCATAGTCCCATTTTTCAAAGGAGTCTCAAGATCGGAATGCGGCCGCCATAAAGGAATCAGTCTGATCTACATCGCCTCCAAATTGCTTGCCTCTGTCATTCTCCACAGACTGACTGGCATTCGTGACAGCCGGATTCATGAAGAGCAAGCTGGATTTCGTCAAGGTTGTAGCTGCATTGTCCACATCCTCACCTTGCGTCAGTTGTTGGAGCACCGTCACATATATTGGCGGCCCACCATTGTCGTGTTCCTCGATATCAAAGGTTCATTCGATTCGGTGGATAGACATGCACTTCGGGACTGTCTACTCAAGAGAGGTGTACCTGAGAAATATGTGAATATTATCCGAGCTTCATATGCGCGTAGCTCGGGCAGAGTGAGAGCTTACGGCAAGTTGTCGTCGCCCTTTAATATCTCTAGCGGCGCGAGACAAGGGTGTTCGCTGTCACCTTTTCTCTTTAACAACGCTGTTGACGAAGTCATGGAAATCGCGTTCACAGGACACAAATTTGAAGGTGTGGAGCTACTCACAGGAGAACGACTTCTTGATTTAGAGTATGCTGATGATATTGCCCTCATCTGTGACAGCTCACAAACGTGCCAAGCGGCACTGGACAGATTAGCACCAGCTGTCCGTCACTTCGAGCTTTGCTTCGCACCCTCGAAGTGCAAAGCGTTTCTACAAGATTGGTCTGGACCGCCTCCTACGCTGAGCCTTGGTGAGGATCAGCTAGAAGTCGTTCAAAAATTCAACTACCTGGAAAGTTTTACCAGCGCCCGTGAGATTGAAAATGAAATCACGAATCGTATAGCAAAAGCTAGAGGCGCTTTTGCTAACATTCGCCACTTATGGCGCCGGCGCGACATCACTCTTGCCCTGAAGGGTAGAGTGTACAGTGCAGCAGTACGTTCGACCCTATTGTACGGTTGTGAAACCTGGCCGCTTAAAGCAGCGGACCTGAAGAAGCTAATTACGTTCGACCATCGGTACCTTCGTAATTTAGCTCACATTTGGTGGGAACACCGCGTGAGCAACGAGCGGGTTCGACGCCTTGTTTGTGGCACAGGAAAAGGAAATGAACCGCTCAGCACCATTATTTCACGCATCAGGCTACGATGGCTCGGCCACGTGTTACGCATGCCAGCCCACTGACTTCCGCGTCGTGTGTTGTTTGCGCGCCGGGGGTGTGGATGGAAGAAGAGGAGGGGTGGCCAAGCGATGACTTGGTTCAGACGAATGAAGGCCCTCACTTCTGAACTAACCTCGGTTGGAGCGTCTCGGCTCCCTGGTTTGGGTACGAAAGACGATGAAAACGTTTGGTTGGACATACTTGCTGATATGGCGGTGAGCCGACCTCAGTGGCATTCGTGCTGTGAGTTTCTTTGTCCCACTCCATCCCTCTTAGCTTCCCCTCCAACCACGATCTCATTACCTAGCCTTATACAATTTTGCATAATAATTTTTTGAGTGCACAGCGACCGGCTGGTAGCTTACCGGAACGATGCCCATCCGTTACCGGTAGCTCAGCCAACTTTCACCAGTTGTTTTCTTTTTCTCTCTCATTTTTTCTTTGTATTGCGGCACGGTAGCTGAGGTGTTCCTCACCTCTAGCTAACGTGTATGATGATGATGATGCAGAGAAATAGTGAAGCTGGAATACAGAAAAGGCTACCGTAATAGACAAGTAAGACGTAGTGCTCAATGCTCATTAATCTTAACTGAAAATGCAACCATTTGTACGTTACTTACTCGTTTTGCATTGTATTTATAAATTAACTCTGCTGGGTAGGGTACCAAGACCTACTCATATGGATGTGTATATTACGGGCAACGGATTGTCAGTAGAATGAGTAGCGATGCACATGACCACGTTTTACCGAGATACGCCGTGCGTTTGTAAAGTGGTATATTATTGTATCAAGTGAGCAGGGGGACGCTCAAACCGTATGCGAATATTCTCGTCTTAGTGTAGAGCGTTACGAACGCTCATCACCCAGCAAGCGTGAATACTGAAAAATGGTTCCTTAAGTAATATTACAGGACAAAAGGAGGGCGCTACGAGGTAAATTTCCAGAGGCTGAGTGAAATAGGGAAACAAGGTTTACGAAGGATGTACGGCTACGGCGGCATGTTCATAGTTGAATATAGCTGCATAACGTAAACGTACCACGCTCTTAATGGGTGAGCATGTTGTTTGCGTTCATCGCAGTGTTGCGTCACAGGTCGTGATGTAGGAATTGGCCAACATATTGTCTGCCTATCACGGAATCACCCACAAAACCCGAGAGATTTTAGTTCGCTGCTAGAAAGTGCAGAGTATGCAGGTTACCCATGCGACCTGGGACGACAAGACACAGTGACAGAGGGTGACTCTGTAAAGGGCCGTTGCTCCGTGCTCTAAGGAACGTCAAACGTAGACGAATCCGGAAATGGAAGCCAGAACGCACGCGGTGCTATGGCAAGAGACGGGATCTTTACTACGTCACAGGTGACCAAGAGCGGTAATGATGACGGCAGATTGCGGCGCGTGTGTACTGTGTCTCTGAAAGGAAAGTCATCATTTAAGTTGGATGTTACCTTTTGCTCGCATTCACTAAGGCCTCAAATAGTGGTACCAGTCTGCGCTAGGCGGACCAGGGGCAGCGGTAACCTTGACGGTGGGGGCGGCGGATATGTACTTTGGCTATAAATGGGAGATCATCATTGAGATGTAACGTTACCTATGTACATGTATCACTGGTGAGCGCGCAAATGGGACCAGTACGAGGAGAAACAGACAGTGGCAGGGTTCAATTGGACGGCGGCGCATGTTATTTATGCTGCGAAATGGCTGTCATTAATGTAATGAAAAGATACCTGGAACTTGGTTAAAAAGATGCATCATATTGCGGAGCCGATACGTTTGAGGAGACGCATTGGCGGGGTTATTTAGGACCTCGAAGAGCGATGGGAATCAATATGGCTCTGAAAGAGAAGTGCTCATGGAAATCCAATGGTACCTGCGGTAACAGGTCGATAATGAGTTACATGCCGGTGGCAGTATGTAGGAAGAGGCGCAGTTTCAAAAGTAATTAAGACGGCGAAGGTAAGTGCTCATGGAAATCCAATGGTACCTGTGGCTATGAATCGGTGACGCATTACATGCCAGGGGCAGTATATGGGAGGAGGCACGTAGGCATCCTTCACTAATATGACAAACGGCGTCGCCTATCACTCTGGCTTTGGAAGAGATAAGTGAAATACAATGGTACCTGTGACCATGCATCAATAATGCATTACACTCCAGAGGCAGTAGTTGGGTGGAAGCGCGTTGGCATCTTTCACAATTATGGTAAACTGTGACGCACAGCACTGTGGCTCTGAAAGAGAAGTTAACATGAAAGTGCTATGCTACCTGTGGCTATGAAGCAATAATGCATTAAATGCCGGTGGCAGTAATTGGGAGAAAGCACGGTTGCATGGTCAATTACCATGGCAAAGGGCGACGGTATGGACAGGGAACATCGGCAAGCAGTTTCCTGAAGCACGTAGCTTAGAGAGATTAGGCCAATTCTCACTAACATACAGCATGAGGGTCCTCATTTAGGGCTTTTATACACGGACTTTTACCTGCCCCGTCACCCACTTCTGTCGCCAAATGGGCCACAGGTTCGAGAGGGCAGCTGTGACTTTTGAAATGCGTCAGTTGACGTCAGCATTTATGCGCGTTTTGTTCGTCTGCAATAGGTATGGCGCTGCTTACCACGTGAAGTGCACAGCGATTCAAGTGGAAACCAAAGAAACCTGCGAAGGTTAATGCTTGCAGAAAGACAATTCTTACAGACTTGTCAATCAATGTTGCGGTTCCGTGAAGCAACTGGGTTACGTTCACACTTACCGATGGTAAGGGAAATCTAAAGGGAAAACTTGACGAGCCAACGCGTTTGATTTACCGTACTTTGCAACTCTATGGAAATGCAACGTAATGTACATCACATTTAACCTACCCGCAGCGGTGCAAACGTGTGTATGCCGGCACATCATGGTTTGCTCCACACCCTTGCTGAAATCAACGCGTGCATACGTCGCAACTTATCCAATCCACTTGCTAGGAGCTCGGCGAGTCCTCTTCCTGCCGACACAGTGCACAAACCACGCTGTCCGCATCTTCACCAGCCGTCGCCCTTCTTGTACGCCGGTGAGGTGCTGAGGTGCTTGTTTTCAGGATGCGGAATTTCAATTGCCCTGATATCCTGCCGGTACGCTCAATCGCCACCACACGAGGTTCCGTAGGGGAATTCCGTTTGTGACGCCTGCCGTAATTGTCAATTCCCCTAGAAACACCAGCCCCTACCTCGCCAGCGGGACCCCTTAGTTAACGCCGGTCTCCGATGCACACCTCCTGGACGAAGCAACGTTGCGGAACCCAACGGGGGCACCGGCATCTGAGGACGACGCATCCACTCGTCGGAATATGGGCAAGTTATCCCACGATGACCGTAGCCATTGTTCCACATTGGATGATCGAGCGAACGATTCCAACTTATTATCACTAGCCAGGGTCCTACGAATACCTGCCATAACGCCCGTTGTTCGGTGAAACCCCTCTGTGCCCATACTCTACCAATGTTCCTCGAAGTCACCAAACATATCACGAGTGATGCGAAAATTTCCGGCGCGACCATTAACTCCTTCACTAAGGGATCGCATCTGCGTGTGCCTCACCGATCCCACCCTGTTCTGCGAGAGAGCCAGCATGTTTATACTTTCTGCTGGCATCACCCTACTGCACCCACGAAGCACCAGTTCATCGTCATATGCGTGTAGGCAAACCATGAACAAGGGTATTGTTGCTACATCTGCTGAGCAAGCTCCCTAGACCCCGATATGGCCAAATCACCAACGAGAATTAATTCATCTCTAACGTACAAGGGCTACGGTTTAAAAATACTGTTGAGCTTATTACACCCCAATTGAATGCCAGCAGTTGTGTTTGGTTGCTGGTTGTAGCATCGTTCCAGGTTGCCCAACAAGCTTAGGTTTAGATTGCAGACGCGTGGCCATTAGTCATCAGTCCTTTATTGGAACACAAAATCTCAATAAAATATTAGGCTATGCAATCCTACAGGTTTGTAAAAATGTCCTTCGGGACACTTGACGGGACAGCAACACAAAAGAGGGAACCCCTTGATCTGGTATGCTCCATGTTTCTAAACAGCCTGCAAGAAATTCTAGGATGAGTGCCAGACACAATACATGATTAGCGGATGACCGAAAAAAGGCAGGCTTTAAAATATGTACGAATTTGTTGTTCACCTACTCACTTCTAACATCCTAAACACCAGCAGGTTTATCCCAACGCCCAATAGCTTCTAAATAAGTTGGCCGAACGTAGACACGTTAGACGTCACGACTGCGGGCTCGCGTTACGCCAATGGAGATTTGGTTTAGCCTTGAGATGGAAGATTCGGTAGTCAATTTACCTGTTATGCCGCTGGTTTGGAATTGCAGAGCAGGAAGTGGTGACGGCGTAATTCTGTATTACTAGGCCAACCACCTACGTGGGCTTATTGACCCCAGAGATCCGGGGCCGCGATATTTGCTTTGGTGCCGGCTATGGTTGCGGAACAAAGTCACGTGTCTTATAGCTAGGATGTGCCGTCCACCAACTTCTGCATGTGAAGTGGACGACATTACACTACGTTCTTTTACGTGCTTAGAGAATAGCATGCAGCCACCATTTCCTCTCAATGGACTTCAGATTCCACCACCTAGAAAGAGCGGAGGCCGATAGCATGCAGTTCGGCTGGCTAGCCGAATAACCTCCTCGTGGTGCCAGCTGGCTGGTTCGGGTTTAACCCGCTCCAGCAAATAGTTCGGCGGCAGTGTTCCAGGACGCGGTGGGTTTTCGCCCGGCAAGCGTTCTCCCTATAAAAAGCCACAAATATCTGCTTATCAACACTGTGACGTGGCGGATGTGACTCGCCACAAAATAAAGTCACTGGCCTGTGGACATCCGGAAAATGGTATCCAACCCGCGGACGTCAATCGCTTATTCCCACATTCCTACCGATAACAAACAGTCAAAAATTCTGCGGCACATTAAAAAATACAAGCTACATTCATAGACAATTGCATACATATATACACCCATACACTGTTATGCCAAACATGTACGCTGTGTACATTTTGATCACACTATGTTGGCTAAACATGATCATGCCTGTACAGTTGTGCCTCGCATTGTCGAGAATAAAAGTTTATTTATTTATTTATTTATTAAAAAGGGGGTAATTTCCGGCTCCCCACTGTACAACCACGGGACATCTCCCACCAGACGTCGAATTGCTAACAAGCCGACTATACTTGCTTGTGTGCTCACCAACGGAACTTTCATGTTTGACGAAATATTTACAAGCACACCACGGTCACAGTGTCCTTGCAACGCTATTGTTTAACTTCGTGTGTTGCACAAATAATAAAGTGTATAGGTCACGCACTACAGTGTGTTATCCGCGCTTGTTAAGAAGCTATCTTGGATATTTTAACTAGACGCTTACAGAACTTGTCTTGCTTACTTTTACAAGGACAATTACCACACTGGCAACGCACGGGGCTGAGCAAAATCCTTCTATGGTTAAAGGAGAAAGAAGTCATTTCTGAGGAACGGACAAAGAAAATGCCTGTCCTTGAGGAAATTAGCGTGCGGTTCACAAGAACTACCCGAGTTCGGAAACCTAAACCTCCTACGTGGCCCAGCGTACGTTCTGTGTAAAGGTAATCCGCAAGGACCAGGTGACCCTTCGGCTGAAGTTAACAAGCAGCTACAGTTAGCGCTGAGGAATCTTATGCAAGCGTGTTAATGGGCTATGCAAGTTGAAACGTGGAATGACAACACTGGTGGTGACTGATAGGTGAAAAAGTATAGCAACGGAAGCAGCCAATTTCTTACCAGTTCATTGCTTACAAACGAAGCAGAGAGCAACGAGCCAATGGTTATTCCTGCTTCTGTTGTACTACCACCAGCCTTATACAATATTACATTTTTTACAGTGTCAATGAAAATGGTTCTCTAAGTATTGGCTGCCCCCGTGGTGTCGATAACATCCGAACGAAGGCTTTACAGGCATCAGCCAGTGATCTGGCGGTACCTCTGTCTATATGCTCTCAGCGCTGTATGGAGGAGAACCATATTCCAAAATCATGAAAGCGATGGGGCATCAATACTATCCAGAAGGGTGGCAGCCGCACTGACCAAACCAAACACCGTCTGATAACGCTGCTCCCTGTGTTTTCTAAGGTTACGGAACACGTTATTGCTGGCGCACACATACAATACCAGGAAAAGCACCACCCGATAGCTTCGGAGCCATATAGCTTCCGACAAAGCGCTCACGCAATACGAACTTGAGAATTTCCCGCAATGGATGGTTTGAAGCAGTTACTGGTGAAGTAGCAGTTCATATAATTTACCTGGATATTTTAACAGCAATTGAATGCTTACGCCAAGCAACTCTTCTTCATAATGTTCAGCTCTATGGGGTTGGGGACCTACTGTTGCCTTGGATAGACAATTTTCTGCAAGAACGCCGCTTGGAAGTGAGAGTACGAGAACCCCTGTATGACGAAATTGAAGTGCAGTGCATCGTAGCAAAACCTCAACGCTCGACTCTGTATAGCTTTTTTTCATAAACCGCCCGGCTAGAAAATTACTACCGGTCACCTATTCTTCATGTATGCTATCTAGTTAGGGGGAGAGCAACGAATCAAGCGAGCGAGGAAAGCTCCAGCGTGACCTCAACACGCTTTCAAACTGGTCAGTTCTGCAAAACATGCCGTTCCTTGTGGTAACATCTCACGCCTTTTAATTGCACCATTGACAATACTAACTGCATCGGCAAGGGTCAAATGTATCGCAAACTACTTCAGAAGAACACGGCCTTGGTATGCATATTCAACGTGCCTTAACTGTTCAAGGCAGTCAGAGGCAGCCGCAAATTTGGCCAACCAGCTCGTCAACTTGCTGCGGAGAGTCCTCGAAAGAATCCACCTATCTATCTTGCTCATTATGCACACTTCTTACGTGCGCCCTCAAGTTGTTTAACCATCCAAACTTGAAAACCTAGTTTGAAGCGTCACTTAAACGTGCTACATCAACCGTAACGCAATACAGAAAGCAATTCATGGGCCAAGCAAATCTGTCTTGCAATCGAAGGCTGAAGTCACTGGGTATTTTCAGTGGCCGCTATTAGGTGCCGCGCGGCCATTCCAAATAAGTCTAGAAAATATTGAGTGCCCCTAATCAAGTAAGCGGTCACTGACTAAAGCTCAGCCATAATAACAATCTCAGGGGTAACCCAACGAAATCGTGTGCAAAGTTTAGCCGCCGGAAATGCCAGCGGAATTATCTTTATTTTCAAGTTTTCCAACTCTGGAGCTCTGTCAAAATTTCGTCGCTTCCTCGTATATTTTGGAGCTTTCAAAATGCGATTGGACCTTGCCTTTGGCACTTTCATTTCATTGCCTAAGCTTTGCAAATTTGGAACAAAATTATTGAGCCTACAAAACCGGATTATCATGCCACATGAACCCATGAAGGCGGTAAAGAATTGAGCATTATCGTTTTTGATTTGCGCACGGAGTATAGAAATTTTATCTGTCCCCATGTTGCCTCCTCCGTCGCACTTTAATTCTTAGTTCCGTTACTATTATTCAGCAGCGTATCTACTAGCTAAACGCTTAAACCGACAATTCACCTATATGTTGCTAATGGTAGTTTTGCTTTCACCTTCTTGTTGGGACTTGTCAACAACGGCTTTCTTACCTAGCACGAATCATTTTGCATTGTTCATGGCAATGCGTTGGGTCGCCTGTAAGGTTACTAAGTTAACTAAATATTATACAGCATAATTTCGAGCCACACCAATTGCTGATATTGGAAGCGAGGTGGAAACGTACTGTACCCTCCATGTACACACGATGGTTACAAGGTCACGGACTGTCCACCTCGCGGTTTTTGCACGATTGTACGGCTCCCGCATATAGTGGACGTCTGTGACTGTTCTTAGCGGCGTTCATGACCTTTCTAACCTTCTAATTATGGTGCAAACTAAATTTGGACGTGAAGTTAATAAGGCACGCTTGGTGCACGGAATAGACTCAAAACTGAGCAAGCCCCTTTACTCAGTAAAGCCTACACTAACGGGCTCCGGATACACCAGGTTTGGAGTCGGAGAGAGGGTAACGCGTTACATTTCAAAACGGCTCCTGTGTAGCTCCAAGCTCAAGACCCTGCTGCCTTGCGCTCAAGCGTTTAAACCGTAGGCGTCGGTTGAGATATCTACGCGTTCTCTTACTTATGCCTAAGCAAAATGATAATATCCCGTTTACGCAATACAACAAACTGCTCTATTAACCTTATCCTAACCTCCACCTATCGCAGTAAACAATAAATTGCGCTCTGTCTGCCGTAGTAAGCAAGATGCATATAGGTAACAATGCAAATACGCTAGCATTCCAGCCTTAATAGTTACTGGGTTTCGCAGTTTTAATAAATGGTTTTTCTTAAACCTCATTTGTATACCCCTGTTTTCAAACCCTACTCCTTGGCACACCTTCATTTAGCTTCAGTGGTCGCTTGCCCTTTAGTTCACACTCAAGCGCGTTGGCCTGTCGTCGCTGCTATCCATCGAGAATTCTCTATAAAACCAACTGGATGACGTCAGTACACCTGTATGCATTTGGAGCCGCCATCAACTACAAATAACTGCGTGTCTTAAGGTGTGCAATTTAAGGCGGATTAGCCAACAGGCATAAGTGGCTTGTATAATAATAACTGAATAAACAAAATGTTTACTCTCCAGTACGTTATTCACGTCTGCACAAGCATGAGCATTGTAAGAGTGTAAATTGCGGTCTGTTACTTTACAAGGAAACAACAGGAACGTCAAATATGTTGAGACATGAATGTGTGTGTGAATATAGGCATATGTAGCCTTGTGTATAAAATTTGTAAATGCTTTCTTGCGCTTTTGGTCTTGTCGCCAGTGCTAAAGGTATGCCTGAGGTTGGTAGACTTAGATGGGTTCGAAACTAACAGATCACTTTAGTAATTCTACTAATGTCGTAAGAGGACTAATACTGTTTGATGTCAGCAGTTCGTAGCGTCTCTACAGTGCCAGCACAATAAAAGGAAAATAAATACAGCGACAGGTAAAGTGCGACTGAAACAATTTAGAACAGGGTAGGGACAGGCGTGACATCCCAAAGCTCAGGGCAGCCGTAGGCTTACGAACAACTCTTTCTCACACAGTGCGGATTTAATACTGCTTGTCGCGACTGCCTCTGCGAACAGGCGGTTGTGTATCTTAACACGGTTGTAACATCGTGGGCGGGTCAAACTGATGACAAGTGGCCAGTTACCTACGGCGCATTGCCTCTGCAAAATTGGAGACTGCTCAGACTCGACTCACTGCGCTACATGCATGCCCGCCTAACGCCAATGCCAGATGGCTTAGCGTTGTGTTAGCGGACTTTGTTCTTTAAAGTTCTTTAAAGTTACTCTTAATCGTACCAATGATAAATGCAAGGTACGCTGTCAGCAATCACTGGCTGACAAACTTGCGGAGCCTTCTTATCTTGATCCAAATACGCAAGTTTTTAACCCGCCAATGTTGCCCTACATGCCTTACAACCGGAAGCATTATCGCTCGGAATGCATTACAAGGTCCCACCTATTAAGCTAAACCGCCTGTTCATAGAGGCACAGTTTGAAAACGTTTTTCAAAGTTAACTGGATTACAGGCGTCTGGTCCACATATGTCAAACTGCTTCTGGAACAAACTAGCTGATATTGCCCAGGAGTCCAAACTGGCGCCGATGCGTAAAATGTATTCGCTTACAAGGCGTCACCGTGCACTACGAGAGACGAAGACATAGGGGATTATTGCACAGAAGTCAGACAAAGACACAGTAGCCGTTATTATGTGCAAGGAACATTACACACGGAAAATGCAAGATCTACTGGGTGATGCTAGCCAAATTAAATTCCTGACAGCAGATGTTAATGAAGTGAAAAGTCGCAAACCGGAACACCTAAAGTTGCTCATCTTACACTAGGTGTTTGCTGCTAAGTTATCTAACAGCCCAAACCCAGGATGTTCTAAGATACCTTAGCTATGCAGCTTGTCTTTGACATATAAAGTTGGTATACCGATTAGACCGTTCGTCAGTAGCATACGGCACAAACAAATTGACCCGTTGGTTGGTAAAATTTCGTGCGCCGTTAAAGTGACAAACAATCCCACACCGCCTAAAGGCTTGCTTTGAACTTTCCGAGGATTTAGAAACGTTTAACCCAGTCAATAAAGATATAAATAAATAAATAATTATAGTCTAGGCAAAACGCGACACGCCAGTACAGACCTGATCAAGTTGTTGACAAAGCCACGCAAATACTAAAAGCCTTGGTGCAGCACACGACAGGTATGCGTGTTGGCAACGATCGTGGCTCCAAAGTTGTACATACGTTAGCCCAGGAACGATGCACGGATATAGCGCATGATTATTAGTGTCATAGAAGTGCGGCATCGAAGCGCGGTAAGCTGACTAGGTGTTTTGCTTTTGGGAATGATAGGTGTGGGTTGTAATGCTTCTAAAAATTAATCTCCTTTTCCCGTAGTTGTGGGGGTCCGACAGAATGTTGGTTAACCACCTTATGCTTGCAAATTTCGGATATTGTAATCATTCTTTGTGTGAAACAGTGGGCAGTGACTTCATTTCGGCGGCGAATCACATTTGCCACGTCGCAGGTCGGTAAACAAACAGCTATTGCTATTATAGGGAAAATGCCTACCAGGCAATAACCCACCACTTCCTAGTACCTAGGTAGTGTTCACCATTTAAATGGCATTAAGTTACTAGTAAGGCTTACGTAGGACCTGCTGTTTGAACGGCTATTCGCAGTCAATACCTATCCCATTTATCTTGGCTCAGAATGAAGCTTAGTAAGGGTTCACCAGTAACGGATGGAACCGGCATATTAATCAGAGATAGAGCTGCGTAACTTACGATGCTGCAATACGCAGATGCGTATGGAACTCAACTCATAAGCAGTATCATTGTCCGAGCAACTAACCCACAAGCCAGGTGGGTGTTGTTGGCAGGTCTACGAGAGATAAGTAGGACTTTAGTATGAATAAAATGGTGTTTTGAGAAGTTGTTTCGAATTATCAAGGAGCTTGTTGTGGTCCTTGTAATCAGGTAAGGCCGGGCACTGTAGTGTAGACTACAAACAATACACTTTTGAAGGGTATAAAACCTGCAAACCGCACTGGCAAGGTTGGGGAAGTATCCATTGTATAATAGCGCCAGGTAGATGAGGATTCCCAAACCAAGAGCAATAATCTACTATTGAAGTGGACGGTGCATAACGCAATGGCATTGCAAGTATGCTAAACACTTGCAAGAATATGAAATATTTTCAAGAGACGTTTCGAAAGTTGTATCGATTTTGTTCCGCGCTCAAACTGCTGAAGGAAACGGGTCAAACGGCGTTCTGTAATTATAATAGATAAGCTTGCAGAGGCATAAGAATTGACGGTAAACTACACTGCCGAAGTTGGCAACGTATCTATTAGCTACTGCCGCCAAAAGGCTGAAAAGACTGATACCAGGAGAAATTGCCTACTGGTGAGGTGGAGCGAACTTGACGTCATGGCACCACTAGCAACTTGATCACTTGCAGGGATTTAACGTTTATCAAGTGTGTTTGCGGAGGTACTTACGATTTAAACCCAGTTGTTTACACCCGTAGAAGATACGGGTCAATAGGGTTTTATACTAGATAAGCTTCCAGATGCTAGAGATTGAAGGCAGACTACACTGGTGGGGTGCGTAACATTACAACGGGATACTGACACCAAGCATTTGAAGGATCTGCTACCAGTAATTTACCATGGGCGAGGTAGTCAAAGCATAACGCCCTGACGTCACAAGCAAATTAAAAATTTGCATAGAGATAAGGTTTTCTTGAGGTGATGTTCCGAAGGTGAAACTGCTGTGCACGCAATCGCTCAAACCACCATATCAACGCGGACAGAATTCCCCAGTTGGTAATCCGAGCTGCCTACAAAGTACCAGGTTGTATTTACAGATACAGCCGTTCAGGTAAGTTTATTTAACCCTGCTATGCGGGTCTCGCGGGAGTAAAATGAAGCAGTCACAGACAGAAGAGACCTCAAACGTTAAGAAGGGAATAAGGAGAGCGGACGGCTTCGAGCCTTGCCAAACCTCTTACCTGGTTTTATATGTATCTCTATACGCGGGCGTCATCTGTTGGTGGGTGCCTTCTAACATTAAGGATAAGGATAGAAAACCCGTGTACAGCAACTAGGTGCCAGGATATATAGAGCAGTGTATCAACAGAAAGAAATTGCAGTACACAGTTTTGCCGAAAGACTATAACTGAAGCAGTGAGTACTTAGACCAAAGGCTGCAGCAAAGGTACCGAGGCGGTGCTAGCAAAGCAGCTGAGTTAACAGTTTGAAATATAATGGCGCGGCGGCGACATAAAAGGCTAAGTGAGACTCCGGAATCTCAAGCTCTATGGTGTTACAGCTATGTCAGATGGACAGAGAGGAAGAGAGGAAAGTTTCGGAAGTTGGTATGTTGAAGAATCTGACTTTACGTAAACAAGTAATGAACATGCATTGTCAAGCTGTCAGTTGCAAAAAGTAGCGTCAGTTTACTGAATCAACGGCCGTCGTTAAAGTGCTGCTATGAAACAGCAGGTGTGAAATATTATGTGGCCGCGTTGCCATAATGATTAAGTGAACCACTAGAATTTGGAGCTCCACAATGTTACAGGTAAGTCATCTGGAAACCTAGAACAGGGCTAGGAAGAGCCAGATTATTGATGTAGAAAAGGCTGCAGTAGTTACACATGCATGTAAGAGGAGGAGCGGAAGTTTACAGTGAAAATTCTCGTGGCAGAAAGCATGCTGGCCTAGTGAAGCCAGCGCTGCTATGAAGCTATAGAAGTAGAATACCATGGGGTTGCGTCTACCAAATAGACTAAATACACCACTCAAAGTGACGCTTTACGGTGTCACAGTTAGGCACATAGACAAAGAAAACAGAACGCGTAAGTGCCAGCTTTGCTGCATTGCTGTTTCTGTTGTTGGCTGAAAGATTAGGGGTTATATGCAGTTGAGCAGTCGGTTCAGATTACCGGCAGTGGTACATGGGAAACCATTGCTGTACCTGGAAGGAAGATGGCGTCGTAGAACCAGCGATGCCGTGGAGCTGCAGATGTGAAATAAAATTATTCAGTAGTGCAAAAAAGATTAAGTGAACCACTCAAAGGTGAAGCTCTACGGCGCCAAAGGTAAGTCAAAATGACATAGAGAACAGCAAAAAGGAGAAGGATATATATGTGGGAGAATCCGCCCTTACTTGAGTGAGTATATGTAATGGACGGTCTAGAATTCAGTGAAGAGGAGGTGTGGGTATTTATAGGGACAATTGGCGTAGCCAAGCGGAAGATAGACATGTAAAGCCAGTTAGGCTATGACCTTAAAAATGCGTAATACTATAGGGTGGCATGGCCAACATAGACTAAACAAACCACGCAAAGGTGGAGCTCCACACTGTTGAAGTTAACTCAAATGGACGGAGACAACAGTAGAGTTAGGAGTCAGGTACATAGCAGCGCAGCCAGCTATGACGTAGCGCATCCACATTGAATGAATAATCGATTTTCAGGAATATTTGGTTACATGAAACAGTGAGAACTGGCAGTGTGCCCCGATTTAAATCTGCAACTAGAAGTCAAAGTACTAAAGGACAGCTTACTGCTCTGCACTGAGAACATCGTTTCTCAATTCGTAGGATTACTTATCGCCAGTTAGATGGAGTGTCAATGAGTAGTCCACTGTTCCTAGTGATAGCAGGGTTTTCATGTCGTTGGTTGAAACGAACTTGAGTGCAGAAATATTGTCTTCCAATTGTAAGCGGTTAGTGCATAATATTTTAGTGTTTAGCTTATCAGAAGAGCAAAATGCGTGTCTGACCGATCGTCCGGATAACGCGCATGCCAAGCCGAAAGTAATTAGCGAAACGGAGAAAGCAACTTCTTTCTGGACCTGGACTCGTTGGTTTGATAAATAGCAGATGGGTCCATCAAACATGAAGCTTACCGAAAGCTGACTTGCTCAGGGCGGCACCTAAACTTTAACGGCTACTTCACATTGCGGTACAAGCAGAACTTAGCCAAGACGCTATTTAACCGTACAAGAAAATATGCATTACCGACAATTTAGACGTTGCGATAACTTTGCTCAAGGATACGCTGTTAAAATGTTTTCCATCCAAAACGACTCATCAACAAAGGTAGTCGGGCAAGGGTGCTGTGAGGGAGCGTTTAGACCGTTTCTAAATAATTGGCCTGCCTCGAGCTACCACTTAAGGGTGACTTGGCCAATATAAGGACAACAAAACGCAAAACGTCCGCAGTCCAGCAGACTTATTATGCGGCTAAAAGTGCTCTAATCTACCGGACTAATCAAACACCTGTTACTCCAATGACGAACAGACAACCTATTGGCGCCAACACACATTGTATTTACCAGTGTACTTGTAGTCGTGGTATACTGCGTCGGCCATAACAATAGATCGTTAAACTCCAGAATAAGCGAAGCTGTACCAAAATGGTTGCAACACAAACTCACCTAGCCGTCGGTTGATCATTCCATCTGTTTATGTAAGCCACATGCCTTATCCATAGGTAAACATCGCTGACTGCCCAACAAGATTAAAATCGTGTAAACACATGCTAACGCCGGGCTCCAACATTTCGTAGAGGCCGTCGCGATTAGACGTAAGAAACCCGCACTCTGTGTGCAGGAAGAGCTTTCTGAAATCCTACGGCTGCACTGGGCGTAGGATGTCACGTCGGCCCCTACCCCTATGTAGCTTGTTCCGGTCTCAGCCTAGCCTCCGTCGTAGATATTTGCATGTTAAAGCGGATTGCCGGATAAGAAAGGGGCAAATTTTTGCCGGCGTGGCACAACCGCCAAATCACAGGGTTAGTAAGCAGTCCTTTATAGCTTTTTATAGAGCACGCTTGACCGGTATAAAACCTTCACATTCGAAACACCGCTGCCAAACTACTTGCTAGAACGGGTAAACCCGAACCACCCAGCGGCGCCCCAATAAGGTTGTTCGGATAGTTATTGTTCAAAAGCAGCTGCTTAGCAAAGCGTTCCTATTGCGCTTCTCTACTGTTTAGAACAAACGTTCCGATACACCACAAGCCAAATGGTAATATGGCGCCCGTCAGCCTTGATGCTAAGGTGCACAAAGCGATCAACTATTAATCAGTTACCGCTAAGAAGGCTGGTTCAAAATGTCCTTTGATTTGGATAACGCACTTTAGCCTTGACCACGCACTTATTTGTACGGACCTGCGAGTTTGTTTTGGTGAACGCACGCGAAAACGCTGTGAGCACACGGACAGCCGTCAGCTGACAGCCGAATAATCTGAATTCGTGTCAAAGGTCGATTTCATCTTAGCAGGGTAAGCAAAAGTTGGATGCAATTGAAGCTCAGTGGTCGCGTATTCAGCAAGATCTATTAGCATCAGGCACGTCTTTATATGGAAATTGCGTGCACCAACGTAGGCTGGTACACTGTATAGATCCTAGTAAGCCGGGATGCTCGTAAACGCATTGTACCTTGACGAGCGACAAAGTGAAACAACCAAGGATTATGCGCAAACATCCGTTGACTGGAACGGTGCGCTGGCCTTGTACGTACGCCCGTGAAGGTCCACTGGTGTGAAGCCACCGTAGGCGACACGTACATTTAGTTTTGTTAATCGGTGCAGCAGTCGCACGTACTGTACACTGTGAGTTTAAAACCGTGGTGCTGCACCTGCAGTCTATATGCGACACGTAACCACCTGCCTCCTTATACTCACTGCTGGCGGTCGTTGCTTTTGCAGTAAATATACTTGAAAAGGGCAGGAAGTAAGTAGGTCTTTTATGATAACATTGAGCGCATACCTAAGGAGGAACGAACGTATGTGACTGCAATGAAGAACACTAATAGTATTGCGGAATTCAAGCATTAGCTTTGCTTACCCGCGTACGCTTATTTAGAAGTAACCGCTAAAGACTGTAGTACGGTCATATGTTGAATTGATTTACATTTCCCGAATGGGTAGTACCTGCCGTGCTCGCACATGACCCAGTTAGCACTGCACTTGTCCTCCATTAGATCCTCAGTGAGAAGAAATTGAACAGGAAGGGAAGCCCTCTTGCCTACAATGGCATGCGCCTGAGCATACGGAAACTGGTAAACATGGCAATTTTTATGTGACTAAACGTCAAGTTCCGCAAAAGCGTATTAGTTGCCGAACCGTCCATGGCTAACAGCCTAAGCGACGAATTACGCTCAGTTCGTTTCCCTGACAAAATCAGCAGTAACGTTAAGAGTGTTTAGCGCTGCTCGGTTGCGGCCGGTTGCAGAGCGGACAACAACTTCAAAATCAGTAACTCTTTAATTTTGTTTAAGAGTAGTGAAGCGACCTAGTGCGGGGGTTGCACTACCGCCACGGCTCCGGTTCTGTTGACAGGGTGAACAACCTGCAGATACTCCACAGTCAGCAAGTTACACAGGCGCATTCTAACTAGCTATTAACTTCATAAACAAAGGTTTTACTTTTGGAAGTACGAGGCACGCCTGCAAAGGGATGAGCGGGTTGCTACAATTACGTACGGTCCGTAAATGCACAAAAATGTTGAAAGCTTAGCAGTAAAATACTGGGTCTGTGTGTGTATCTAAGTCAATAAGCGTTACTGATGCTCCAAGCTGTTTGTAATTGTCCATCTACAACTATGAAAGGACGTATATGAACGTAAGTAGATCTACTGCGTTCAAACGGATATCGTCCTCCAGCCACACCACGACACTACAATTCGAACCTAGGCAATTCTGCAGGTCAACTAAGGTCTAATCGCCGCGGGCGGTTCCTATCATCCTGTTGAATGACTAAGCACTTGTAAATTTCATATCGCAATTTGACAAACTAAATGCATTTCACACGTAATAACCTAACCTGGTAATTCGATGTCAAATTTGGGCTCGCACAAATTACAGGTAGCCCTAACGCCTATGTGGTTCTCGATACGTTTAAACCTGACAGGCAACGCATATTGCATTTTAATTAATGTGACACCGTGAAGTATTGCGGTTTGCAACGTAATGTCCAGGTAGCCCGGCCATTCGCCTCTATACGCCCTCTGGTGATGCTGTCGCCTTCAAGCACACAAAATGAGATTCAGACTAGTCATCGCTTTTGATTCTCAGACCGCGCTAACAGTGTGTAACATCCACATCGTAAAGTTAGGACAAAGGTCGCGTTGTTGTCATTGGTAGGCAATCGCACAGAATGGGCGACTAAGGGGAAATAATTGGTAACTTACGACTGAACACCTCGCGCTTCCACTAAGGACTTAACTCCTACTTACCTCGTACATAGACAATGGGACCGGCTGTGGCTTAGACTACAGAATATAAATGAGACGGCATCTAGCACTTATTAACGGAAAGTCTCTATCCACTTTGGTTTCGCTTCGTCTTTAAGGGGAGTATAACTATAATTACCGTCCTTCATCCGCTGACTTTAACTTAGTTTAGTTTATTAAAATGTGGTTGACTTAAACACCCCATTTCCCTGCCTACTCAAGCTATATCCTCAGCGTTAGGTCCTATTATGGCTAATGTAACTCAGGAGTTGGTACAGTCGGACTCCAGGTTAACTGGTTTTTGACCTGCTTTGCGTTCTCCTACATGCCCAGTAGCCCAAAGGCTGCATTATGAAATTATGAACGCTATCGTAAACCACGTGTCAGGACCAACTTGTATCACAATCTAAACAACTTCTCTTTTTCGCTGGCCACTTTGGCGCTTTTCAAGAAGTTTGGCAATAGCACAGCCATATGCTACTAATTATCAATGTCACAATAGCATACGCACAAACCATTTAGAATATCGCAGAGAAATAACCACTCCATCCGTTCAGGCTAACCTCTTTTCACATCAAATCTACACCTACATTTCATCACCCACAAATTTACCCTTTACAACCTTCCAAATGCTTAGTCAACTAAGTTTTTGTAAAAATACTTGGCTGATGACATTTTCGGTAGCCTAGTAAAAGCATTCGACCTGACTGCGGCCTAGCCTATGAAGGTAGTAGCTCTCGATGCTAGCGTCACACAGTGCACCGGCAGTTAACAGTAGAATTGTCTAACCATCGTCAAACTGTCAGCTTTAGAAACATTGTATGAACCTTCATAACCGTCAAGTACTACTTAGTCATAATTGACGCATTTCATTAAGCCCAAATTCTTGCTACTTTATTCCCCTTTTCCAAATGCGATCCGTATATCAGATACAGCAAATATATCATCATGTTGCTATAACAAGATATTTAAGAGCCATAGACCCATGAATCTGGCATTACACTCACCACTTATCCTCTATTAGTCCCATATACTTAGCTGTATATTTGCTATATATTTACCGTTCCTTATTAGTAACATTAGTAGACACGTTCGCTAACCTTAAATTTTGTACTTCAACCACCTTTGCCAGCAGAACATTTCTACCTCTAGATTTCATTCCAGTTGCACGAAAGCTAACTGTGGGGCAGAATGGTCCCTGTCTCCTCGGCTAGATGGTCCTCCAGGGTTTATGACCACCGCTGCCTTAGCTTGGCTCTCCGTGCATAGTTTTTCCTCTATCTGGCTCGCAGCATAACTTGTGTTGTACGGAGGGGTGAGTGAACAACTAGCTCTCACAATTTTGCGTATGTTAACACTTCACTTACATTAGCATACGTTACTTATAGTCCCAGAAGGGCTAACACCAAAAAATTGCACCAAGGTAATTGTGGATGGGACAGCGCTCTCCTATTTAACATTGCTACATGACTGAACACAGCTGGCCCGCATCGAACTTTAACTTTGTAGCGAAAAAGTTGGACAGAATGCAAAAGGATGCACAATAAGGTTAATCAACATAGGAGGTAAAATAATCCCTCATGTTCGATCCACCGCAAAACCTAGCAGCAGAGTTGTTAATGCCTCCACCAAGGCAGACCAAATTGAATTCTCCGCCCATGAGCATTTTGCTTACTTTTCGATATCCGTTTATTTTTAGCGACAGGGTCCTCCTGCTCACCAGTATTGAGAACATATCCTTACGGCTATAAATAATATGCCGTAAGGGATAAAGCTTGAGATATTTATCAAAGAAATGGGTATGTACTTCAGGCCCAAAGGTCTCAAATGATCCTGAAGATCTCGGAATATTCAAGTGGTTCCGGCTCATGGAGTACTTGAATAACATTTGCAATGATTTATAAACTTACAAATGGGGCACTCAATAGTTATGGGAGGTTATGTGCTTAAGTATCCTCAGAAGGGTGTACACGGAGGCCACTTGTCTGCGGGCTAAGTATGCGTTGCCCAGAAGTCACATGCATATATAACATTCGTTACTGGCCTCCTAGCATTTTAGCGAATCGTTATCCCTTGTTTGCCTTTAATTGCAATGTAGGCATGAAACAAATGCTTGCAGACCGCTGACGACGTACCTAGTTTCTGTGGGAATTTAAGCTATATAGAGCATTTATATTTACTTATTACTGTTTAATTTAATAATTCTTCGCCTTATTTTGTATTATCTTCTTTTGGTGCCTGCTTGCTAAGCGGAAAGCCATTTTTGCGAAATCAAGTATGGTGTTATTCGTAGACCGCGAATCACTCGCGATTTACTGGGGAAATACGGCACATAACTTATTTGAATAATGCTGTAAGAAGACGAACACTGGCAGACGTCAGCATTTCGTATTGTCTCTTCAGTGCCAACACAATAACATGAAAATATATAAGACGACAGGTAGGGTGAGACCGAAACATGTTAGAGCAGGGTAGAGGGGCAGGCGTGACACCCCCACGCCCAGGGCAGCCGCAGGCTTACAAACAGCTGTTTCTGCACACAGAGTGCGGGTTTGATACGGCTGATCGCGACTGCCTCTGCAAAGCGTAGGAAACGGGGGTTAGTATGTCTTAACACGATTGTAAACATTGTGGTCGGATCAAACTGGTGACAGGTGGCCAGTAAATGCTTATCTATGGATGAAGCAGGTGGTTTATGTTAACAGATGGTGTGAGCAACCGAGGACTGGGTGATTTGACGCTGCAACCATTTAGGTACACTTTCCCTTATTCTGGAATTCAACGAGCGATTGGTACGGCCGATGTAGTGTATACCACAACTACAAACAATTTGGTAAATGCAATATGAGTTGGCGCCAATAGGTTGTCTTTCCGTCATTGGGGTAACAGGTATTCGATTAGTCCGGTTGATAAGGACAGTTTCGGCAGCATAATAAGTCCTCTGGATTGCGGAAATTATGCGCTTCATTGTCCTCATATTGGCGAAATCTCCCTTATAAGGTAGCTCGATGTAGATCTTCTTTTTAGACGCCGTCGATACCTTCTGTCCTTGCACCCTCGCCTGAATATGTTTGTCGATGAACCTACTTGGATAGCCATTTTAACCACGTATCCTTGAGCGAGATAACCTCAACAGCTAAACTGTCGGTAGTGCATATTTTCCTTGCACGGTTGAATAGCGTCTTGACTAAGGTCCGCTTGTACCGCATTGGGGAGAAGCTGGTAAAGTGTGGGTACTGCCCTGACCAAGTCGGTTTTCGGTAAACCTCTCTTTTGATGGACCCATCTGCTCTTTGGCAAATCAACACGTCCAGATGTGGAAGGCAGTCGCTTTTCTCTGTTTCGTTGGTTACTTTCGGATTCGTATGCACGTTATTCAAACGATCGACCAGACGCGCAATGTGCTCCTCTGATAGGCTAAACACTAGAACATCATCCACATATCGCTTATAGTAGGAAAGCAGCGATATTTACACACTCAACTTCTTTTCAATCATCGACATAAAAAAATCTGCTAGTAATGGCCCCAACGGACTACCCATTGCCACCCCATCTATCTGGAGATAAATAATGTTTTGGAATTAGAAATCGATGTTCTCAGTACATAGTAGTAAGCTGTCCTTTAATAATTTGACTGGCATTGGAAGAGTAAAACCGGAGCACTCTGCTATTTCACACCCGTAAGCAACTATTTCATGTAGCGGAACAGTGGTGAAAAGCGATTGTACATCCAATGTGTACATGACTTTATCGGATAGGTTAAAATCAGTTAAAGCCTCTGTAAGTTTGAAAGAGTCCTTCAGACGGTGTGGGATGGTCTGCTGCTTTAACGGCGAAAGAACTTCTACCATCCAACGAGCCAACTTATGTTGTGCCGGGTTTGCTATTGTCAAGATTGGTCTAAGCGGTATACCACATTTATGGGTCTTTGGCAAACCGTATAGCTGAGGTATGTTAGACCCTCCCGGTTTTAGGTTGTTATATACCTATTCATCAATTACCCGGTGCAAGAGGAGCTACTTTAAGTGTTCCTTGATGCGTCTTACCACTTCACTAACATACTCGGTTTTTGTATGGAGTTTAAATTTGCTAGCAGCACTAAGTAAATCTTGCATTTTCCGTGTGCATTCTTTCTTGCACATAATGAAGGCTCCTGAGCCTTTGTCTGGCTTAAGTACAATCACCCGCTTTGTTTTCAGCTCTCTTAGTGCACAAAGGTGTCGCCTTGTTAGCAAACACTTCTCACGCACTGGCGTCATTGTAACCTCATGGGCAATACCAGTTAGTTTGTTACTAAACCAGTTTGACATATCTGGACTAGACGCCTGTAATCCTGCTAACTGGCCATAAAAACTTCCAAACTGTGCCCCTATGAACAAGCGGTTTAGCTCACAAGGTAGGACTTTGTAATCCATGCTGAGCAATGATGCTTCCAGTTGTAAGGCGTCAGGGGAACATTTGACGGGTATAGAACGCACGTATTGTGATCACGATATGCAGGCTCCTCCCGTTTATCGACTAGTAAATTCTGCCACCGGACTTTGCATTTCTCCTTTTTACAATCAATAGTAAATGTTTACAATAGTGCTAAGACATACTAATACCCGTTTCCTACGTTTTGCAGAGGCAGTCGCGATCAGCCGTATCAAACCCGCACTCTGTGTGCAGAAACAGCTGTTCGAAAGCCTACGACTGCCCTATGCGTAGGGGTGTCACGCCTGCCCCTCTAGCCTGTTTTAAATTGTTTCGGTCATACCCTACCTGTCGTCTTATATATTTTCATGTTATTGTGTTGGCACTGAAGGGACAATACGAAATGTTGACACCTGCCAATGTTCGTCTTCTTACGGCATTATTCAAATTGCTAAAGGGCTCTAATTGTTTCACATAACTTATTGCTTTGATATTTAATGTAATTGGCTTTTGACGCTTTCAGAGTAGCCTAGTATTGTCTTACTTTTCCAATATAATAGCTTTAGGAAATAAATAAACAAATAAATAAATAGTATATTCGCGGTAAAACGAGACACACCTGTAAAGGCGTGATCAAATATGCATACAAGCATAGCTACTTTGGAATGTTACAACATTTCGTTTTAATGAAAGGTATAAAAGAAAAGAAGTTGTCCATATGAGTGAGCATATTGTCAGGTAATAGTCAGACCAAGGGACATTATGGCGCTGTGGCGCGCAAAAATCCGTCAAAACACAAGTTGGGGGTAATTTCGTCAGGTAGTAAACCGTGAGCACAGGAGCCTAAACAAGGTTTTGTTGCAACCAATAACCATTATGAGATAGGGATGATCTGTTCTCCAAAAATCATTCTTCATAGCAGAATTAGTTGCACCGGTTCGATGTGGAAGGCTGCGGACTGCGTCAGTTTGTAATGCTTAGCTGTGACTTTATTTTGTGGCGAGTCACATCCGTCACGTTGCAGCGTTGTTAAGCGGATATTTGCGGCTTCTTAAGGGGAGAACGCTTGTTAGGCGAAAATTCACCACGTCCTGGAACACTGCCGTAGCTTTCGTTGAACAGTAGTGCAAGTCGGTTATGCATCGTATAGACCGATTTTGCACTCTATTATTCGCAGTCGGTTGACAGCCAAAATTCTTCGTTGCTTGGCCGAATGGCTTAGTACTGATAAGGCAGCAGTCGTTGGGGCCGGTCAATGATGCAAGATTCGAAGAGTCGAACGATAATGATGCAGGTGAGTAAACACATTGTTAACAGAGGCCGGCTCTTCTATTGTATTCTTGTTCGGCTCGCAAACCGTGACCAGCTATCCACGCTGGACTTGCCATGGGGTCGGGGAGTGAAGTTGTTTCTTGTGGCTGAATATGTCCTTAATAGGTAAAAACGCCATTCTCCGCAAAATTGGATTTGGGATTCCTGCAAATGTAAGTAAGTGTAACTGTTTACATAGTCAAGTGAAACTTCTATGGAAGGCCTTTGGAATAGCCACGTATACGTGCGAAACGCTGTCCGTGAAATGACATCAGAATAGCTCCAGGTGACTGGCGAATAGAAATGTTTGAGGCAGTGAAGGTAATCAAGCCAGAGTTGTTTGTCTTCGGTTGTGGAACGGGGGATCCATGTACATATATTATTCCAGGTGAGTAAAGTGTTGCCATGAGTACGAGGCGAGCTAAACCCATTTGTTTAGACCCCGTGGAGGCAGCGCCTCCGGAATGGCGGGAAGAGCTCCATTTGGACCAGTGTGTGGGTTTTTCATTTCCTGGAGAAAGGACCAAGCGTTTGAGAATGGGTCAGCCAGCCCTTATGTTCTGTGATTTACTGTGTTTAAACCTTTGGTTCAGAGATGAACTTTAGCGCAAGGATTGTTGATTTTATTTTAAATAAATAAATAAATAAAAACCTATGCTTGAATATTTCCGGGCACAAAACATCTGGCATGATCGTGACTTTACAAAACATTGTTCCGCAACCAGCACATAGCTTTGAACGAAATACGCAGTTCGTACAATATACAGAGGCTACCGAAATGGCAGATGCACTGGTCAGGAACGGAAGCTCTAATGATGTAGCGACAGTCTGGGTTCAAGTTTAGTACCCGATAATATATAGAGTGGAGACGGGTGGCAGAAACAGGGAAGCGGCGTCTTAGCGTACATATCCAAACTACACTAATGGACGTGAAGTGTCGCTTTGATAACTTGTCAGTATGGGTTTTGGGCAGTGATTTTGTCCGATGACGAGTCACATCCGCCACTTCGCAGTGTTGAAACCTGGACATTTTTGGCGTTTTATGGGAAGAACTCTTCCCAGGCAAAAATCTAACACTTCCTGAAACACTGCCGTCAATCCGTTTGAATGGCAACGTAAAATTGGCAATGCATATTACTGACAGATGATAGACTCGGCTATTCGTAGTCATGCAAGCTGCAACTGCCCGTGCTGGCTAACCGGATTGCCTGGTCCAGTTCGACCAGTCATCGTTGAAGCTGGTCAATGGATGAATTGTCAAGGAAAGGCGGGTGAAGGATTTCGCAAACGTGCAACCATTTCGAATTAATGGAGTTCGGCTTTCCCCTGGTGGTATACGGGTCCTGGCCTGAAGGATTCTTGTCCAGCTATTCACATTGGACATGCCAGGTGAAGAGTGCAGTTGCCCCTTGTGGCGAAAATGCAATTCCTCATACTAACGCAGGATCCACATGGCGTTCATATTAATGCCTTTCGAACCATGTGTGCAATATTAGCGTACCAGGGCAGCACCTTTGAGTTCAGGCAACGTAAAAGAACGGGTTGTCCACAGAAGGGAATTAAAGTGCTTCCACAGGCGTTATTGTCAAGGGAGCTTTCCTTTTTCCCAGTAATGGCTCCACGATATGCCACCAAACGAGCTTTAGGTAAGAGGAGTGTTAAGATGTTCTCTTAAAAATGAAAGGCACAGTACCCAATTATTCGAACACCAGTGAAAGACAGCAAAGCTCTCCGCGTCAAGTAAAGCACATTTCAGAGAAGCATCTGTTTACATAGTGAAACAAGCGATCGGTGTAGAGACAATTCCATTGAGTAAGTTGAGGCGCTGTGATTGCTGGGAGGTAAACTCGGTTGTTTAATCACCGTGCGTTCAGCATCTCTCCAAATTGAAAAAAGTATGAGCCATTCTGAAGGCAGTTGGAATAATGGGAATGCTATTGTGCTGTTAAGGTCTCGGAGCAGACATAAATTGGTTCAAATAAATAAATAAATAAATAGTTTATTCTCGAATTTGTCGAGACACACCAAGCAATGAGTGATCACTCGGCTGGATGGAGCAGTCGTAACCAGAGAAGGAACCACCCTACACCGGCCTCCGTATCTGTGGAAATCCCAGGAAGGCCAGCAACGTACTAGAGGCAACCAAGCAGACACAGACTAGAATGTATCGCTAACAACAATGAAATTGAGAATTACATACTCTAGTACCTAGTTCCTCTTACTACGCAATTTTGTTAAATATGTATGATTTACAGGTGCTTCTTACATAACTTCTTAGGTGTGGCTCAGGTTTGAACTACAGCGCACGATAAAGGTTTTGTAAAGCGGATGGACTAAAGATAGATAAATGGTGGATATTTGTGAGTAGTGTAAAGTTCGAAGAAAGTAGAAACCCCGATTAAAATTCACGCACAATAATATGCCTCGACGGGGAGTTGAACCCCGGTCCACGAATTTCCGGTCCGTGGCTCTACCACCTGAGCTACCAAGGGCTGACGATTAGGTGCGCAAATTTTAACACATGTCTTCTGCTTGGTGCGCGACGTATTGCCAATGGGCTCACAGTACCTGTCCTGAAGGACAGGAACTTCGGTCTATTGGGAAGTGACGGGTGAGTGAGCCAATCTGCAACATCAGGACAGGTACTGTGAGCCCATTGGCAACACGTCGCGCACCAAGCAGAAGACATGTGTTAAAATTTGCGCACCTAATCGTCAGCCCTCGGTAGCTCAGGTGGTAGAGCAACGGACCGGAAATTCGTGGACCGGGGTTCGACTCCCCGTCGAGGCATATTATTGTGCGTGAATTTTAATCGTGGTTTCTACTTTCTTCGAACTTTAAAGATAGATAAGTTTGCTCACAGAGTTCAGCGAATAGTGCGGGTATTGGAAAGTTGCCGAGACAAAGGTGTGCAATTGTGAACGGTGGCCTCATTTATTCTGGATGCAAGCCAAAAGGAGACCAGCATCAGCTAAGGTGAAGCTGAGGCCAACTGGATAACAATGCCTGACAAGAGCAGTCAATACATATGGCAGCGCACCAAAAGAGAGGCGAATGCACAGCATCAAGGATAAATAGCAAAAATGCCCACGTGGATCTCAAAGTAAGACAAACAGAGGGGCCAGCGAAATAAGGGGATGTAATGTCTCCGAAGATTGAGAATGCTGTGAGTAGGCCCATCAAGCAAAATTGGCTAAATCAGTGCATTGGAGTAAAACGTACAATAAAGACAAAGAAAGGCTATAACAACCAAACGTGAACAAGCCTGGTGGGCTCTAGATGTTACGGCAACATAATTTGGCGTCTTCAGATCGTATACCGCCAAGGCCAAGGTAGGTTAGAAGCCGTCAGAGCGAAATAGGCTGGTCAACGAGACTAGATTAAGGCAGGTCAGTGAGCGCAGGCTGACCCGTGGAAGAATGAATAAAACAGAAAGCGAGATAAGAAAAGGTTAGGGTCTGGATGAGAAGGATTAATTGTTAACGGAAAACGAAGCACATGGGCCATTCCAGAGGATGCAAAGAGAGGTATCTTTTAGCCGTACAAAGAGTTATATACTCGAGAAACTGAAAGAAAGCGGATAGCACAAGACAAACATGGCAAAACGGGATTAGTCGTTGCGCTGGAAAAGCACGTACAAAAATGGCAGGAAAAAGGGCAGTAAAAATAGATGGTGAACGAGTCTAGCAAAGCTCGACGTAGGGAACCACAGCATTATAAATGCCGGACCGATACCAATTGCGCCTCAGTAGCACAGGATAAGTCAGAGAAATAGACTGGTCAGTAAGACCATATCACGGCAGGGCAGTGGGAGTTAGACCCAGTTAAAGAAGCCATGTAAACAGACAGCGCGAAAGAAAGAAGGTTAGAGCCGAGAGGATAAAAGTTTATTGAAAAAAGGTAGAAAAATGTGGAGACGAACTGAATAAACGAAAACGTATAGGTGTGTCCATAGCGCGTTGGCCTAAAGCTATATCCGATACTCAAATATGTATGGCTACCCAAAGGTGTGCGGCAGAGCACACGAACCAAGGTTGAAAAATGTTTTTAGAAGATTGCTAATTCTTAAGGGTAAAAATAAGGCACCAGAAGATGATTTGCTACGACGTATGTGGTGGGGTGCTGAGTGCCATCAGAGAACCGACGTTCGTTTCGAATTCAGCGGACAAACTCCAGAGGTTGTCCGTGTTTCACCTACAAACGCGTGCACCATACAAACATGCGAACGACTTATTTCCATAATGCATGTGGGTACTATGATTTCCTAATCTTTAGGATTGATGTACACATACACCGGGGGAACCACCGGGTTACTACAGGTCAGATGAACCAAATGAAGTAATGTCATAGACGTTTGAGGGAATTCAGGGAGCGGAATGCCGATATGGCGAGACCTAATAAGTCGGCAGGTTAGGTTATGACGTACAAAAGAGGTGGGCAAGATAGATATAACGAAAAATAGTGGACGAGTATAACAGCCACTAGAAGTAAGGATAATATGGGGTTGAGTCTGCAGAGCGAATATCGCTTAATTATCGGTCGCATGGAAGCAGTCAGACTGAAACAGATTGGTCAGGTGAGACTAGCTCACAGCAGGGCAGTGAGAGCTGGCACTGCTGTTGAATGAATGAAAACTGAGAGCGCGATAAGAAAAGGTTAGTGTTGCGAGAAGCTAATTTTACTGCTAAAAGGTGTAAAACCCACGAGGCACCCCATGTAATGTAATCGGAGAGTTGAATCAGCAGAAACAAGATAGGCAAGGTCTCAGAAGCCCGGAGGAATCCGGATTAAGTAAGCAAACTAAAGTAAACCGCCAGATGTACTACGTAACGGCGCTTTGCTGCCACGCGAGCACCACCAGCCGCGTGGGCTGAGGAGATCGCGAGGACGTTCGCCCCTACGCTGTTTCGAACTGGTGACCTTAAGCTGCTAACCGGACGCGCATACCACTCGGCCGCTGGTCGACGAATCCGGAGGGCAGGAGGCCGATCGGGTTAGGATTAGGAGGCACAAAAACGTGCGAAAAGAGCTATAAGAACAAAAGGTGGACCAGTCTAGCTTTCTCTAAATGTGAGGGAAACATAGCGTTGTGTGTTCAGGACAGATACTGCTTAAGTCTCGGTGGCATGGGAGCAGTCGCAGAGAAAGAAACTGGTCAGTGAGAATAGATCTCTGCAGTCCATCTAGAGCTAACCCTCCACTTATATTAGGTATGTTAACAGAGAGCGCGTTTTTGTAATGTTAGGGTAGGGGTGAAAAAAGTTTCTTGATATAAGGTGCAAATTTTACGAACTTCTCCGGGTAATAAAAGCGTTTTTTGGTTTGCCAAACCATTAAGTTAAGGTCGCAGACGTTTGGTTGAACACGGATAACAGAAGGCCGAACTAACCATTCTGGATTAGTCCGCGCGTTTTTTTGCACCTTACTAAAGGCGGAAAGGTGGGCCGTAACAATAGAAAATGTACGTCTCTAGCCACCTCTCTGGTTATAGAAAACAAATATTTAGTCTGTAGGGCTGATACCGCTAAAATCTTATTAGCATAGTAGCAGTCAGGGAGAAATAGGCTGATCTGAGGAACTTAATTATTGCAGGGCTTGCCAGCCAGCTCTCAATTTGGGAAGAAATGAAAACAGCGCCATAAGTAAGGGTTACGGTCAGGATGAGAAAGTTTATTGACAAAAGTTTTGAAACCCACAAGGCTCTGCAGGTAAGGTTAACGGATATTTGAATCAGCCGAACGAAGGTTTGTGACGTCAAAGAACTCTGAGTAAAATCGGATGGCAGGAGGCCGCGCTTGCACGACAGGCTTAGTCGGGGCTTTGGGGTTGGTCTAACGATAAAAGTAAACAACGGGCTATAACAGTAAAGGTTGGAAAAGTCTAGCTGGCTCTAGAAGTAAGTGAAAAGTAGGGTTGCGTCTGCAGAACAAACACCGCTTACCTCTCGATAGCATGGAAAAATTCAGAGAAAAATAGACTGGTCACATGTGCGGAGATTACAGCAGAGCAGTGAGGGCTGGCCGTCCGATGGAAGAACTGATAAAAATATAGAGCGTGCTAAGCAAAGTGTAGGGCTAGGGTGAGAAGAGTTTACTGATAACGAGTGGAAAAGCCCACGAGGCTTTACTGGTACTGTAAACAGATGGTTGGGTTAAACGAAATAGTCTGAGTAAAAGCGGATAGCAGGCAGGTCCGACAAGATTGGATTAGTTGGCTCCTCGTATTAGGACGTACGATAACGTTTGGAAATGTGGCGATAACCATAAAGGGTGAACAAGTCCAGCAGGTTCTGGAGATATAGGTAACACATCGTCAAGTGCGTAGAGCCTAGACCGTTGGTTTCTCTCTAGCATAGATGCAATCAGAGAGTAGATGGAGCCTTGGAAAGACAGTGAGAGGCGGCTGTCCGGCTAAAAATGGAATGAATACATTGGGCGTACTAATAAAAGCCATAGGTCAAGATGAATGGTTAGGAAGCGAACAAGGCACACAACGCGAGCTGCCATTCAAACATGCACCGATAACCTAGCAGTGATCTGAAAAAATCAGAGTGCAAGCAAGCTTTCAGGTGAGAATTGCTTACTTCGCGTATTGAGACTGAGTAGTACAGGTAATGTGGGAGGACAAATAAAGCGGGTCAGCATGAATAAACAGGTAAGTGATGGAAGAAACTGAATTATTAAAGTCAGAGCAATTCTGTCAGATTTACGAGGTGGAAACAGCATTGAGTCAGCATGCAGAGGGCAGTAACCTGATTTGATGAGAATGGGACAGTGCAGTGTACTGTGTGTTAGCAGTCCGATGGTAGGGGAAAAATGGAGACAGCAAGCGTAGTAAAGAAAAGATGAGGTCATAGTGGAGAGCTTTACTGAATAGAAGTAGAAAAGCCAACGAGGCTCTCAAAATAATGTGGACAAGGTGTCTGGTCTTCTCAAACTTGGCCCTTAACGTCGCTGTGGTCGGAGCGAAGTCGGGAAGCTGGAGACCGATTAGACGAGACTAGGTTTGTCGGCTGATCAAGACAAAGTTGTTTACTTAAGACCAGAGGAAGTACAGGGTGGGTCAGCGGTGTTAAGCAGGTTAAGGGATGATAGGAGCCACGATAGGAAAGCGCGAGCTAATCCAGCAAAGTGTTCGGGGTTAGGGCAATGGTGCGTTGGGTATGTAGTGCCTAGATCATTCGCGTCTCGGTAGTATGGATGCAGTCAGGAAGCAGAAGACTGGTCAGATGAGACCATATTAAGGCAAGGCACAGCATGGGCTGTTTGGTTAAAGAAATGCAATCAGATACGACGAAAGGATAGGGCAGGGTAGGGATGCGAAAGGTCTTACTGATAAGGAGTGTAAAAGTTAGCGAGGCTTCCGGGGTAATGTGAACAGTCCAATAGGTCTGCCGAACAACGTGAGGTACCGTCTCAGACGTCTGAATGAATCCCGAGAGCAAGAGGCCAATCGGTTCAAGGCTGGATTAGTCGGCGCGTTAAGGTTAGGTCATACATTAAGCATGAGAAAAGAACTATAATAAAGGGTGGCCGAGTCTAGATGGCACACGAGGTAAGGCAGGACAGTTGATAAGTTACTAAAGGATGAACCGTTCTCACAAGCGGTTGAGGTGAGGAAAACATAGCATTGGGTCAGCAGAGCTTAGCCTGTTTGCTTCTCCGTAGTTTTAAAGGAAGTCAGAGAAAGGTAGACTAATTAGATGAGACTCGGTCAGGGCAAGGTACTAAGCGTTAGCAGTCCTCTGGAAGGAGGAATGAAGACAATTAGCCCAGTATGGAAAGGGCGGGGTCAGAGTAGAGAAAGCTTTACTGATTATGAGTAGAAAAGCGAAAGAATCTCTCGAGCTAATGTGGACAGGGTGCTCGGTCTTCTCGACGTTAGCCAGTAACATCACAATAGCCTGAAAGAGGTCAGAATGCAGGAGACAAACACATAAGACGGTATTATTCGGAGCAAGGAGGTTCATCGCTATAGTTAAGCTACGCCGAGAAATACAGCGGGACAGCAAAAATAGACATATTAGATATAGAAGAGGCTAAATTAATTAACTATAAGCAAGTCTAGGAGGTGCTCGCGTAGAGGGAAATAGTGGTTTGGATGTGCCGCGCCTTTACTGTTTACAGCTCGGTAATCTGTAGGCAGTCAGGAAGTATAAGACTAAGTAGGTGAGACTAGGTCAACGCACACCACTGGGTCACTGATAAGGTGAGGTAAAGGCAACTTGGCTTTCGATTTAAGGGAACAGAGCGTTCAGCCTTCCGAACAATGGTCGGTACAGTCACAATATTCAGAGAGGGTCAGCAGATATGGACCGGTTAGAGATGGAGGTGGCCATAGTAATACAAATTGTCAAGGCCAACTGGGTCTCGGGACAAAAGTGCATAGCCATAAGCCAACAGAGTTGTTACCGTTTACATTTCGGCAGTCTAGAGTGAGTCAGAGCGAAGCAGACTGGTCAACTGAGACTAGGTCAGGGCCGGGCAGTGAAAAATAGCAACGAGGTAGAAGAGGAATTTAAAGCAAAGAGCGAGATAAGCAGAAGGTAAGGTCGGTTGGAAAGGATCTTTATTGGTGCTGGGTTTATTTGCTAACAATGCTCTTGGCGCATTGGGCTTATTCCACAAAATTAAGGGGGTTTTTTATGGAATTCTAAATATGACTGCGGCCGTTCTCCCAGAGCTCAACCCCAGGGATGCAGGTACCCAAGATGTTTGTTAGTTTAGGGACACAGTAGTCTTTTTATGGCCGTGGAGAATTGCTTGATAATATCAGATTTTCTGCTGGCTTCAGGTAACCTATACAACCCATGCGCATTTCTATAGAGGAAAAAGGTAAAACGTATGGAGCAACATGTTTTGGGGCTGAGATTGAGCGCGGATTTTGGGTAGAGGTACCCTGTACCGCCCAGCGGTTGCAAATATCTGTCAGTACTTGCGTCCAATGTTTGGTTTTACGCCTCCGCAGCCAACGTGGTTCTTGATCAACCTGCGTGCAGCGGCCTTGATAACTGTTCATAGGTGATCTTAGAAAGCGCTTAGTGAACTGACGCTGAACCTTTTCGATGACCATCCTATCACTGTTGATCAAGCAGCATGCTACTTTAGGTCGGGCACACAACGTATAAAGCATGAGTCCAGATGCTACTAAGCTCATTTACTTTACCACATATTCAACGATAGACCTGGCTTTTGCAGAGCTATAGCTCGCTTGTCCGCAAAATTGTATGGGCCGGAGTTGTGCACACCGAGATCAAGCAAAGTGAAGCTGTTATATAGTGGTGTTCCGTTAAGAGTTAATAGGTTGAGGGGTATAGAACACCGGTAGGAAAGAACGTTACTTTTGCTTGGTGAGAACTCTAGTTGCCACAGGTCACACCATGTTTCACGAGCGCCGGGGTCGCTTTGAATCCTGGAGGGGCCGTCCCGTGACCAGCTAGGATCAAATGAGGTCGCCACATTTATAGCATCAACAAAGAAGTAAGGTGTGCCTTGTTGGAAGTCGTGGAATACAGCACTGATGTACAGTAAAAACAGCAGAGGTCTCAGGACGCCGCCCTGGTGCACTCCGCTGGTTAGAGAGGCCTTTTGGTTGAGCTATCGCCCAGTAGCACTGGTTGCTTTCGGTTAGAGACTTAAGAAGAAAACCAAGAACGTAGGTTGACAGCCACCCGAATGCAGCTAAGTTCGTCCTCAAACTATTGTGTGCAACTCGGTCGAACGCTCTGTTCATATCCAGGATGACGATGCCTTGTGTCTCCCCCAGGTATAGCGAGTGTGTGAGGTATTTTAAGATTTAAATCTGGCAGATTTGGCCAGGTGTAATAGGCGGAATCCCCGTGTTGTGACCCATTGATGTTGCTTTGCAGTAGAAAACGAAGCTTCCCGTCCTTCATTAATCTTTCCATCAGGCTAGACACACTGGGTGTGGCTACTAGAATGGTAATTGTCAATAATTTGTCAGCAGCCTCGTTTGCGTCGTGGTATGACTGCTGCCTTCTTCCAAGTAGATGGGTAGTGTCCGCCCTTCCTAGAGATGGTGAAGTTATGGAGCAGAATGACTGGAAGCCCGGTTCTTCAAGTATTAATGTAGAGGATGGGGCACCATCAGGACCTGGGTAGAGTGACGTTTTCAACTAGCAAAGTGCTCACTTGATATTATTTAAGTCAAAGTCAATAGGATGTTTTCGATCTTCAGTTAAGTTGTGAATCGTAGTTGACAGAACTAACCCATTGCTGGTGAAGGAGTTACAGAAGTGCAGGTTAATGATGTCGTGGAGCTCGACCTCATCAGCGACTATAAGTTTATCAGGAAGCGGAAGCGCAGTGATCGCCATATGTTTACTGTTAGCCTGCATCCTTTTGTTCGGTTAAAAGACTTTTGCTTGTCGTCAGTGCAAAGCGCCGCGTGCTCGACTGATGTACGCGCATTGTTTTCTAAACTTTTTTAGTCGACAGTTTATTCGTTCTTGCGGATGATTAGATGAAGACCTTTGGTCGTGCTGTAGCGGGAGCGTATTTCCTTAAGCCTACTAGCCAGTTTGCATGTAGAGGCATCATTAAGCGTCTGACGCTTTCGTAGCTTCATTCTTTTGCGGGAAACTCTGTGCAAGCAGTTTGTGAAGTTTTTATAATGCTCTCTAATCGCAGTACCTATGTGGTCAGAGAGGACAAAGTCGTCCCAAGGTGGTTCCCGGAGAAGGAAAGGAAATTTTCTCCAGTTGATGCGCTGGAGCAGGCGAGATACCTCATACTTTTTAACTTCATGGTGCGGGCTTTTAGGCAGCGCAAAAGACAATTTCAGCACTGTGTGGTCGCTGCCGGTATTTTGTCTAATACACTTGCACACGCGCGGAATGCCTTTAGTGAATAGTAGGTCAAGTTTGTTACGTTGCCTAGCCGGCGTATTCACACTCTGCGTCCAGTCGTGCGTGAACATCTTATCTACAAGGGCTCTATATTTGGTTAGGGTCGACTAAATTAGCCCCTAGAAAAGAGGCACATTGAAATCTCCAGCAATAATTTCATAGCGTGCAGAATGGAATGAGACAACTAGAAGAGTTGGGCCAATTTGTCAACACTAACACAATAGGATTGCAGTGGGTTGAATAAACAGCCTATCAAGAGGTCAAGTGGACGACTAGTTGCGTGATGCCGTACTGAGTCTTCAGATGTGTCAAGGGATACGGTTTGGAAACTATGGTGCATGAAACCCGCCTTGACTTATAGGACACATCCGCCACCACGGTGGTTGGAGCATCCAGTACAGAAAATAATGTGCTCATGAACGTGTAGTGGAGCTTCTGAAGTCTTGGCCGAGTGCCATGTTGCTGGGATCAACACCAGATGCGGCTTGACAGAGGAATAAGGGGGCCTAGGAGGTGCATTTTAGTTTTACTCGATCATGCAATGAGGTGGAAGAATTTATACGAGTAGTATCCGCACAGTCCTGTCGTCAGGTTGCTAGCTTCTGCAGTAGTGTCATAATCGGGCAGTTTGGAATTGTTTGGGATAGGAGTGGTAAGTGCCTCGTATATGTGTTCCGGGGGCGGAGTTTTACCTTGGTAGCAGCCGGCCGCCGACGAGTCAGTTGTGGGTTTGAGGTCCATGGGTGTTACGTTTAGGGCTGCATCCAGCCGTTTTGGGATGCATGTTAATTACATATCGTTAGCAGTTCTCTTTAAAACCCGTATTATTTTTATTTGCAGTTTTAGCCCTTATTTTTAATCTTTGCTTGTTTCTTAAAATTCCGCCGCACTTATTTCTTTCCACGGGCCAAACATTAAATGGGACCACTGAGCATGCCGAAAAAGCTCAAAGGAATCCTAGTAAAGTTCTTGAGGAATTGGATCCTGCTTTCAAATAAGGCTAGCATACATACTGCCTAATTCGCTTTCTGGCCATTAATAAAATCAGAGAGCATATGCCTTGACTGTAGAAGCGAGCTTAACTCAATGGTGAGCGCGCACAACCCCATCAACTCCACACCAAAAAAACCTTGTTCCTTTGTTGCGGAGGCCGGAATACCAGCTTTATAAAATAGCTTGTTGAAATGTCGTTATAAAACTTCGTGTCTGATCTGGTACTAACTATAAAGGAAGACATACGATAACTATTCCCACTCCCTAAGCAAAGGCATGGGAGTACTTTAAATATTCTTCTGAGTCCTCGCCAGCACAGCTTTTTACAAGTTTAGAGATATACCTTTATATAATTAGTTATTAATTTATTACCTACAGACATCGTGAAATATAGCATCTTTATTGCCCCTGGCCAAGATGGATGAGGCAAGTCTAATCCATCGTTTATTGGGGTTACCTACTTCGGTTGTATTTCGCAATAACTTCACGTGTTTCCCACTACAATAATGTACTCATCGTGAACTATGATACCTAGGCTATATTATCAGGTGTATTCTAGTACGGTGGGATTTTGAGACCGTGCACCAGGGCATCTTTCTTTTCGTATTATTATTCGTCCTAGATGCACCTCATGATGTACGCTTCATGTTACTGCTCAACCTCATATGCGTGGCTGCTGTTTTCACTTTTAATACATTTATATTGCTCCTTAAAACCGATCGGTAGATTACACGACCTATCTCAACCAGCTGCCCAATGCAAGTTACCACAAAGCTTAGATAGCCGCTGTATTGCAGGGCGGAAGTTCAATACATCCAATAACTCATTCGTAGTTAGCGTGCCAGCGAAGTTATCAAGCAAACTAAGCTGTCTATACGGATCTATGCTAGAATGGTCTATTACTGAGTATGTTTCCGTTAGGGGAGCTACCCGTAAATCAAAGGTGATGCAATTGCAAATAACTCGCAAACTACTGCACTTATTGCATTGTTTTTACTTTTAACGTAACCAGCGGTTAAAACTTGTCCTGAGCACTAATTTTTTGCTACTTTACCTAATAGTCTATCCTTAGAAAAGATTTTCCTTTTCTCGGAGATTTATGCAGTTTGAAATTTGGCGCCAGAAATCCGTATCAGCGCGAGAAACGTTTGGCTTTATTTTTCCATATTTTGTATTTTTATAGTAAAGCAAGCCACCTTAGTATGTCTCTTAACAACTCATTTTTATTTTCATCTGCATTTCGCGAAATTATTTTTTTAACTTTCCTTATCCCTTATAATTTCGCCACACTTATTTCTTCCTTTGCGCACCAATAATTGTGGCGACTGAGCGGTTCAAAGAAGTCCAATGAATTAAAAGTGAAGCTGTTGTGAATTGGACCCTGTTCCAAAGAAAACCGGCACAACTACGGCTCTGCGCAACTTTCACAACCAAAGAACAAGTAGCTCAAGATCACCCGAAGGAACCGGAAGGATTTCACGGTGGATGCCTACGCCCCAATCAACTGTACACCTAAAAATGCCAATATATTGGTAATTGTCAAATAGGAAAATATACTCGCAGCTTGCTTACTTCTCGGCAAGAGCACAGGATTAAGGTAAAGATTGATCCGAACCCTTAGTGGTGCAGCCTCCAGCCAGTCTAGAAATGTACCTATTAATTTATGCAGTTGTTTGGTTGCAGCGCGTATAAATTAAGGTTTGAAATTTAGGACACAATGCCACTTGATATTTCCTCAGGTGGCCACGTTGGTTTATGCATCGTAAGAGCAAGCGCTTTGGATATCGGTGGCAAGTAAATAAGCTTAACAATTAACTGACCAGCGGTTATCCTGATAACTAAATAAATAAATAGCATTTGCTCAAATTTAACAAAGCACACTAAATCCGACATGTTTCCAATTTACAAGTCTTTGTTTCGCAAAAGACACGTTACTATGCGTGTAATTGTCAGTAGCGGCAATCTGTACAGACTGCGAAATAGAAGAAGCAATCATGCATAATTTAGTCGGTAGAGGATGACGGTATCTTAGGTTCAGGTGTGCATAGTATACGTAAGCAGCACACTATAACTGAAGTGCCAACCGTATATGTAGATCTAAAGTAACTTTAATATCTTGGAACATATTTAGAACCTAGCGGAAAGTCATCATTTCAGAAAACTTGGTAGATGACCGGGCAATATATTTATGGTGATAGACAACGTTTCGCTCTTGACATAAAAGCTACATAAGGCCTGAAGAACCTGTTGTGTCAAAGGCGAAACGTTGTCTATCACCATAAATACATTAACCTTTCGTCTACCAAGAGTTCTGAAATGATGATTCCTCGATCGGTTCCACGTATGTTCCAAGATATTGAGTGTAGATACAGACCTCGTTAACGCAACTTGGCGGGTGAATTTGTGCGCCAGGCAGGCATCAATTCCAATTGGGAAATTTATCGGATTTTTACCATCAGGTGTCTCAAGGACAACGGCCTGATGAAGCTTTTTTGTCAAAAGCGAAAGGTTCTCCATCACTCTAAATATATTAACCGGTCATCTACCAAGTTTTCTAAAATGAAATAGAGTAACTTTCGCTCTTACATGTTGAGGAAAGAGTGAAACTTTGCTCTAGTTCACATGCCATTATGGAGTTTTGCGCAATAACTTTGTTTAGCGACTGGGCACATCAACCCAGTCACGCTGCCGGTAACTGGCCATTTGCGGCTTTTTATACTGAGTGCGCTGGTCATGCGAAGACCCACCACGTCCTGGCACACTGCTGTAAATCCTTTTGATTACTAACATAAAGCTGTCAAAGTACCTTGCCAACCGGTTTCACACTAGGTTATTCGTAGTCGTATGACTTCCAAGTACTTTGGTTAGCTGCTCAAATAGCTTAGTAAGGTCCGCCATACGCCTTTAGGCCGGTCCAGGATGGAACGATTAGGTGGCTAGATTACTCAGTGTCCAAGTGAGCAAACGTTTCTTATTAGTTAGATACTGCATTTTTCTGATTATGTAGACTGTCTCGGTGTGCAGAGCCAACGTGCTAAACCGTCCACAGTAGACAGCAGTCATGGTGGTAAGTGCAGCTGAATCGTTCAAATGTACAGACATGGTTAATTTAGGTGGTTGCCGCTTGCTACCTCCTGTCACAGAGTAAACACGTTTACTTATTCCAACCCCTGTTCCCCAAGAGGAGCCAGACCTCCGAGAAAGGGAAAGCAGGAACAGAAAGACTTTGACCGAGGTTGACTGCGGTTAAAGGTTTATGTTCTGCACCAAACGTTAGTGAGCATGACTATATTGTATGTCGTGTGTCCGGCATATGGAACTGTGGTGTGCGCCTGAAAAGGTACTTAATTTCAAAGTTAGAGGCGATAGCTCAGAGGCACAAGCTAGTAATTGAATCAGGCATGATCAATCTTTCGTTTTAACTAAGAAGAAGGTGCTGACCACGGTAATGCTTCGTCACTGTCTTAGAACATTTAACAGAAAAAGCGTCAGCACACAGAAATCACTGTTTAAGAGTGCCGAACGATTGCACTCGAGACACCTGAGAGAGATAGATACTGAATGGATTTGCTTACCGCATAGTGCCCAGCTGTAGGTGCAAATGTTTAAGCACTTAGATAGCAGTCACGCGACTACGTGGAAAGTTGCAAATCAGTGTAGACACTGCTCTGTAAACCGGAAATTTGACAGTGAGCGACGAGATTTGGTTACTGCAGCACTACGGTTGTTGTCGCGCTAATAACGTCAAACGTGGCGGCTATTTGATATCCTATATACTAGGGACTAAGATTGCTCAAAGTGCTTCCTTTATTAAGCCGTAGAACCTCCGGCAGCAGGTGGTCGGAACGGCTTCGTCTGAAGCGGTTGCCAGCAACCTAGATACATGGAACTGAACACCCCACTGCCTTCGCACGCATTGCGATTACCTTCATCAGCACCTATAGCCCGCCTACCTTTTAGAAGGCCCCACCTCAAAACTAGTTTCCTGTGCCTCTAGATTGCTTATCATTCTATCATGTAACTGTAGGGGTGGTCGTTGTTTTCCACTTCCCATGTCGGGTTCGTGAAAATAATATTACCTGAGGTTTGAAGGTGTCATTTATGTTCACATCCAACGGTTATAGAAAACACAAACAGTGCGTATAGCGTACTTGTTCTTGTACAGGCGTCTTTCAGTACGTTATCGGAGATAAATATTAGCATTACCCCCAAACCAAAGCCTGCCAGGTTTGAAGTACAATTGTCCATGAAGTTTTGTTACTCTATCCATTTTGTGGTAGTTCAAACTTCAGTTTGGACAAACGAGTGTGCATATGGTGTATTCGAAATTCCATTGGACACGGTAGCGCTAATCCATGTATAACTATGGATTATCTAGGAAGCGGTGGGTGTTGCGCCTGGCAAGCTTTCTCGATATAAAAAGCTACAACTGTCTGTTTAACAACACTGCGACGAGGCGCATGCGACTCACCACTAAATAATGCAACCGCCCCCTGCCCCTCCTTGAGAGACACTGTACTTCACGGGTGTGTTGGGCCAGTTTTCCTTCACCGACCTAAAGAAGCATAAACTATCTATTTGAGCACGGCGTTCAACAGGTTGCGAAGCCCTCACGTCATCCTGCGGCCTTGTATGTTAGATCTTTGATCAAATGCTTGGGGCATGGCCCCAGGACAACCCCTTACTTTGGCCATGGCAACTGGGTAATATCACGCCGACTAACGAATCTTGAAGCACAGTGCTTACTACTGCTCCTGCTATGACTACTGCTAACTTAGCTTTTAACCCACACCCACAAATCACCCCACCAACAGTCCTTCATCTGTATGTACTCTTTTGTCTTCATGGTCACGCTCCCAAACGACCCACTGTTCGTAACTGCTGAAGTTAACCACTAACCTTCCGCTTTTCCTGGTCGTGCAATCGCAAGTTGCCCTGACTTCACCGAAGCGCCAGCTCTTCTGTACCTGTTCTTCATTTATCCTTGCAACTTTTAATACTCGAACTTTGATGCAGATCGGACGTCAAGCATATCTGGTCCGCACTCCTGTTTCGTTCATGGTAGACAACTGTTGCCTTTCAGGGACCAGGTTACAAAACCATAAAACTAGCATCCGAATGACAATTTTGGTAAACCCTGACGCACTATACCACTTTCAGCTTCCCGGAGGCACAACAGCTGCCCCCTCTGGCCAAGCTAGTGTTGCGGTTGCACTGAGTGCCAAAGCCGAACCACCCGTGCTTGACTCGATCCCAGTTAACAGCCGGCTGTGCGCAGTTCGATTAAAAGGTTACCCTATTATAACCAAGCCTCGCGACGTTAAGCGGGCATTTTTGGTCTTCAGCGCCTATGCCTCTTCAGACCGCAGACTGGATGCCGTCAAACGTTGCTCTTACCAGCAGCGACAAGAAATTCTCCGCTTTTCTAATAGGATTGGTATTGTCACCTTGCCGGAGAATTTAACGCCGGCGTTGGCCGCCTACCAACAAGCAAACATTAGCTTGAGCATAGTTTCGTCCCTGGTGTCAGGCAGTCCAAAAATTGTGACAGACTGCTTGATCCTTGATCTTGTCATCAATAGTTTCTTTTGAGCACTAGCTTTCAGCACATCAGCAGATCCGCTGCTACCGGGATCCTGCCTTGAAAAATACAATAGTGGTCCAAGCTTGACCACTAGCAATCAGGTACAGATGGCGCGGAAGCGTACTTAACTAACGATCGCACTAGTCAACTTATATCGATTCTACCTACGCATTAGTTCATGCTAACATTTGCATGCATTTTGAAGGAACCCTCAAGGAAGCTCAGTACCGGCCATAAGTTGCAATTCTACAAAGCTTTGCGATTTTAATCAGGTACTGAGCATCATGGTCAACATTGCTTGGCTTAACTATTGACGGGAACCTCGATACGCAGTGGGCGCAGATCAGAGACCTTAGTTTCTGCCAGGTTTGAAACATGTGTGGTTGACCGTCACTCATCGAATCATTGGAAGTCCGCCGTCTCCTTATCACTGATGAACAAACCCCGCTTGCTACCGGCGGATTCCATCAGCAATGAAAATGGCTAATCCATGGGTTGAGAGTTACGCGGCAGTCTGCAAATGGACCTCAATCCTTGGTGGTGTGAAGGTGCTATATTGATGAAGCTTGTTACGCTCTCTCTTAATACCAGAAAACTTTCCCATAATATTTGAGTTACCGAAGGTGTTCAATCTCTTCTAAGTGAATCCTTGTACAAGAAGGATGGCAATTTCATCCCCAAACTTCAACGAACTTTAAAGCAATGAGCCAAACTATTTGTTTTGCAGTGTTGTTGGCCCTTTGCTCCAACTGCTACCTGTAGCGCTTGCACTGGTGCAGGGTGCTCTACTCCTACAGACCCTTATACATACTGGAATATTATGCAAGAGCTCTGCTACCTGAAGCCTTATAAAGCACCCGGCCTTGTTGGTCTTCCTCCAGCTCTATTTAAAGATGGTGGCGCCTCGCTGGTCTCGTAATCCCCCGCCTTGTGCTCGAACGTTCACTAGCAAGAGGAAGTTCCATCGTCTACTGGTGAATTGATAGTCGTTCCCATCTTCAAAAGCGGCCAGCGCTCAACCGGCTTTAACTACAGAAGTATAAGCTTAGTCCCCGTCGGTTGCAGGCCGCTGGTTTCCATTATACTCCGCTGGCTATCATTAACGCGCGAATTGTTTCAGCTAGTAGAACGACCTGTGTTTAGATTTGGTCGCGGCTGCATCGTTCAAGGGTATACACACCGCCAGCTCCTCGAGCTCTACACAATGTATCGTTATGTTCCTGGATATCCGAACAGACTTTGATTCTGTCGATCAGATGGTAACGTGGCTCTGATTGCTGTGTACTATCGACCCGGAGAATTTCGTCATCTTACTGCGCGCCCGCCATGGTTTAACTACTAGCAGAGTTAAGGCTTTCGGCAAGCTTCTGCCTGTCTTTGTGTTTTCCAAGAAAGTTTTACCACCTACTCTGCCTCTGTTCCTATTAACTTCAACACAAAGCATGTCTCAATGAACGCTGTGGGGGTTCGTTGAAAGCTTGCGTTGAGCTCCTCCGAGGTAGTTGGGTTGTTGACTTGGAGTAGGCTAAAGCTATCGCTTTGCTTGGTGCGGATCCGCACGCTGCCAACTGTTACGTGTTCAACCAATGATCGCTCACTATGACCATAGACCTGATTGGCCCTACACACACACGTAGATAAGCACGCACACACGCACTCAAGGACACACCCTAACTTTCCGTGTACACATGTAAACCGTTAAGTGTTCAGTATACTGTGTGACAAACTGACGCGTCTTCTTGCTTATTCGCTACTAGTCGAAATACGTACTTGTGGTTAGAGTCCAGCTGTGATATCTGGCGACGGAGGTCAACGTGTCCATGACAAATACTCCACCGGTCTTCTGGTCGTGCTCTACCGACAAACCTTCCCTGGACTCGTGGCATAGATGGCGGAAAACCTTTACGGATTACTTGGAATTGCTTCCAATCTTGAATCCAGCAGTATCTCTTACTGAGAAAATCAAAGTGAAGCTCTTGAGACAGTTTCTTGGAGATGAGGGTCAAAGGTATTTCGATGCACTTCGCATTGATCAAATCTCTTCTACGATAACCGGCGCTTTGGAGACCTTCAGTGCTCTTTGGGGTGCTCGCCAGAATGTTTTTACGGCTAGATACTACTTCTCGAAACTCTGCCAGAAACCAGATGAGAGTGTAAACGAGTTCATCGCTCGTGTACTACAAGCAGCACCTGATTGTAAATACAATGAAGTCCATCCAACGAGATTTGAAGAGACCATGTTACTCCAATGTTTGATAGCCGGAATATCAGACCAGAGCAGGCGGGAGAAGCTGCTTTCACAAGATGATTGTTCACTGACCTGGGAGACGGCCTGCTCGATTGCCCGGCAGAGGGAACACCTTACACAACAACTCGCAACATTTACGCTGAAGGACTCGTCAGATGAGCTGCGATTGATTAACACTACACCAAAACCAAAGCCACCCACTGGCGTCAATTTGTTTGTGTGCTATCGCTGTGGTGAGCAGCACAGTTGTCCATCCGACTGCCGGCATCAGAAGACAGTATGTCGAAGCTGCGGGAAAGTGGGCCACCTGGCGCGAGTGTGTAGATCGGTCAAGCGACGTTCAGGTGGGGCTTATCGAGGAGCAAACCCCATCAAAACTGTGGGCGAGTCTGATGGTAGCGACTCTGAATTACATTCCATTTGGCTTAATTCCGTTTCTAGCATGCAGCCGGCGCCATACACTCTAGAGCTTTACATTGAAGGACAAAAGGTACAGATGGAAATCGATACAGGAGCATCCGTGACGATAATCCGGGAAAACGCTGTAAAAACGCTTCCGAACTTATCCGCTTGCAATTCTGTTCTTCGTACATACACCGGTGAACCTATACGTGTCCTTGGTAAATGCTTCGTGAGGGCACAGTATGGCGACAAAATACGCACACTTCCTTTATATGTGATCCCCGGGGATCGTCCAAATCTGCTTGGAAGAGACTGGATACGTGCTTTCCCGGATACAATGAATGTGGTAAAATTAGTCACCGAGATCTCCGGACTTGAAACATTACTTAAACAACATTCAGCTGTTTTTTCCGAGGAGCTTGGGAAGTTGAAAGAATTTCAGGCTGCGATAAAACTAAAGGAAGACGCTCGACCAAAATTCATTAAGGCACGCACACTACCATACGCTATGAGGCCTAAAGTTGAAGAGGAACTAAACCGCCTACAGACTCAAGGTATTATTACTCCTGTACACTTTTCTGACTGGGGAACTCCCATTGTGCCAGTAACCAAACCGGACGGCTCCGTACGGATTTGTGGTGACTCCAAGATAACCATAAATCAAGCATCCATGCTGGTCAGGTACCCCTTGCCACGTATTGATGACTTGTATGCAACACTAGCTGGTGGTGAAAAGTTTACCAAACTCGATCTGAGTCATGCATACTCGCAGATAGAGCTCGATGAACCTTCGAGGAAACTTACTACCATTACCACGCACATGGGACTATTTCAATATACTCGTTTACCTTTTGGCATTAATTCCGCCCCCGGAATATTTCAGAGAATTATTGACGACCTAGTGAAGGACATTCCTTTTGCGTGTGCTTATCTGGATGATATTCTTATCTCTGGACGCTCGGATACAGAGCATCTTCGAACACTCGCGGTCGTGCTCCAGCGTTTGGAGCGAAGTGGATTCAGATTGAAAAGGTCTAAATGTGAGTTCCTTTCACCTTCTGTTTGTTACCATGGATACCGGCTTGATAAACACGGTTTACATGTTTTAAATGACAAGGTTAAACCTATTTTAGAAAGCCCAGAGCCAAAGAGTTGTGATGAACTCCGTTCGTTCTTAGGAATGCTATCTCACTATCGCCGTTTCCTGCCTAATGCATCGACGGTTCTATCGCCATTAAATGAGCTGTTACACAAAAATGCATCGTGGTGTTGGGGTTCCCGTCAAAAAAGTGCCTTCAATAAAGCAAAACAAGCTCTTGTTTCGCCACCAACGTTAGTCCATTATGACTCTAACAAGCCACTCATACTTCAGTGCGACGCTTCCCCTTGGGGGGTCGGGGCTGTCCTGTGCCGCCGCATGGACGATGGTTCTTTACGTCCCATAGCATATGCATCGCGCACCTTACAGACGGCGGAGAAGAACTACTCACAACTGGACAGGGAAGCGCTAGCCGTTATCTTCGGAGTTAAGAGGTTTCACCAGTATTTATGGGGAAACGTTTTCGAGCTTCATACAGACCACAAACCATTGATATCCTTGTTTGGGGAAAACAAAGGTACACAACAAATGGCATCACCGAGGATGCAAAGATGGGCTATAACCTTGAGTGCTTACAGTTACAAGATATTTATATTACCGGCGTCAGCAACTGCACAGCTGATGCACTCAGCCGTCTGCCGATCACGGGAACTGCACATGAACACGACCCTCCGTTTGAACTGGTTAATCTAATGCAACATCTAGACACAACACCGATACGGAGTTCAACAATCCGGCAATGGACGGATCGAGACCCCGTGCTAGCAATGGTGAAAAGCTTTTTGAACATGGGTTGGCCTCCTGAAGGGACAGTTGAATTACAACCGTTTATGATTCGGAAGAACGAACTGAGTCTATTCGACGGCTGTGTTTTTTTGGGCTCTCGTCTAGTCCCTCCCACCAAGGCGCGTTCACAGATACTTAAAGAGCTCCATGATGCTCATCCAGGTGTGGCGAGAATGAAGGCACTAGCGAGAGGGTACTGCTGGTGGCCCAACATCGACTCAGACATAGAGAACTTACTAAAGAATTGCGATATTTGTCAGGCGTATCAGCGGAGCAAGGCGCCAGGTCCAATACACCCTTGGCGTTGGCCCGACAAGCCCTGGCAGCGTATCCACGCCGACTACTTCGGACCGATCGACGGGACCATGTTTCTTCTACTTATTGATGCACATTCTAAGTGGATTGACGTACGTTCAGTTACTCAGGCGACAGCCGAATCCACCATCACTAAAATGCGCTCGTCCTTCGCTACGTTTGGCATTCCGGAAACCATTTGTACAGACAATGGTTCACCTTTAACCAGTGCCGAATTTGGTAAATTTGTCGCCAACAACGGAATCCGACACGTTAAATCAGCCCCGTATCACCCAGCATCAAACGGATTAGCGGAGCGTGCAGTACAAACTGTGAAACAAGGCTTACTAAAGCAGCGAACGGGAACATTGCGAACAAAACTGGATCGGTTCCTATTTTCCTACCGTTCTACACCCACTGAGGCTACCGGGAAATCCCCGGCGGAATTGCTGTTCGGCAGAAATCTGAGACCGAGGCTTTATTTGTTGTTCCCGAACCCGCGTGTTGAAGTACAGGAGCGTCAGAAAAAGTTTGTGTCTTCAGAGGAATCAAAGCCGGAAGTTACATTTCAGGGCCATCAACCTGTTTACACCAGGTTACCGCATGAACAATGTTGGCAGCCGGCGACTGTGCTCGATTCTTCAGGAAGTCAAAACGATTTGCAGCTTCCGGACGGCCGGGTTGTTCGCCGGCACTCAGATCATGTACGCCCCAGGAGCACTGACACACCTGCCGTGAGTCAGTCACACTCGGAGATCGCAGAGCAAGCTGCAGAGCACGACGAACACAGAACAACAGGGGAAACTCAATTACGCCGATCGACCCGGATTCGCAAACCGATCGAATGTTTTCAGCCATGACTGTAACGTCAGCCAAAACAGGGAGGACTGTTACGTGTTCAACCAATGATCGCTCACTATGACCATAGACCTGATTGGCCCCACACACACACGTAGATAAGCACGCACACACGCACTCAAGGACACACCCTAACTTTCCGTGTACACATGTAAACCGTTAAGTGTTCAGTATACTGTGTGACAAACTGACGCGTCTTCTTGCTTATTCGCTACTAGTCGAAATACGTACTTGTGGTTAGAGTCCAGCTGTGATACCAACTAGCACTAAACCCCTTTGCAACTGAAGCATCAGTCTTGCCCCATCGGCCCCCTGCTCCCCGGATTCATTGAGACTTCTGTGACGTCACCTTTCTTAGTTCGGCTGACTCAATTACCTGAGTATCTTACCTGGAGAGCCTCGAGGGCTTTTCCCGACTTTCATCAATAAAACTTTCTCATCCTGACCCTACGCAGACTCAACGCTCTTGTGCCCCTACCTGTGAGGCTGCTAGACTCGTTCACCCTCTATCGTTGCAGCCCTTTGTCCTGCCTTTATTGCACTTGTTATTCCTACTTGCCAACTAATCCAGTCTCGCCAGATCGGCCACTTATTATCCGATTTCCCTCAGCGTTCTTCGACGTTACGAAGCTTGGTTCAGCTTAACCAACGTTTTGTTTACATCACCCGGAAAGCCCCGTGGGCTCCTCCATTCATTATCAATAAACCCTTCTCATTCAGACCCAAACATTTCCTATATCGCTTTCTGTTTTCATTCCGTTTTCAAGCGGACAGGCGGCCTTACTGCCCTGCTGTGATCTTGTCTCGCCTGACCAGTCTGTCTCTGCCTGCTTCTATGCTACTGAGACTTAAGCGGTGTAAGCTCCGCGGACTAAGCAACATGTTTCCCTTACACCTAGAGCCTGCTAGACTTGCCCAATGTTTATCGTTAGCCCTTTTCTCACCTTTACTATATGTCTTAATGCAAACGCGACGACTGATCAAGTAATTTCGATCGGTTTCCTGCTCTTCGGATTCCTACAGATTTCTGAAACGTCACCTCTTTTGTTTCGGCTGACTCCACTATCCCTTTACACCACCTGGAGAGCCTCGTGGGCTTTTCCAACCTTTCGGCAATAAACCTTTCTCTTCCTAACGCTAACTTATTTTTAGCGAGCTTTGCTTTCAATTCTTCTTCAACTGGAGTACCAGATCTCACAGCCCTGCGGTGATCTAGTCCCACTGATCAATTGCTTCCTCTCTGATTGCTCCTATGTCACCCAGACTTAAGCGGGATGCGCTATGCAGACACAATGCTCTTGTTCTCTTACCCGCGAGCCTGCTAGACTCGTTCACCCTTTATTGTTACGGCTACTTTTCCTGCTTTTATTGTACGTGTTATTCCTACGCCCTGACGAATGCAGTCTCGCTAGATCGACCACTTGTTTTCTGATTTTACGCTGAGTTCTTCAACGTTACATACCTTGGTTCGGCTGACCCAACGTTTTGCTTACATCACCCGGAAAGCCTCGTGCGCTCCTCCACTCTCTATCAATAAACTTTTCTCATCCCGTTCCTAACCTTTTCTCATCATGATCTATGTTCTCAATCTTTCTTCCATCGGAGGACCAGTTCTCACTGCCCCGCTGTGGGTCTAGTCTTACTTGACCAGTCCACAGTTGTTCTCACCCCAACTGTACGACCTAACCTCAGTGCGCCGACTAAGCTATTCTTACCTGAACGTCTTCTGCCCTCCTATTACTCCCAGATGTCATTGCCATTTCCGACCAGGGACTGGCAGTGACTTCGCTCTCTGCCACTTGCGTCTAAACCCTGTTGCTTTTCTTTTCCTCGTATCCATTGCCTTCTCTCTTATTGCGCTTCATTTTATTTCCACTGCTTACACACACTGCGCCTAACTAAGTTATCCTCGTGCGTATGGTCTTCTCCGCTCCGACCTCCCTCCTGCTTACTGGCGGCACTCAAACCATTGCCAAGTGTTTCTTGACTAGTACTTCCACTAGTATCCTCATTTTACCACTCTTCAAATGCCCCTGCTCTACCTTATGTTCGCATTTGCCTGTTAGTGAGACCGTACGTGGCATAACGACGCCCAGTGCACGGCAGGTTTGTCTTTCTGTGACACTTTACTCTAGATTTTGACGGCATTTGGACTGTGGAAGCATAAGCGTTTTAGCATAATTACTCTCACGAATTACTCTTCTCACTGCCGTCCGCATTCATCCGTTCCTAGCCGATCCTTTGAATTTACTTTTTCCTTGGTACGTTGATTTACCTATGTGGCTCCCGCATTCGGTCTCAACCTATTTGTTCTTAGTTTCACCTAAGATGCCTCCCGTATTCGGACTGCTGTCATCATCATCAGTTTATCCCTTTCTCTCCAACCATTGCATCTTTCGCTTAACTTTTGTCAACACGCTTTGTTAGACTGGTCTCTTGATCCGGGGCGTGCAGAACCTTCTTCCTATCTAGTAGTTTTAGTCTGAGTCACACCAGCGGCGTGATGTAAAGAACGCGCTTGCAAATCCTGTATAGTAAACCAAATCACATAAGTTGTAATGTATCATAAACACTGTTGCGCGCCACCAGTCTGTGTTGGTGCTTTTTGATTACTTGTTGTCTCTTTGTTTGGCTCTCTCTTGTCCGTTGCCAGTATTTTCCTGGGATTTCCACAGGTACATCTGCCAAAACGAGAAGGTTTATCCACTGGGACTGGTCGACCCATCCTCAATAGCCAGCTGTTTTAAACGCTTGATTCTTTCTTCAAAAGCTGAAGAACCTAAACATCAATCCAAATTGGGCGCTCTCCACCATGCTGGAGACGCTACCTTCACGGGGTATAAACTTATGTGTTTAGCTCACCTTGTACTCACACTAGAACAGTTTACCCACCTGGACTAATATATTTACATGGATCCTATTTTCCACAACCAAAGATAAACGATTCTGGCGTGATTACCTTCACTGCCTCAAACCTTTCGATTCTGCGGTCAACTGGTGCTTTTCTGATGTAATTTCACGGACAGCGTTGAGCTCGTATAAGTGGCTTTTCCGATGGCCTTTCATGGAGTTTTTATTTGGCCATAGAGAAAGTTACGCTTATTCACATTTGAAGGAATTCCGAATCCACTTTGCGGTGAATGGCATTTTTGCATGTTATGGACATATTCAGTGACAATGAACAACAGCACTCACCATTCCCATGACAAGTCCAGTGTGGATAACTGGACATGGTTTGCGAGCCGGACAAGAACATAATAGAAAAAGCCGGCCTCTATTAACAATGTGTTTACTCACCTGCATCAATTATCCTTCGACTCTGCGACTCTTTTACATCATTTACCGGCTTCAACGACTACTGCCGGATCATTACTAAGCCATTCGGCCAACCCAGGAAGAATTTTGGCTGTCAATCCACTGCGAATAATAGAGTGCAAAATCGGTCTGTACGCTGCATAGCCGTCTAGCACTACTGTTCAACGGTAGCTACGGCAGTGTTCCAGGACGTGGTGGGTTTACGCTTGGCAAGCGTTCTCCCTATAGAAATCCACAAGTGTCTACTTAACAACACTGCAACGTGGCTGATGTGACTGGCCACAAAATAAAGTCACAGAGAGACATTTCACACTAAAGCAGTCTTTAGCCTTCTACCTCCAACCTGTGCAACTGATGAGGAAAGCTTTGATGGAGCACAGATCATCCCGACTTTGTAATGGTCATTGATTGCACCAAAATCTTGTTTGGGCTCCTGTGCCCATGGATCACTACTTGGCGAAATTACCCCCAACTTGTATCTTAACGGAACACTTATGACTGATTTTTGCGCACCCCAGCGCTATCATGTTCCTTGGTCTGACTAATACCTGCCAATACGCTTACTCATATGGACTACATCTTTTCGTTGCTAACTTTCAATAAAGCAAATGTTTTAACCTTTCAAAGAAGCTATGCTTGTATGCATATTTGATCACGCCTTTACAGGTGTGTATAGTTTTACCAATAATATACCATTTATTTATTTATTTGAACAAAAATAAATGGTCTATCGTTGGTAGAACAAGGCACGCCGCTGAAGTCCCATTCAAATATGCGTAAAAGCTTAGCTGCTTTGCAGTAGTAAAACATTGCCTAGCAATAAAATGTAAAACCGAAATGCTCGTTGTTCCAAGAAGTGAGCCTTTTGTCCGGTCATTGTCCGACTCAGGTAGAAGCTAGCGCTGGGGCGCGGCAAATTTACTAATAATTGTTACGCCAATGTTCAATTTCGCGGTGATTTTACCGCGTAGCAATCCATAAGCAAAGAAGACAATTAAGTGTTTGGAGCAATCGTTGTCTACTAAGTGTAAGAATTTTCATTGCTCCAACAAAACATCTTCCTTAGCAAAATCGTTTGCACAGTTTGCGCGTAGCAGCCTGATGGTTGCGCCAGTGTAAACTGATGAGCTGTGCTTTTGGTTAGCGGCCAGTCGTATTCCATCAAGTTTTAGGGTTGTTAAGCGGATATTTTTGGCAATGTATAAGGGAAACGCTTGCTAGGCAACAACTCACCACGTCTTAGGGCACTGCCGTAAGTGTGGTATATACTTTCTGCCATCTAAATGCAAGGTCCTCATTCAAGTTTAGCAGTTAGTCGCGCCTGCACTCACTCCAGGTGTTGAGCCACTGGGGGGTAAAGAAAGCTTTATCTACTTGGAAAGCTGCCCTGCTGCTGGCTGAATTGTAGGAGGCCAGAAACGATGCTCATCACAAGAGCCCGCTGAGGCACTAGTAGCTTCGCAACAACCTTCGTCTCTCCATCAAAGTCGAGTCTATTATACAACGCTACGTGCTGCACTGTTGTACGGAGGAGAGACCTTGTCCATTCGTAAACGTGACTTATGAAGACTATCGGTCTACGAACACAGCTGACTGTCGTTCACTGCCAGCGTGTGTTGGCGGCACAACGTAAGCAATATAAAAGGTAGATTGTTTTGAGAACAGGAAACCACTTGCATGAGGATCTCGTTTCAATGCATCAACTGAGGTGGCTGGGACGCATATTGCACATGCCTGTTCAGCGGTACCCATGTCGAGCGTTATCTGAGATTCCTGGACAGGGCTGAAAGAAGGCCTGACAGACAGTCAGCAACTTGGCAAGGCCGCAGGAAAAAGCTGACGAAACAGTTGGCCGCAGCCAGTTGTTGTCGACTACCCGGTTTGCTCCGAGAGACGTTAATAAGCGTTGGTTGAAGACCTGAGGAGTCATGGCTCAAAGTTGATGTCTGTAGCGGACGTGTGCATTGGTGTGTTGCGGCTTCCCACATGCCTACTGCTATAAGTCCTGAAAATTTTCAAACCAGTATATGGTGAACTGGACATAAATCCGTTGTTATTTGCTTATTATTCATAGCGTTCTCTTAATCCGCGACGTTTCCGGTGGCAAAAATATCCAAACCACCGGTCGTGTAATATATAAACATATGTGTACTAATCCAACCACTATCTCCTTCGGCGTTTAGTGCTCGATATATGGCCTTCTTCCCTCAAAACCTGGCAGGGTGAACGACTGGTTCACTTGTTATAAGCTCACAGCTCGATAAGCGTAGAGCACGAGTTCCGCCAAGTATCCCTGACTGTGGGACAGCATCACGGAGTGTTCAGTGTTTCGTTATTGTCCGCCATAATCAAGGCACCTCCTGAACAACTTGGTGCAAACCCACCAAAACTCTACTGCGTCTGGCGGTGGCCGCAGTTACGTTGCTTACTGCGGTCCCAAAACACAAGAATCGTGCCATATCTTTAAGTGCTGTGTGTGACGGACTCCATCGGATCCTAAAGGGTTACTTCAGTCACGCTGCCGAGCCTTGTCTGCTCCAAACTCTCTTATGCGTTAAACTGTTGAGTCAAATACACCCAGCAGAGTCCCTCAGGTAAACTACTATACCAATTACCGCTTTGTGAGTCAGGCTAATAGGCCAAGGACTTCGGGTGGTGTCCCTCATGCTAACCACCGAAACACAACCACCATTATGCGGGTGATGGCCCATAAATGCGATTGTATACTTTTTCGAAAGCCGCGCAACATTACTTGCTGGTACTTTGGCAAGCTACTGGCCCGGAACACGTGTGAGCGCCCCGAGCGATGCAGTTCCGTGGTCACTTTTGAACTGGCGCGCCACAACTTCCATATTTCATAAAGCTGGTGCCAGCTGTAGGATTTACTGGGTACGAAACGCCACCACAGCATCACATGAACCTGGGTCATGTTAAATAATAAATAAATAAATAAAATGTTTATTCTCGACTAAGCGAGGCACGTCTGCACAGACATGATCATTTTAAGAGTTCAAACTGTGATCAGTCAAGGTACAATGGATCAATGGGATTGTCGCATAGGTTGATATATAAATGTATGTAAGTGTGTATGTGGGCGTTTAGCCGTGTTTATGGAATTAGTAAATGTATTCCAGTCTTTTTGATCGTGCTTGAACGTGTGGCCAGTGTTAATTTGGTGCGTGATGGCTGGGGACTTGAAGCGGTCGTCCGGATAGTGTTATTCAAGCGTCTGAATGGTCAACTAGTGGGTATGCTCAATGTTATCGGCGTGCCACTGATGACCGCTCGTCTACGACTCGGAAGAGGTAGGTTTGCTAATTACATAAGCACATGCAAGCTGCTTATGTTTACTCCGCTTACACGCGTGCTTATTTATACACTCATTTGTCTTCTGTGATAGTGTCTGTGCTGCAGCGCCCGACCGTCTTCACTAAGGGTGTTTAACGTGCGCATTGGGATTGGGGCATTGGTAAAACATACTTTATTGGTCCGCATGCCATTAGTTATGCGAACGCAAACTGCGACATACTGCGCTCATTGTGTGCCACCTAAGGACTGACGAGCAGTGTTCCTTTGCGGAATCTCACGATGTAGGCGTTGAAATGCTACCTAGTGTAGGGTTACTTGACCTAGATTATGCGGACGATATCGTATGTTTCCCGATTATTCCGCGGCGGCACAATCAACCCTGAATAGCCTGTCCAGAATGGTCCAATTATTTGGTTGGCACTTCACACCTTCAAAGTGCAAAGTGTTGCTGCAGGAACACCAGCCACTTGATAAACCCTTGACGCTTGCTAACAAGGAACTCAAGGTGGTTGATCAATTCACTTATCTTTGCAGCTGCAGCAGCAATGATGGGCGCATAGAAACTGACGTGAGCTCACGCATTGCTAAGGCCAGAGCTGCCTTCTTGAACCTGCGTCATCTTTGGCGACAGAAGGGAGTTTCCCTCCGTTTGAAAGGTCGTGTATACTAGGCCACAGTGAGAGCCGTTCTGCCCTATGGTAGCGAAACTTGGCCCCTTTGGTCTTAAGATCTGAGGCGCCTTCAAGTCTTTGATCCTCGTTGTTTGCGAAGCATTGCTGGTGTCGGATGGCACCAGCGTGTCCGCAACGATGATGTGCGTAGGCGAGTACTAGGTGGTGAAAAGCATGCTGGCTCCCTAGAACAACAGATAGCCCTGAATAAGTTGCGTTGGCTCGGGCACGTGCTACGCATGCCTGATCACCGCTTACCTAGGAGGGCCTTGTTCAGTCTACCAGGTGTAGGATGGCGCAAGGCTCGAGGTAGACAGAAGTTGACATGGCAGCGGGAAATGAAGTCACTAACGACCAAACTGGGTGCCGTTGGTCCGTTTTGCCTTCCGGGTTGGAGTCCACGTAAATCACCTTGTGCTTGGCGCGAGAATTTGCGGGACATGGCTCGCAGTGGACACCAGTGGCGCGTCTGCTGCCGTCTTCTAATTGGATTGCCTGTTTAAAGTTTGTTTGGTGCTGAGTTATCTGCGGGATAATGGCTGATTATGACGTGTGGTGGTGAAAGCCGCAAGGAAGCTGTCTCGCCGATGCCACCTTACCTTTGCACGATAGCCAGCTGTTTGTGAGGGTATGTTGTGTACACAAGGTGTAGGCACCTTGCTCCTGAATGTTTAGGGCATTAAGGTTTTCAGGTAAGTCCCCCCTTTCCCCCCTCTTCTTATTCATTATTTCATAGGTCCTCATGGTTGTATGGGAGCGCAGCATCAGTTCAACTGGCTGATGTACTGCTGTTGCTGATGATGATGATGTAGGTCTAACGACCACAAACACTGGCCGCACGGTTTGTGCGTGATACAGCACCTCGGACACGCCACTGGGGTGGTCACGCTCAGTTGCTTGACCACTTCCTCGTACGTCAGCGTGAGATGCGTGAAGTGTACGTGAAACTGTACTGCGTGGAGCTGAAACTTACACTTACCACAAGTTCTTGCCGAACAAAACTGTACATTTATTTCAATAAATCCGTTTATTGCAGTCCTGCCTTGAGCAGTGTAAATTTACTCTTCTCTTACTTTGTGCTGTGTTTGAAGAATGTGGAGCTGAAAAAACGCCAGCTGCACGCATTTGTGGTGTAAATGTATAGTTACGGTGGGTAACCTGTGGCGCCACATTCACGACCAGGTAACAGCTGCTGTCTATTAGGCCATCGGGCGGCCAGACGGTAAGCGGCTGGATAGCGCTGATGAGAACAATGAGTCGACCGGCACTTTGGGTTCTAATAGTAATGCATCATTTGTTGCACCGGTGGCAGACCCAAGTAACTTGACAAAGACGAGCCAGTTTCACAAACTTCGGAGGCGACTGACTCCAGAGCATCGTTGCAGCAAAATTGCATGTTGGACAGAGAAGACAAAGCAGAGAAAATGCTATGCCAGACCTTGCCAACCAAAGGAATGTGTCAAGCTCTTGTAGGCGATGTACGGACTGATGTTAGAGCCGCTGATGAAGGTGTTTGACGGTAACTAAGGCGCTGCATGCACCCAGCTTGTAAACCTAATGAAGATATGACGAGGTTACTTTGACCGTCTCTTGTACAACCGTTCAGTTTGGCTGGTCTAATTTGGACAACTAAAGCAACAAGACGTAAAGGTGAGTCTGGCGGAGGAGCTGATATTGGATGAAATGTAGTGTGCAATTGCCCAGCTGCGATACGGCAAGCGTGCTGTCACCGACAATCTCTAGCCCACCGTATTTAAACACGGCAGAATCGCGTTGGTGAATGTGTTACATCACATGCTGTAATGCGTGTTGATTAAGGAGGTGCCTCCTGAGCTAAAATGCACTTGTGTTACCACTGTACAACTGCCAAGAAAGCAATCAACGTTGCAAGAACTATTCTAGTAGGTACTTGCCGTTATGTTGGCAAAATGATTGCCTGTATCTTGCTAAACCGCCTCGTCATTCAGGTTGTAGAACTTAAGGTGGCAGCGAATCAATGTGGATTCGGTTCTGGTCTCTGTACCATTGATCAGTTATTTGAAACTCGTCAGTTGCAAGAGAAGTGCAGAGAAAGGCACCGGCCGTTCTACTCACCTTTTGTTGATTTCACCAAGGCATTTGATACGGTGTACCGTGCATTGTGGCTTGTGTTGGGTAAGTTTGTTGGTCCGTGAAATTTGTAAATTTAATTGCTTGTCTGCACTGTGGTACGCGCGTGAGGGTGCAGCTGAGTGGAGTGACCTCAGTTGACTTTGTAGTTGTTTATGGTGTGAAGCAAGGACGTATCGTAGCTTCAGCCCAATTTGAGGTTTATCTACTTGGAATGGTGTCTTGTGCTTTGGATGCGGCTTGTGCCTGTGTTGTTCGTGTAGAGCACCGTACTGCTGGTAGCGTGCTTAACATTTGTCGCTTTGGAACGAGAACTTTAGTCCGTGCTGCACCGAGCTGCAGGTTGCTGTTTGCTGACGACTGTGCGTCGGTAACACGGCGTGGGTGCATTTCTGCACATTACTGGTGCGCTGGTACCAACGGCGACCAAATTCGGGCTTACTAGCAACAAAAGCTGAACTGTCTGCCTCTTCCCGTCTTTACCGGAGGTGCAACCTGCAATGGGGCCGCAAATCACCATTGGTGACTCCGTTCTGTCAAACGCCTTCCGCTTCTCCTACCCAGGGTATGTTTGACTGACCAGCAAATAAACACCGAGACTCGTATCCGCCTATCTTATGCTGCGGCGGACTTTGAAAGCGTAAGTACCAAGAATAAAACTTATAATAGCTTACCGTTATTATAGAGTCGATGGTGTACGTTTCCATTACAGTGTTCGTGCTTCTATACGGCGGCGAAACAGTGTCAAACTAACTGCGAGATATGAGATAGCTCGATCGGTTTCAGCAACGTCGTCTGCGACGGATTCTGCGCCTCTGTCTGTGCGACAGATGTGCAAACAAGTTGTTGCACTGAGATGGGGTGTATTTAATGTACTGCACACCATTGCCGACGCATCTGATGTGGCTCGGCCATAAGTGCCGTTTGATTCGGGCGGAAACCCAAACAGCCCTTGTATGGTCAGTTGCGTTTGGTGAGGCTGCACGTGGGAAACGCATAGTTTGTGAGCGGAAGGCGCTAAATTTAATATTAACCAATTGTCCTATTACTTTTAAATGTTCGGAAACGAAAGTTGCTGGTCCGCTTGCCTAGCACGATCTGAGCACGAACTCTGTACTAGCGGTGATATAGGAAGACTTCCTACCCTCGAAGAGGAAGCGGTATGCGCGAAAGCGACAAACGCGATGGGTGTACTCCATCTACCACTAGCGCATGGTGATGTAGCATACGCGATAATGAGTGCCTAAGTCAGGCAGACGAAGTTAATCAAGAGTGTTGCCACTCAGGAACAGCATTGAACAGACGACGGACCCTTCTGAGAACGTAAACAGAACCAGTGCAGCTTGGAAATGCACGGTGGATTCGGTTTACTAAACTCCTGCTTGAGTGCTGTGTGTTATTTCAAGTATTCTGGTTGCTGCATATAGTCAATAAATAAAAAATTAATGAAAGTTTACTATCGATAGTGCGGGGCACGTTTATAAATACATGGTCGCAGTAATAAAGAGCGTAAAAGCAGTAATTGTCCCCAGGTTTTAAATATAACCCGCATACACTTGACTTGTGGTTTATGTATATTTGTAAGTGCATGGGTTAGTAAGTAGGTTGTGGGAAGTTGTTAGTATGGTGCTAAATTTGTGGTTGTCTTCCGTGAACTCGCCAATATAGGAACAGAGCAAACAATATCTTTGAGTTGACGGACGTCCCTGTGCGGGGTAAGACCTTCCGGAACAACATGAAGCAGCAAATTTATTTAGTGGCGGTCGTCTTTGCTATGTCATAAAGTTGTTAACTAGATATTTGTGTATTTTTAGGGAAAAAGCTTGCCAGGCGAAGACTCACCACCTTCTGAAACTCTGCTGCCGAACCGTTAGTTAGAACAAGATTAAACCGGACCACACCGCTGGCACAACTTGAGGTTGTTCTGCTGGCCAGCCTTCTTTTAACGTCCATCTATATTGTTCCATTTACTTACATACAGAGCTTGAACGAGAGGCGGTATATTTTATTATTATGGTTTCCATTTGTTGCACATGATATGTTGATCTGCATTCTGCTGCCTTTGTTTAGCGCAGCTAGATTGCAAACACCTTTATTTATATACTGATGTAATGAGGCGCAAAACCAGTATATGTGTACCTTTTATTTGATTTATTATATGCCATACGTTCAGTACAAGTAATCGGCCGTTGATTGCCGTCCCAGGCCTGCATACACCGCGTGTGCACAGTTTCGAGGTGCTTACCTGTATATTACCTGCCACGCCCTTTTTCTGGCTCTAGGACACAGTTGGTAGTCGCTGGATTGGACAGGGTGCACTGCCATAGGGACGGTTTTAGGCTCAAAAGTGGCTCTATGCACACAAATAAGCAAATAAATGTTTTATTCGTGCAATTGCGTGGCATGCTTACAAGGGCACGATCATGGTAATAGAAACAAGTGTGGTCGGTAACTGTAATATAATGTCGTGTGTTGAGCAGAACATACCGCAGTTGTGTGTATGTATATATAGGGGAATGAGTGGCCTTCTTGAGTAAATTTGTTAATGTGACTGAATTCGTGACGTTGTTGACTGATGGTCCGTAAATGAAGTCCCAAATGTACTCTTTGAATCGTACACCGTTCTTTAAGTGGAAAATGTTCCCCAAGCAGGATTAAGACAGTGATTTCTTTAGTTGCGGGTTCAATCAGCCACATCGCAGTGTCGTTAAGCAGAGCAGTTTGGCATTTTATGTGGAGAATGCCTGCCACGCTAAAACTCGCCACGGCCCGCAACCCTGCTGCCAAATTATCCGCTGAAACGGGATAAATGCGCACCACCAGGTGGCACCGCGGGGAAGTTGTTCGGCAAGGCAGCCATGGTATTGCATAGAGCGGGATATGGTTCAGCCACCGACTTGTGTGTGTCTGTTTTCATAAAACAGCGTGTTTGTGTCTGCCTGTGAAGTGATGTGGGCCGGCTCCGTTGCTATAAATTGGCTCCCATCCACCTGCATATTTATCTCATTCCTTCTGGTTTACGCTGGATATAGAGGGAGTGGATGGAACTGTGGGTGGTGCAGCGCAAGTCACCCTTGTTCCCTCCTTAAGCACCGGCGCCTCGTAGCTGCCTCCTTGGAGGCCACAGTGACAAGCAACTCCTGAACCAGTTTCCGACAACCATATAAGGCTAAGCGGTCTTGGTGCGCGGTTGTTCATGTGACTTCGTGAGTTCTTTGCCGTGTTCGCCATCTCATAAATAAGTAAATAAATAAATAAGTAGTTTAATCACAAATTCCTCGACGCACATCAAATCAGGAATGTTCACAATGTACAAGCAGCTGCTTTGTAAGAGAGAGGTTTCTAGTATGGGATCGGCGGTATGCAAAATTTGTACAGGCTGCTAATTTGAATAGTATGCATGCAAATTTTAGCCCTAAGGATAGGACGATAATTTAAGTGCAAGTGCGCGTAGTGTAAGCAATTAAAGCACCATAAATGAAGTAAACACAATAGCTGTAGGTAGGAAGCAAATGTTCCTTATGTGTGGTAGGAAAGAGTGAAATATGACTCTAGTCGTCTTGCCCATGTGTGGTTGTGCGCAGCGACTTTATTCAGTGGCGGGTCTAATTCGCCCAGAAGCAGGGTTGGTAAACGGACTTTTCTGGCCTGTTATGGTGAGAACGCTTGCTAGGCAAATGCCTAGCACATCCTGGAACACTGTCGTACATCCTTTAGATTATTAACATGCAACTGTCAACGCAGCCTGCCGGGTGTCTTCACACTTGTTTTTCGCAATCAATTCGGTCGGCTAAGCAGATAGCTTGGTCAGGGCTGCCATAGTTGCTGAGGCGAATAGAGGATGGAAAAGTCACCAGGGATCGTACTGTTGAGTATAAATAAATAAATAAATAAATAAATAAATAAATTTTTATTCTCGACAACACGAGGTACACCTTTACAGGCATGATCATATTTAGCGAACATAGTGTGATCAAACTGTACAAAAGGACATGTTTGGCATAACTATGTTTGTAAGTATATGGGTGTATGTACGTATGTAATTGTGTAGGAATGTAGCTTGTGGTGTTGAATGCGCCGCAGAATGTCTTTCTGTTTGTTATCGTCAGAAGTGTGAGAATAAGCGATTGATTTTCGTGCTTTGGACAGCATTTTCCGGATATCCACAGGCCAGTGACTTTGTTTGTGGCGAGTCACATCCGCCACGTCGCAGTGTTGTTAAGCAGACATTTGTGGCTTTTATAGGGAGAACGCTTGTCAGGCGAAAACCCACCACGTCCTGAAACACTGCCGCCGAACTATTTGCTGGAACGGGTTAAACCCGAACCAGCCAGCTGGCACCACGAGGAGGTTGTTCGGCTAGCCAGCCACCAGTAGTGAATAATTTCTAATTTAGTTACCAATATTGCACCAGTGTTACGCACGTTTAAGGCCGTAAGCATATATATGCTTAGTGCTATGCAGTGTGAGGTCAGCTATAGCTGGTAACACTAAAGTTTTATCGGTCTCCTAGCTGCCTAGCACAGAATGCCATCCTTTAGTTAGTACTTGTTTTTATCTGTGCTGAATGCTATGCTGAAAGCTGGAAGCGATGGGCTATAACTGCGCTAAATTTTTAGCACTGGCATTCAGGTGGACAACTATTAAGAAGGCGTTAGCCGGCCACAAGCCTCCTACCTTGATTGACTCTAGTTGATTTGTGCTGAAATTACTGAAATTTACTAGTAAAGACGCCACAGCAAACTGTGCCGCTGCCGGCAGTCCATCAGCCGGTGTCTGACACCTAGCAGTTTGTCGTCCTTCCTACCTGACTCTCCAGTTAACTTACGGTTAGGTGACTCGGATGCAACTGATAACCTAGTTTACTGTACTAAATATCCCATTAGTGTGTAACAAACAAATGGCAGGAAAGTCCATCAGCCGCCTGCTATACCAAGAGACGTAGCTGTCCCGGCGTCCAGAAAAGTAGATCCTGTCACGCTTAAAGCAGTCCAACCCTCGTGTGAAGGATAATGTTAGATGCATGCCATTGTTCGTTGAAGATGCTGCCCATATCGCTTGCCATCGACGTAGCCATCCTGACTGTAGCAGTCTAGAGATTCTACCGTTTGCTTAGGTTGAGTAAAATATTAAATAGCTTATTGTACACTTAGAGGTTGTTTGCGGAATGATTATATGTATATTGCTGTTGTCTGACACAGCCCACACAAGCAATTAACATACCACGTTGAGGTTGGATTCAACACGCCGCAACATCGCCCGGTCCCACATCCTTCCATTATCTAGCGCGCATCGTCCGGTGTCGTCTTTTAGCCAATATGCGGGCACACAATAAAATCATACACTCGTTTAGTCATCTTCGTACTTTCTCTTTATTCACAGGGAACCGTACTTGCAAGTAGGCGAACGCAAATACTTCAATTTTGTTGGCTTGCAACAGACTCTCGCTGCTTTGGTGACCCCAACCAGAATAATCGCTACATTAGTGAGCCCGGCAAGGATCATCGCCTAGCAATAATTAATTTGTCACTGCACCGGTAACGCCGTTCCGACTCATTCCCTACCAAGTTGAATACTGCAACTGAAATTATCCTTGCTTTTTGGTGAGTCCGTTTTAATATTTCCTTGCGCATTTCATGACACTTTCCATCCATCATCACTGTGTTTGTTATTCTCGGATCCCCGTATTTAATCTCCAAATGGAGCGAGGACGAGCAGTCTGTTAACTCTGATAGTTCATCCGCACATGGAGATAGACTACTTTATGGTTCACGAGCTTTGAAGTAGACGTTGCCAATAAACGTGTCAAAGGTGACTTAGATATGCCCAACCTTTTGTTATCTCAGCTTCCATTGTATCTCACCGTCCAACTTGGCGATATAATTATGTCAGCTTACTCGAGTAACCGTTTCTAGGCCCTGCAACATGCCTCCATAAAAGCTTGTAAACCTTCAGGTAGACCTCGTCTTCGACAAAGCATTTCCGGTTTTCAGTTAGGAAGCAAGAATTTTTCGACACCCTTAATGTAGCTGCGCCGTCTGGTTAGAGGTTTGACCATAGAAACTTTACTTCAGGAACTATGCCTGCAACATTTACCTGAGAAAGTGTAGGCTGTCTTGTGACTCGTCAAGCCTGAACAGTTGTCAGGAATCGCCGAAGTTGCGGATAGCGTACTGAAACATTGCACTAAGCCACTTTTTGCTTCTTCTGGCATCGCCGACCGGCTGACGCGTCTTGCCGGTTGCATACCATTGCTTCAGTGAACCACAAGGCAAGCAACATGCCTCCAACGCATACCATTGCGGACCAATCCCCTCACTAAAACGTGAAGTTCATCGCGTCAGTCTGCACCAGCAGCAGCGTAGTGACACACACCGTTCGCGCAGTCGCGTGTGTAGTAGCACATTACGTTCTACGTGCCGTTTCCATGCGCGATTTGGTAGCGTTACTATAAAAGGCATTAAAACTTGTAATTTTGCATCAAACCAGAAGGAGCAGGCCGAACCAAGCCTTGCCAGACGACATCAGATTCACAGTCTGATAATGTCCAAAGACAACGGTCAACCGACGCCTACCAACATTGTCTTAGAATAAAGTGATTGGCAAACACTGACGACTAAAGGTACTACTCAAAATATTGCGAGTCATCTATTCTAGATAGCCGATAGGATCTCAGGAATCATTTTACTAATAGGCACCGGGGCAAAATTTTGCGTGATCGAAACAGGCCCAGAAGAATCGAGAAGGGGCAGGTAACCAACCCAAGTACCGCCAAAGCGACCCGTATAGCAAGCTTTGGCCAGCCTTCTCGAACCATCAACCTTGGCTTTCGACGCAAATTCCGTTGGATTGTTACAGTTGGCGCCGTGCGGTTTGCCATCCTTGGAATCGATTTTCTGCATCATTTCGATCTAATAGTCGCTGCTTCTCAGCGAAAGCTTATTGACAAACATACACGTCTTTCCATTTGCGAACTCGTCACTTCAGTAAACCATTTCTCGCATTTATCCCCAGCAACAAGCCGAACTGTTCGCGCCGTTCATACAGCTGCTTTGCCCTTCTAACCCATTCTTCCTGTAGCAACTGACGTAACGCACCACCTCCAAACCCGTAGTCTAATAGATTCCGCCCGACCAGGAAGCCTTACTTCCTGATATATTGAAGATGGCCAAAGCTGAATTCGAGCATATGCTCGAACTCGGTATAAACCGCCCATACGAAAACCACTGGGCTACACCTCTTCACCTGCGGCAGAAGAAGACTAGCGCCTGGCGTGGCTGTGGCGATTGTCAAGCAATGAACATGTGTACCTGCCACGACAAGTGAAATGTTTAGCACTCTCAAGTGCTTACTACCAATTACGCGGAAGGTCCGGTTTTACTAAAATCCACCCAACGAAAGTATAGCATCAGATCCCCGTCAAAGAATGAGATATACATAGGACCGCCGTAAATAAAACTTATGTAAATAGCTTTCCTCCAATAGTCGCCAAGCTACATGGCAGAGCCTAGTCCGGAAAAGCGCCAGACGCATTTCGGCCTATTGGGGTTCGTCAGTGGTGCGCAGTCCTTCGGTTCTCTAAGAACAATCTAATCCATGAATGCTGGAGGCAAATGCCAACTAGCCAGCAGCTTAAGCCACTAAGCCATGGAAACGTTAGCTGGGATACCCAAGTTGCAAAACTAACTGAGATATAGCACCCCCTATATTCCCCTGGCATTGACAGTGGTCAGCCTGCAAGTTGATGACCTCCTATCCCTATACGCTATATCCATAGCATTTTTAAAATAGGAGAGGTTATTTATTTTATATTACCTGTAAGCGTCAGGATTTTCGTTGTCATTTTGTTGGTATCCATCTCATTCGTCCTCAAGCTATATGGCAGAGCTTAGCCCGGAAAAGCGCCAGACGCATTTTGCCTTATAAAAACCCGTCAGTAGGGCGCATTCCTCTGGTCTTCTGAGGAGGTTCGTACCCATAACCGCTAGAGGCAAACGACAACAAGCCAGCAGCTTAAGCCACTGAGCCATGGGGACGTTGGCTGGGCCACCTAATTTGCAAACTAACTGGAATATAGCGCCGCCTATCTTCCACTGTCACTGAGAGTGGTTAGCCTGTAAGTTGGTGACGTCTTAGCACTAGACTCTATATGCATAGCCTTTTGAAAAATGAGGCTGCTAAGTTTATATTACTAGTAAATAGCAAGATTTTAGTTGTCACATTATAGAGTCTGTAGCTTGTAAGCAACTGGGATAATAACCTTAACAAAACGACAACTAAAATCCTGCCATTTACCATTAATTTGAAATATACAGCCTCCGCTAGTTTCAAACTGCTAGAAATATAGCATCCAGTTTGAGGACGTCATCACGTCGTACGCTAAACACTGTCAGTGACAGTGGAAAATATATGGCGCTATACCCCAAGTTGTTTGCAATTTATGTAGCTTAGCCAACTTCCGTATGGCTCGGTGGCTTAAGTCGCTGGCTAGTTGACGTCTGCGTTTAGCAGTCCTGCGTTCGATCCCCTTAGAGGAAAGAGGGACTGCGCAACGGCGCGGAGCGCTAATATGGCAAAACGCGTCCGTTTGCTTTCCGGACTAGACTCTGTTGTATAGCCTGTGGACTACTGGGTTAAAAAGCCAAACTAAATGGCCACTAGAATCCTGCCACTTGCCAGTTATACGACGTTTGGTCTGGTCGACTTTCTTCGGATGCCTTTTGGGTTGAGAAATGCCGCATACACCTCCCAAAGTTTCACACATGACCGTACTCGTTATTTATATTTCGTATATCGTTATCTGGACGACAGTTTGTTAGCAAGCGCATCCAAAGCTAAGCATCTGGAACACCTGCAACTGCTGCTGCGTCCTCCATGCGACCGTAGGGTTACCGGTAACTCCGCAAGGTGCAAGTTGGTTAAACCATCGGTTGAGGTTCTGGACCATCGGACCTTTGCATCCGGTATCAAGGCTCTTCCCGGATAGCTAATGCAGTCAAAGATTTTCCTGAACCTTCCTCTTTCAAACAACTCAGACGCTTTCTCGGCCTAAGAAACGAGTACGGCCGGTTCACCCTCAATTGCGTGAAGCTAATGCAGTCTCCAGCTGACACCTCGTGGCCGTCGGCGTACTTTTGTTTCCACAAATGCTGCTTGAGCATCTCTCACAGAACTTAAAAATTCTGTTGCAAACACTGCAGTTTTGACGTACTCTTTACTAGATGTTCCCTTTGCTCTGGTAACAGGCGCTTCGAGTAAAGCAGTAGGAGCAGTTTTAGCAGTTCTTCGTTGGGTCTCTGTTGTCATTAGGTTTCTTTTCAAGGCAGATACAACCAGCCGAAACCCGTTACAGCACGTTTGGAAAAGGACAGCTTGTATTATATTTAGCCACACGTTACTTCCGCTTTACACTTAAAGGTTGAGACTTCGTAATTTTTACTGACCACAAATCTTTACTCAACGCAACAGAGTGGTCCACCGACAAGTGCTCTCTTAGTGGGATTTGCCGCCTAGACTATGTCACACATTTCACGTCAGGCCTACGGAAAGTCTCAGATTGGCAAAACTGTTGGCGCAAACGCTTTGTCCCGCCTTAACTCAAGCACACCTGGTCATAGCATCAAGTTAGCAGCAACGGCTGTTGCCCATAAGACCAAGCCGGAGGTTGATCAACATTGAACATCTACCTCCCTCCACATCTGACCAGCGCCGTTACCAAGTTCCGAAGGAATTATTTTGTGCCTTGTCGCGCAGTTATCCGCATCCTACAGTTCAACATACCTTTCGCCGTGCCGTGTGCGACACACTCCATGAACTAGCACACCAAGGAATTCGCACTTTGCTATAGCTCGTCAAGCAGCGTTTTGTGGGTCGCATCGGCAACCGAGACGTTACGCAGTGGGCACGCACTTGTTTTCGCTGCTAAAAATCGAAAGTATAACGCCCTGCAGTTGCACCTAATTGTCGTTTCCTGACAAGCAGCTATCGACTTACATCCGCATGAATACCGTGGGTACCCTTCCACTTCCTAACGGCATGGTCTACCATTTGATTATCATCGGCCACTTTACCAGGTGGCCAGAAGCAGTTTTGCTATCAAACGTTAGCACGGAGGCGATCGTTAGAGCTTTCGTGATTCGCAGGGTTTCTTTATCTAGTCGTCCATCAATCCTAACGACAGACCAGAGACCACAGTTGAAGCGTGCACAATTCCAAGAGACGGTAACGCTTTTAGGCTCAGCATTCCCTACTACTTCATACCGTCCGTAATCTAACGGTATGTTGAAGCGTTGCCACAGGCGACTTAAAGCCAGCCTCACTGCAGTCGTGCTATTAGGTGGCGAGAAGTTTTGCCTACTGGCATGCTAGGCATGCGTGCTAGACTCCACGTCGAACTGCAGGCATCTGGGGCCAAACTACTTTTCGATCAACCAGTTCGTCTACCTGGGGCTACTTTTCTATAGCTCCAGGCGCCATCGTCTATGATGCTTCTGTTGTCAAACAAATCGCTTCAATCATGCGTAATTTTGCAGCTACTCTCCCTTGTCTATAATCATAAAAAGTTTTTTCGACGGAGGTGCAAACTTGTAGGCATATATTCGTACTAGTTGATGGTAACAAGCAATCCATGTTTACGCCATACGAAGGACCCTTTAGAGACCTTCAACGGAATGACAAAGTATATGACATCTTCCGATACGGAAAGTGTGAATCAGTATCTATTAGTCGCCTAAGGCCGCCCATATAGACAGCGACATTGCCTATATAAGTAGCCTGTTCCACCACTAGCAACACAGCTCTAGCAGTCCAGCGACGTCCGCTGAACCCCTCCGACATCCCCACGGCACCAAGAATGATCACGTCCTGCCAAAAGATTCAGTGTCCTCTTCGCCTTGCCCATGCGGTGCAATTTTTTGCTTAGATTCACTCTACCGTTATTACAACTAAAAAAGGCAAAATGTTTTGAAACCTCCACAAAAGGGATTGAATTTTTAGAAAATTTAAATATTTTTTAACGGTGATGTTACTTTAGCGCGTGTTATTGCTATGCACTATTGTCATTGCCGTTTTCCTTTGCTTTCAGACTTGGCTGCCAGATTAGCCGCATGTTTACGTTGGAGCCGGACGCCTCAACCTTACACTAAACACTTTATGAAGTTGCTGACCTTGACATTGACCTTAACGCGGTAACCTGGAATTTGACGTTCCTTACTAACGAGCATTTTAGATAAAAACCGGTGAAGAACAGTGTTTGAACAAACACTAACGGAAGCACTTGACATTTGTCAAATGGTTCAAAGAAATGAAACACAGCCGTAAGTCCACAGAGCTATGATCAGGGGAAGACGCCGGATCGGCCTTCAGAAGGATAAGGGCACTACCAGTAACGGTCTTGCGCCCCCAGTAGTCTCAGCACTGACACCCCCGTTAGTCAGCTATAACACAAATAACAACGTAAAAACCGGTAACTATGCGGCGCTTACACCAGAAAAATTAGCTAACTGCTTTGTGCTCCTTTCCGATCCACGGACGGATGCACTACATGACGCTAAAATGTCAGTAACGTTACTAAAATCGTTACCACCTAAGTGTCCGTCGCCTTTGCTTTCAGACTGTAAGACAGCACCACAAGACCCGCTTACAGACGCGCTTCTTAAAGTCCAAAACATCGAAAATGAGCCAAACTCGGTGAAATCAGAATTGCAAAATATCAATCAATTGTTAGTAAAAATTCTACCGCTGGCGCAGCTATCGGATCTACATAAATCAGACAAAGTGGAAGATCTTAACGCAGCGGGTGAATTACTCAACACGCTCGCCAAGGAAGTCAACGAACGAGTTATCCGTGCACGAAATGTAATAATATTTAATGTGCCAGATCGAATACCACTTGAGAAAGTGACACGCTCACTTCTAAGTGTATGCAAAATGGACCGGGATTGCTGCTCGTGCAGCCGCCTTCGAAAAACAAAAAACCGACCATGCCCAATTGTCCTCAAGTTCAGCAGCCAAGATCACGCCAAATGCTTCCTAGACTACAAGTTCATCATAAGAAAGCAAGCGAATCTCGGGCCCATACTGATTAAACAGGACATGACGCCACTGCAAAGGGCGCTCATGTCAAATGTACGAACCCCTAATAAGCGGAGTCTGCACAATTCTATAAATATGCTCCTGGACCCTCTCCAACAGCCCCTCAGGAGAAACGCTACTGAATGGTCTCCAGTAACCGCTGTCACGACCTTTGCCAATTCAATTGTCAATACGACGCCAATACCGGGCATGCAGTTAACTGATATGCATCTGAACGCAACTCCCACGGCAAGCTCATCACTGGCCTACAACGTTGACATGGACATGTCACAACGACCATTAAATCCTATCGCATTAGAGGTACAGGCAGTTGAAGGACAGGCAAAAGTTACGGCCACCTTGAATGCAATCATGGACCGAACAGAGTGCAGCGAGAAGCCCAACGGCGTGTCTGATGTACATGACACGTACACTAGGCTCGATAGCCTGTGCTTCCTGTCATCATATACACCGCTTTCCAGTATCGTAAACGATCTCACGCAGCCTAAAACTGACACGGCACCTAAGCCCAGCTGCCCGAACCCAGGTTGTTCTATAACTGTGCCTCCTCAGCCCCCTTCCAAACCACAATATTATAACAATGAGTCGATGCCCAAACGCGCCAAAACGGCCAAGATAACACCCACTTGTTTAAAATACAAACTACGCTTTACGCCGAAGCCTAGTAAAGCGACAGTCAAGGTTGAGCAGCCACAATGGAAGAATTATCTCCTTGTAACCCCTAGCTCAACAACGAGTAATTGGATTAAACCCAAACCCCCTACACTTCCGGCCGATCTGCATCGCCACTCTGGCAAAGCCCAAATCTATAAGCAGACCGAACTAAGGGTGAAAATATAGGCAACACAAATCGTCCGAACACCAGCTGGCCTCAACACCCTCGTTACGAAGCAAAATCTACCACATCTACAGTCAGGACTGAGCGGTCACAACGTAGGAATTACTTACTTAGAACCCCAAACCCCGCGACGCACAACCAGACCCCGCATTCACTTCGCTCCTCTACCGGCCGAACTTCAATGCTGCGCGGGCAAAGCCCAATAAGATATGTCGCCCAGACCAACCATACAAATACAGCCAACATAACTCGTGAGGGCAAAACTGGGCCTGCACCCCCAATGCTGCGCGGGCAAAGCCCAATAAGGTATGTCGCCCAGACCAACCATACAAATACAGCCAACATAACTCGTCAGGGCAAAACTAGGCCTTAACCCCACGACATGAAACGAAATTTCCTACAGCGACAACCGGTATTGAGCCGCCGCAACGCAAGAATTGCTTACTCAGAACACCAAGCCTCGCCGTGCGTCTCCAGACCCCGCGCAAAACCCAACACACTGTTGACCAAGCAGCAAAATCACCGGGGCGAAACCCACATGGGCGCAAGGAACCGATGAATTCTGCACATGCCCCGATCCCCCATCCACCCATCCCATCACGCCAGTCAACACTCCTTCAACAACACACCATAATGCCACAAATCATGACGACACCTTCCGCGGTCCCTTTTTTGTGGGAAGCCGCAAGTTGAGGGGCCTCCTCTCCTAGCTCGCGAGAGTCAAGCGGGGGCTCTCTATCACCTGACCCGATTCCTAGACATGGCACAACTGATTCCAACCAACATCTCTCAGGCATTCAGACGGTTCCTCTAAACGCCAACCTCATGACCGACTCCGGGCTAGATTTCTCGGCTCGTATGCATCAGCAGTTACCTCCACATCTTTCCCCCCTCGGATTCGATGCTCCATGCTACTCCCAACCTCTCCCATTAGTTTCCACCGATCAACCCGGCATGCACCTCCACGCATGCATGCAAACAAGCCACTCACCTCATTCTGGATCGCCGGTGATGCTGCTAGACGGTTCACTCAATTTCAGCAATCCAACCAATAAATATCCACCAAGGGATGCCCCAACACTCCCCACTACATACCACTTCGACGAATCTAGTAAGCTGGGGATCCACAATATGCTTCTCATCAACGCCAGGTCTATTAATCAAAAGAATCACCTTCTGGGTCCGGTACTTACCATGTCCAAAGCACAACTGGTTCTAATCACAGAGACATGGCACTCAGCCAGTTCGTCTGACTCACCCATCCAAATACCTGGCTACTCTGCATTCTGCAGTGGACGCGAAAAGTGACGAGGCGGAGGATGCCTCATCTACGTCAGCGGACTTTCATGCATCCTCCTTCCAAGTAATATCTTTGGGTAACCCGGAAGACTCCATATGGATTCAAGCAAATGGCGAGCACCTAAATCTCCTCATTGGTTGCATCTATATTCGACCACATATCTCAACAGCTGAAATCAAAAAATTGGTCGAGCTCTTCACCGAAGTTTCGCTGTTACCTGCATGCCTTAAGATAATCGGCGGTGACTTTAATATGCCGCACATTGAGTGGTCTACCCAGTCCGCACCTCCCAAATATAGAGCGTTTGTCGCCCTTATCGTCGCGTACGACTGGACCCAGCATGTTAACGTACCTACCAGGAAGTCTAATATCCTTGACTTAATATTCAGGACAGGCATCAACCAAGCACAGGTTTGTGTGCTTGACAACCTTCTTGGTAGTGATCATAAGGCAGTGAAGTTAACATTCAGACTGCCCACTACTAAGCAGTACAACCTCACCCCCAGCGAATCCTTCCGTCCTCTACAACGCGTCGATTGGGAAAGCTTCTCCACTCTTCTACGACCGCTTAACTGGGATGCATTCTTTTTGGCAACAGACACTGATATGGCGACCCAAGAGATATACAACGACATTATGTTCTGTCTTGATGTGGTCGCCCCTAAGCAGAACATGAGGAAACCTACGAAACCGAAGGGTGTAGCGGATACACATAGGGTCCTCAATAAACTGAGAAAAATGCGCTCCAACTACAACAAGACAAAGGATTTCCACATAATAATGCACATGAACGACACACTAACATGGTGGAGAAACCTGCAAGCCACGTCTGCCACATCAGCGGAACACGCTGCACTCAGCAGTAACAACAAGGTTAAAGTACTCACCCAACTGATGAAACGCAGAGCAAAAAACAGAGCTCCAACAATTGCCTCATTATCACTTCCTAATGGCAATCTCATGACGGACCCCGCCCAACTCTGTGATTATATCAACAAGCACTTTTGCAACTCTTTTTCGGTCCCTGATTCGGCAACTTCGCTTACAGCACCCCTGCTCACCGATGATAGACTGACGATCATCGAATTTAACCTACGCGCAATGGTGCGAGAAATCCGTACACACAAATGTCCCAATACCCCGGTCCTGATGGCGCTCCATCCGTAGTGCTGATACTAGGAGGTCCGGACATTCCAGTACTCCTCCTTAATCTATTTACACTATCCATGACAACCCATCGCAATGAGGCTGGACCTTATTGTGGTGCGATGGTTTGTGTGCCTCAGCGATCCATTGAGCTACGCTGGGTGGTGCTTTTGTACCTTCAGAGTCACGCATACCAGATTGGTCAATGGTTAGAGGCCAGACAAACTCAGCCTCCTGGTCCTCCAGGTTGGGGTTGGAATGAGGGTGGCAACTTATTCCTTAAAATGGACTCCTTGTAGCCCAACGCCAAACCCGCTGCCCTGCGGTCAGGTTTTTGAACCAAAGGCTTTGGTTGAGAACCCTAATCGTTCTCCTGTCTAGGCCTGGGCAACCTGACAGTATCCTGCCCACGCAATACTATGAATTTTCCTTCAAACAATTTCTTTATGCTCTGGCCACCGCAGAGGATAATAGGCGCCCTATCTGCTGCATCGAACAGGGTGGATAGGGGTAAGGATGCTACTGCTCCAGCCTTCCCGTCTTCTTATTCCCCCTCTTACGCTTTTCACTCTTACCGTCCCATTCCAACTTCACTTATATCCCCCAGTTTTCAACCCCCCGATTCTTGGCCCTCCCCCAACATGCTTTGCTAGGCATTTACCTCCTAATTTCAACTCACACGTGAACGCGGAGCGTCACTCCTCTCCTGTCGACAAGCCCATGTCCAACCAAGCGGTCCAATCCAGTTCATCGGCTTCCATTTGGAGCCCTCGATCCTCCTTCAGATTGGCATGCCTCAATGTACGCACACTGCTACAAATCGGTCAACAGGCAGCACTTGCCCGAACATTGGAGACCCTATCGATCGATATCTGCTGCTTATCAGAGACTCGCCTGCAAGACTCGAGCACTGTGCTCACTCTGCGATCCCCTTCAGGGGACGCAAGCAGTATTTTCTCCTTGAGCCTATCCGGTGACGATGCAGCTTCGCGCACCGGCCAAGCCGGTGTTGGTATTGCCCTGAGTCCCCGGGCTGAAGCTGCTCTGGTTGATTGGATTCCAATCAGGAGCCGGATGTGTGCGGTCCGATTGGCTGGCTCGTTTAAAGCTTCGAAGTCGCGCAGGACTAATAGATGTCTATTCATCATCGCTGCCTATGCGCCCACAAACTGTAGCGATGATTCGGTAAAGAATGACTTCTAACGCCAACTGACCCAGCTACTTCGCCACAGAAGAAGCACGGACACTGTTGTGCTGGCGGGGGATATGAACGCACAAGTTGGAAGGTTGTCCACTGATGAACTGCATCTGGGCGGTCAACACGGTGTAGGCTCCCGTAATGATAACGGTGAGCGGTTACTTCATTTGTGTGAAGGTGCTCGCTTATTTCTTGCGAGCACTAATTTCCGACACAGTACTCGCCGGAGGGTGACTTGGCGCCCACCAACCTCGAACCAGCCTTGCACGCAGATCGATCACATTGCGATAAGTTACCGCTGGAGGGGCTGCATCCAGAATTGTCGCTCGATTTGGAGCACATGTGTCGACCCCGATCATGCACTTGTATGTGCTGACATGCGGATGCGTTTTGGCGGAAGCCCACGACGACGCTGTGGGCATATTGTCACCAGCCAACTGACAAAACCAGCTGTTCTGAATGCGTATCGAAGTACGCTGACATGCGAGTTGAGTAATCGCTCACAGGAGACAACTGATGGACACTGGTCACATGTTCGCCAGACCTTACTAGCAGCGGGCAACTCCTCATGTGGTATGTCTAATAGACAACATGGACATTGGGTCTCTTCGCAGTCTCTGGAACTTATAGATGCTCGCCGGCAAATCCCGGCTGGAAGCGAGCACAATGAAACTCGCAAAGAGCTCCGGGCAAAATTCCGTGCTAGCCTGAAGAGAGACCGCGAATCTTGGTGGTCTCATCGTGCGTCAGAGATGGAAGTGGCCTCTGCCCTTGGCAACCATCGTAAGTTATTCCGTCTGATACGGGAAACGGGCAGCAGGAGACCTGGTGTTAGTGAAACTATACGTGACGAGAGTGGACAGCCTATCCACAATTTGTCAAAATGTCTGGAGCGTTGGGCTGAGCAGTTTGAAAAGCAATTTAATCGGAAAGAATTGTTCGATTCGCCGTTCACTGATCGCCTCGCTCCGTGGGCTGTCCCCTTGGATCCACCCTCTCGCTCAGAAGTCGAACGTGAGATCGGACTGTTGAAGTTGAACAAAGCCGCGGGACCAGATGATCTTCCTCCAGCCCTCTTCAAATTTGGAGGCTCTGCTCTTGTTGATGCTTTGCATGAATTACTAGTGAAACTGTGGGAGCAGGAAACTGTCCCAACCGACTGGAGCCGCTCCGTTATTGTTCCCATCTTCAAAGGCGGCTCGCGCTCAAGATGCGGCAACCATAGAGGAATCAGTCTGATCTCATCGCCTCCAAATTACTCGCGTCCATAATTCTCCACAGACTGACTGGCGCTCGTGAAAGCCAGATTCGTGAGGAGCAAGCCGGGTTTCGTCGGGGTCGTGGCTGCTTCGACCACATCTTCATCTTGCGTCAGTTGTTGGAGCACCGCCATACATATTGGCGGCCCACCGTAGTCGTGTTCCTCGACATCAAATGTGCCTTCGATTCGGTTGATCGATGTGCCCTTTGGAATTGTCTACTCAGGAAAGGTGTGCCCGAGAAATATGTAAATATTAGCCAAGCATTATATGCGCGTAGCACGGGCAGAGTAAGGGCTTACAGCAGGCCGTCGCCACCCTTCAATATTCCCAGCGGTGTGAGACAAGGATGCCCGCTGTCACCTTTCCTATTCAACTTCGCTATTGACGAAGTCATGGAGATTGCATTTTCAGGACATGACTTGGAAGGTGTGGAGCTACTCCCAGGAGAACGACTTCTTGACTTAGAGTATGCAGACGACATTGCCCTCATCTGTGACAGCTCCCAGACGTGTCAAGCCGCGCTGGACAGATTAGCATCGGCTGTCAGTCGCTTCAGGCTTTGCTTTGCACCACCGAAGTGCAAAGCGTTCCTCCAGGATTGGCACGGTTCGCCCCCTGTGCTGACCCTTGGTGGGGATCAGCTAGAAGTCGTTCAGAAATTCAATTACCTGGGAAATTGTATCAGCGCCCTTGGGATCGAAGACGAGATCACGAACCGCATAGCGAAAGCTCGAAGCGCTTTTGCTAACCTACGCCACCTATGGCGACGGCGCGACATTACTCTCGCCCTGAAGGGTAGAGTGTACAATGCAGCGGTACGTTCGACCTTACTGTACGGTTGCGAAACCTGGCCCCTAAGGTCGGCGGACATGAAGAGGCTACTTACGTTCGACCATCGGTGCTTTCGCAGTTTGGCTCACATCTGGTTGGAACACCGCGTGAGTAACGAGCGTGTTCGACGCCTTGTTTACGGCCTAGGAAAAGGTAATGAACCGCTCAGCACCGTCATTTCACTCACCAGGCTCCGATGGCTGGGCCACGTGTTGCGCATGCCAGCCCACCGACTCCCTCGACGTGCGTTGTTTGCTCACCGGGGATGTGGGTGGAAGAAGAGGAGAGGGGGCCAAGCGATGACTTGGTCCAGAGGAATGAAGGCCCTCACTTCGGAGCTGGCCTCAGATAGGGGCTTCACGGCTCCCTGGTTGGGGTCCAGAAGACGGTGAACACGTTTGGCTGGATACACTTGCTGGTATGGCAAGGAGCCGACCTCAGTGGCATTCCTGCTGTGAGTTTCTTTGTCCCTCCCCATCCCCTTAGCCTCCCCCTCCATCTACGATCATATTTCGTAGGGTAAAACGTAAATAAATTTTTGTTTTTGCCTAGTAGCCGGCTAGTAGCTTACCGGAACGATGCGTATCCGTTGCTGGTAGCTCAGCTGGCATTCAACTGTCGTATTTATTTTTCCTTTATGTATTGTATGTATGTATGTATTTCCTTTATGTATTGCGGTACAATAGCGGAGGTGTTTTGCCATCTCTAGCTGACATGTATAATGATGATGATGATGATGATCCATGGCAACCCATACCTTCCCCGCTGCTTGGAAGCATGCTGTAGTCCTACCACGACATAAACGAGGATCCCGTCTTGACATTGACAATTATCGGCCAATCAGCCACACACCCATTGCATCAAGGGTTATGGAGAGACTGGTGAAAGCAGAAATCCTTAACTTTCTTTTGCCTCGCAATCTCATTAATAGATCTCAACACGGGTTCCTGCCCTCGAAATCCTGCCAGACTTGTATGTTTGAGTTTTTAAACCACGTCACTGACACGATAAATATAGGGCATAAAGTGGTCATCATCTTCCTCGACATGAAAAAAAGCATTCGACCGCGTTCCACACCTAAAACTACTGACCAAACTCGCCTCTTTTGGCATCGCCGGGAAGCTGCTCTCCTGGTTCGCATCCTACCTATCAAATCGAACACAATCGGTGAGCCTGGGCGGCACGCAGTCTTCAAAAAAGCTGTCACCAGCGGAGTCTTTCAAGGAAGTGTCCTGCGCCCCATGCTCTTCTTACTCTACGTCCATGACATCTTCCAAGTCTTCCGCTGGGGAACGCCATACCTATTTGCAGACGACATCAAAGTCGTATTTTCCTTCGTCTCCGATAATATGAAAGATAACCTATCCACAATACAAAGTGACTTCAAGGCGCTAGAAAACTGGTGCGCAATATGGAATTTCGAATTTTCCCCAGGAAAAGCAACATTCTCTCTTACAAATGCACCGTGCCACCGAATACCCTTACTCTCAATGGCGCTCCTCTTACCGTTAGCCACTTTGTTCGTGATTCAGGGGTTCAATACTCCAATACCTTTAACTTTGCGGAACAGGTAAGCTATAGTGCAGCTAAAGCTAGGTCGTTAATAGGCTATATCTTCAAATCCATGTCGCTTTTGGAATCTCGATTGACACTGTATAAAACGTGCGCTAGGCCTATTCTCGAATACTGCTCTATAGTCCTTACGAACTCACGCAAGTGCGACAGGATTGCACTTGAGAACGTACAGCGTTCCTTCACCAAACGTCTACTGGGCTCAAACACGCTGAACTATCGTAGTCGATGCAAACAACTGGGACTGGACCCGCTGTGGCTACGTAGGCTAAAGATAAACCTTACGTTTCTATACAAACTTAAACAAAAGCCGGAAACGAACCTGACCCGACACTTCCGAACGGAAGGAGATACCCGATATCATCTGCGCAACGCGACCTTTTCATTCAGTCTGCCGGCTGCTCGTTGTGGCATACGACATAACTTCTTCCTTTATAAATACGCGAACACCTGGAACAAATTACCCCTGCAAATCCGATCATCTATGACCAGTACACACTTCATCAATGCTACACAGAGATTCCTCGACGTAAACACAGTCTCCGAAATACTAAGCCTCAAAGTGACGGAAGACGAGCTATGGGAGACAGGACCAAACAACCGCTAGCGAACTAATCTACATCCCCTTTTAAATGCTTTATTACCAAAAGTTTCCTACTTCATTTTAACCTCGCATCACGACTGTTTCCGATACCTTATTCGCACGTCTGCTCGCTTTTGTCCTACCTATCCCTACCTAGACGAAACTGCATCAAGACTTCCATCTCTTTGATAAAAATATTTCAGTTACTGTTCCTTCTAGAACGTTGAGATTTACATCCTTAGCCGCATCTTTGCTTACTCTACTCCTCCCTTTTGCTTGACCCGACTCTGTGTATATTGTATTCGGCACCTCTTCTGGTCCTTATCTCAGCTCTTCAATAGTGGCCTAAGAACACATAACGCCTGTGACCAATCCTAGGCCTCGCTAGATTCTCGTTCCTAATATCATGCTTATCAGCTCACTTCAACGTCTCCATCTCTTGCTTGACCTCTCTTTTGGTCCATATCGCAACTGTTCAATGGTTGCATAGGTACCACTAGCGTCAGCGCAAAATCCTAGGCCTCCTCTGATTCTCTTTGCTACTGTGGCACACATTCTTAAAACTTTCGACTACTCCGGCCCCTCAGGCCCAAATACCTATAGGCCTCAAACCAAGGCCTCTATTCATTCGAACATCGGCTGCCATTAACGAAGGTTTTCATTTTTAAATGTAACAACCTCATGATACTCGTCTCCGTCTGATACATTATCTGCACGCTTGGTCCCCCTACCGAAAACGAAAGTTCCGATCCTTGATTAGTTTGCCTCTCGGCTTCACTCTCATGCTTCTCAGCTCACAATAACGTCCCCCTCTCTTGTTTGGCCTCTCCTTTGGTCCGTAAGGCAACTGTTCACTGGTGGATTAGGTTCCCATAGCGTCAGCACAACATACTAGGCCACATTTGATCCACTTTCCTACTGCGCCACGCACTCTTAAACCTCCTGCACCGCACCGGCCTCCGGCTCCGAATGCCTATAGGTCACAAAGAAAGGCCACTCTTCCCTTGAGCATCGATTACAGTTCGCATTAGCAAAATGCAATTTCACGTCGCTGATTGACTTCTGCCTCTCGGCTCCACCATCATGAATCTCAGCTCACAATTACGTTCCCCTATCTTGTTTAGCGTCTCTTTTGGTCCATATCGCATCGGTTCAATCGCGGTATAGGTATCACAAGCGTCCGCGCAACATCGTAGGCCTCCTTTGATTCCCTTTGCTATTGTGGTACCCATTCTTAAAACTCTTCGACTATCATGCATCTTCGCTCACAATTACGTTCCCCTCTCTTGTTTGGCCTCTCTTTTGGTCCATTTCGCATCGGCTCGATGGCGGTATAGGTGCCTCTAACGTCAGCGCATATTACTAGCAACCGTTTGATTCTCTTTGCTACTGTGGCACTCATCGTTAAACCTATTGGACTACTCCGGCCTCTCAGGCTCCCAACGCCCATAGTCCCAAGCTATGGCCCCTCTCCCCCTGAGGATCGGCTGCCATCGATTAAGGTTCTCAATGGCATAAGTAACGGCCCCATGATTCTCGTCTCTGTCCGATCCATTACCTGTACGCTTGGACCCCTACGAAATCGAAAATTCCGGTCCTTGATTAATTTTGACTCTCGGCACCACTATCATTCTTCTCACCTCACAAGTATCGTCCCCTCTCTTGTTTGGCCTCACTTTTGGTCCATATCGCATTGGTTCAATGGCGGTATAGGTGCCTCTAACGTCAACGCAACTTACTAGCACCCGTGTGATTCTCTTTACTACTATGGCACTCATCGTTAAAACCATGGGGCTACTCCGGCCTCTCAGGCTCCAAATGACTATAGGTCACAAGCCAAGGGCTCTTTTCCTCTGCGGATCGGCTGCCATCGATTAAGGTTGTTACCGGTATAAGTAACCGCCTCATGATTCTCGTCTCCGTCCGATCCATTATCTGTACGCTTGATCCCTCTACCTAAATCGAAAGATCATGTCCTAGATTAATCTTGCCTCTCGTCTCCACTATCATTCTTCTCAGCTCACAAGTATCGTCCCACTCTCTCGCTTGGCCTCTCTTTTGGTCCATATCTCATCGGTTCAGTGAGGGCATAGGTGCCTCTAACGCCAGCGCAACTTACTAGCCCCCGCTTGATTCTCTTTGCTACTGTGACACTCATTATTAAACCTACTGGACTTGTCCGGCCTCTCAGGCTCCTAATACCCATCGGTCTCAAATCAAGACCTCTCTCATTCAAACATCGGCTGCCGTCGGCAAATGTTCTCTTCTGTATAAGTAACTGCCTCTTGTACACGCCTCAGTCTGGTACATTACCTGCATGCTTTGTCTTTCTACGGAAATTGAAATTTCAGGTCCCTGGTTGAATTTTGCCTCTCGGTTTCACTCCAATGCTTCTCAGATCACAATTGCGTACCCCTCTTTTGGTTGGCCTCTTCTCTGGTCCATATCGCATCGGTTCAATGGTGGTTTAGGTTCCCACAGCGTCAGCACAACATACTAGGCCACATTTGATCCACTTTCCTGCTGCGCCACGCACTCTTAAACCTCCTGGACCGCACCAGCCTCCGGCTCCAAGTGCCTATAGGTCTTAAAGAATGGCTTCACTTCCTTTGAGCATCGATTACAGTGCTCATTGGCATGAGAAACAGCCTGATGATACTGGCTCATTACCTGCATGCTTGGTCGCCTGCAAGATTGCAATTTCAGGTCTCTGATTGATTTTCCCCCTCGGCTCCACCATCATGAATCTCAGCTCACAATTACGTTCCCCTATCTTGTTTGGCCTTTCTTTTGTTCCATATCGCATCGGTTCAATGGCGATATAGTTATCACTAGCGTCAGCGCAACAACCTAAGCTTCCTTTGATTCCCTTTGCTACTGTGGTACTCAGTTTTAAACCTCTTCGACTACTCCAGCCTCTCAGTCCCCAAATGCCTATTGGCATCAAACCAAGGCCTCTCTTCTTTAGAGGATCGGCTGCCACCGATTAATTTTCTCATTGGTATAATTAACTGCCTTATGTGCTCGCATCCGTTTGACACATTATCTGCATGCTTGGTCGTTCTACGAAAATTGCAATCTCAGGTCCCTGGTTGAGGTTTGCCTCTCGGCTCCATTCTCATGCTTCTCAGCGCACAATTACGTTCCCTCTCGTGTTTTGCCTCTCTTCTGGTCTATATCGCAACAGTCCAATGGCGGTATAGTTATCACTAGCGTCAGCGCAACATCCCAGGTCTCTTTTGGTTACCATTCCTTTTGTGCGTCTCATTCCAAAACATTTTGGCCAAGTCAGTCCTCTGAGGCTCCAAATGCCCATAGGTCTCAAGCCAAGGCCTCTCTTATTTTGAGCACCGGCTGCCGTCGACTCAAGTTCTCATTGGTATAAGTTACAACCTTATGATACTCTCCTTTGTCTGAATCATTATCTCTATGCTTGGTAACGCCTACCGAAATCAGAATTTCCAGTCTCTGATTGACTTTTGCCTCTCGGCTCCACTATCATGCATCTCAGCTCACATTAACGTCTTCCTCCCTTGTTTGGCGTCTTTCTTCGCTCATATCGCAACTATTCTTTGGCGGTATAGGTACCACTAGCATCAGCTCATCGGTCACTCCATTGATTTCAGCCAGCACAACTTTACCATAAATTTTATATTTATACAAGAACATAGTCCTGTTCAATTTTGTTGGCAGTTTGCTCGGTCCGTTTTTCTTCTCACCCTTGTTCTACAGGATAACATTACCTGCACCGAACACCGCTGAAGGCGTACCTGCGACGCTCCCATGGACACAGATTCAATAAAGAACAAAGAAAAACCCGCACTTCATAATCATGACACACTAAAGAACCTAGGAAACTGATCAATTCAATGCAGGTCGCCTGAGTCGCCCGACTTCAACAGCTCCAACCACTTGTAATGGACTCCGAAGGCGACTACACAGCCATAGGAAACAAATTGGCGTTGCGTGACTGCGAATATCCGCGAGGGTAATCAGTCAGATACCATCTTACCAATGTATATCAACAGCCGGCAGTGTTCCAGGACGTGGTGGGTCTTCGTCTGGCAAGCGTTTTCCCTACAAAAAGCCACAAATGTCTGTTTAACAACACTGCGATGTGGCGGATGTGACTCGCCACTCAATAAAGTCACCGCCCCTAACACATTGGCAAGTTGATTGACACCACATTTACACGTTCTGTGCATATATCGGCTCTCGCATGAACACGCCTACATATCTGACTAGTGACATACCACTATTCTTAAGTATTTTCCACCCGTTTCCTCATACTTCTCTCACTGACCTACATTGCTTACGGGACCTCATCGGACTAGTTCCTCATCAACATACCATATAAGTGATCTGATCCCTATTTTTACCTCTCGCATTCTGTGTAAATAGACTACATACAACCTTTGGGCTCTATAGGCCCCCACTACTGTCTCCAACTTTACTACTCCCGCTGTTGGTGCTGCTTATTCCGCTATCATGTACAATAATGCAATATTCTGATCATGCCCAAAAGGCGTGTCTCGCTTTGTCGAGAATAAAATATTTATTTATTTATTTATTTATTTATTACGAACCGCTGTTGCAAACCTTATTTCGCTTCGACATCCCTAGGGAAGACATGGATGGGATCCATCTATGAGCCGGTCGTCTGGTGCTCCCATAGCAGCTGCAGTAGTTTTCACCACCTGGCCACGCCGAAGGTTTGCCCGCAACGGATAGTCCTAACTAGTGCAAAGGGCTTTTCACACCGTTCCTGCTGTGGGAGGGCTGGGTAACAGGCTGGAGATTCCCCCGGGATTGCCTGGGTATGTTGCGTAAAATATTAACTCAACATACCACTTTGTACACTTGGAGGTGGTTTACAGTATGATGATATGTATGTTGCATTTATTTTTCTGAGCCAACGCCCATGCGATTAACCCACGGCCTTACAGTTGGATTCAATACACAGCACCATCGCGCGGCCCCTCACATCCTTCCCTTATCTAGCTCCCGTCACAAGGTGTCTTTTTATCTAAGACGCTGGAACAGTGTACAAAAATACACTTTCGTTTCATCACCTTTCTGTTCTTGATATTCACTGAGAACCGTACGTACAAGTAGACTAACGCTAATACTTCAAATCTCTTAGCATGGGTCAGCCACCCTCGCTACCCTGTACATTAGTTTGCCTCAGCTCAATGCGGCACAGGATAAAGTGCCCTTGCTTCTGTTAGCCAGAACAGGAGGTAGCACTTTATGCTCGGTCTAAGTAGCAAGAAAATACTTTGGCAATAGAGCGGAAACTGTACACTAACGTTGCTTCAACGTCTTTTGATGCGATAGGCCAAGCTTTTTCTAGTGGCGAAGCCATATAGTTTAAATGTTGGAGCAAAGAGCCGCGTGGTAAACACATCCTCGTGGCGGTTCCTTCTGGGATAGTAGCGTTATATTTCGCAGCGTTACTGCATATTCGTCTGCTCTTCCTAAAGTACGCGCGATGGCTGCGCCCAAGTTGACTTAACTAGGCGTAACCATGCTTATCCAAATTGGCTTCACTAGTGTCCCTAACAACCAGCCGACGAGACTGGGGAACGTGTCCATCCAAAAGCGTTATCCACTCCTTCGACTAGTTTACGTGGTCCTATCTAATCCGGAAAACTGCAAAGCGCTACTGTGCTTCGCATTCACACTTTACAATCGGAACGTCCACATTTAGCGTGAACTGCTACTGTTAGGTAACCTAAAGTTGAAAGTGGACACAAATAACCATAGAAACTAGCTGGCGCCTGGTCAGCAAATCCACCGACGTGTGGCTCCCTGGCTTACAAGCCTGCGGTTAATTTCAGTTTTACCCAAAACGGTGCGCTTTAGCCGCTTTCTTGTTCAACTTTGCGATAATTGCGTGCAACTATTTCCCTGGTCTTTTGTGTTACTATTGTGTAACAATATATCCTACACTGCCTCCATCACCGTTGGTGCAACTGGATAATTTTCGTGTCTGCGTTTTCGTGTCGTTTACAAATTTTCCGCTGTTGCAAGCTTTGATACTACGTGTATTCCTGACGTTGCAATTTATAGGTTATAATACCGCATTTTTTTCTTAGGAATCAGTGCGGACGACGGCAACGTCAGCATTTATAGCATATCCAGCTGTGGTGAAGGATTGCAGGGCCATCCTTAATGACCCACTTAACGAAGCGTACATCAAATCTCACCAGGTAAAGTATGAGCTTAGCATGTTTAAAGTGCGCTGCTTACGCTAAATACAACCTTGGAGAACCTCAAACCGCTGTCGCTTCTCTCGGGATTATTAGAAGCTGAAATTTCCAATAATTGAACGCGGCTGGTGAATCTTCAGCAGTACCTAACAATAAAGTTACCGAACTTGTACGTTGCTTCCAGAAAGGCGTCGTATTCACCGTACTCGATCGCTTTCCACTTGAAATGTTAAAGTCTTCCTTCTGAGTGTATGCAACGCAACACCGGCTAGATTTGCACGAAAGCGGCTACACAGGTTCAGTACACGTTGATCCTGCGTTATGGTTTTGGGTTTCTTTACTCCGCAGTTTACTAAAATATTTATAAACCGTAGCGTGACTGTGTCCACGGGGTCATACCTTAGGCGGATTCTCATTAAACCCGACAAAACCACCTTCAAAGTTCATGTGATCAACCAAGCTCAAAGACAAGCGCAATACCCTAAATAACTCAGCTGTAAAATCTCCGGTCCATCTGGCCATCATTTTAAGTTTATACTACGGCTTGTCTCGGATAGGCAATCACAGTTCAAATACAAAATTCACAATCCTGCAGAGCTTGCTTTGGACTGAAGGAAACGAAGGAGCTTCCTTTGCACCGGCTGTTCTAACCACCCATTCTGTTAGTAATGTGACTTATAGCTACTCAGACACGCATGACACTGACACAGACGCTGCATCTGCTCAACCATTTAATTGCATTCAAAACTGCGTATCTCACTTGGCTACGCCAGTGCCAGTTGTCACCGGTTCTTTGCAGCAACACCCTCTCACCGCAAACCTCACGATAATAGGACGCTTCGTTTGGCCTGTTCTAAACAGGTGTTTTCAACATGGCCGCTGGTGCTTCAACTTTATGTCGAATTATAACTCGGATATGAGTCTTGATTCCGCCACTGGTCTTGTAGGCCAGACTAATAGGCCTGATTCCGTGGTTCACTTGCCCGAGGACAACAATCGACCCACTAGTCGCGATTGGTCTTAAATCTATAGAACCACGAACCACACACGTCAACACAACAAAAGGATACGCCCTAAAGCATGGTTTTCAACGCCAGCGCGGTACAGAAATGATGCAGATGTCATCATGCAGCGCGCATAGGCACAAGAGCGCAGATGGCAGCAGCCGTCACTTCTATTTATGAATGTGATAATGCCCAACATTTTCTTCGCACCCCGAAAAGCTTATCTGCTGGAAAAGGCTGATCCTGCTGTTCAGTTGCATACTGACAACAAGCGGTTCAAAAGTTGTATTTGGCTTGCAACCGCAGGAAGGTTTAACAGCGCATGCAACCTACGAACGGAAAAAGCCACAACGCAGGCTATCGAAGCCAGTGTAATATTGTAACAACACAAAAGCTAATAAGCCAAGTGCGGCTGAACGGTAGTGTGGAGCGTCGCAGAAATTATGTTTCTTTATCAATGGGGTATTGCCTCAAAGCATCTCGCATCGCAAACCATATGTACTTGAAAAACCACAGTTTACATGGCACAAGCGCGGTCGTAACCGAACCAGTGAAACTAGCCCATCCTCATGCTATTTCCGTTCCGTTTATATATACTTGTCTCACTGGCAAAACTATCTCCAAAACAGGTCCCTTTTAGTCGCAACTGCGATTACTTACGACCACATGCACTTCATGTAGCACGGACGAAATCTAATCGGAGGCGGCCGAAATATACATATAATAATGAGAGTTATCTACTTACACTACTGTCGCATGCACAAGATGAGCGTACAACTCTGACAAAATACGCATCTCTTCCAAGGTGGTTTAAGTTAGCCCCCGCGAATTATATTCTTTTTATAGAACAATGCACGAAACAGCCCGTATTATACATATCAACCAACGCAGTTCCATCTAGCACAGTTTTTGCACCTTCTGCAAACCACAGGCTTGAGCTAGTCTTAAATTCGTGGCTGCATACTACCGAGTCGGTTAAATAAATAAATCGATAAACCTTTTATTCACAAATGTATTAAGGCACGCCAAACCAGGCATGCGCAAAATTTTCAGGCATTTATGTTTCTCAGTAGACACGTTGACATGTATGTAATCGGCATCGGCGAACAGAAGCACAATCTGCGGAGTTTGAGATAGTAAGCATGTAAAATATAGTTGTCGATGGAGGAGGATATTCTGGGTTCAAGTGAACATAGTGCAAACAATAAAGGCACTATAAGTGTAGGGCAAATGTTATATGTAGACAGAGGGTCTTATTCTTGTATGTGTCAAGGAAAGGTGGAAATATGACTGTAGTAGTTAGTACACTTTAAACATTCCACCTACTTACGTTCTGCTGAAAAAACCTAAGCTATTTTATTTCAGAGGGAATGCCTTGCCAGTTATCAACTCCCACCTATCTTATAACTTTATCAGATCACTGGCAAAGCAACTAATACTTGCCCAACTTCTTGTTGCCCTGATGCTAGCTATTCACATCTTGCGTTTACTCCCGCTTCAGCTTCCGTCCTAAACACAAGTAAAAGACAGCTTGCATATCCACACTACACCGCGGCTTTGTTACCGCACACCCAGGGCACCATCTCAATGATTGCCAATCCAGATAGGGCTGCCTAAATGTCTCCAGCTTATTCAAACCGTTTCCTTATGGTGCATGCGGGGATAAGGCCCGTTACGTCCTAGTCGTCAAGCACACACCCTCTCTCTCCCACCCCTGTTGACTCCTACACCTGTTGGAGCTAACCTTATACAAGTAGCACCAGTACCCGCTTCCACCTCGCCTGATTTAAACAACCAGAGAACTGCAGCGGATAGTGCCGTAGAAGCGCCTCCATCACTATCTAGTTACGACACTACTGCAGCATCCGGTGTGTCGAAGACGGGATGCTGCGAATAGCACTCGTATACTATCCTCCTCCTCAAGGTAGCATAAAGAAAATTAATATCCGCATTCTAGGCCCTTCATTCTTCTGTGAAGCCTGCATACAGTGTTAATAACAGAAAGACGGCAACCGGCCCAAGCTTCTGATGCACTGCTCCATGTTCCAGCGTACACTACTTTCTGTAATAGAAGTTCAAGAAAGTTATTGGTGGATACTTCATATACTTCAAGAGCGAGTTTCACGCACCAACGTCTAAACCATATCTCTTGGCAATTCCGAAGAGTCAGTGTGGATGCAGGTCGTTGGAGCTCAACTAGATCTCCTGATAGGCTGCTTAAACGACCCATCACATCCTGTTGTGCTAGCGTTGACCAAATTGTCAGGCTCTTCCAGGAAGTTTAAATCCTCAATGCACTATAAGGTTGTTGCTGAAGGTTACAATATGCTACATGTTTCGTGGCTCAGGCAGTCAGCCCCACTCAAGTATGAAACTATGCTGACACCATTTTCACGCACGTATGGACACGGCATGTAAATGCACCGACTAGACAATCTAACGCACTGGACATTATATTCCCCAACTTTAGCTCCCTCGTATGCGCCAGCGTGTTAGACAATATAGCCAGCAGCGACTACAATGTACTGAAGCTGTCTTTTGCGCTTCCTAAATATCCTTCACATGGAATCAAACAATATGACGTATTTTGGCCCCTCCGACGGATCATCTGGGAAATCATTTTCTTCATTTACCGAGAGTCACCCTGGGATGACTACTTCCTCTATGAAAATTTAGATACCTCGATCGCCGAATTTCATAACCTTTTCACAAACTACATGGACGTACCCACTCCAAAACAGAAAAGATCATAAAGCAGCGGACTTTTGACGGTGTATCCACACGCAAACTGGCCAGCAGGCCAAAGAAAACGTGCTCCCACTGTATAGATACCAAAGGCTTTCACCTAATCATACGCATGCACGAAGAGTTAGTCGCTTGAAAATCTTCACAAAGTAATGTGCGCAGATCGGCTAAACACGCAGAGCAGCAGGCTAAAGTCTTTTATTCGACTAACAAAGCAATTTGGTGACAACAGATATATACCGATTATTACCCTCCTTTATCCTGATAAAAGGGTGGCCAATGATGTGGTCAATCACTGCAAGCTCATCAGCACACACTTCTGTAACGTCTTTACCAGACTCCTGTACCCGACTTCGCATTATTACCCACGCTCCAAAAGTCTACTAAAGATTAACTGCACACCACTGACTTTCACTCAAACAATAACGAGTGTGCATGTTGCTCGTTGAAACTGCCACACGATTTAGGTACTGAGAGTGTCCCTTCTTCCGTAGTAATACTCAGAGGTCGGGACCTTCCAGTCCTTCTCCTCATTAGCTTTACCAACACAAAGCGCGGTCACTACCGGTCCAAAAGGGAGTACGCAGCCGTCCAATCACGACACAAACGGGGCTGTGGCCCAAATATTGAGAAGTATTGTACCATTAGTCACACACCCATGGCGTATTGACTCATGGAAAAAATAATAAAGGACGGGTTGCTTTGCTTTCTATTGCAACGCAACCTTATCAGTAGGTCACAGCACGGGCTTCTGTGAAGTACATCCTGTCAAACCTGACAGTTTGAACTCTTAAACTACTTGACACACTCCATTTACCTATGTCAGGCACTGGACGTTGTCCTCTTGGACATGAACAAGGCTTTTGACCAGGTCCCACACAATGTTTTAATGACTATACTAGCTGCATTTGGTTTCTCCGGCTACCTCTTATTATTGCATCCTTTTAAGCTTTCCTATCGAAGACAGTAAGCGAAACTGAGGGATATCTCAACCGAAAACGCATCGGTAACCAGCGGAGTATTCCAAGGCAGCGTCCCAGGTCCTCTGATGTTTTCACTATATATCAATAATGTATTCCAAGTCTTCAACCACGACACACCGTATATTTTTGCCGATGACATAAAAGTTATCTGCTCATGTGCTTATTGCTTTCCACCTAATAGTCTTCCAAGCATTCAAGGCGATCTCGGCGCTCTTGAAACATGGTGTGACCTATGGAAACTGGAGTTTCCAACAAGGTAGTGCAACGTCCTCTCCTACCGGTTGGCTATTCCGTCAACTTCTTACGTAGTAACAGTAAAGGAATAGATAACAGCTGCACTGTACGCGACTTAGGTGTACACTGTCTTAGCTTACTGAATTTGGCAGTGCAAGCGAGCTATAGCTCTGCCAAAACCAGGTCTATCATTGGCTACATACTGAATGCAGTAAGCTTGCTAGAGTCTTGACTCATGCTGTATAGGTTCTGGACCCAACCTATAATAGTGTACTGCTCAACAGTTGTTATTAACTAAGGCAAAAGTAAGAGGTTAGTTAGTGAGAAGGTTCATTCTTCGTTTACTAAGCGCTTCCTATGATCCTCTGCAAGCAACTACCGAGGTTGCTGCAAGCAGCTTGTCCTGGAACCACGGCGGCTGCGGTGACTTACAACCATCCTTGTTTTTCTATCTAAGCTAAACAAAACATCAGGCTAAAGTGTTGACAGCTATTTTATTCCTAAGCACAAGGCATACTCACTCTCACTACCCAATTCACCATGCTCTATCCGTTCTAACTTCCTCTTCTATAGATATGCGCACGTATGGAATAAGCTACCGGAAACCGTCGGAGCAACCGATAGTATCACAAAATGCTTCAAGGCCGGTAATAGACTACTATGTTCCCAAACTTGTAGAAATCCTGCGCACCTGCATCGCTGAGGATGAGCAATGGAAGTACGGTCTCGCTCATATAAAAACCAACCAACTCCACCATAATTATGCGGGGTAACCACAATATACCAAAAGCCTTGTCAGGTTATTCAACCAGCATCAACAAAACATTGCTTCCCGAATCTTTTCTCTCCTTATCGCGCTCCTTGCATTCTTTGCTTCTTCAATTGCACGGACGACTCTAAGTTTTTTGCCATGAGCTAGTCTCACATAACCAGCTTCCTTCTCTCTGACTGCATGGATGGGTAGCAAGGTGCAAACGGTCTAGGACCTCCAGCCTCAATGGTAAACTGCCAACACCTTGGCAGCCTGCTGGATTGGCTTACACTATATGAAAATAAACGCTGCCTTCCCTTACCTATCCATTTATGCTGACCCTTCCTCCTTGTCTTCCTAACTTAACCATGCAAGCCAACCCCAATGCGCCAAAAAACTCAGTCGCGTCTGTTTGCTCTCTTGCTGTCCGAACTCCCAGCATACAGTGAGGTTATAGGCCAATATTTGGAATGAGGGATGCCTCGTTATTCTCCAACAACTTATTATTACATTTGTTTCCATCCTGACCATGTCACGTCCTTGCTGCGCTCTCTGTTCTCAATCTTTCTTCAATAAGACAGCCATCACTCAGTGCTCTGCACTAACCTAGTCTCCTCTGACCGGTCTTCTTCCATAACTGCTTTCAGACTACAGATGTTTAAGCGTACTAGCTTTGGGTAAACTTGCTCCCCCTCGCTTAGTATGGTTCCTTCAATCACTAAGCTATCCATTTTTGCTGACCCACTCCATTTGCCTTCCACGGTAGCGGCAGAACGCAATGCAACTGCGCCAATTAATACAATTTTGCCTGCTTGGTCTCCTGCTCTCCGACCTCTGGGAAGTTACCGGCCATTGGTCGGAAGGCCGAAAGCACTGTCTTTATTTCCTAGTGCGCCACGTAAACCTTTGACACTTGTAGTGGTTATAAATCTTTCACATTTTGTTCCTCCTATTATCAACTTTCTCCCGATATATTTTGTACAGTTTGTTTGAATTAACAATTAAAATATGCTTTCTCGTGGCTTGCGCTCCGTCGTGCCGATTTTTGCTGCACCCGTTCTACGTGCAAACCGTTTAGTTTAGACTGATTACGAACTGAATAATAGACGCTGAATTACTATTGATGCTCTATTTTCCTCGTGCTCGACGAGTGCCCCAGGTATAGCGCAACCTAAGATTGGAACTCAACTATGATTGGACTGGGCGTTAGCACTCTCCAAACTTTTGTGTTTACTACGGGACTGAAAGCTTCCTAGTAATCTTACGACTAATACAGCCTTAATAATGATACTTTTTCTATCCCGACTTTCCTTATCGCGCTTTCTGCTTTTATCATATATTAAAGCAGTCTGCCGATCCCCAGTGCCTGGCAATAACCTAGGCTTTTCAGTCCATTCTGCTTCATTTTGAGTTCTTCCACACAGTTGAGTTATAAACGGTCTAGGCTCTGCAAACATAAATCTGTCTTCTACACCTCGACAGCCTATGGACTTGTTTATACTGTGTTAATATAGCCACGTTTCCTTTGTATTGTCCATTTCTTCTGACTCATTCCACTTAGCATCGCGAATTAACTGTACAAATCCATCTCAATTCGCCGATTAATCCAGTCACGTCTGATGGGCGTCCTTCTCTCCGACTTTGTAATGTTACTGGCCCCAGTTCGATAAACAAAACGAAGACACCATTATCTCGAACACCACGTTGACTTACCCGCTCTTTAGCTGTAAAAATTTTTATCCCAACTGTGTCTTCTCCTTACCGCTCCCTCTGTCTTTATTTCTTCCTAAACCGGAGAGCCAACTCTCTGCGCTTTACCCTGGTTAGTTTTCTTCGATTCGACAACTCCTAGACCATTAAAAGCACACAAATTCCCTCACCTCGCGAGCCTGTCTGAGTTGCATACCCTAGATTAAAATAGCCGCTTTCAAGCAAAGCCTGCCCATATCTTGACCCATTCCACCTGTCATCTAAACTACCTTTACGCCTCAAAGTCAAAATATCGACTAAGCAAATCTCAGTTGATGCTTTTACTGCTTATGAATGGAAGGATTTTGGTGAGTATTTTGTTCGTCGCAATCAGCCGACAATTCAGATGTGTCGACCAGCTGTCCGGAAAAGCACCAGACGGCCGTTTCGACCTATTGGGGCTCATCAGTGGTGCGCATCCTTCGGTCCTCTGCTGAGGATCGAATCCATGACTGCTAGTGGCTCTTGCCAACTAGCCCGCAGCTTATGCAACTGCGCCATGGAGGACGGTATCTAACTACCGTGATTTGTTAGCTAAATGCGATATAGCCCGGACATATCTGAATTGTCGGCTGATTGCTTTTACTGCTCTCCGACTTCTTTTGGACTTCGTTGACGTTACTAGCAGTTGTTCTGAAGGCTGAACGCCCCAACTCCCATAACACAAACGCCTGGTTGGCTTCTCCACATCTTATTAGTAAAATGTCATCCATCCCGACCTTGTCACCAACGTACAGCGCTCTATATTTTAATCATTCAGCAATCGGACCGCCGACCCTCAGTGCTCTGCTCTAGCCTCCGTCTCTTTGGTTGCTCCTGTACTATCAAAATATAAGCGTGTTAGGTTCTGCATAATCAACATCCAACTTCCCGAGCAACACTAGACCGCCTGAAACGACTGCCCCATATGTATAGAGCATCTTCAATCGATAACCCTTTAATATCTGTTGACCTACTTTACTTTTCTTTACACCTTCACTGTATGACACAATTGCAATGCACGGACAAATCCAGTTCGGTCTGATGAACCTACGGCTCCTCGACAATTTTCATACTGCTGCGACGTTACCGGCCAGCTTTCGGAAGACTCAACTCTCTGTTTGCATAACCTTGCGGGAAACTTTGACATTCCCACACCTTGGTAGTAAACCATTAGCCCTACCGAGCCTTTCCTCCCCGTATCGCGCTCTGTGCCTTCATTTCTTCTTTTATCAGACTGCCAATTCCCAGTGACTTGCACTTACCTAGCATCATCAGTCCAGTCTGCATCAAGTTGAAGTATTTCCAATTATAATGCTATAAACAGTCTAGGCTCTGTAGACACAAGTCTACGTCCGGCAACCCGACAGCACGTTGTAAATGTTCAACCTTATATGATATAGATTCTTCCATTTCTAACCGGTCCATTTCTGCATACCCCTTTTGCCAGTTTTCACATCGTGAATGTGCGATTCGTTCTCAAAGCTCTGACTAATCCATTTTTGTTTCTCAGCCCCCTGCTTTCCGACTTCAGTCAGACTAGTGCGACTTTACCGGCCGCTGTTCGGAAGGCTGAACGCCTTGGTTTCATAACCTTGTAAACAAATTCAACTTTCCCACACTTTAGTAGTAAAGCATTATCACTCACGAACCTTTTCCCTCCGTATCGCAATCTGTGCTTTCATCTCTGCTTTAATCAGACTGCTAATTCCCAACGCCTGGCACCAACCTATTAACATCAGACCAGTCAGATTCACTTTGACTGTCTCCAGACTACTGAGTTGCTAAAAGTCCACACTCTATGGACTCATTGCCATGTGTCTGTAATCTCCAGAGCCTGCTGGACCCTATCATCATTTATCATAAAAGCCTATTCCCTCGCTTATCTATCCGTTTATACTGACCCTTTTTATTTGTCTTCCCACCTAACCTGTACTACCCCAGCTCAGTGCTCTGCTTAATCTTGTCTCTTGTGATCCGTTTTCTGCTCTTTGACGTTTCTCAGGCACCTTTGACATTACAGGCCAATGTTTGGGAGACTGAACGCTGTATGCTGTTTAAAACGAGGGCCATTTTATCTTCTTCACAGCGTATATTTTAAGCTTTTTATTCCGGCTTTTTCGCTTCCTTGCTGCGCAAGCTGGATACAATCCTTTTTCAATCAGACAGCTAGCTTTTGGTGCCTGGCACTAACCTAGTAGCAACTGACCCCTCTACTTTACTTTACTGAATCCAGGCTATGGTGCTGTAACCGGTGTATTCTCTGTGGACCCAATGCAATGTTTCTGCTACCCATATAGCCCGCTGAACGTGCTCATCCATTATTAATATGAAGCCTTTTTCTTTTACCTGCCCGTCGTTGCTGATCCTTTCTGTTTTATTCCCGTCTTAACGGTGCGACTTAACCTCAATGCCCGACTAAGCAATTGTCGGCTGACTGGTCCCCCTTACTTCGTTAGCCGTGCCAGACTTAATCCGACTTTATAGAAAATGACCACCTGGATATTTAATTAGTTTATTTCTTTTGGTCCGTTCCATATTTTTCAACCCGCTATCGTAAGTCCCAATCTTCTAGCGCCGACTATCCAAGTCTTTTCTGGACGGCTTTGTGCGTATCTACTTCGCCAAGCCATCAGTGCCGTTTCCGCTCCTGGGTTGGCAGAAGCTTCGCTTGCTTCGGCTTCCTTTGAGAACCCACTTGGTATTATTTTTCCCTTTATCCATATATACACCTTTATTCGGAACCTGGCCTTCTTTCTGCGTACCATTCTTATTCCCACCTCTACGGTACGGCTTACTCTCATTGCGCCACACTAATTTATACTCCAGCGGATACACCCCTCCGCTCCAAAGACGTAATTGCTTCCAAGCGGCACCCGGACCAGTACTTAGTGTTTTTGGCTATGACTTCAACTAGCATGCTCACCTTACCTCTCTTCATATGCATCTGCTCTTTACCTACCATTCGCAGTTGCCTTATATTCTGGATTTTGCTGCTTAAGCTTCCTACATTTCTTATCAATCTGACCCTACCCGGGCTAACGACTTTCGATGCACGGCCACTTTTTTCCCTGTGAACTTTCTCTCTAGGTTCTGGCACCGTTCAGACTACGGGGTTAGAAGCTGTTCAGCATCATTATTCTCAATAAGTACGCACCGCACGTCTGTCGGCATGCATCTGTTTCGCGCCAATTCTCTGCATTTCCTTTTCCACTTGTAACTTGGTTTTACTAACAGATTGCCCCACGTTTTCCGTTTCAAACCCTTTGGCACTAGTTACACCTAAGCGCTTTCTCGCATTCTGCCGGATATCCACATCAGCATAAGTTTATCTAAGTTTATCTCCAAAAGCCGTATTATTTGCTTAAGCCTATAATCGCGCTTTGTTTTATCCGTCTCTTGACCAGACGCATGCGGAACCTTATTCCTACGTAGTAGTTGCAGCCTGAGCCTCAATAGAGATGTGGGGTAAATAATGCACCTGCAGATCATGTATACTAGACAAAATTACATAGGGTTCAGAGTACCCCGTTGACAAGCGCTGTTGCCTGCCATCAGTATTTTGACTGTGCTTCCTAATGCATTGCTGGCTGTCAGTTTGACTGCCTCTTGTTCGTTGCCCGTTGTTCTCGAGGTTTCCACAAATACATTGGCCGACGCAAGCAGGTGAATCACACAGGACTGGCTGACCCATTCTTAACAGTCAGCGGGATTGAACACTTGTTTCCTTCTCCTGCATAGGCAGCACCATCCATCTCGCTAAAGGACTCCTTTAATATTCCAAATGAAGTTCTTTGCCGTACTCCGGATGCCACGTTTACCGGGTATCAACAAATGGGTTCAGTTCACCTCCTACTTACCGTATCATAACTTACTCACCTGAATTAATATATTTACGTGGACACCCTCTACCAAAACACCTGTTCGCTCATCTGTCGTGATTACCTACACCGCAGCGGACAGCTTTACTTCTTCTCACTGGCGTACAAACAATTGCGTTTAGTGTCTTATATTTCCAGAAGAACATTCTGCTACACCATTCAGCTGGAGTCTTACTGAGGTCCGGAACTTCTTGAGAATCTGGGATATGACCGAGAAACCGCTTTTGTCCGGGACAGAACAACCAATAAGGACCTATGAAGCACATGGCTGTACAAGAAATGGATACAACTGCATTCACTACCATGACCGTTGTCCAGTGATGATGGCTGGACTCGGGAACTTCACACACCTGAAAAGAATACCTACTTCTGAAAAATCCAGACGCAAGAAACTGACATTTCACCCACCTGGATACCCACAAAGTCGATTCTTCGTGAAGCTCACATTCTCGATTCGCCTCAGTCATTATGGCGGCCTTGCCCAAGATACCTGATCGAATAACAGAGGAAATTGAAGGTCATTTGACTGCGGATATCTGAGTGTGAAATCAGTCAACTATTTGGTCTGCCAGTTTTATATTAGTGCACCGACAAAGTTCTGACGGTGTTCCAGGACGTGGTGGGTTTTCGTTTGGCAAGCGTTCTCCCTATAAAAAGCCACAAATGTCCGCGTAACAACACTGCGACGTGGCGGATGTGACTCGCCGCCGAATAAAGTCACTGCTCTGAACTAACTACTGGCAAGTCGACCAGAATCATTATTCAGTATTGCGCTGCCACTTTCAATAATAAGTTACACCATGTCTATATGTATCGTTTTCATTACACATGTAGTGCCCTGACTGTTTCCACTACGCAAACTTGAAGCCAACGTTTTGTCATTCTTTGAAGACTCTATCACGTGACTACTTACACAATTTCCGCAGACTGTACAACCTGCGACTTACTGCCGACTACACTCATAGCAACGTGTTTGTTGCGAAGCAATATTGCATGTAAATATTGATCATGCCTTGCTTGGTGTGTCTCGACAAATTCGAGAATAAACTATTTATTTATTTATCTAATACATTATATGGAGAGTTTGCTACCACTCAATAGCGCTCATAGTAATGACTTTTCCGATGGCCTCTCACGGTTTTCACTTGACCATGGAGGAAATTATCCCTAATTATTATTTAATTTTGTAGGAATTCTGATACTATTTTGCGGAAAATGACCTTCGTAATAATCCCAACTTGGACAAAGAATCTTATTATTGACTGATAAAGATGTATTCAGCCATAGTGGCTAATTGCACACACCACCTCCATGAGAAGTCCTTCGCGGATAGCTGGACATGGCCTACACAACGCAGCGAAATATACCAAAGAAGAAAAAGCCAGCCTTGATTAACTCAACTTTTTTAATCGCAAGCACCACCCAGCACAAGCTACGAGACTTTACACGCTTCGGCCGGTTACAAGGAATACTGTGGGACCTTGCCTAAGCTCATCGGTCTAGCAGCCAAGTTGTTTGGCCCTCAAGTGACGGCGAACAACTGGGTGCATCGCCAGCATACGTAACTGTTCAAAATAACTTACGGTAGTGCTCTAGCACGTGATGGGTTTCCGCCTGTCTAGCGCCCACAATATAAAAAGCCGAAAGCGTCCCTTCAACCACACGGCGACGTGGCAGATGTGACTAGCAACTGAAGAAATTCACCGTCCAAATGTTGATACCAGAGCAGTCATCTGGCTATCACATACAAAATGTGCATTTGATTTTGCTATGAAAACTGCATTGCCGGAGTACCAAACATTCCGAGCTTTGAATGCACAAAGCTTGTAATGAACTCCTAAATTTGCTCATGTGCTCATGAGTTACCACGTTACGAACTAAGTCCGCACTTGTATATTGACATAACAATGCTGAATGAGTTTTCAGCGCCCCAATGCCATCATGTTTTGGGTCGGACTATTATCTGAGAAAATGCTAACTCGTATGACCTACGAACATGCCGAGTAAACGTTACATTGCAACAAAATTTGTTACTATTTTAAAGCAGTTATGCTTTTATGCCTTTTTGAGCGCGTCTTTACTGTTATGCCTCAGTTCATTGAGAATATACCATTTATTTATCTATTTTGCTGGTGGATTCATGGCACAGGATTGTTAGAGCCTGGCAACCATAATTCTTACTTGGCAAAGTGCGTACCTTGAGAAACAGCATACACGACTTAGTTCTTCTTGTAGATAAACCTCGTCCCAACTTTCTTGTAAGCACCAAAACGTCTATTTTACTTGACTTAACGGGAGATGAGGTAAGTGTACCTGGCTTTGCGGTAATTCAAACCGATCGCTCCGTCGTTCGTCAGGGTGGAGCTGTAAGTTAATTGTGTTGTGGACCTGCACATTCAAGTCGTCGTATCAGCGTCTTGTTCCTCTACACCAGTGATCGACCCTTCCTCTGTCCAGTTTATAGTGGTTTTGGTATACAGGAATTACCATTGAGGGCTATGGAGTTTAATTATACCCAGATTGTGCATATGTTCTTTTGTCCTGTGGGAGTTCAATCGCCCAGCACTCTGCTGCGCCAATCTTTCGTGTAAAATGGCGATAAGTCCACTCCGTGCAGACTTTCTCGAGCTGACATTGCACTTGCCGTTGCACTAGTTCTTGGATTTCCCAACTAGATACATGGATGCCTAAGTGCCACTTAACTTCGATCTAGTTATCGCTAAGTCTCGATTTCTTAACGGACCACAGTTGCGCAGAGGATCAACAATTCTCAGAGTAGGTGAAGATACTACGAACAAGCAATGGCTATGAACAACGAAGGACGGTAACGTGAAGAGAAACCAACATTGGCCGCCTACACTATGTTTAAAGATCTCTTACTTTATGAAACACCACAGGATCACACGCAGCTTTTCTACATCCGCTAAAACAAGTTCAGTACCGACCGCCTCACGAGAAGTGCGAAATTGAACTGTAAGTAATAACTTTCTATGTAAGTCGACAAGGTCAAACTGTTTGAGACGCTGGAATGTGTTTATGGGACAACGTTTTCTGTAACGTCAAGGAACTAAGGAAAAACTTTTGACTTACATGTTATTACTTCTCACAACTAAACTTATTAATAGTGCAATTTTCTAAATCGGAACGCGCACTGAATTTGGTAGTCGTTAATGAATTGCTTGGCTATACATGTGTGACTAAGTCACGCTTTATTTGAAATCGAGAACTGAGACAGTCCAAGTAGCGTTGAACAACATGTATTACTGAGAAGGCAAGGGCCTAAGGGGTATATTTGGACAATAATTATGGAGACCAACTAACACAAATGGTTAGGCGCGGTTATGTGCTTGGAATTATTTCGTGATCCTTTCTCTCTGCTTTTCACATATCCTGACGCTGCAGAACATAATTGACAAATACGCATTGATTTTTTAATCTTAAATTATTATGTTAGTTGCTAAAGCGAATGCTAATACCATGTTTGACATGGGCAATTAGCGGAGAATGAACATACTACTTGCTACTGGCGGACAGACGCATGTAATTCGGTAACGGAAGAACCTAGATTATTGTTATGGAAAAACGTGTAAGTATGGCTACGGAACTATAAACTGTGTTATAGTTCATTATCCAACTAGCTAAATGGATATTGGTGCATGTGTCCTTGGCCAAATGTAGCACTACTGAGCATCATATGTGCTTAAGCTAGTTACGTAAGTAATGAGGCCTAATGGAAAGGGGTTTACGTAATCGGTAAATTGTAAGCAAATAATAATAGACGATGCGCAATCGCGTAATGAGTTGGTCCATCGGGTGATAGTTGTTAATTCATAGTAAAGTTAGGTGCATCCAGTATTATATCTATCCCCATGTAAGGTGAAGCTAGGTGCTGTCATTGGTACAAAGAAGATAGCGGGTCAGGATGTATACCAACTGGGCCATATATGTCAACACCTATAATGAAATCGGCAGAGGGAAGTATATACTTCTTTGTGGACAACCGTAATGTTTAAAAGAAAGTGCGCAAGGTTTGAGCGCGGAATTAAAACCGATTAGTAAGCATTCTGGTCCTTCTACACGAAAAGGGTAGATAGTTGAAAAAAGGTGACAAGGCGTGTGCAAAAGGTAGCTTATTTGCAAGCAGCTGGAACCTTGATGGAAACGGAGTAGTGGAATATTGTTATATACGAATAAGGTATTGTTCTAGTGTTTTGCTGGAACCTTCTGCTACAAGGGACCCAATCATTTTGTACAAAGTTTCTATGCCCTTGTATGAATAACCCGAACATTAGGTTACCTTTTTCCTAAACGAGTGAAGGTGCTCAAGCAGTTACACTGAAGCTTTGTCGGGAATTCCGTTGATATTCATGCAAACTCCACCAGTCGGATATCTTGCTGTTGCCTGCAAGTTTTTGGAATCGATAACACACTAACTAAGTTAGATTTTTTAATAGATAGCAGACCAAATTTCTCATAGCAACCTCGTGATGCTATTGCTTCCACTTTCAGCGGAATATTTCGATGAATTCCTTGGTCCCAATTAAAGGCACGCACATGGAGAAGAACGGCAAACGACGGCATCAGAAGAGGAAAAAAGGGCTTAAAATGATGGCTTACGCCTGTAACTAAAAGGATAAAATAATTCACAAAATGCCGGCCTAATAAAACCGCGTACAGGGCTAAAATAAGTTTTAGGAGATAAAACTTTTACTGTTTACTATTAATAGGTGACTCTGAGCACCACACACCGTAGCTAAGAGCGGATATGCAAAACCAGCTAGTTAGCTTAATCATGGAAAATAATAGGGATCCAACGATTTAAATAGCGTAAGCCTTGAGCGTTTGACATACTAAAAGAATAAGGATTGAAAAATTCGCAGCAGTTTCCAAGGTATTTAGCACTATGGTCGTTTAAGGCTGAAAATGGCGTTTCCGTTTCCTTAGCTCATACAGCGAAATAAGGATGAACACAAGATATGGCAACGCATTACTGCTTCTAAATTGGGAGGTATATTAAAAAGGTACAAGGTAGGTCAAACTGGTGTGTACATTTTAGATGCAACCTGGTTGGCAGGAAGTCGGATTTTCTAAGCGTTCGCGATAAGAAATGAAGAATAACGTAAAGCAAGAGCACTGAACCGCTCGGAGTCCGCTAAAAGCGTTGCAAGAACTCGAAAGGCATATGCATTGTGTAAATAGGCTTAGGCTGTAATGCCACAGCATGAGGTTTCGCTGGGATACTGACGGCTGCGAAGCGTTGTAAAGCTATAAACCATAAGTTTTAATAACACATCTTGTTTGCAAATATAGCCGCCTAGCTACACAGGACAGCACTGTATGGATATGTCTGGGTGACTTATGAATCAGCGAGCCCATATCAGCCTATAACTGCTGCACGTTTCCAAGATAGCTACGGCTGGTGGTTGGCCGGTGGCCGATTGTTTTGCGCACCTGGTATGCGACCGTAAAATCACCGGTTGGAATCCGCGTATAGATGGGCGTCTTCGCGGTATACTCAGCCCGCGCGAGACTGGTGGTAGTCGCGCGGCAGCGAAGCACCGTTAAGGCGTACAATTCACAAGTGGGAAGATAGCTACGACTAGGTTTATGACTTTGTACACTTTTTACATAACCATAGCCGTAGGCTAATGTTTGCTGATAAACTACCGATGTCTGTAGCTAAATCGCAGAAAAGGAGTATAAAAATTGCGAATGGTTACGAAGATTACAAAGCACTGTAGCTTGCCTGTGTGGTGCAACAACACTTGTAGTTTGGAAAGCCTAAGTTTTCATAAACGAAGAATTATGGTGTCTTGTATCTTAGAGCACAACAAGGTTAATTGCTTTGGCATTTTTGAGCAATGTCTGTCCTGTGTAGGTCTGCCGCAGGTGTTCTTAATGTACGCCAAACCAACGGTTTGGGATGTAGCTTTGGCATCACGTCAGCTGTCACACTGACTGGTTATCTAGTCAACACTGTCGGAACACGTCAGTCAATGTGAAGGAATAATATGCTTGGCCAGGAGTAGCAACGTAGGCGTAAATAATAAGAGATAGCAGTTCACCCGCCCTGATTTATGGCACATGTGGAGCCTCGAAGCCATTTACAAGATAAATTTCGCTTGGCTGGCCTAGGTAAAGTACAGTGATATCCAGTACACCCTGAGTCTTCAGGAAGCTAAAGAGACGGGCTGCCCTGGTACGGGTCTAGCCTTCTTGCCAGTCTGATGTACTGCGAAATAGATGTTAAACTTGAATAAACGTCTATAAAGAGGGAGCTAGTTCTATATGCTGTTGGGCTACTAGCGCTTTCCATATTTATTTGTGTATGTTCAAAACAGGTAAAAGCTGAGAACTGTGAGGCTGAGAAAAGTAAGAATGTCCTGCAGGATGCCTACGTCTGAAGATTAGGGTTCTAACAGCGTCCTTATAGCCGACCTGGTAGACTACGTATTTCTAAGTACAGGTTAAATTAAAGACATGACAGCAGTTTAACAGTGGACAGTCATGGAGAAGGAATAGAATCTAGGTGAGGAAACTCTCGGCTGCCGGACTTGAATGCACTTGGAGGTGCGTTTAGTCCGGAGGTTTCTTAGCCAAATGTTTCAAATTTAAGATGTTAGTCTCTATTGGGACGGCCCGTGCTTCCAGAAATCACAGCCTCATGATTTTGATGTCTGAAACCAGGGCTAAGGCCGTTGGAACGACTCCAGTAGTCCAATGTGCAACCATGTGGGCAGCAAGAGTATTCAAAGCGGCACAGGCCGAAGTATTTTGGAAGCAGCAAAGTAAATGATGACACTATGTGGAGGCCAAGGTATTATTTAAACTATGCAGTCTAGATCGACGTACATCGGTCATATACATAAATTAAAAATAGGAGAAAGCGATGAGGTCTAGGTGCGGAGCAGCATATGGTCGCCAAACATGCAAATCCGTTGGTGTTTTGGTTTTGCTGGTGATGTGTTGAAATGCATAAGAGGCCGTTTGTTAAGTAGAGGCAGGAGCTAACATTGGAGGTAAGAAGGTGATATGCGGGATGGTGTAGATCAAACGGGTTGTACCTGCGACCTGAGAGTCCCGCTGTCAAAGAGCAAAAGAGAGAAGTACATCATTATGGGATGCGAACGGTTCATATGCATCTGGTACTTGCTGTCAAGAAATACTTAACAATTCGAAATTAATGGTGTCGCCTAGAGACTTGGTTGACTAATTGAGGTAAGAAATTGGCTTTGAAGCTAGGGCTGTTAGCTTGCTTAACTGGTTTGTCCATGTGATGGTGCTTGCATCGCTACACAGCGGGGATTCCAGAGTTAACGGTGAGAGTCAACGGGATAAGTGTAAATAAATAAATAAATAGTTTGTTTTCAAATTTATAGAGACACATCAAATCAGGCATGAGAAAAGTTTACAGGCAATTGTGTATCACAACCATACCTTGGCTTCAGTCGTGAGTAGTGTGAGCGGTCAAGGCACTATAATTGCAGTGAAACAGTACACGTAGTCGGAGAGTAGCATATGCTTGCGCGTGTCAGTAAAAGTTGAAATATGTGTCTAGTCGACTTGCAAGTATGTGGTTATGGACAGTCACTTTATTCAGCGGCGAGTCAAACCCGCAACGTCGCAGTGTTATTAAACCGACGTTTGTGGCTTTTTATAGGGCAAACACCTGCCAGGCAAAAACCCACCAAGTCCTGCAAAACTGCCGTAACGCATTTTGAACACCGACGTACAACTGGCAAAGCCGCTTGATGACTGATCGCATATTCGGTTTTTCGCAGTCAAATGGATTCCAATTTCCTCCGTTGGCTGGACAGATAGTTTGATCATGGCCGCCATAATTGTTGCGGCCGGTTGAGGATGAGAACATCACGAAGGGTTGTCTTGTTGTATGTCCAAGTGAGCTAAGTTTCAAACTTTCTGCTGTCTGGATTTTTCAGATGTATACTTTTCGGGAGTGTGAAGACATGTCCAGCTCTCTATACTGCACAAAAAATAAATAAATAAATAAATCGTTTATTCTCGTCATTGCGAGGTAAACCATCAAGGGCGTGATCATGGTAATACAGACACTTATGATCAGCAATTGCACCAATTAGTGCAATTTGATTATTAGCATAGAAGTGTATGTGTGTGTTGACATGTAAAGTATGTTTAACTGTATATTGGGAAGGGGCCATGCTGTGTGAGTGGGCAAGAGTGACGCCGTGTGTGAATTTGTCCGTTGTGTTCGTCATCAAAGGGGGGAATTAATGGAATGCTTCGAATTGGGTGACGTTCAGGATGTGTGAATGATCCTCCGGAAAATGGAAGAGACATTGACTTTATTTAGTGGCTAGCCACATCCGCCACGTCACAGTGTTGTTAAACGGATATTTGTGGTTTTTTATATGGAGAACGCTTGTCAGGCGAAATCCCTCTACATCCTGGAACACTGCCGCCGAACCATTTGCTGGAACGGGAATTACCCGAACCACCCAGCTTGCACCCCGAGGAGATTGTTCGGCTAGCCAGCCTAAACGATCGGGAGTGCGAGGTGGGCAACATTTCTCGCAGGCCGAGTGGAAAGTCCGGGACAGAAACTGAATTCAAAGTAGCCCAACCCCTAGCCCGACCTAGGTTTTAGTGGTGATTGCAGTGGAGTCCCTTTGGTATACAGCCATGCTCCAGGTAAGTCCTTGTCGGTTATTATGTCCGTCGGGCGAAATTTATTCCTCAATTCAATCCCAGATCTGCAAGAAGTTCCGGACCTCGGAGAAAAGGGGAAATGAGAGACAACCGAGAAAAGACCGCAAGAACAGGCGTAGAGTTAAAGCTTGTTAAAGTCTTAAGTTACAGCATTTGGAGTTGAGACAAATCATGTACACTGTGCAAAAATGATTAAGCTGAAAGCGCCTTTTGAATGTCCTACAGAATCAATAGCCATATGGATAGATTGCTACCGTCTGCGTGGAGACAAGAGCGTTGCAGCAGTAAGTACTCCGTGTAACATCAGTTTAGTATGAGGCAAAAATGCATGGGGTGAGAGGAAAGATAGGCAGAAGGCTGGTGGTGATTGCCTGGCGCAGGAACAGCAAGTAGCCAGCCCAATATGATAGGGAGCGCAAAATAAGAAAGTTAAAAATAAATAGTGTGGCGGGAGAGAGTTCTAAAGGTCAGTTGGGGGTACGGCAGCGGAAAGGTTACATGCAGAAATTCCAGGCTAATAAAGGTTACTGAGATAAGGAGTGGCTCTTAACAAGTTCTGGATAAGCGCAGAGGCATGGGGCCTACCACCACTTGCTGATGCTAAATTGAAGCACACCTGGACACGACATCAACACAGAAGAAAGAAATCATCTGCACTTCGTAATCCTGACAAAATAAAGGAACCCATAAGACGAAAAAAATAATACAAGTCACCTGTCATCCGACTTGGACAGCTCCAACCACTCGCGGTCGTCTCCGAAGGGGACCACACAACCAGTTCGGTTCAGATGGGAAACAAATTTGTGAAGCTTGACTGCGAATATCCGCGATGGTAATCGGTCGGGCGCAACCTTGTCAATGTCTTTTCACTAGTCGGCAGTGTCCCAGGACGTGATAGGTCTTCGTCTGGCAAGCGTTTTCCCTACAAAAAGCCACAAACGTCTGTTTAACAATACTGCGACGTGGCGGATGTGACTCGCCACTCAATAAAATCAGCGCTCCAATCCCACGTTGACAAGTTGACTGATACTACATTTACAAATGCTGTGCATAAATCTGCTCCCGTACAAACACGCCTACATATTTGATCAGTTGAATGCCACTATCCTTATGTATTCCTGCAGCTCTTTCCTTATGCTTCCCTCACTTGGCCCGCAGTGTGTACACAACCTCATCGGACTAGTTCCTCATTAATATACGCCACATTTATGACCTGATTTCTTACCTCTACATCTCGCATTCTGTGGACTTATATTTCGTACAACCTTTGGCCCGTATGGGCTCACACTACTGACTCCGTGTGTACTACTCCCGCGCTTGGTGCTTCTAACAGAGCTATCATGTACAATATTGCATAGATGCTGATTATGCCCAAAAAGTGTGCCTCGCTTTGTCGAGAACAAAATATTTATTTAGTTATTCATTTATTTAGTTATTTAATTTAAGACGAGCGACAGATGTTGGCGCTCGGAAAGGTTACCAATGGCCAGATATAGCCATTCCATTAAGACGCTTACTCACTTGTATATGCCTACAAGGTCACAGAATGCAGCAACAAGTCAGCGAAGGTAAGTGATACGGACATTCGAAGAGATATATGACAGAGAAATAAGGAGTTTATCCTTGCAAGCTCAAGGTCTGCGCAGAAGGGGCATGGAGCCTTCGACGAATCGCTGCTAAGTATTGGGGAAGAAGAGCGACAGATAGTGGCGCCAGGAGAGAGATGATCAGTGGCCAGTAAAGGCATTCGGATTAAGCCTTCTAACTACCCGTGGATACCTACAGTGAGAGAATAAGTCAACAAACGGGCGGACGTATGTGATGCACACAATCCAAGAGAGTAGGAGTTGGAGAAGTAAAGATTGGCTGCTAGCGCAACGATGTATGCTACTTACAGTGACTCGCTGCAGCTGAAAAGTAATGACGAAGATCTGTTATGGTACTAAGGGCATTTAGGTGAAGCCTCTTAGTTGCTAGTAAATACCTACAGTGTCCCAGAGTAAGTAAAACAAACAGCAAATGTAGGTGACGCAGCTGTCTCAAAAAATGAACGTTGGAGATTAAATAGGGTGGCTCTTAGCAAGCTCTGGATATGCGCAGTGTTGCATGGAACCTGCGACCACTAGTTGCTACTAAACAGAGGTGCTGAGGTTAAGACGATCGACATAACGGCGCTATGAAAATCATTCGGTGGCCAAATGTGACCATCCCATTAAGCAGTTTGGTCACTAATGGCTGCCTACAGTGTCACAGAATACATCAACTAGCCAATGAAGGTAAGTGATATTGTAAAATATTACAGGATGGCGAAACAAGGAGTGTCTCCTAGTAGCGCCGGATATGCATAAAGATGTATGGAGCCTACAACGAATCGCTGCAGAAAACGTGATAAACATAAGTGGAAGGAAAGATGATGATGCTAAGAGAGAGTACCAGTGGACAGCATCTGAATTTGCATTAAGCCTTCTAGTTATTAGTGCAAAGTTATAGAGACAGAAAACTCAACAAACCAGGAAAGATATGTGATGCAAACAACCCGCGAGAATAAAACATAGAGAGATAAGGATTGGCTCATAGGGCAAAGATGTATGCTACCTACAACGACTCGCTGCAGCAGCAAAGTGGTGACGAAGATAATACGAAGAAGTGCGTATGGTACTAAGGGAGAGAGAATATCGACGGTTAGCAATGGCATTTGGATGAAGCCTTCTAGTTACTGGTGTATAAGCACAATTTCCCAGAATAAGTCATCAAACAGCAAATGTATGTGATGCAGACAGTCCCAGAGAGTAAAGGTTAGCGGGATAAAAGAGCGGCTATTAGCAGGTTCCGGATATGCGCAGAGATGTTTGGATCCCACGAAGAATGGCTGTTGTTACACTGTGGTGCCAGAGGTGCCAGAGGTAAGACGAAGAACAGATAATGGCGATAGGAGTGAGAGTATCAGCGAACGGCAATGGCATTTTGATGAAGTCTTCCAGTTATTAGCCTTTACCTACAATGTCCCAGAATAAGTCAGCAAACAGCAAATGTATGTGACGTAGACAGTTCCAGATAATAAGGGTTGGCGAAAGCAAAGAGTGGCTCTTAGCAAGCTCTGGATATGCGCAGAGTGGCACGGAGCCCCACGACCACTAGCTGCTGCTAAACAGTGGTGCTGAGGTTAAGACGATCGACATAACGGCGCTATGAAAATCATTCGGTGGCCAAATGTGACCATCCCATTAAGCAGTTTGGTCACTAATGGCTGCCTACAGTGTCACAGAATACATCAACTAGCCAATGAAGGTAAGTGATATTGTAAAATATTACAGGATGGCGAAACAAGGAGTGTCTCCTAGTAGCGCCGGATATGCATAAAGATGTATGGAGCCTACAACGAATCGCTGCAGAAAACGTGATAAACATAAGTGGAAGGAAAGATGATGATGCTAAGAGAGAGTACCAGTGGACAGCATCTGAATTTGCATTAAGCCTTCTAGTTATTAGTGCAAAGTTATAGAGACAGAAAAGTCAGCAAACCAGGAAAGATATGTGATGCAAACAACCCGCGAGAATAAAACATAGAGAGATAAGGATTGGCTCATAGGGCAAAGATGTATGCTACCTACAACGACTCGCTGCAGCAGCAAAGTGGTGACGAAGATAATACGAAGAAGTGCGTATGGTACTAAGGGAGAGAGAATATCGACGGTTAGCAATGGCATTTGGATGAAGCCTTCTAGTTACTGGTGTATAAGCACAATTTCCCAGAATAAGTCATCAAACAGCAAATGTATGTGATGCAGACAGTCCCAGAGAGTAAAGGTTAGCGGGATAAAAGAGCGGCTATTAGCAGGTTCCGGATATGATCAGAGATGCATGGCGCCTATAAAGAATAGCTGCCGCTAAACCTAGGTGTCAAGGGTAAGACGAAGAACTGCTAACGGCACTGGGGGAGTAGGTGTATCGGTGGCTAGCAGCGGCGTTTGGATGAAGCCTTTTAGTTACTGGTGTATACCTACGTTTTCCCAGAATAAGTCAACAGACGGCAAATGTGCGATAGACAGACTCTCCAATAGAATATAACTTGAAGGTATAAAAGGGTGGCTCTAAGCAAGCTCCAAATATGCGCAGAGATGTTTGTAGCTTAGCAGGAATAACTGCTGGTAAACAGAAGTAAGATGAATAACAGATAATGGCGCTGGGAGCGAAAGTATAAGGGATCAGTAATTGCATTTAATTAATGAAATTAAGAAGTTTTATTCTCAAATTCATCTAGCCATACCACCTCAGTTGTGATCAAAGTTACAAGCAATTATGTAGCGCAACAGATACGTTACAAGGCATGTAACTGGCTGTGACCAAAAGTTGCACCATTTGCAGAAACAGTTGAATCACTCATGAGGAGCAAAGTCATCAGTAGAGTGCCAATAAAATGGTTTTAAGTGTGCTTAAAGTGAAGAAAAAGCACGATATGTGGAGTGGAGACAGTAGATAAATGCGGAGAGTGTCTTTATTGTATGTGACAGCAAAATATTGAATAATGTCTAGGCGATATTCCAGTGTGTAACAGTAGGTAGTGACTTTATTCAATGGCGAGTCACGTCCGCCACTTCACCGTGTTGACAAACGGACTTTTGTAGCTATTTATAAGGAGAACGTTTGCCAGGCAAAAACCCACCACGTCCTGAAACACTGTCTTCGATTGCTATGAACGGTCATGTACAGCTAGCCAGGTTTCCTAGAAAGCATTTGTTCATGCAGTTATTCGCAGTCGAGTGACTCCACTCTTGGCTAGACACATGGCGCAGTCAGATCCTAACATGGACGCTGAGGTTATTCGAGGCGGAAGTATGATTTTGAAGTACAATTTCCAGTGTATGGGTTTGCACCTTCTCTGTTTATGTATATTTGCTGTGGTATGAAGAATTCGTGTCCAGCTACGCTCACTGGACATCGGTGGTTGATGTGTTGGATGCAGATGGTTGGTTTAGAAGTGGAGCCATAATCCAGGTAAGTCCCCGTTGGTTATTTCGTTCCATCTCATACGGAGGCAGTTTCTCAGTTTGATCCTGGATCTCGAAGATGTTCACGACCTCAGAGAAAAGGGAAAGAGAGGAACAGGCCGAGAAAAGGCCAAAAAGGACAGTCATGGTACAAAGCGTTGGGAAACTTCTACGTTAAGACATTTACTTGAGACAACTGGTGTACAATGTGTAACAGATATTACGCTGAAAATGTTTTTGAGTACGCAGCAGAAGGCATGGCCCAATAGACAGACTACTTTCATGAGAATGAAGAGCAAGGTTCTAGTAAGACATTTACTAGGCATTAGCTTACTGCCTTACAATTCAACCGGAGGCCAGAAGGTGGCTATATAATCGAGATTAGGTGCAGTCGGAAACCAGAAGATACAGTGACGAGGTGGCGATACTTAAATATGCTCCACGGGATGGGGAGTATATAAGACCACAGAGTAACTATTGTGTATATTGGTATATGAGGATAGGGAGCTGAGCATATTGAAAGCCGGCTAGGGTTAGATGGACACGTACGGAGCACTAAGGGTCGAAGGTAAGTGAATCGAGAACTTGCGCTAATGGCCTGGGTTTCAGTGGCCAAAAGTGCTAGTTGGGTTAAGCGGCATAGTCAATAATGGATAACTACAGTGTCAACAAATAGGTCAACAAATCATCAAAAATATCTGATGCCAACGGTCTACAAGAAAACAGCTGGAAAGAAAAACAGTGGCACCTTGCAAGCCCTGAATATGCGCAGAGATGCGAGGAGAGTACGCCAAGCCAGAAGCCAGAAGTGTTGAAGGTGGGACAAACAAGATAAATGGTGGACAGATCATCAGCGGCCAACTGTAGCTACTCGATTAAGAAATTCAATCACATGTGGATACCTACAGTGTCACATAATAAGTCACAGAACAACCTGCGTTGTGATGCAAGCGAATAAAGTTGTAGGAAAAGCGTAACACATAGCAAGCTCCGGAACTCCGCAGTTGCATGGAGCCTATGGCGACTAGCTGCTGCTAAGCAGAGTTAATGGCTCTAGGAAACGTAACATCAGTAGCTGGTGAAGCCATATAATTAAGACGTTTGGCCAGCAGTAAATAAATAAATAAATAAATAAATATTCTCAACATGGTGAGGCACGCCTTTACAGGCAGGATCATTTTGACATAACGCTGCATGATCAAGAATGCGCAAAAATCCGATATGTTTGCCATAGCAGTTTGTGTTTGTTTTGGAGGTATGTATGTATGTTGTTGTGTGTGTATGTGTATGTAGCTGTGTATTTTGTGCTTGCAGTTGGGCTGCTCCAACTTTAACTTTCTGACATCGTCATCAGTATGCGAGTAGATTGGTGTCCGTAGGTTATATATAATTATCCGGATATCCACGGGGCAGTGACTTTATTTTGTGACGAGTCAGGACCGCCACGTCACAGTGCTGTTAAGTAGACATTTGTGGCTTTTTATAGGGAGAACGCTTGTCAGGCGAAACCCACCACGTCCTGGAACACTACCGCCGAACTATTTGCTGGAACGGGTTAAGCCCAAAACACCCAGCTGACACCACGAGGGGGTTGTTCGGCGAGCCAGCCTTGTTCGGCTAGCCAGCCAGTTTCTATGAACAAATCAACATGCAAGCGAAGGTTAGGGAGACAGACATTCGAGGAAAAAGAAGGTTGGAGAGTAAAGGTGTGGCTCCTTCAAAGTTACAGATTCGCACACAGATGCATGGAGTCACCAACGACTAACTGCTGCCAAGAAGAGTTGGTAGGAGTAAGGCGAACGGCAGATAAGTGCGCTAGGAGAGAAGTCAGTGGCCAACCATGATATTCGGATAAAGCCTCCAGTTACTAGTGGATCCTACGGTGGCACAGAATAGGTCAACAAACCAGCTGAGCTGAGATGCAAACGGACCAGGGGAATAAAAGTTTTAGGGAAAGAGTGCCTGCTCTCTGGCTCCGGATACCCTCAGATTTGATTGGAGCCTATGGCGGCTAACTGCAGGTAAACAGAGAAAATAGCGCTAGAATAGGGAGTAACAATATGCGGGTAGAGCTATTCGATTAAGACTTGGGCACTAGTGGATACCCACAGTTTCATAGAATAAGTCACCGAACCAGCTGTGTTGTGATGAAAACGATCCAAGAGCATGGAGCCTTCTAAGTGCTATTGGATACATATAGCGACAGAATAAGTCAACAAACGGGCGAACGTATGTGATGCAGACAATCTGAGAATAAACGTTGGAGAGACAAGGATTGGCTGCTAGCGCAAAGATGTATGCTACCTACAATGACTCGCTGCAGCGGAACAGTGGTGACGAAGGTAATACGAAGAACTGATGGTGGTACTAAGGAAGAGAGTATCGACAGTTATCAACGGCCTTTGGGCGAAGCCTTCTAGTTGCTAGTGCAGACCTACAGTGCCACGGAATAAGTCAATGAACAGCAAATGTGTGTGACGCAGACAGTCCCAGAGAGTAAAGGAGAGTGAATTGGCGGGGCCGGTGTCCGATGTGCTTGGTTTTCGGACTTGGGCCTGGGCCTTATTCCCAAAGTTAATCCTCTGGTGTATTTGGGTAAAAGAGCTCGCATGTAGGCAGGGTAGCAAGGTGTCTATGTAGGGATGATCGGAACTGTGCAGTATTCTCGGCTGCCCTAACTTGTAATTGTAACCTGTTCCAGACGCTAGCGAAGCTGTAGAGAAACAGGTTGTTGCGCAAGTTGGTGCAGGCTGTAGGTAGGGTACTGGTTAAGGGACTATGGAGTAGCGGATGCCGAGAGTCACCGTTTTGTTAAATAACTCCTGCAAGGTTCGTAGATGGGTTGTTTGTCGTCTGGAATAGGAAGGTAAGGTTGGGTCTCATACTTCGTAACCATAGAGGTTCAAGACCAAGACGTTTACAGCGATCACGGTAGTTGAGAGCAGATGGGCAAAGCATGCGCTTTGTGAATGAGCGTTGTACGTTCTTAATTGCTATTCCATCACTCTTTCTGAAGTTGATACATATTATTGAGCAGTATTCCAACAGAGGCCCAGCGCGTACCTTGTATAGAGTGAGGCTGGATTCGGTTACGAACGTTTGCTTTCAGATATGACCAATGAGGAATCTAGCTTTCGCTACACTATAGCTAACTTGTTCCGAGAAATTTAGTGAGCTTGACTAGTGCAGTCCAAGATCCCTTACGGTTGGACAGTTGGCTAGTGATACGCCATTCTGAGTTAGCGCACTAGGCGTTACAGTGCATCTGTACGACAGGGCGCTGCACTTTGTAGGAGAGCAGTCAAGCTTCTATGTGTTACACCAAAGTCTAATGCTTTAAGGTCATTTTAAATATTGAGGGGACTGCTCCCTAAGTTACCAGGGTCGAGTGAGAATACGACTTTGATATCGTCGGCGGGCAGGTGCGTCTTTCCATATGCAACGAATTGAAATATGTCCTTGATGTAAAGTAGGAAAAGCATAGGGCCCAGTGCACATCCCTGCAACACACCACTCGCGACTGGTTTCGGTGAGATTTCGAAGTCTCCAAGTCTCACGGACTGTGTTCGACAAGAGAGATGGGAGGAGTACCAATAACGCAACTGGTCCGATATGCCGTATGAAGCTAATTTAGTTATCAGTCCATTATGATGGACTCGGTCCTACGCTTCTTTCATATCCAAGAAGAGGATGATCAGAGATTTCCGGCAATCAACTATGGCGGTAACATTGTTCAGGAACTCCAGCTGGCAAGTTTGACAGGGTTTAGGGGGAGATATCTATGTTGGGATTTGTTGAGCAGATAACAGTAAGTCAAGCACCGTAGATGAAAAACTTTGACGATCCTCTCCATCGCTCGTGAAGCGAATGGGGTATTACTAATGTGTCGATAGTTTTCAATGTTTTGACGGCTTCCCCTTTGGTGTCCTGGCATGACTACGGCATGTTTCCAAGCAGCGGGAAAGGTTACATGTTTCATGGAAAGGGTAAAGATGTTAAGAAGGTGGACGGCGAAATGCAGGCCACCTAGAATAAGCAGAGCCGACGGGAGGCCATCAGATCCGGCATGGAAGGATAATTTGAGGGCTTGAATTTCCCAAGTAATGGTACGCATGTCAAATGGTACTGCGCGTAAAATATCACTGGTGCAACTAGGAATATTAAGAGGCGGGGTCAGGTTAGCAGAGGTGAAAGAGTCGCATAAGTAGCAGTTCCTGACCTCACATACTTCAAGTTGGTTATTGACAATTGAGTTGCCCGGACGAATACTCGAGTTAAGCGAATTCGAGGCGGGGTTGCTTCTGCGCTTCATCAAAGAATGGATGGCTTTGATAAGGTTGATAAGGTTTAGGGCGGTGCGCTCTTTAGACAGATATGCTGTAATGAGTGCCGTTCTCCACTCCAACAGGACACCATTGATGCAAATAAGGAGGAAGAATTCTTGGGTCCTGCTGTACTTTGAAGGTAACTTTTTGAGCTTGACGGGTAGTTTGCGAGGGAAGCTGCATCTTGCGGTGGCTGCATTGCTTTTTGTTTCGTTATAAGTGCAAGTATATCCAGACAGTTAGTTAGATTTCTATATAGTACAGTAGAGGCAGTGCCCCCATCTGTAGCCAGAAAGAATACATCCCAGCTGATGGATCTCAGAAGTGGTGCAATGTTTGTCCAGTTGGTGCGGTTGAAGGGCCAAACAGAACACGCTGGTCTAGCCACTGGGGGACGAGTTATGGATAGTTGGAAAGACAGCTTTACTATTTTGCGTTCGCATCCAGGTGTTTGTTAAGCACGCTAGCAGATGCATGCGCAACTCCGTTTGTAAAAAGTAAATCTAAGGGCTATTGTGCCTAGTGGGTGCATGCACGTGTTGAGTCCACCCAAATGCATTTGTGATGCCCACAAAGGCACGGTATTTGGGTGGCGCAGATTGCGTTTGCTAGACCACTTTTGGCATGTTGAAGGCACTATCGAGTATTTTATAGTGGGTAGACAATAGGGATACTTAGGTGAAGAGTTCCACTAGGCTGCGTATATCAATTGTGTTAGTGTGTGGTGGGTTGTATACACAGCCAATTAAGAGGTCGTACTGTCCCATACTTATCTAAATCCCAACTGAGTCTTCAAGAGGGCCGATTAAAGTTCCTGAAATGGTGGCGCCTGGAAATCGTCACGCACGTGCATGAGGCATCTGCCACCACAGTGGATGGTACGTTCATTGCTGAAGGGCGTGTGGCCCGGGATTCGCAGCCGTGCATCGGGAGGGTTCGCTCCGTGCCACGATTCTGTGCTGAGCACTACCTGGGGGCCGGATAGGATAATGACGGGGTTGATAAGGTGCATCTTATGTTTGATGGACCTTGCGTTAATGAGAAGTAGAGTGCGTGTCTCGTTGCTGGCGTGAGCATCTGCTGCATTCTCAGAGGCAGAAGTAATCTGAGTGGTTCGCGTAGATATAGTTGCCGTTATCTCAGAGAGAGCGATAAGAGTTTTAATGTTACAGAGGTCAGACAAAATCTTACTGTCCGCGTTATCATAGAGCAGGTCGGGTTGTGGGAGTGGAACTGCTTGGTTACTATGCCGAAACGAAGCAGTGGAGACAGGATTGTGGGTGCGGGAAAGATTATTGGCGATGACTGAGGTATTGGCAGGGATGTGTTGTACGTTAGCAGTAGAAGGTAACGGTAGAGTACAGTGAGTGTGCAGCCCTGAGGAGCATACTGCTGCCGGATGTGGGTAGGTTACCGCGGTGTCTGTATCTCATTCCCAGATTCGGAGAGAGTTGATGGCATGTTTGCATGCAATGGGGAGTCTCCCGGTTAGGTCGTCTGTTGGATGCGTGGAAGACAAGCTCCAGGGTGCGGCAAGAAGTGTCAGGGGAAGCAAAAAGATGCGCTGCCGTTAAGCCGGGGCCGCTGAGTTTTGCAGCGGGGAAATTTTGGGCAGGTTCTCCAGGAATGATAGGGACCGGTAATGCATGCAATTTCTGGGATTCGTTATTAATGCCCCGGCGACTACATTAGGTGTTGGAGGGGTTGGTAGCAATTGCTCAAGGGCATCAGTGGGAGGTTTATGCTTCTGTAAAGATGGTCGTGGGCAGCCTTGTCCAACAGTCTCGTGAGCTGTGGTAAGCCGTAGCCCGCCATATGACCTAAAAACGGAGCCGAAATGTGAACTGACATGTTAGGCTGTTCAGTAAACATTGGGCTTGTCGGGCGCTGGCGATTAAGCTATGCAGGCAAGCGTGGAATGGTGTGTTTCGTTACTTCGCGGAGTGTTCTATAAGAAGCAGATTTGTAGCGGGGTATCTGCAATTGATTATAGCTACTGTCAGCTTGGTAGCACCGCAGGAATGGCGGCATTAGGGTGTAGGGTGTGGATTCGCCAGCGGACTGTGTTATATTAGACAGCCTCGGGTTGAGAGACTGGTTTGGCTGTGGGTGGTAAAGTGGTGCAGTGGGGTTAATCGTTCTAACGCTACCGGGCGCGGGGCCGGAGTCGCGCATGTTCTGGTTGTGGCTGAGGACATTGGCATTTATATGGCGAGCAGTTGGCGTTGGAAGCAAGTATGGCTTTCTGGGGGCGGCATTTTTTTTCGTAGTCGTGGTCTCCCATAGTGGTACATACTTATTAGATATTTCCTTTAAGGGTTCAATCTGCCTATTCGGTGGTGAGCACTTGTTAGATAGCACGGAGGGTGGGGCTGCCTGTTTACGTTGGGACGTTCCCTGAGCTGATGTCTCCACACGTAGGAGTTGCAGGAGACAGACTTTTTAATGCGCCTTCATTTTGGGCTGTTGTGTGGGAGTTACTTAGTAGTCAGTGGGGTGCTTGTCATAGATTCGTTGAAAGTGTTGCCAATAACTTCTTCTGTCAGAGGTTCGGTAGGATTGTCACACATGTCGACTGGAATGAACTGCGGCTTATATGATCTTAGTACTCTGAAGTACTGACAATTATTACCTTGTACGTAGAGCCTTTTCAGCAGAATAGTTTAAAGCAAAAGTTTCCCAATGAAACTAAAGCTTGGAGTTTAAATTAGGCTGGCTACTTGAAGCGGACAAACCTGAGAGCTGTCATTCTTACGACTGGGCAATTGGTCTGTCAACTAAAGTGTAAGCGCAAGCGGCGCCTACTGAAGCTGAGCAGGACCTTGCTCGTTGAAGTTCGGCGAGCCAAAATAATAGCAGTGTAAGTCTTATACCATATTGCTGCGGGCTATTGGTTTGTCACGCATGACAAGTGTCCTTGAATCTACTGTGCAACGAACAAGTCGGGCACTGCACTTTCCGGCTGAGAAGTACATGTCACAGCAAGTGCTCTCTAGCTCTCTTGCATTCAAGTCAAATAGCATTCCGGCTGTTTGTCTGACAACATTAGAGCTGAAAGAGTAGGCTATTCTCAGGTCGTCCGCGAAGAGATATGCGACGCCGTAACATAGTCGTTAACTATGTCGTTTACGTATAACAAAAAGAGTACCGGGCAAATAACACCGCTTGGACAACCCCACTCATTACTGGTCTAGGTTAAGAGTTGTGACCATTCACCATAACTACTTGGGTACCGTTCGACAAATACGACCTGAGCTACTCTAACGGTGGACCGAAGAGCCCGACAGAGGCAAACCCATCCATCGAGTTATTTTGTGGTACTCGGGCAAAAATCTTCTGCATGTCTAGAGAAATTATTATAGCAGAATACGCACGGTTCAAGGACAGGGTCAAATATGCAGCAGTCTGGAGAGTCCCCAGTTTGCTTGTGTAAAATTCTAACCAAAATTATTACATTGTACACCTAAATAACAGGTGTGGTTTGTTGAATTGATTGCAGAGTTCGAATGCTTGACTTACACATCGGCGTTGTTGATTGGCGCTCGCTTCGGTTGCAACTCGCGACTGGCCTGTGTGCTGTGCATGCTCCGTTCCCATAGCTAGAGCGTCAACCATGTTGTCTCTTTATAGCCAGTTAACAGGGAATCTTTTACTTTACTACTAAAATGTTCCCTGCAAATCGATCAGTCTTTTCGAATGGCTCCGGGCTCCAGCTACAGGCTACTCCCTAAAAATAGTTGAAGACGGCTCGATGGCTTGACACTCAGGAACGTGTCTTCAGGAAACCATATTGCGCGTCTAATTAATCACCCACTTTTAGGTCGGTTAGTCACACCAGTATACGGCAGCTACTAGAAGTGGGGCTGAGGGGTCAATCATCCCGGTGTCATGTCTGGGCGCTGCCTTGTGAAGAGGTACTACAGCAGCGGTCTGCCACTGTGTGGGTACTTTACTAGGTTTCAAGGAGAGATTGAACAGATTGAGTTGGAGGTGGGGAACCTCAGGGCCTTCGAGTTCCCACGCAATCGAGGAAAGGGTGTCAAGCCCTTCGTAGTCGGATTGCTTCATAGTCGTCAATTATTTTCGTAGTTTCGTAAGCGTTCTCGCCATATCCGAGAGCCGTGTAGCAGATAGAGTGGGTAAGCCAGGTTAGTAAGGACCGTTGGTCGCATTGTATGAGCAGCATAATTGGCTATTAGCGTCTGTGTTATTGAGGTTGGGTCATGAACGACAAACCGCTGGAGAGCGTAATGAAGCTAACTAAGCTTCGTTGGTTCTTCAGTCTGGCCAGTTTCGGTTTATCTTGCTGCATTGTTCACCTCGGTTATCTGCTTTAAATGGAGATGGGCGTAGTGTTTAGCCGAGACCTGTTTTTGTTGCAGAAGCACTGAGAACACTTTTGTTGTTTTATACTTTTTGCTTCGGGTGTTTAGCTTTTACGCATCTTTGGGCGGCAGGCGGCATCCACGTTTGTGCGGGGATTTTGTCTGCTTTCCATAGACAAACTATATCAAGGCAACTTTTGAGGTTCGTTTAAACCATTCTGTCTTCCGTTTTGGGATCAGCTGTTAAGAAGCTCGCCAAAGAAGAAGTTCTTAAGCAAAACACAAAATGTTCGCAGTCTGTGGTACTGAATTCCTGGTACCATATGGGTGAATTAGGCGTGATAACGGTGGTTGACGTGAGCAGGTTACATGCGAATATGCTCGGCTTATGAACGGTAACAAGGAAGTTTCCAGGTACTTCTGCTGGTATGTATGGGACGCTGCGAGAAAGTTAAATCAAATATGTGGCCCAAAAGGCGTTCCTTGCTTCGTCAAGAATAAAATATAAAGTTATGCGCGGGCGGAAGTACGATCGTGCTGGGTGCAGCCTTGGGAATGAAGGACGAACGCAAAGTTGCCGCAGTATTCACTTGAGGTGGGAACATCGCAAGCGGCGTCTGGCATGTTAAAATAATCATCTATGAAGTTGCAGTTTGTACGCTGTTCAAACATGTAAAGGAAGGCACTGTGTAGGTAGTTCGACGTTGCAGTGTTGGCGGGTGTTGGGTTTTAGACGCGGCCAACGATACGTTCGAGTCGCTCGGTCTGAAGAGAGACGAAAACTGACTCTGTGCTGTAGGTGAGATTAGGCTCATTAAGTAGGCATATGCGAATATCGGCACTAGCGTAAATAAGACACCAAACCCCACGGTTTGCAGCTCAAAAGCGGCATATGCGTCCAAGCCGGTCAGCTGGTGTGCGGAATACGCAGTATGTTCGCTTAAAGAGGTTACAACAATTAGCAAAAGCAGTGCTGGGAGAAGACAGGTAATGGTCCAAAGAGTGTGTCTTTTGTGCCAAAGAGAACGGGCATTAAAAATAGGGAGTTGATGCCTTGCCGGTTTAACCTTTTAACTACAACTTCATTAGATACGGAGAGAATGGTGTGAGTAGGTTTTCCATCGTATCACAGTGAGCAATGGAGTTGTCTGCAGCCCTTGGACTATTTGTATTGGTTGATAAAGGAGGCTAAGCTGAATTTGTGGGGCGGCGGCGACTTAGCGGCTAATGGTTTTAGAAGAACTAAGGGGCAGGTGTTGTTGAGGAGGCGTCTTTAAGTGAAGTTTGCCTGCGAGTAGCATCTGGGGTGATGGTTTTTTGTTGAAGAAGGACTATATGCGATATTTCCGTGCGCGTGGTGCGAGTCCAGGTATCGACGGAAGCAAAGTATTACTTATGGGTTATTTCGTTCAACATGTTGGCATTAGATTTCAAGTGTTTTCTCTTGTCGTGCGTCCGATATGTGTAACTTAATCAGGCGTGGGTATCGAGGCGACCACGGTGCTAGCCTGGTTTCCGTGAACCATGAACCCAAGGGCGTGCAATGCCTACATATTTTGTCTACGGCCTCTGTCACGGTGATTTGATCTGGGGTATTCCGTCCTAGCAGTGTTCCCCGGGCAGGTAGTTGATGAACATTTCCTTGATTGGCGGCAGTGTGTCAAACATGGTTGGACCCAAGTTTGGGGTTGTCCATTTACCTTTGTAATGATACTGAAAGCAAGTGGCTAGCATGGGAATTGCCTGCTGTATCTGTGCATGATCCATCAGGCGAATTGGCAAAGTTACTGGGGTTTGGGGTTGTGATCTTATGCTGCCAGCTTTCTTCCATACATCAGTTTCTGCCTGGAGTGTCTGGTTAAGACATATCCCAGGTTGGTCTATTATAGACGTCCAGCCTGGTGAGAAACAAAGCTTGATGGGTTCGCAGGCAACGTGTCGTTAGCTAGTAGGTCGCTATATAGAGCGCTAACATCGGTGTAGTTAACACTATGTTATGCAATGGTGTTGAGTCAGTGTGCTGCTCCTAAGTATGCGCGAGCAAGCTTGCCTTACTATCGTTAAGGCCTTGTTAGGGGACTGAATGTTTGAAACAGTGTTCGTTTTTTGCTCAGGGATAGTGGATCCACACTTTGGTAGCGACGTTTGATCGGGATTGCATACGATGGCTTTGAACGCAGTTGGTTAGCCGAACCACCTCCAAGTGGTGCCAACTGGATGGTTCGGCTTAAGCCCGCACCAGCTAATAGTTTGGCGGCAGTGTTCCAGGGCGTGGTGGGTTACCGCCTAGCAAGCGCTCTCCCAATAAAACGCCTTGCTTAATAACACTGTGACACGGCTGGCATAGCTTGCCACTAACCAAAGTCATTGCCTTACCGGAAGATTCTAGTCAGTTCTCCAACGTCAACCACTTCAAACGTGCACTTTATCCTGTTTGATATTGGCGAATTTACCAAATATAGTCAAAAATGCACAGTGTTATGATACAATTTACACATGATGCTTTACAAGTACATACATATATATTATACACACATACGTATCCCGTGTGTACTTGTTTGCTAGTGGCATTTGTGCACCGTTACTGGCATTAGCCTTTGCATTATCATGATCAGGCCTTTGAAGACGTGTCACGCGATGTCGAAGATAAATCGTATACACCATTTATGTATTCAGTTATCTAGATACTTTGTCCACTTTGTATAAAGTTATCAGCATCATAGGTGCCGCTGGAGCTAAGTTTTACTGAGCAACTTTTTTTCGGAACCTTTGTACGAAGACGCGCTACCTCGTTTTCTGCGGCTGATGGTAGGCAGAAATAAGGCAGGATGCGTTTTAGGGTGTTGATGTTGTAACGGCCGGAAGTATTAAGGGCAATAACGTTGCATGACCAGATAACGTGTTGATACGTTGCGGTAGCTATAATGCTCATAAGCTTTATGGCATACTGCTGATAGAGATCTGAGGGGCTTACTGCTATTTCCATAGCCTAGGATAAACAAGTCATGATATGTGACAGAGATACAATTGGGGAAAGCTTTTCATTGGGTGTCTTTAGTTCATGCCCGGCCAGCAGAGGTTTTTTATGCATTTCCAAAACAAGGCCAACGGGGTTAACGCTACATTGCTTCGTTTGGATTGATGCTGGACTGTTTCCGAGAGCACTGTCTAATTGAGGATGTTCTATATTTTTGGAAGGTAACAGGAGTCATAGTATTAATGAGTAAACGCACGAGACCGGCAGTTAATATATGTAGACCATGTTAGGGTCGCAGGAAGTCGTTAGGTAAGCGAAACGTTGAAGCATTCTTCAACAAGGTCAGAGAAGATATAACAAGAAAATGCTGCAATGTAACGCGACTAGTTGAACTACGCTGACAAATATTATGAAGAAGTTCCATTACCCAATATACTCGTAGAAGGCATAGTTATAAACCTGGCGCCGTGCTTTTCCGAGGTAATCTTCTAGTGGCAAGCAGGCAAGCAGACGAGTTCACAAGGCAGTAATCGCAAACATTCGAGCCCCACGCACGGATAATAATGGGCAATTTGTTTCTCCGAGGAATAACATTAACGGAAAACTAGGGCTGTGCGGTGAAAACCTGTACATTATCGCCGCCAGCTGTGAACCCTAGACGTTGCTGTGTGGATTAAAGCAATGTGCTTATGTTGAAGAATGCTGATATGGGTGACGATTTCGTGCTGTCTGGCATGCAACGTGAAGCATTCATGGAGATGTAGCCATATGTAAAGAGAACATAGGCTGTCAAAGGAGTATTAGCTGCAGGCACAAAGAAGCCGAGGGAACTTGCACTGAAGAGCACTTGAGGCCCAAATCTTGCAGCCACCTCATGCCTTCAGTTCTGAGTAAGGAAGTCAGCAGCAACAACGCCACAATTTGGAAGACACCGTGCTGACTGGAAGGGATGCAAAGGTAGTGGCACTTGTATGCGCATCAAAAGCCAGAAGTTAATGTGTTTAAGGGAACACTACTATTACGTCAAATACTATTTCATGACCTTCATCACTCAAGCCAAATCACAGTGCTAACGCATATGCAGTGGACAGGAGGAGTGCGTTACCTTAACGCAGCGGAACAATGAGTTGTGAAGTATACGGGCAGTTGTAAGGCAAACGTGTTTGTGAACCATGTAACGTACGTCATGTGAGAGCTTATCAACATATTGGGTTGTCCAGCGCAAACGCATGATACCGGGTTAAGTGTGCTACGTAATCTGCGTCCCACATCAAACAGGCAAATTGCATGGGGAGGTGATGTAACGTAAACGTCGCTCGGCGGAATATGCTTGCGGGAGAGGGATAGCAAAATACTGTTGTAATGTGACAGTAAAAGTAATAATAATAAACATCCACACCAGTTCCACTGACCGCATCATCGCTTAGAGTTTGCGTACATAAGTTCACTACCCCAAAATGCATGCAAGTTAAAGACGGTTAAGCCATATAAGCATCCTTTTCAATGTCGAATGAAACGTTATGTTATTCACAGCACGAGGCACACTAATAAACCCGTGTGCAAATAGCCATACAACCATAGCTGCTTTGAAAAGGGGAAACAATCTATCTAGCTAAATAAGGTACAAACTAAATTTTCGAAGTTTATATGTCTGAGCATTGTGTCAGGTACTCGTGGGGTCAAATCGCGGAAATATCATTTGCGGCTGCCTTGGTACTATCCAAAGTCCGTCGTCGTCTCGCTATGTTGTAATCTAAGGTGTCATTTTCACGGGGGCTAATGGAACAGTTTGGTACAATTGTTTTCCACTAAAGGATACGAATATCGGGGCTCTGTCAATGCATTCTCCCTACGAACATCGGCTTTGTTAACTTATCCCTGGAATGGGCTAGGGTTGCATTCACTAGTCTAAGTTATGCAGACTGTGTTTGGGACGGTGGTACGAGTCATTTAGAATGCTTACGTGAGAGCTACAAAAATACGACGCATCTATACTTGAAGCACCAGTTAGCTGCACCCACGGCGACGAATCAAGTAGGGCAGACGCGGACTACCTACCAGTTGGTGACATCAACGAGAGGCAGACAACAGACCCATGCGGCACAGTCTCGGGCAGCGCGCGCTGGATGTGGAAGAAAAGGTTAGACAACAGCGATGCATGAGACCCTACAGCAACCGGCAGGGTACCTCACGTTGGTGTATCAGGCTAGGCGGACCTAGCTCACATACATGTTTGTAAAAACATGCGAAACGAACAACGGACACGTTCAACGCCGTAGCAGACGTCTCAAACCGGCGGTGAAACTGGAGATTAGACAACAGTGACACAGTCAACTCAAATAACTGGCAGTGTTACCCACGGCGTCGTACAGGCAAGTGGCACCTGGACAACATGCATGTTGGGGACGGCAGCACTAGGCTGACTACGTACATATGCTGCATGGAAGTGTACGTCTTATGCTGCCTGTGACAGTAAACGTTAGACAAATGCAATGTATCGTTAGATTCAGCTTGGAGAATAAGGTTCCCATGCATTTGGTTACAGCATTCGCGAAGACATGGGTTAATCTCGGCCAGGTGGCCGCAGGTTAACAAACCATTAGGTGCCATCGTTCAATAGAGGCTTGTGAACATTCGTCGCATGAAATGACAGGACAATGAGAAGTAGCTTGTGGAGCCATTGGTACACGGATAAGGGTTGCAGGGGATATTATTGGTTATAGCAGCCAAGGAAGAGAAATAAGGATACGTTGACTGCGGTTGCTTGCACGTGTCAGTACAATAACTTTTGAACTAAAAGTTGGAGCTATTTCAGTGCTTTGTAAATAGAACAGTGAGGCAGGACTGCAGGCTATAGTTCTTTAATGGTTGGTAGAGCCAGCAAAACGTTATGTGCCCTGCGCTCTGCAGGCAACTTGCACATAACTGCGGTCTAACGCCCTGGTCAAGCAATGACTGTCCATGTTTTCCGCACCGTTGGTCACTGCAGCAAAGTCCCATAAAATGGACGAGGGGCCGGACAGGATGTGAGTACCGATGAAGTACGTTCACTGGAAACCGGAGGATAAATTTGACACTTCAGCGATAGTTAAGGAGCAAGAAAGCAATGTATCCAGATGTCACTTCATTCAGTAAGTGGTTTCATAGTCGCCGAGGGTGGGGAACACACTTCCGCTTAGCTGACGCAATCCAACTTAGAGAGATTAGAAATTAACATTACAAAAGGAAGGTATGGCATAATGCTGAAGTCAAGCTATGCCTCATAACAAGCAAGCCGTGAAAGGTGGAAGATACAGGGGTGGGTACAGACTAGTTGACGTAAAACACCACGCAACATTTGTCTCCTCTCCCACGTGTGATGCCAAGATTGTAATGGTGGAGCTGATTCATGTAGAAAAGGCTATCGCCTTGCCATCTTCCTTTTCGTCTATCGACCCTCCAGTTTGGCGGAAGTCTGTGTACTGCCAACCGCTGAAAACTTACGCTGTAATCTCACTGGACAGCAGCTACACCGCGAAGGTAGCCATTTACAAACGCTACAGGTCTTTTTATATAGGTGGTTTAATGAGCCAGTATTCCCGGCTTCACAGTGGGGGTTAAATGATGCCCAAATGGTGGACACTACCCTGCAGCGCGTGTTTGCTGTCACACCGCCGCCATTGGTAGTGCAAACCATAGCGCGATACGGCATACCGCAATTAAAAATGTCGGTAACCTTATAGCAACTTGACACAATCTAAGTCTTGCCCGCTAACCCCGTTTGCATGACGTCATCAATAGCAATGATCGTGAGGAAAGGTGTCAGCCGCCTGCTTGGTGTCACGCATCTGGGGATATTGTAGGGCGGCGAAAGTACGCTGCAACTCCGGCAATCGGACTTGACTGGCATATCCAGCTCTTGAATAACATTCTCTAAATAATTGTTCATTTCTTTTTTGAGCATACAGTCCAAATGGATTAATCAATCAACTGATTCGAAAACCACTGCTACCCACGAACGGCATTCCCATGAGTTGCTACTGGACGTGGCGGTACTACAAACTCTGCCAAAAATTGAAGAAGTGGTACATTTCTCTCCGCTTTCAACCGACTCCGGCCTTTGTCTGTTGCGTCTGCGTCACATTGGTGCCAGTGAGTATAAAGAAAACAACGGAGGCAAGTAAGCATGAGACTGCCGAGTTAATACGGATTCTGATATGAAGTCCGCATACAAAAAGGGAGCTTCCTTTGGAAATTATCACTAAGACGGCGCGATTCCACTCTCTGGGGGCAGTGCACTGACACTGTTTGGTCACCAATACATTATTATTTCTTCCCGGTAATCCAGCCGGCAAAAATTCCGGAAGCAATAAGCAAACCAAGGACGTACTTCCAAACTTTAGTTAAAGAAACAAGAAGAGCAGCAGGGCATTTCGCCGTGTTACCGATTGCAAGCTCATAACCGGTGATGTAATCGTAAGGGGCAATCATGCCACGTAATACAGGACACTTGCTGTGGCTACGTGTGCTTCAAAAGGGTTACCTGCAGGTGTAAGGCAACTTCCCATCAGCGTCAGTGCACACGTCTACTGTGGTAACCAGGATGAACAAACTGTGTGCTATGTTATGAGGTAAGCAGCTTACATGTTGGCTTATAAATAACTAAATCTTTTGTTCTCGACAATGCGAGGTACACCTTTCTAAGCCAAATTGGAAAGTCGCCGCGGACTGGACGCGGCTCGAAAGCCTTCAAGACGACATCACATTTATGAGGACGACAGCACAGGCTTAAAATATACAAATGCATGTAACGTTGCGAGGACTTACGCGGCAACGTCCGAGGATAAGCAGTCCGAGCGTACAACCATTCAGTTTCCGCGAAACTAACGTTCAGAACTATCCTCTTCCTCGTAGCTGCTGCTTTCTTAGTCAGAAAGCCGCCAGCACGCATCCTACATCACCTGCTCCACTTTGTTATCCACTGCTGCTTTGCCTACCGAACACAAGCGTAACACTCACTTGTCCATGTCCCGTGCGGTTTTGCCAGAGAAGGCAGTTCACCTCGGCGGGCTGCAACGGTGCTTGCGGGCAGTGGCACACTTAGGCGACGAAATTTCACACTAGGTGGTAATGTCTGTGTAACTGATGTATCGTCTACCTATGTATCAGTGGCGTTTTACACTTGCTTGCCCATGAAGTTGACGGGCTTTCAATCTGCGCTGGCGTGGAAGACGTTACGGAGGCGGCAAAGGGACGACAAGGAACCGGGGCGGAGGCAACGGCTTTGCCTTGCAACAGCAACAAGTCCTCGGGTTTCTTAAGCGGCATAAGTATATGGCGTTGCATACACTGAAGAAACAGTTGAATTTTGGTTTTACCCGCAAACTGTCACAAAGCACCTTCATGAAGGCGGTGAGCAAACAAGGTGTGCAATTGAGCTTTGAATCCCGGCTGCACCTACACAGCTGAGCGCAACTTGCTTGCGTAATCAATAATCGCCGTCTGCGCACCGTCCTCCGGTTCCTACACAACAACATCGATCGTCCCGCTGAATTCAAGTGAGGCAAGAGGTTCAGGGGCAGCAGGTAAAGGCCAACGGAATTTCTGTACCAGGAACCGCAGAGCATCCCTCCGTCTGCATGTGCCATGATACATGAGACCACGCGGCATTCATCAGTGCAACTGGGACTCGCCCTCACATCCGTCAAACTGTATGACGGACGCTCGGATAACAGACCTGCTTGTAAACACCGGCATCCACCCTGAGTCGCCCCACGTATATTCTACGACCATAAGTGCTTAAAGAAGCTTGCAAGGGGATAGGGAGTGATGTTCACGAACAATGAAGTGACCACTACCAAATTGGTTGGCGGCACGTAGGGAGTAAGTTTGCATTACGTCGATTTTGTGTGCCTTTCTACGGGCGCGGCCGTTACTCGTTCATACCAGAGTTTTGAACATGACTCAGTTGGCATGCCGCGATGACTTCCAGGGTAAACTATTTATTTATTTAGCTAGTTAAATTAAGGAAAGAAAGCAGTGAGATGCTCCCAATGAGTTGTCTCTTCAGTTGAAAACTCTTGTTGTCCATGCTATTGGTTGAGAAATAACCATAAGTGCCTACCGTCCACGATTGATGGGCCGCCCAGATGAAGGAATATGGCAACCTCCTGCGCACCAAGTAATTACAACTTTCATCACTGTGGACCCTATTGGCACGGAGTAGTTTTTGTAAATGTTGACAATCCCTAGTAAAAATCATTGTGTATCTCCACTGATGAGGAACCGCCTTTTCCGCAGTTGACGCCCGATGCAGGTGGATCCAGCGTCTCCTCATGTTTCAAACAGCGTAAAAGCGACTCGACACTATATGCATACTGTGATATGCAGCTGAAAAAATGCTTACCTGAGGCACACATATGTCCATCTCTAATGACCGTGACTTGTCTAGCATGACTTCACCAACTTGCATTCAGCTGTGCGACGTACTCTTCTGTGACAGAGCGTAGTAAAAGGACACCGCATCGTCGGTCACGTTAACAGACAGCCACTACCAAAACATATATCCACTATGGTTTAGCTGGGATGTTGCATCCGCCAAAATAACCTCGTAATAGCTCTACATTATGGAAGACATGCGTGCGAGTACAATAGACACGTAACCTATTGTTGACACGCCGTGAGCACGTGAAACTCGTCATGCCGCTCCAGCTAACGAACTGCGTCAGCTATCCCCCGAATGTTTTTTCTGTGGCGTTGCATCACCTTTCGCAAATTCACCAGCGTGAACCTTCGCTCCTGCTGTATGGCCACTAACATCGCACTGCACGGATTGTCTTGCATGTAGCCATCAACTACTAGCCTTGGGACGCCAGTAAAACTAAGTGGCTCAGGTACTGTGGATCTTGACATTTCGTCTGATATGGATACTGGATCGCTTGATTTCTTGGAAGCACCAGTAAACCCTGGGACCAGTACTAGCCGTAAAGCCACCTCATACATAGATCAAATCAGCCAATCCAAGAACAATACAGGAAAACCCTTAGTTAAAATTAACTGCTCATTTACTGATAAAAGTCGATCAGTTAAACCGGAAGGGCCAATGGTTGACGAACCTCTAAGGTAACCTTTAAACAGCTCAGTTAGCTCGGACATGTTAGGAAACTTCTGCGACGATCGAAGCGAACCCAGCATAACCTACCCTCAGAGAACAAAGCCGCCGACGCCTCGAGCCAAAAGCCACCGTACATGGACCCCAACTCCTAGTTCACCTAACCCGCTGGGCTCAGCGCCACCAACTTTGAAAATAAGAAAAGCAGAGACCCTAGCACTATATAACCCTGCGTGCGGGAATGGATCGTGCAGCGCACTAGTGTTCAATGTTCTGGCCAATATATCGGTGGAAGCATTTAGGCGTGCAATCATTGCGGTTAATGGCATTGCAGAGATTGCACTGCAGGTTCAAAGGCTGACTAAGTGTGTAACCTAATTTGCGGCTGCCATCAAACTGAACGCAAAGAATGAGGCAGTATTGTGTACCCTCCTAGCTAACCGTGAGCAAATTCGCAGTGCGGCAGTGATAAGCCAGCTTGCGATCGGGCCGCTGAAAAGGAGCTTAAGTTGGGCTGAGAGGAATCTTAACATCAAAACAGGCTTTAGGCAACAAGAGACCAGCCCATCAAGCAAGAAACAACGAGCGACATCTAACCACTTAGGCAGCGTTGTGTCTAACACTACGAAGGCTCCCAGTGCCAAACGGGATTGCAGTGCAAACAAATCTAGTCACTCACCTACGATGGTTATGTCCCCCACACGAGCCTTAAATATATCAAGATCCGTAGACAAGCAGTCGCCGCAGCCGGGTTGGAACAATGTGGAGTTCAGCGTACTTTCATTTAATGTCCAAGATGGCATGTCGACGGGAGAGCTTAAGAGCACAATCCTTAAAGTTAACGGTATCGCGAAAAATTCGGTTCACGTTGAGAGGATGGCCAAAAGGATCAGTAACTTCCCAGTCCCAAGCAAACTGAGAACAGGCGATAGTAGAATCTTGCGCATTATAATATGGAATTGTGAACAAATCCGAAATGACACCAAGTTAAGGCAACTGTATTTCGGCCCACTAAGACGGACACAACAAAACCATGCCCCCGATAATTGTGCTACGGCAAAGCGTACCACCACCGCAACTAATTCACCTACGGCGAACACTACATTTGGTAATCTACACAGCTCAGATCAACGTCATGCGCATCCAGGCTATTGTGCACCTACTACATCCCTCAGAATTTTGCCGCCGGTCCAGATGAAAAGGCCAAGTAGTCCACTGCTTCCTGCCCCGCAACCTGCGCATCTTTTAGACCAAGTGGGGATGAGCCGCGACAGTTTCATCCCGGCACCAAACTGCTCGTCGCCCAACTACCAACTGCAATGTCTTCTCGCTCACTTCCTACAACTACTTCAGATAGCGAAGCAACCATCAACTGCTTCATCTCGTCAGCCGTGAAGCTAGTAGACCCCAAGTGTTCCTTCTCAAAACTACTTATGACTGCTAGGTCCCTAAACAATAAAATGCATACCTTCCGTCCTCTGTCTGTCCTCGCCGACCTTGATGCAATATTTGTCACGGAAACGAATTTCCCCTTATGCTTCAGAGGAAAACTACTCACTTCCTGACTATCAGCCGTTTATGCAACATCGTGTGCACAAACGAGAGGGTGGGTGCGCCATTTATGTTAAAAATACTTACGCAGCAAAATTCTCCGAAATCATGAACGCTGCTGAGACGATGAATTCAGGATGGGTACCGGCTGATATCCTGGGATCGACGGTATTATTTGGATTTGTTCATGGATCACCTGCTACCTCAGTTAAGAATGACAACGCATTTATGGATACTTTTGCGCGAGCACCAAATTTTTCCTGCGAATACAAACTGGTTGCCGGAGACTTCAACCTGTCTGAATAAAACTGGCTCTTACCTGCTGCAACAACGAAGTATGCTGGCCTACCAGCATGTATCAATTTAGGCGGCTGGACGCGACAATTATCTGCCCTAACCAGAGCGGAACATATTCTTGACCTAATATTTACTCTCGGCATCCCATCAACGCGGGTGGCAGTCGGCGGGAGTTTCCGGGTAGTGATCACAGCTTAGCGCATTTCGCGGTTTACTTAAAGCAACATAATGCCTACCCAGCAGAAACAGACGCAGTCATAGTATTTCGCCCGATGCAGCATGTCAACTAGACAGCCTTTGCTGTACTCGTCCGATCAAGAATTTGGGATAAATTCTTTATGTATGATTCTGTGGATGGCTCGGCTGAGCTGTTTTATGCGGAAATACTTGACTGTCTCGACTCCCTAGCTCTCATGTCACATTTAATAAGGCCCTCATCTAAATTGGGACCAAAACCAGAATGCATATCAGAATGCGTCAGCTTAGACGATTCTATAACAAAACTTTCAATTTTGCCCACATCAAGGGAGCGAATGTGATTGCACCTCAGTTTTCTGCCAGATCTAAGCAGCAGCAAACCAATCAAGAAATAGCAGCACTAAATAGTGCGACCGAAGCTAAGAATCTCAGCTGGCTGCTGCTCTCTCGGACCCCTAACTATGGACGACAGATCTCTACCCTAAAGATTAGTCCCCACGACACTTCTAGTTACGCAAGAGGTTTATGTGAAGTCTTCAGCTAACATTTTAAAGAATCGCAGAGTTTAGAAATAGATTCAACATTTCAGGCCCTGCAAGTACCCGGTAGTCAGCCCCTGTCCTCCGTACAGTTTGATAAATATAGTGTCCGTTCTGCGAGTTCAACTGCTAAGCCATCCTGGAACCCTTGTCCAGACGGAATGCCGCCCGGTCTACGTAAGGATGGTGGTGAAGATATCCATATTATTCTTTTGAAACTCTTTACGTTATCGATGCAAAATGTCAATGCCCGACTACTTGGAAACATTCCAGCATTATGCCAAGGCATAACGGCGGAAGCCTACAGGAAGTTGGTAGCTATCGCTCAATTAGCCACACTTCTATTATCTCGCACGTGATAGAGAAGTTGATTAAAAAAGCCTTCATGACTCACCTTTATGCAGGCGAGCACATAAACAAATTTCAGCACGGGTTTCCATGTGCTTGGTTTTGCGCAACCTGTCAACTGGACTTCCTTATTTTAGTCACCAAAGCACTTGACTCTAACTTTTCAGTTGTCATTTTTTACCTTGATATGCAAAAGGCGCTTGACGTGGTATCATAAATGCGCCTGATGCATAAAGTAAAGGCATACGGGGTAGACAGTCCTCTATTAGATTGGCTGGGTTCCTACCTAATAGAACGTACGCAGTCTGTTAAGGTTAAGCAAACTATATCCACCTCGACCGCCTTCCCCAGTGGCATGCTGTAGGGGAGCGTCCTTGGTCCTACCCTATTTTTGATTTACAGCAATGACCTCTGCAGGAGTTTGCAACACGGTCACTCCTTTATCTTTGCTGACGACATAAGCGTGGTCTACGTCTTTCCCCTGGTAATGAATTATCAGAAATTATTAATATCCGTGAGGATCATAAAGCATTTGAAAAGTGATGTGAACACTGGAAAATGAAATTTCCGCTCAAATATCTAATGTCATAAACCACAGATTTGCTAGACCCGCTGGGTTCCTTAAAATAAACGGCATCATTTTCAAACAGAAGGCAATGAAATCAGATCACGGCTTGCGCTAATCTGTGAGCCTCAACTTTGCAGAGCAAGTTCATTATCATGTGGCAAGGTTAAGGGGATTATTGCTCCACAGACACCGTTACACAAAAACCGCAGGTGCAAGGGTAGAACTTTATAAGAGCCACGTCAGACCACATCTGGAATGTTTCTCTTTTATATGCAGCAACCTACGGAAGTATGACCGTGTTCTGCTGGACAAAGCTCAGCGACGCTGTACGAAGAGGTTGACTCCATTACAGCAAGCCCTGAGTTACCGACAAAGGTTTGAACATCTTAAAATTCAGCCCCTATGGCAAAGGTGCATTATCCATAACCTGTGCTCCTTACATAAGCTAATTCATAGAAAGCTGCACAGTATTATCACTTGTCTTAAAATAAGGATGGCATCTGAACCTAAACTCCGAAGCAAGGGTCATTCCATTAATCCGCTAAAGGCAAAAAGGAGACTGCGATCTCGTTTCTTCATAGGTATCTACTTGAAGATATGGAACAGGTTGCCCTCCAGAATAAGAGAAATACAAAACTTGCTGGTATACACGAAGGAGATCCGAAGCTTCCTATGTTTTGACAATATACAAAGCATCTCCCATATCTGCGATTCGCATGGCCACTTCTTCGAAACTAGCCCTGATGTAGTTGGAGGACGCCCACGATGTAGTGCATGACATCTAAGCACCTTTAGCTCACAACTCATCCCCAATCATTGTCGTTACCGTCTTAGCACCTAAGAGACTTTAGCAGTGTCCGTCGCACACCTTTTCCAGGGTTTAGAAACAACAAACCGAGTGCAAGTTGATTTTATTCTTTAATGATCCTTTCTTGATCTACCTGAGTTCTCCTACGGTCAGTCCCGCCTTATGACTGCACTATGGAAAGAGTAGGCGCCAGAACGAAGCATCAAGTAAGGGATACCAAGAGATAACCCCCATGAATTGTCTCCATCAATGACTCTTGTTTTTTAACTAGTCCATTACCGCAATCACAAGACCCAGAAGATTCCAGTCGAATCAGTCGTACAGGAGTAAAAATTAGAATTCTGAATGCAAGAGGTATTTAGCCGTTACTGAGTAGTTTCTGACGTGCTTCGATCCTCTGGCTGACACGTTGAACCAAAGGCTGAACGGACCAATTGGTATCCACAACCCTCCGGCTCCTCTCTTTCTGTGGCCCTTCGGCAATGTTTAAAAATTTCCGCAAACAGTACAGCCTAGCATACTGACTGGCAGGTTCGCAAACCCTGGTTATTCCTAATAAAGGGTACTGCAGGGCGATGCCGAAGCCATCGTGGAGGTGAATTTCAATCCTTACATCATATCTACATCTTCGTTCCTTGTCTTCAGCTCTACATTTATCACTTGCCAACTTCTTGACCACTGGGTCCGTAAAAAAGTATTAGGCTTAGGAACTTTGAGGTACTCCTAGTTAAGATATCCTACCAGACCTAGGCCTCGCATAAGATGTTGAAAGCGTTTGTTGCTGCTGATACTCCTGAGCTTAGTATTAGCATCGTCCAAGATCATTTAAATGCCGGCTTTAGATGAACTTTTATGTGCCTTCGTTGATGTCGGTTGATAGCTGGCCCTCATTGATGCTTTTTCATTAAACCTGAGCACTAGCTATTGCACCCTGCCGTTTCTAACCACTATCAGTGTGTAAACACCAAAATACTATATATACTATTCATATTGTTGACAACGAGGGCACTTTAAAAGTTCTGGGCCCAAGGAGCAGATATTTTGCTCTCCACTTATCCTCTCTTGAACCCATATACTTAGCTTTATCTGGTATACATATGCCTTTCACTATTGGCAACACTAGTAGACAGGCGTAATCTAAACTGGATCCTCTTCTTTAACTGCTTTTGCTAATAAAACACTCGCATTCCAGAGCCCATTTCACTGGCACGAAAGCTAACCAACGAGAGAAAGGCCCCTGTCACACTGGCTGGCTAGACCACCAGATACTTTCCATCACCACTTTTCTTACCTTGGCCGCCCGTGTGTTATTTATATTTTAGCTGGCTCTATACCCTACCATGCGTTATGCGTAATGGCGGGAGAACGACCAGCTCCGACTGGTTTTTGTTACTATTCTACTCCAGATTTGTCTTATCACTCCTTGCTTAGGGTACTAGAGCAGATCTTGACAGGAAAACCACAAATGAAATAACCGGTGTGACAGTATAGTACTAGTTAACCTTGCCACTTGGATGAACACCGCTGGCCCTTGCATCGGAACTTAACATTGGGGAGAAATGCCTCGAAATTCATCAAGGAGCCGCATAATAGTGCGCATCAACACACGAGGCATAACAATCCCTCAAATTCGAGCGAATTCAATCCCAAGAAGTAGAGTTGGTAATGCCCCGCCATGGCAGACCAAAATGGATTTCAAGCCCAAAATCAAGTTGATAAATTTTACTAATTTTTCCCATAATCGTTTCTTTATTAATAGTGACAGGCTCCTCTAGCTCACTGATGTTGGAGATATAGCCTCATGCATATAGAAAATCGGCTCTAAGAGATAAAACCTACCATGTTTAGCTAAGAACTGTGTGCATTTTCCGGGGCAAAATGTGTCAACTGATCCGAAAGGTCTCCTGTGTTGGTCACGCAGACCTGGCTCATGCGACCTTGATATGAGCTTCAGAAACACTTTGAGGCTTAAACAATACTAAACCCTATATTCCTAGTTGTTTACGTGGCTCAGTATCTATTGAAAATCGCATCCTAAGGTCTGCTAACCGTGGGTTGATTATAAACTCTCCTGAATTCCCATGCAGACATAATATTCCTTACTGGATTTCTAGCGTTTCCGCTCAAAATTAGACCGTATTTGCGTATATTTGCCATGTATGCTTGCAAAGTGTACTTTTCGGCCACCTATGCTGTCCCTAGTTGTTGCAGCGTATTAGGGCTACATAGAGCATTTCTAGATAGCTACGACTACTTAGAATGTATACTGCTTTGCTACGTTTTACATCCTCTTTTCTTTTTTCTGGTATCTGATTGCAAAGCAGAACGTCATTTTTAGCGAAAAAGAATAATGGCCTTATTCGAAGACCAGCATTCAACTTCGAATAACTCGCAAACTACTGCACATATTGCATTGTTTTTACTGTCAAAGTGATCAGCTGTTAAAACGTGTTCTGAGCAGCTTATTTGTGTGACAGTACGCAGGATCTTCTGAGATTCACCCAGGTTTAACTTTTGCGCCGGAATGCAATATCAGTGCAAAAACGTTTAGCTTTATTTCTTTGTTAATTTGTATTTTTCTAGTGAAGCACTCGGTCTTATTACGTCTCTTAACAAAGCCTTTTCATTTTCCTCTGCAGTTCTCGAAATTATTTTTTAACTTTTCATATCCCCTATAATTCCGCTGCTTTCATTTACTTCACGTGCGCACCAACAATTGTGGCGACTGGGCGAGTGAGTTTAAAGTGAAGTTGTGGTGAAATGGATCCTGTTCCACAGAAAAACGGCACAACTACAGCTCTGCGCAACTTGCACAACAAAAGTACTGGGAGCGCAATATCACTCGAAGGAAGCAGAAAATTTTCAAGGCGGGCGCCTGCGACCCCAGCCGCTGTACACCAAACAATGCCAGCGCATTTGTAATTGCCAACGAGGAACATATACACGTATTTTGCCTACTTCCATGCGAGAGCATCGTCTTAATGGAAAGATTGATCTGAACCCTTAAGGGTGCAGTCTCTAGCCGGTCGAGAAATATACCTATTTATTCTTTTATTTGATACTCCGTAAAACTTCTGTTCGCGGATGTTGCCATGGTTGGGCTACCTGGAAATCGTGGCTGCGGCTTAACATAAACTCCACAGTTTACATAGCTGCCCTTCCGAGTTCCAGGGAAACTTCGCGGGACAGTTGCAACCACGCGAGCTATTAACAAAAACAATTAGTAAACGTACGTACAGATTTGGACGGGAGGCATCCGGCCGGGAATGCCCGCAGCAAAATTGAACATACTGTAAAGGGAAACATTCAGAAATTTGTTCCACACCGTTGCGCAATCTGCTTCGAAGTCAGCAGCGAATACTTGAAAACGTTGGATGATGTCGCAAAGTGATAATTATGCGCCGCTTTCTCCAGATCCTCCCGAATATTTTAGCGCACAGTAACCATATGACTAAACACAGCTCTGTTATCCAACATGACGAACCCCAACTAAATTCGCCTCCCAGCTTTATACCCGTTAAAACATTGCGCAACAAGGGAGTTATGAATGCTTATAGCATTCCATTTCCATGGATAACTTGTGCAGTCAGCAGTCCATACAAAGTAGATTTCCTCCCTTGTCTCACAGGCACGTAGCTTTTGGCTGACGCACCCAGGCGCACTGTCCGAATAAGGCTAGTTTCCTCCAACGACTAATCCCTCCAGTACAAAGCAATTGTCGACAAGACAAACAAATGTCCGCTTAACAACACTGCGACGTGGCGGATGCGAATCGCCACTAAATAAAGTCACTGCCCACAACTTCATACTGGCAAGCTGACCAGAATCCTAATGTAATATTTTCCTGACAAGTTTTCTCTACAAACGGAATGCCCAGCCTGTTTACACTACGCACACTAGAACCCAACTTGTCGTCATGCATTGACGAATTTATACCACAACATTAATTTTACAATTTCCAAAGCCTGCACAACTTTCGGCTTACTGCCGATTACATACACGGCAACGTGTTTGTTGCGAAACATAATTGTTCGTAAACGTTGATCATGCCTTGTCTGGTGTGTCTCAGAAATTCGAGAATAAACTATTTATTTATTTATTTATCCAGATGGGCCAAACTATTGAGCCAAAGGCCCTAAGCGGAGTTCCTCACTAACGTCTTCCAACCACCCACTAACGTTTGGGGCAGGCACTTAAACTAGAATCCGGGCGGTGTCCCTCAAGCGAAACGCCAAACCACCCTATGTCTTGTGGGTAAGGATATTAAGCCAAAGGCACCGAGTGGAGCCCCACAAGCAAACCTCCGAAGTTTAACCGCCACCTCGCGTGCGATTGACCACCAATGCAATCGTACACCCGTGCGCCAACACCCAGCATCGGGTGCCTGAACGTGCGCACACTACTGGACCGGAACTCGAATGAGCGTCCCGAGCGAAGCAGCGCACTCGACGTGATGGAACTGGTGCGCTACAACATTGATATCGCGACGCATAATGAGACGGCTCACTGAGCATGGTACGTTGCATGCAGGAGGTGCAGCTTACACGTTCTACTGGGCGGGAAACACCACCTCAGCTCCACTTGAACCTAGGGTCCGATTTGCAATAATTGATCACCTCCATGGCCAGCTGGTGGGTGCACCAACAGGCAGCAGAGCGCGACTGATGACTATTCGCCTACGACTCCTAAGAGGCAAGTTTGCCAATTTTATCAACACGTACGATCGGATGATGTGTTATCGTGGTGACACGAGTGATTAATTTCACACGAATTTATCCTCCGTGATACTTTCTAGGACGAGAATCGGCCGACTATTTCTGCTGGATGATTTCAACGCGCGCGTTGGGCGTGATGCAGTAGTGTGAAAAGGCGTTATCGGTCCGCATGGCATTGGTTCCGTGAATGCGAACGGTGACAGGCGGCTCTCACTTTGTGCCACTCAAGGCCTGACGATCACGAACACATGATTTAAACTGAGTCCGAGTGCTGCAGGAACTTGGATACACCCACGGAATGGTCACGCTCACCTGCTCGACTATGTCATTGTACGTCAGCGTGATACATGTAAAGTCCGCATGTCACTCGTGCTACTTGTAGCTGAGTTCGGCACTGATCACAAATTGGCGCAAACCAAACTGTTCATATATTTTCGTAAACGGATGTATTGCGCTCCCGCCGTGAATCTGCGTAAATTTAACAATCTCTCCATCGGTACTGGGACGAAACGTACTGAGCTGGAGAAGACGATTGCTGCACACCTGTGTGATTTTGACTGTATAGCAACCCTAGGCGAAGCGTGACACCGCATTCGCGACCAGGTGACGGCTGCTGCTGAGGAGGACATCGGGCGCGCAAACCTTGAGCGGCCTGATTGGTATGACGAGAACAATGCAACGGTAAGCGCAGTGGGGGGTGAGGAAAACGCAGCATTTGCTGCACATGACACAGACCCCAGTGACTTGGGGAAGAATAGTCAGTTTCGCAGAAATCGACTGCGACTGACTGGAGCCCCGTCGCATCAAAACTTTACGGCAGACGACGCAGTCGAAGCAGGTGGAACGCTGCGCCGAACGCCGCCAACACAGGGACTTCTGACTCATTGAAGGTGGTGTATGGACCGTGTGCCAAGCCGCTGAGTGCGCTGCTTAATGGTTGCTCAGGTGCTGCCTGCACACAGAGTGCAGACGTAATGCAAGTCTGGCAAAAACACTTTGGCTGTCTCTTGAATAAGCGTTACGGGGTTGCCTGGCCTATTTTGAACGGCCTGAAGCAGAACAATGTGCAGGCGAGTATGGCGGACACGCTGACCCTGGGTAAGATACAGAGAGCACTTGCTCAGCTGCGAAATGGCAAGTGTGCCGACTGGCTCGGGCCTGAATTATAGAAACACGGCGGACCCGCCTTGGTGACTTCGCCGCATCACTTAGTGCAATGCGTACGGATTGAGGAGGTGGTGCTTCCACGAGCTGAAGGATGTCATTGTGCTACCAATGTACAAGGGCAAAGGGAGCAAACTATGTTGCACGAAGTATCGTGTCATCCACGTGCGGAGTTGTGTGGACAAGGTGACTGCCCGAATCCTGCTCAACTGCCTCGTTACGCAGGTTGTGGCACTTAACGTGGCGGAAGTGTAGTGTGGATTTCGCTCGGGTCGCTGCACTATAGATATGATGTTTGCGGCTCGTCAGCTGCAGAAGTACAGAGAACGACACCAGCCGTTGTACTAGCGTTTTGTTGATTTCACCAAGGCATTTGATACGGTGAACCGCGAGGCAAGGTGGATATTTCGGGTTGGGTTTGGTTGCCCACGTAAGTTATGTAGGTTTAATTTAACGTCTGCACAGTGATATGCGAGCGAGGGTGCAGATGAGTGGAGAGACCTCGGATGACCTTGCAATTGTCTCTGGTGTGAAGCAGGACTGTGCCGTAGCTCCTGCCCTGTTTAATATTTATCTTCATTCAATGATGTCTTGTGCTTTTGATGTGACTTTTGCTTACAGTCATTGTGTAGAGCAGCGTATTGATGGTGGTTTGCTGATCAGTTGTCGTTTCGGTGCGAGGACCCTAGTCTAGCAAGCGTTCTCCCTATAAAAACCACAGCTATCCGTTTACCAGCACTGTGACGTGGCGGATATGACTCGCCACCAAATAAAGTCACTGCCTCTTCCCTTTTCCGGAGGATCATTCACACATCCTGAACGTCATCCAATTCGAAGCGTTCCCTTGACTCCCCCTTTGTTGGCGAACACGACGAACCCACATCCAACACTGAGTCACCTCTAACTACTCACACAACATGACCCCTTCCAAATACACAGTTAAACATACTTTTACATGTCAACACGCACATAAATTCCTATGCCATTTGTCAAAATGTACTAATTTGTGCAATTGCCGATCATACATGTCTGTATAACCATGATCACGCCTTTGATTGTGTGCCACGCCATGACGAGAATAAACTACTTACTTACCTACTTACTTACTAACTATCAGTATGTTGTTGTTTGCTGACGACTGTGCGTTTTCTGCACACAGCGCGTGAGTCGCAGCACATGACTAGTACTCCGGCTTCGACAGCGGCCAAATTCGGGCTCACCATCAACACAAGCAAAACTGTCTGCCTTTTACAAACTTCACCGGAGGTGCAATCTAAAATATTACCGCAACTTAGCATTGGTGTTGACGTATTGAATACCCCGACTGCTTCTGCAACAGTGAGAGTGTAATATCGACTGACCAGCAGCTTCACGGTGAGAATCCTGTCCGCTTCTCGAAGGCCTCGGCGGCACTCTGGTAGCTTGAGTACAGAGTGTGGAACAAGCGTCAACTTAAGGTTGGCACGAAGCTGTTGGTGTGCAACTCCATGGTGTCCGTTGATCTATACCGCAGCGAAGTGTTGCGGATGAACCTGCGAGCTGTGATATACATCGAATGGTTCCATCATTAGTTTTTGCGGCGGATTTTGCGCATCTGTTGATGCGACAGATTTGCGAATACGGAAGTGTTGGGACAAAGTGGGGTGTATGCAGTGGACTGCATACTTGTACTAAGCCACCGGAGGTGGATCGGTCAGGTGAGCCGTATGGATTCGATGCGGATACCGAAACAATGCTTATTTGGTCAGTTGAGTATTAAAAGTTGAATGCACGGAAACCGAAGTGACGTTACTAGGACATGATCAAAGTGAGCCTCATACGTGCTTAGCATACTTGCAGGTCATGGGAATCCAAAGCAGTTGGTCGGCGTGCATGGCATGGTCTGATCACGAGGGCAGTTGCCGAGGTGCAAGATATACTCTCGTGCATGCAGAGAAGAAACGGCAATTGCCGAAGCTTCAGAAACCGATGGGTTGTACTGCATCGATAGCGAGTGCGTGGTGTCGTAGCACATGCGGTCGCATCTGCCTGAGTCAAGCAGGCCAAGTGAGCCATGAGCGAAACTACTTGTGGCCACCACTGAAGCGACGATGGGTCCTGCAGAAAACATGCGCAGAACCAGCGCAGCGTTCGTATGTACGTTGCATTCGATATACTAACAACGTGTTTGCATGATGAGTCTCTTTATTATAGGTGGCAGGTATGCAAATTTGTGCTACTGCTTTTCTTTCTCATATTAATGTCCAAATAATCAATCTTCTAGCAACTTTCACACGTCGCTTAAGCTAAGTGTATTTACCCTCAATAACCCTCTCGTCGTTATGGCATTTTCTTAAGCTATGGTTTCTGACGTATTGGACCCTTTACGAATTTCGCAATCAATTTATTCCATACGCTCACTTAGTGAACAGTTATATATCCTTATCTTTATGCATTATACGCTTCATTTTACCTGATTTGGTCTATTCGAGTGCTTGGTTGTTTTTGACCTCCCAGGTGTGGCTGCACTTGAACTACATGTTGACAAGGCGCGTCTTGTCTGATACCCACTACCGCGTCCATATTGACTGCTGGATTGATGGGATGGTTGCTGGATGGGACGGGGTGCACAATCCATGTGGCCGTGCTAGGATCAACGTGTGGTTCCATGTACTCTGTGCGGAGTGAACCACAGCCAAGCCACCATATCGCGTGTGATCGATTCCAAAATACAGCGTTCTTGTGACTGCCTGTGTAGGAGATAGGGTGGGCTCCGTTGATGGCACGTGGCTTTTATCAACATGGCTCCAAGGCTTAGTACTACGGGTGTACGTTGGATATGGTGGGTGTGGTTGGAGCGCTGGGTGGTGCGGCGCAAGCGCTACCTGGCCCATCCGTAGGCGCAGGTGTCCTGTGGCTGGCCACCACGACAAGGAAGCTTGAAACCGGATGCCACCAAACATATATTCAATGCGGCATGTTGTTAGCTACTGATAGGCTAAAGTCAGGCTAGAAGTACTGGGAATTTATATGAAGGGAAAAAGGACAAGTTCAAGCGGGACTGGAACGATAGGGATATCCCTTGAGTGTTCCTGCTTCAGCTGGCCGTTGGACCAGGGGTTGGCAGCCTTTGAAATACTGATGGACCTAACATTTAGACCGCATCACACCACGACCAACCAATTAACGCCCACGTATCCTGCCTCAGCAATCCCAGTTGGGCCGGTTACGTAACGTTAGCAACGGAATAAGTAAACTAAGTAGACATGAAGAGAAAAAGGTGAAGTGCTATGCAAATAGAATACCAAGGTCTTCGTGTCATGAAAGTAAAACTGACAAATGAAGCTGAGTCAGGCAAAAGGAAAGGCTTCGGGGTGGCCACCAAATGGCAGCGAGCTGGCGCGCAAAAAGCTAACCGTAGCGTTTCTAACCACATGAACTAGAAACCCAATCCAGCGATCTATAACCAGGTGCGACAGACTAGTTTCCATTCTACTCCTATAAGACATTGGTATATGCGGTTTCAGTGGGTGCTCGCGGAGATTAACTAAATTAGAGGAACTACGTACCCCTGACATTCCGCGCCCACCGTACCTGTCAAAACACGATGAGTTAGAATCCGGCCCCCACTTATCCTCTGGCAATGCAAGAAGTAATTTCAAACCAAGAAATCATTCTGGATACACCTGTCCCCGTAGCTCCTGCGATAGCCGTGTTCCCACAGTTAACATCATCTGGTCCATTTTGTCTCGCATAAGGCACGGTAAAAGGGCCTGGGCACATTGTTCCAAGGGAGATTGGGCGAGTGACGAGAATAGCGTAACCAACAAATTGGACGTTAGGACTCCAGCAGAGTGGCAGATAAACCATATTATAGGAAAACCCTTAAAAGCAGCTTTCTTCCAATAGACGCCAAAATGAAGTGCTGATGTGACGTAGACCACTAAATTAACCTGCTGAGTGACAACAGGAATTTTACCACCACCGTCAACCTATTGGGTGGGAGGAGTAGAAGCTCTAATTCGGAGAACAGAGCACTTGGCCATAAGTATGAGAATCAACCATAAGGCAGACCATTCCAAGAGACTAGCAATGGCACCCTGAATTGCCTCAAGAACCCAAATGATATACATAATATTCCAGAGCTTATGGTCGTCAGCAAACGCTAGGGATGATACTCCTAGCTCCCAAGGCAAATCAGTTCCATAGATCGTACTCAACAATGGCCCTAATACCGTGCCTTGCAGGACGCCACTAAGGACAGCAGGTCTGCGCGGAAACCTACGCCCAACCCGTATGCGCTGTTCTCTCCTTACAAGGAAAGCAGAAACTCTTAAGGGCGCGAACGGATATACCGCAAGGTCTCCACTTTAGAAAGAGTCGAGGATAAGGAACGGTGTCATATTTTCGATAAGTCCACAAATGATACGTCTTCAACGTGGTCACCGTCTACCGCTTCAGCCCAGCTTTCACAAGCTACACGTAGCTTAATCTGACACAAAAATCGCTTGCAGAATCCACGTTACGCAACGCTACGAAGGCTAAACCTATGCAGCTGGTACAGCACTGAATTTCTTATAAGCTTTTCAAACAGCTTAACTACTACACTTGTAAAATTAACGGGCCAGTAGTTTGAGGGCAGAGCGCTGTCACCATCCTAATAAATCTGACAGATTACTGCCGCCTTCCGTTTTGAAGGTAAGGCGCAGCTGTCAAGCGATATTGAGAGGAGCAATCAGCTCACGTGCAAATTATGCAACAGCTTCGGATGAACTTAAGCAGGGCTGGAAGTTTTAGAGGGATAAATTAATTGCCGTAGCACGAGAAGCGGAGGCTCCGTTATGTTAACATTAACTAAGCGAGTATCCGCTGGAACACTTGAAATCAATTCAACCAGTGGTACACAGACCCTCCGAGCAAAGATCCCAGTATTCTGACCACAAAAGTATACAAGCTTGTCATAGTCATTTTGCTCTCGGGTCCTGTCTGCGCGCAACAACGCTGGTATAGGGAGGTTTACTAGATGCGTCTTTTAACGAGAGCAAAATGCTTCTTGGTATTAGCTTCCACTGCGTCCGCTAAGCCCTGCTCGTACTGGAGACAGTCATGCGATGTTGCTTATATTTATTTCTAATCTCTCGATAAATGTCACAAGTACTATCACATGGAGCAGGTTGGTAATTTCACCAGCCAATAGACTGTTTCCTATGTAGGTACTTACCGGTGTTAGCTATCCATGGAGACTGCATTCGTAACCCCCTTTTCCTCATGAGTGGAATGTAGGAAGCGGAAACCTCCGATGGAGTGCCTGAAATTTATCCCAGGCTAACTGGACACAGTCGGCCTTTGTGATCTCAAAGTTCAGAACTGAAGCCATAGCTCGCATTGCACTGAAGTCAGCCCACCAACTATGCGGATTTAACTCAACGGCGAGCTGTTGATGCCTGGCAAGAACACAGAGGGAGGATATGCATGTATAATCGCTGGACCCTAGAAGTCTACTGTATGAAACCTCAGTCACGACGAACGCAAACGGACTTGGCGAAAACCAGATCCAAAGTAGACGGTATTTCTTTGTCCATATACCTAAAGGGAAGTCCACGAACAGGTGCAAAGGCACTTGGAAACTCAGCTCCAGAACTTCTGCAACGAATGTTCCTGATGCTGAATTGCAAGAATGATCGGTCCAACAGACTTTCGGGAGGTTGAGAGCCACTAGAGACACTTATTCTCGGAATGGGTAAAAATAAAGTCAAGCACTCCCTGAAAGACTTCCAGGACTCCTGTGTATCACTGCTGGTTAGAGGAAGCGAACGAAACAGCTGATAGGGCTTCAACAGTCTGATCCGACAACTGGAATGGACAGGTCCTCAACACATCTAAGGTACAGCTCACCTACATTACCACGCCTGCGCCTTATCCACCAACGTAGCGAACAGTTCTAAGGGCTGTGTCACTTGACTAAACACTCAATACAAACAAGCAATAATTAAACATTTACGGACGGAAAACTCTAAAGCTGATTTCTGTTGAGAAGCTATGTTTGCGATCCGGACGGCCCATCTGCTAGTACACAGTAGCTAGCTTTTACAACATGTAAGCAGACAGCAGTTTTGACCCTGAAAACAGTTTGATAAAGCTTAGGGTTGAAATATTCTGAGAAAATTAATGCATCCGTAGCAGTATGGTACGAACGACGTACAGTGAAAATCGCCCAATCTGGTTCTTCAAAAGCCTACTAACGAATAGGGTGCAATTACAAAAAGGAGCAATAGTTGAGGACAAAATACACTAAAACGAAACAAGTAAGGGAATAATATTGAAATGGATTCATGTTACGCATGTAAACTAATACATTCAAAAATAGAAATTGAAAAGCTGACGAGTATGTGCTTGCTTCCTTATTCATCTAAACAGATTTATGGATATACCAATGCAATTGTTCTCCATTTGTGCAGTCTAACGTCATTTAGGTGCAGATGTATCCCGCGACCCAACCAATTTTCCTTTTAGCGTATCGTGAGGCGGTCGGTATCTGCAGATTCCATTTCATGATTCCTCAAGTACAAGGCAAGACTTACTTTCCAATTAATCCATGGAGTTTGCAGACAAACATCACAAGATGTAACTCCCAAATCGATATAATATGCTTCGTACCCTTGCAGATTGATAACTGGAGATGTGAACGGGCGTCTGGAAGCCCTTTTCAGTCGTGTAAAGAAAGTTACGAAATCCGGAGCTTTTGATGTAAGGTGACTTTCTGGTTCAATTTGATCGATAGATGATGTTCTGCATCGGGAATTTTTTCGGAAACGACGCTTCGGATGTTGATAAAATTATTCGCGGTGACCTAGAAGGTTCGTTTTCTCAATTTTCTTCACTGTTAGTTCCAATCCCAACATATATTGTAACGCCCATAGATGCGCATTTCCGACGATACAGCGATGAAAAGGGCTCCGAAGTATCGCATAACTTAATCTTTTTGGGTAAGGCATTTTCTTAGCTCAACTCTAAGTACCGCAGGGTCCCAAGGCGTTTACACTACAGTGTCTGGTCTCAGAGTGGTGTACATATCTTCTTGTGAGGAACATCCTGACGACCCTAATGATCTATCCAATTCTGTTTCACCGCACTCACTGGTCGCAGAGGACGTTGGATTTCTTGGTGTGGATATTTTGCTCACCATTCAATGGCCCTCAGGAGTCAATAATTTCCTCACCTATACCCTCCCACAAGAATGCACTCCATGCGTTTTAACTAGCTCGAAGGCCATTTCAAAACTTGCTTACTTTCTGCGGCCGAGGTATCACTTTGCCAGTGGAAAGGGTTTTTACTTCGAGCGTTCACCTTATAGGTAAGTGTACACCCGTTGCCCATCGTAACTAATTCTGATAGTTCTAACGTACTTTCTTCTCTAGTTCTTTATTTTTGTTGTTCTATGACTTTTCGGTAGATGTTAGTGCCTCAACTATTCATGTTTCGTTCCTCGACCTTTCCTGTATTTATCGCTTTTTTGACGGGTTTACTTATGTATGTCCTGCTGCAACAAGCACTTTTCCCGACCGCTGTTCATCTTACGATTTTTTATCTGACTTAATGGTTGAATTAAGATTAGTGCAACAACTTGAATGAGTAGTCCGAGATTCGTTGTTATAATCTCGTCTGTATCGTTTTTCTCTCAGACATTAAATTTGCAGCTAAACATGCCAGCTTCTATGAACTTCCAACAGTTCATTCTGGTCCTCCCGTTAATTCATACGCCTCGGTTCACCAGGTCCAGTTCTTTTGACTCGTCGCCGAAATGTCACTAATGATACAATGTAAGAGGCGAGAACTGACGTTGTAAAATGCTAATATGAAAACTAACGAGAGCGACAGGGGGCGCTTTGTCTGCACCATACCCATTGATTACTGAATGAAAGCAGCAAGAAAAGAAGTTTCGTGTACATACATCTAAAGTCCCTCAGGTATACTGACCAATTGCGTTGGCCATCACTCGCCATGTTTCATATCGGCATACTGTCTAACAATTTTCTAGATTCTTACGCTGACTCTGCTTCGAATATGTGCGGCGGCAAGTTATTGCGTATATTCACCACTATTCGAAGCAGAGTTAGTGACTTTCGCACTTCACATGCAATACTCCAAGCTTGTTCCCGTGTCTCCTTGTGCTGCTCGGCGGCACCAGCAGTACGCCGGTACGCAGTACCGACGCGTTGATGCTGCGCATCCACCAACAGTCACGCGTGGGTTTAGCATGCTGCGTAGGTCGCCCAGTCCCTACTCAGGCTCTGACTAGCGCCTTCGGATTTTATGGCGCGCTTGTAATCCTCTAGGCTTCGGGCCGGCTGCTTCTCGGTGCGCGCTTATAAAGCAGCGGTAATCAGGGTGTAGCCTTGATCTCTTGCACTAATCTGTACTGCACACCACGTAAAGTGGAGGTGAGCCTGGTGTCGGCCGGTGGTCGAGTGGTCTGCACACCTGGCTTGCCATCATAGGGTCACCGGTTCGAATCCGCGTAAGGGTGGGCTTCCTCGCGTTATACACTGCCCACGCGCGATTGGTGGTAGTCGCGCGGCAGCGAAGCGCCGTTACGGCGTACAGCTGACACATTATTTATATTATTAGATGAGCCTGATGGCCACATGATGTATTTTCTTAATTCTCTGTACATCGTCCCGGATGAGCACGTGGGCTATACTCTAGCACTGGTCAGATTGAAACGAGGCGGAGAGTGGCAATTTCTTCGGACCAAGTGCTGAAGCTGCGTTTGAGCGCCCATAGCATACGGCCTGTTTTGGTAAGGTTTATTTGTGTTGTCCACGGACTTCAGGTCTTTCACGAAACCCCTTGGGATGCAACAGTTGACCGGCCGTAGTGTGTGCTCGACGGTGTCGACACCTAGACTCATGAATAGCGACTGGACCGGGTTCATCAGGAGGTTGACCTCTGCAGACCACATGGAAAGGTAGTCATGGTCACGCTGAAGCAACTCGGTTATCAGGCGCATTGATCGCTCTCCACACTTTCAAGTCATCTGCAAATAACGTACAAGGCGAACAGAGGAGCTTGGGCATATCGTTTTTATTTATATGGAACAAAATGGGCCCCCAGTACAGTGCTTTGGGGCACGTCACTGGTCGAAGGATACCAGTCGGTCTGATAGTTGTCGATCTGGACCCTCCACTTTTTACTAACTATGAGCTTCACCATCAATTGGTACATCGAGCCACCACCTGCACAATTGAAGCCTGTGGAGAAGGACCTCATGATTCGCCTTGTCAAACGTCTTCCCGAAGTCAATGTAAATGGCGTTGACCGACTTCCCCTGGTTCAGCATTTGCAACCATATATGCCTCATCACCAGCAGCTTAATGATGCTTGAGCAACCTCAGGAAACTATGTTATACAATCCTCAAGAGGCTTTTTGACTCGAGAAATCGTAGAAGACCCTTTTAGACGATCTTAAGTGTTTTAGCCAACACAGCGGTCATGCAGATCGGCCAGTAGTTGCCCACTTTGCTCGGGTCACCGCCTTTCTGTATCGGCTTTACGACTGAACACTTCTAGTTGCTCGGTAATACATTTCTGGACAGCTTCCTGTTGAACATCTCAACCACGGAAGATGAGATGATAGTCGATAATGACTTGTGGATCAGTGGTTTGATTCCATCAGCCCTGGCAGGTTTGCTTCTGTTAAGACCGGCCAGCAAGTTGCATACATGTTCAGTACTACAATCCAAGTTGTCAAGTTCGCCTGGGTTGGTACCCGTCGAATTCGGCACAGATCTATTTGTTCGCAAATACAGAATCGAAGTGCGCCGCCAATGCAGACACACGATCCGCCCTCGAGGTTACGGGCTTTCCATCTGAACCCTTTAACACTAGCACACTGCCTGCATGCCTCAGGCATCACTTCACAGGCAAATATCCTCTTAGAACCGTTTCCGTTGCGGCCACTTTTGTGTTTTAGCGTTGTTTCAGAGATTTCGCTGTCTTGCAAACCTGGTGGTTTTCGTCCGGTTATCCATGAGGCGATGAAAACAATTCGAAGTCAACTCTTCCTTTTGACGAATGAAGGAAGGAGGAAACAGCTGATGCAATCTACAAAGCCTGCTTCTACCTATGGCAAGCAGGGTTAAAACTTGGCACGCCACCATAAACATAGCGTAGCAATTCGTCGCTACGACCTAAACTCCCTGGTGTCCCTGCATATGGATGGCTAAAACCACCAATTCCATCCGGAGCACGCCAAAACCATCTGGGCGCAAAACCTCGGCAAGTGTGTGAGTTTATTGAGGTTTGGCGTTTTTACGCTTCACTCGAGCACTAGGCTCTTGGATTTCGAAATCGCTTGCGAGATTTTGCTAATCAAGCACTTGAAGACACACTGATGATGCTGCACTGCCTGGCAGCAAAACGTCTGCAAACTAATTGTTCTGCTCGCAGACCAATGCAAAATCAACATATAGTCTTGTTGGTTCGCTTCATAATGTCCGTTACAGTGGCTAGGATTTCTGCGATTTTTCTAGAGCTCTGGTTATTCGATAAGGAGCGTTGTGAACACTAGCTTCCTTGTGAACAACCAAAGCGAACGAGGAGTTTATGGATGGAAGGGATAAGCATTCGATTCAGCTTCAGTCTTGAAACCTGAATTTTCTACCATAAACTGAAAATAGGCTGAACGGATCCATCGCATCATTACTGAAACGAAGGAAGTGGGGACTTGAGCACTTCGATTACTAACGAACAAGGAATCCCAGACGAGTTGACGCTACTGGAACCGAACCATTCCCTTTGCTCCGACGATATTAGCTTCTCGTTCATGGATGCTATTTACAAATTACGGGTTTTTTGCTCTACCTACTCTGTTCATCATCAAGTGAGCAACGAGCGTGTTCGACGCCTTGTTTATGGCACAGGAAAAGTAACTGAACCGTTCAGCACCGTTATTTCACGTACCAGGCTCCGATGGCTCGGCCACGTGATACGCATGCCAGCCCACCGAGTCCCGCGACATGTGTTGTTTGCGCGCCGGGGGTGCGGATGGAAGAAGAGGAGGGGTGGCCAACCGACGACTTGGTCGAGAGGAATGAAGGCCCTCACTTCTGAGCTGGCCTCGGTTGGAACGTCTCGGCTCCCTGGTTGGGGTCCGAAAGACGAACACGTTTGGTTGGACACTTGCTGCTATGGCTAGGAGCCGACCTCAGTGGCGTTCGTGCTGTGAGTTTCTTTGTCCCACCCCATCCCTCTTAGCCTCCCCCTCCAACCACGATCTCATTATTTAGTCTTACATAATTTTGCATAGTAATTTTTTCTTGATGCACAGAGGCCGGCTGGTAGCTTACCGGAACGATGCCCATCCGTTACCGGTAGCACAGCCAGCTGGCACCAGTTGCATTTTTTTCTTTTTTCTATGTATTGCGGCACAGTAGCTGAGGTGTTTCCCACCTCTAGCTAACGTGTATGATGACGATGCTGATGATGATGTTCATCATCAAACATTACTTCGATATGATATCTTTGCGGTGGTATTTGTCCATCCTCGTCGTCATATTTCTAGTAGTCGAACCACTTGCCAAAATCACTTACGCGTCGGGCTTCGTACTTTTGTCTCCCACGGTCTCCAGCTCTCATACTGCGTTGGATCACTGATCTCCGTGAGATGTGAGTTATAGGAGGCGGGGTTGGCGCGCGCATGTGGTCACGTTGACTAAATATTTGCGCTCATCAGACACTAGCGCGGCGTAATGCGCACGGGGAATCCAACCTATTTGCCTATTTGGGTGTCTTCGTCGAGTACCTATTAATCACCCGCTTCGCATATTATATTTTGCGGACCTTGCACTTTTTGCATAGGCTTTGTCAGCCTACATCGTTGCAATAGTGTGGTGGAATCGGGCGAATCACCTTACTGGGCACATACTCTGTTTCCGTGGTTAGTTACATCACTAGTTGTGACCATCCAACTCAGCACAGTTGCAATGTCAGGGCATTGTTCCGTTTGATGTATCGCCTTTTTCCAATAATGCGCATACCACTGGACAACAGATTTCTACAAAAGTTGTCACCGAAAAAACCAGTTATTTTCAATGTTTTGTGTGCTAAACACAAACATGACAGTGGAAATGCATAATTGACTCGTTTATGCAACAATAACTTTTCACCACCAAATGCATGGCAGTAGTCTTCGTATAATAAGATTAATACATCTAAATAAGGAACTCACGAATGATCAGTTGTCCTTTGTTCAGTTGTTCGGGAGCACCTCTGGCTATTGTTCAGCAGTAGTCAATCATCATGATAACGGACCATTTCCCTGGTAATGTTTCCATGTTGAGATATCTTGACGAAAACGTTCGCCAATTTCACCATTAAGCATACCGCAGTTGTCAAGGAAACAATCCATTGACATATTGCTGTCAAATTTCCGATGCTTCAGCATGTCTTCTGCTAATTCATCATAGTTCTGTGCCATAATATTCCCGAGGAAGTTGGTGGACGCAAGCCAAAAGCATTCCAAGCTTGTTTCACATCACTCTGCAGCAAGTTGTTGCGGTTGTCATCTTTGAATAGCTATCGAATCTGAGGACCACAAAACTCTAATCTTTGCTTCACTTAATTGAGTAACTTTTTCATGCAGGTATCGGAACGTTGGTGAAGTCCGGTTCATAGTTTTCCCGCAATTATGCGTCATACCTAGTTTGATATGTATGGGTGGTAGCAGGATTCCACAGTTGGGTGATGGATATTTTTCTCTCCAACCGTTAAAATTTGTCTGCAAGTCCATTCCTTCAAAGATTGCAAATCCCTTTTCGAGCTACCCCACCCGCACAAGAAGCAGCAGTATTTTTTAAAAATTCTAGCTGCCATCTCATTAAAAACCAAATACGGTTAAATTACCAGAGATGCCAGCTGTATCTGTTATAATCAGTAGTGTGCAATTGCTTCCTTCTGCGTCTCGTATGAACAGCCTGCGCTGCTGGAATAGATGCGAGATGATTTCCGTTGTGCATCAGCACTCTTAAGTGTACGTTTGGAAATCTACAAATGGTCTCCATTCTTGCGAGTCGTGAGTTAGTTCTAAGGCATTCACGAGGCATTCAATATCGGAACAGGATACCATTCTAAAAAAGCTCCAATTTCTCGTGATGCTTTCGATATGAAGTATTTATGACATCCAATAAATTCGCTTGTTAGAGTCTTGAACCTAACAATTTCATTTAGTTGTCATTACAAGGCTCTAGTGTTCCGTTTGCAATTGAAGGAATAAAAAATAAATTTAATGAACTTTTTGTAATATTAGTACAAACTGCTGTATCCAACGAAATTTAAATTATTTCAAATGCTCCACGTTACCCATTGGGCTTTATATAGTACACTGCTCACGTCAGCTTCGCCAGCTTTCTGGCAGTAGTCCTGCGCTGCATCAGAAAAGTATGCCAGAACCTCTGTGTAGTGTACGCCTGATGGTATCCTGAAACATGCTGTAACATTGCATCCTATTTGACCTATTCAGGATGTTGTTATAATCGTATCAGCTAAATCTAAATAGTGAAAATGGTGAAACAGATCTCTCTACAACACGAGAGCTAATAAAGATTTTTCATAGTTATATTCTTTAGCACACCAAATTACTACAGATTACGACCAGTATTTGAAATAAATGAGAATATGCGTATCTCGGGGTGTGGATGCGGATTTTGGGCGGTTCTCCGAGCTGACTGATTATTGTGCAGACGTTTCGTTGCCTGACTAGGCAACATCATCAGTGCGGTTTCAGGGGCCTGGTTCGCAGTGCCTCGTAAGCGACTTCAATGTCCAAGTGCTTATTGATCGAGTTGTGCTTTGAATGCCAGGCTTCCATGAACTCACGTGCTTGCCGGCTTTTAGCCCTTCCGAGGATACTGGTATGCTCTATGTCGAATTGATGGTTCTCAGCATCCATGTGCACTGACATCAGGGAGTTCTGATCGTGGCGACGTATGGCTAGGCTGTGTTCGTGTAGCCTTATGCCAAGCGTTCTCCCAGTCTGTCCCACGTAGTACTTGTCGCAGTTCCGACAGCAGATCTTATAAATCACACTAGTTTCTTCTTCTTTGCTAAGTTTATCTTTCACCTTGAAGAGTTTGCTGCGAATGGTTTCCGTTGGCTGGTGTGCAACTTTGACTCCAAAAGGCAATAAAAGCCTCGCTGCCATTTCAGAGATACCATTGATATAGGGAAGTGTTGTTCTCTTTTCAGCTGGTACATTTGTCGAGGTGTGTTGAGTAACCTTTTGTGATGCGAGGCAGCGTAGAATGAAGCCTTTTGAGTACGAGTTCCGCTTGAACAGGCTGAAAAGATGATCTTCCTCTGCCCGTCTCAGCTGCGGTGTGCTACAGTGGGTTTGTGCTCTTTTGAAAAGGGTTTGCACGCAGCTGCGTTTGTGGGCTGCTGGATGATTGCTGCCGTAGTTGAGGATCTGGTCCGTATGCGTAGATTTTCGGTAGACTGTTGTTTCCAATCGTCCAGCACCAGTCCGTCGTATGACAACGTCTAAGAATGGTAACTGTTCTTTGTTCTCCTCTTCCCTGGTGAATTGGATGCCATCGAACACAGTGTTGATTAGTTCGTGTGTTTCCTCCAATTTGGAACGTTTGAGGATGACGAAGGTGTCGTTTACGTATCGTACCCAAAGTTTTGGTCTCGCGATCGGAAGTGCTATTTGTTCCAGCGCCTGCATCACTGCCTCGGCTATTAGACCAGAGATCGGCGATCCCATTGGTGTGCCTCTTATCTGTTCGTAATTTGGCCATTGAAAGTAAAATGTTTTGTTAGACAGAATTCCAATAACTCCATCATCTGTTTGGGTTCGGGTCCACTGTTTGTATCAGACGACGTGTGCTCCTCTAGCAGGCGCGTCATTGTTTCGCCAAGCCAATGTCGATTGAAGTGAACAGGGCGGTAACATCGAAAGTGACCATCATTTCGTCTCGTTCAATGGTTGCGGTTTTAAGTTTGTCAAGGAACTGTTCTGCCGAGTTGATCGAGTGTTCCGATCGCGCGATTAAGTGTTTTAGCCTTCTCCAGAGCTCCTTTGCAAGCCTGTAATTTGGTGCTCCAGGTAACGACACGATGGGGCGAAGCGGCACTCCGCTTTTGTGTACTTCAGGTAAGCCATAGAACCGCGGTAGCACCGAGTCTTGTGGTCGCATCCTCTTGTGTTCCAATTTTGTGATTTTCCCCATTTGTTCCAGCTTCTGCAGAGTGCGTCTGATGTTGCCTTCTAAGCGTTTTGTCGGGTCTTCGTTTATCGGCTGGTATGTGTTGGTATCACTGAGTAGGTGTTGTGCTTTCATCATGTAATCCGATTTGTCCATTATAACAGTAAGGCGTCCTTTGTCGGCCGGCAGTATAACTATGCTCTTGTCTTTCTTGAGGTTCTCCAAAGCTTTCCGTTCAGCGTTGTTGAATATGTTGGTTTCAGCTTTATGACTTAGAGCCGGGATGATTCTGTGTCTGATCATTTGTTGTGCTTCAGGCGCGATGTTGTACGATTTTAGGGTCGATTCAAGTGCAGCGAGAAAGTCGATGAGATTGGAGTCCTTAATATTGAGTTGCATACCTCGGACAATGACTGCTTTTTCCGCGTCCGTTAATCCTCTTTTGGATATGTTTGCAATCCAACCATCGTCTTCCTTAGGTGGTTTCTTTGGCGAGATCGAATTCAGCTTCTCTTCAAGCTTCCGTTTGGTGTTTATCTTTGTCTTGTGTGTTTTGACGGCTATTGCTTTTTCCAATTCTTCCGTCAATTGTGATCCTAGTCTGGATAAACAAATTGCTTTCTGTTCGTTAATCACCATTTGGTATTTATGCTTTCGACTGTGTGTGCGAACCAGGCTCCTGAAACCGCACTGATGGTGTTGCCTAGTCAGGCAACGAAACGTCTGCACAATAATCAGTCAGCTCGGAGAACCGCCCAAAATACGACCAGTATATTTAGGGAGTACTCCTTCATTTTTGTGTGGAATTTTTATTTGACTGCTTGTTTTTTTGCTCCATTTCCTCCGCCGTTTTAAGCTATTATTGCTGGAACGTGTTTCATGCTACCCAGGTTATTCTCACTTCGGGATCTCGTCATTCCCTCGCTGCTGGACTCTGACTTCCCCATTGATTAGTCCCACAATATCTGTGCTATGACACCAACTGACTTACCGTTGTTGTGGTTTCACTCTTCGTTCTTCAGTTATTAGTTAGTTTCCCCTTCAGCAGAGATCCTGTTGTCGCTCGTTGTCGCTCATCACCTTACTTATACGAGGACTGTCCTCAGTACCTTAAAGTCCCAAAAACACCTGTGATCCTCATTGTTTCGGGTCAGTATATAAAGGAAGCAGGGTATCATTCTCTGCTTCTTACTGAGGGTTTTATTGTCAGTTGATTCTTCCAGCTTATATTAAGACCGTTCTCACTCAAGTCCCCTTGTTTCTAGAATTCTATCAGGTTTAACATGTAGGACAGCTCGGATCATGAAGCTCTACTTTATCTCTCATTTTCCATATTTCTCACCGGTTATCTTCACAATTTGTCAACGTTAGCACTTCCGCCTTAGCCGTCATTCATTTTCTAGGAATCACCGGGTTTTACAAGAAAAGGCCAACCACGTAACTCGTTTCATTTCTTTGGCTAATGTGAAAAATCCACAGAATCACAAGGTAATCTGATTTCCTTATATCCGTTTAACGTCTCTTAACCGTCGTATTTTAGTATATGTATGCTTTAAAACTTCTCCCAATCGACAAAATGGATCTTGTGGACTTGAACTGTCAACCACCAGATACAACCGAGAATCCCTATCGGGACATTGCAGAGTCCAAGTGTACGTTACCTGGTAAGGAAACGGTGAGTGCTTTCCATGTTATCCTTACCTCCATTCAAGTGGTTATTTAATGCTTGCTGTTATATTGGTTCAACTAAACAGCGGTTTAATTACACTTACAGTGGTGTCCTCTATAATCCGTCTGTGTGCCATTGAAGTGGAAATTGCGTGCTCTACTTTATACCACTCACCATACTTGGTCCTCTACACCACTACCTTTAAGAATCATCTGCGTGTAGGAGCGAATAGACGCTTGTTGCTATGCCACAGTAAGAGGACTCTGAATCTTACCGTTGTAGCTTGTCGTGTGCGACCGAGTGGCGATCAGCTAAATCGCGATATTTTATGGTCTCATATTTGTTATGCGAACTGGTCCACCATCTACCTCGGTGTGTACTGCAATTTGGCAGACCACATGGGGAATTGTCAGCAATGTGCAAACATGCTAAGAAAGCATTTTCGTCTGACCTCTTCATGATGCCTTTCCGAATAACAGTTCTGGGGTTGACTGCCTCGATTTTACACCCCATCTCCTTCTACTTTGATCACTCTGTCTTATACTTTGATAGTTCTTCCACCTGTTTATTCTGGTGTTCTCCAGTTACCCTTGTTTTGTGGAACGATCTGGCAATAACACTTTGAGGATGTTTTGTATGTGCTATCAAGTTTACAAACCTCTTTTTAGTGAAGCTTAGCCTGTGACCCACTTGACTTTATGAAACTATTCAATCTAAGCGAGTTGGTCTAATTCGCGCCACATGGTTTCGTAATCGGATTATCGTGCGTGTTCTCAATACCATTAGTGGGCAGATGCAGTCGTGAGGCCGACACATTTTGGGATTTAATTCTCAATTCCTCTAGCTCACTATTTTACTCGCTTGGGTCATGGTAGCGTTCCGTGTCTAAAACAGTCGGTTACTGAATCTTCGAGATCTTGCACTCGTACTTTCACCCAAATATGTGAATCATTGTTATTTGCTTTGTCCTTTCTTACTATCAACCGTGGCGTATCCCCCATACGTAACCATGAACCGTTACAAGCATCAGCGTTCCTGTAGCCTAACTGTAAGGTGTTGCTGGTGTACTACTGCGTAAGTATGTAACATCTTGGTGAATCATGGCTTAATTAATCAGTGCCACAAGTGGCTGACCGTTCACTTCCTATCGTTGAACATCATACCCCATGCTCCTGCTTTGTGGGTTTTCTCCCTTGCGAACCTCTGTCCGACAGCTCCATACCATAACACCTATCAGTGGAGAGAAATAAGGTGGTATTGTGGTGGATTGAAGGTAGATACTACTGAAACGGAAATAAGTAGTGTGATGCAAGCTGACACACCAACAGCGAGCCTTGCCGACTTCCCCAAAGTTGAAGATGACCTCAGGATTCCAGTTCCATATGCACGAGGAGTAAACACAGAGACGAGCACCAGTTGGGAAACACTCTATGGAAATCACGCGGATGAGCGGATCCCTCCAAAGTAACTGTATGGAAATCACGCAGATGAGCGGACGCATCCAATGTATGAACGAACACACCTAGTATAAGCCACTTTAGTAATAAACAATTACCGCCTGCCACTTGGGTTCTAACATTTGGTGCCGTGACCTCAAAACCCATGAAGATCCCCTGGCCGGAGCCATTTGAAGACGGGGATGTGAAGGTGTTTTTGGAGGATTTTGAGGAGGTGGCAGATGCGGTAGGACTGAAGACGGACCGGGCGAAGATGGCGGCCCTACGGAGTCTCCTCAAGGGCAGGGCGAAGGCGGTTCTGGAGGCGGCGCGAAGAGGTCCGGTCAAGTTGGAGTGGACCGCCGCGAAGGAAGCGTTACTCTCTGGCCTGGACACGCCAGCGGACCGCCAGGAGGCGATGCGACGGTTCAAGGCGTCGCGGCTTGGTGCGGGGACGGATCCCCTCGTGTTTGCGGTGCACCTCAGGAGCTTGTTGGACCGCGCCTTGCCGGGGTTGGATGGGCCGTCAAGGACGCAGTTGCTGGTGGATAAGTTTTTGGCCGGCCTCCCCCAGCCAACCGCGGAGCGCGTTCGGATTGCAAATGCCACTCGGAAGATGCAATTGGAGGAGCTGGCGCAAGTTACTCGAGACCTAGGCGACGCACCACTAGCTGCGCTGAAGGAAGAGCCACGTGAAAATGTGGAACGGATGGAAAAATTGGAACGGATGATGGAGCAGCTTACGGAAGACATCAATGGGCTTCGCGTTCAGCGTTATCGGGTGCGCACAAAGGTATGTTGCTTCATCTGCGGTAAACCGGGGCACTGGAAGAGACAATGTCCGCAGAGGCGTGGTGTTACTCGGGAGTCGAATAAGCGTGTGCAACCTTATTTTTCTTTGCGAATCAAAGATTGTGTACTTGGGGCGTTGAGCAGGAGTGCGGTTGAAGCAATGGTGGAAGTAGACGGAACGATGGAAAGGTGTCTGATCGATACGGGTGCCGCGGTGTCACTAATCAACCATCGACAAGGTGAAAAGCTGCAGTCGTGCTGCACGATCGTAAGAGCGGTTGGCGGTCATTCAGTGGGAATTGATGGTATAGCCGAACACACTTTTTTTTTTTTTTTTTTTTTTTTTTTTTTTTCCTTTCTCGTTTCACCAGATGCGAAACAAACCATATTGGGAGCAGATTTCCTGGAGCTCAATAAAGCTGTCATTGATCTAAAGCGTGGGAAGTTGCTAATGAAATGCGGGTCACTACCACTTATTAATCGTGGAGAAATGCGATCTTCGCAGTCGGTCGTTGCTGTGTTACATTTGAGCCCATCATTGCAGTCGCTGATTAACAAATACCAACCCTTGTTTACGGATGACAGCAGTCAATATGGGTTTTGCGATTGGATCGAGCATACCATCCCGCTAACTCGCCAACCGTATCGGCCCCATGGACCTCGAAGGATACCAATCCACCTGGAGGCTGAAGTGAATAGGCAAGTGCAAGAAATGCTGGACGCGGGCGTGATTGAGGAGGCACACAGCCCGTACAACTCTCCTGTGGTCTTAGTGAAGAAGCCGAATGGGAAGTACCGATTCTGTGTCGACTTCCGAAGACTGAATGAAATTTCCTTGACTCGCTTCGTTCCAGTTCCATCAGTTGCTGATATTTTTGATCGGCTGCAGCAGTCGAGGATATTCACGGTCCTGGACTTGAGATCAGGATACTGGCAACTGGCAATAAAACAGGAAGATCGAGAGAAGACGGCGTTTACCGTTGGTGAGAAACAGTATCAGTTTAAGAGGATGCCCTTTGGATTATCAGGAGCCCCGTTTACCTTCCGACGTCTCATGCTGCGATTGCTGAGTGAATTGGAAAACGTGGTGGTGTACGGGGATGATATCGTGGTGTATAGCCAATCAGAAGCGGAACATATCCATCATCTCGCGGCAGTTCTGGAACGCATTCAGCAGTCGGGACTTCGTATAAATGGACCAAAGTCCCAGATCGGAAAGACCTGTGTCACCTTACTGGGTCATAAAGTGGGACAAGGCGAACTGAAACCGCTACCTGAGAAGATAATGACGATACAAGGCAGCCCACTTCCCACCTCAAAACGCACTCTCCGTACATTCCTGGGCCGCGCCGGGTACTACAGCAAATTCGTCAAGGATTTTAACACATTGGCCTTACCCTTGTACGAGCTGTTGAAACAAGATAGGAAATTCACGTGGAATGCAGAAGCTCAACGAGCCTTTGATCAGATTCTACAGGAAATGGGAAGGCAGGAGTTGACCCTGAAATTGCCCATCGCTGGTGAGATGTTCACGGTAGCCACTGACGCCAGCGATGTCGGGATCGGTGCGGTGTTGAAACAAAACCATGGGACGATCGAATATGCCGGCCGAACTTTGACGCCTGCGGAACGCAGATACTCAACCATAGAGAAAGAATGTCTCGCAATTGTCTGGGCGTTAGATAAATGGCGACCATATCTCCTGGGTCAGCAATTTCACGTCGAAACAGACCATAGACCGTTAGAGTGGATTAAGTCTGCCAAAGACCCCAGAGGAAAACTGGCGAGATGGGCATTGCGCTTACAAGAGTATGATTTCACGATAAAACACGTGCCGGGGAGGGAAAATCAGACGGCGGATTTTTTGTCACGCATGATAGATGAGGATGACTTGCCGAACGTAGCTTTCGGTATTAACGGTATACTGTGCGAGCAGGATCCAGAACGGTTGGCAACCGAGCAACGTAGCGACAAACTCCTACGCAAGTTGATCACCGTGCGATTAACTGGTCAGACAAACTTCAACAAAAACCAACTCAAGCAGCTGGGACCGTTTGCAAAAGACCTGGGAAAGCTGCAAGTGAACGAAGCAGGGATCTTAATGTGGATGCCAGGAGGTAGCAACCCTTCGGTGCCAGTCATTCCAATGAAACGAAGACGGAATCTGGTAGTTTCTTGTCACGAGATGGCGCACACAGGTTGTTCCAGGACCTATGATCTGCTGAAACAACGCGCGTATTGGCCGGGAATGAAAATGGACGTTGAGAAGTGCGTACTTTCGTGCCGACAATGTCAGCTCATGAAAACGGATTGCCGAGGGATGCAGCAGCAAACGATGACGATCCCGGTCTCGGAAATTGGTGAACTTTGGTCGGTCGACGTGATGGGGCCGTTTCCATTGACCAGGCGTGGTAACCAGTACCTTTTATTGATGACGGAGCACTTCACGCGATGGATTGAGGCGACAGGCATCCCGGATCAACGGGCTAGCACCGTTACCCATGCTGTCATGAATCACTTGGTAGCGGCTCACGGAATCCCAAAGGCCATCTTAACAGATCAAGGGCCGTGCTTCGAGAGTGAGGAATTCCGGAACTGTTTGGAGAAACTTGGCATCAAGAAATTGCGCACCACCCCATACCACCCGCAAACAAATGGCCTGACGGAACGTAACAATAGAACAATCAAGGAGTGGCTAGCAGCAAAAGGTGGAGACTGGGAGGAAGCGCTGCCGCTACTGTTGCTGACCCATCGAGCAACCAAACAGGCGTCCACAAAGAAATCACCATTCCAGTTGATGTACGGTCGACAACCTCGTCTACCTGTGGACCTAGAGATTGGAATGTGGCCAGCTTGCCGTATATCTCCCGAGGAGAGACGTAATAACCGAAAGACCGCCAACCGCAACCTACAGGCGACTCAGGCGCTGAGGATGGCGAAGTTCCAGACCAGCAAAGGTGGAAGGAATATCGAGTTTCAGATTGGTTCGAAAGTGAAGTACAGGGACCATCAACGCTATCCCACTTGCGGCCCAGGGGAGAGGAAACTCCTAGCGAAGTGGAAAGGACCGTACGAGGTAATCGACCGGCGAGGCCCAGTGTATACAATCGCTCGGCAAGGTGAATCGCGGAGGGTGAATGCCAGCGAGCTGAGGAAGTGGTACGAATTGGAGGAGGAAACACGCTCGTACAGTGAACATCCCCGGCGGTCAGAAAGACTCCGACGGAAGGCAGCTGACGCGAATCCTTTGGAGGGGGAGGAGTGTGGTGGATTGAAGGTAGATACTACTGAAACGGAAATAAGTAGTGTGATGCAAGCTGACACACCAACAGCGAGCCTTGCCGACTTCCCCAAAGTTGAAGATGACCTCAGGATTCCAGTTCCATGTGCACGAGGAGTAAACACAGAGACGAGCACCAGTTGGGAAACACTCTATGGAAATCACGCGGATGAGCGGATCCCTCCAAAGTAACTGTATGGAAATCACGCAGATGAGCGGACGCATCCAATGTATGAACGAACACACCTAGTATAAGCCACTTTAGTAATAAACAATTACCGCCTGCCACTTGGGTTCTAACAGTATTAACGGCACTCCGATAGTAATAGTAATATAAGCAGCAGTCTGTTGAATATACAAAGCCAAACAAAAACATGGCAATCACTGGAAAAACATAGGTTTAACACTGCATCATCATCACTTACATTAGCTGATGCTGAGCAACACAATTCAGGTACTGTGCCGCAATATAATCGAAAACACTGCACTTTTTATTTTGCACACGATATTTTCCCTTTTTTCCTCTTTTTAAATCATTACTCTTTAAGCATCTAAAACGAACCAATTATATGCACAGATTCTACACTGGTTTTGATTGCGCGCCATATCCTGAGTTGTATCCAGCAATCGGCACACTTTGTCCTTTGGTCCCCAACCAGGCAGACGTGTGGATCCAACGGCAGCAAGACGGGAATTCAACGATTTCATATGCTGACGCCAAGTGGACTGCTGACCGCCGCGTGGTCTCTTCCAGCCAAGCCCTGCACAAGCGAATAGGGCGCGGTGGGGCAAGCGCTCAGCTGACGTACGCAGGACTTGACCGAGCCATGTTAACTGACGCAGTTTGTTGAGGTGAATACTCACATTCCGTAAGACACAACGTCTGGTTTCACTGTTGCAAATACGTTGTTGCCACCATACACGAGCAATCCATCTCAAGCACCTATTGTCGAAGGTCGAGCGCCAGCGCATGTCATCTACTCGAACTGGCCATGACTTGTTTTCATATAGCAACGCCCGAACAATGACATTGTAAACACGACGCTTTGCCACGAGGGAGACGTCCCAAAAACGCCACAAGTGTTTCAGGTTGCCAAACGGTGACCGAGCTTTGGCGATGCGGAGGGAAACTTCCTTCTCAGTATTGTCATTAGCAGGCGCGCAGCTGCCCAGGTAGACAAAGCTATCCATTTGTTCAAGCTGTGGGCACGGGAATGGATGAGTTCCAATTCTGGAGCAGCATTTTACACTTCCATGGGGCAAAGCACATTCCGTACCTAGATGCCTCAATCGGCCAGCGGTCTAGAATGATTTGCATGTTTTATGAGTCGTCATGAAGCAAGGCGATATCATCGGCATAAGCTAAGTCGGTCGGTCGCTTGTCCGGTTGTTGCTATGGACCAAAATTTTGGTAACCGTCTAGAGCTTTCGACAAAACATCTTTAGTCGCAAAATTGAGGAGGAACAGGGATATAGGACAACCTTGTACACCGCTGTTGACAGCGAAGGACGACGAAAATCTGCCATAGCCCTTCACTCTGCCTTGCATGTGGAGGTATGGTGCGCGTAGGATGGCAGTGTACCTTTTTGGGACCCCGTTCTTTATTAAGCAACGCCATACCTCAGGTCTGTCAACCGAGTCGAATGCGGCGCGGATGTCTAGGAATGCAACGATGGTAGCTCTCTTGTAAAGGTGGCTGTGTTCCAGGATTTCGCGGAACGTGATTCCTAGATCCACATACCAGTGGCCAGGTCGGAAGCCAGTTTGTTCGTCGCGGCACTGTGATTCACGAATGGGAGATAGTCTACGGAGTAGTATGGGTGCCAGTTGCTTGGAGGCAACCAAAGTGTGACTAATCCCCTAACTCTTCTTAAAAATCGGGACAATAATTGACTCGCCTCAGCAAAAAGCACCTTTTCTTCATACCATCTTTCGGAGAACAACGAAGTTTGCTGGTTAACGATAACTGCGCCTCCCTACTTGGACAGCTCCGAAGGAAGTCCATCTGACCCGGCAGTCTTGAATCGTTTCAAGTGTCGGATCGCAAAAGAAACTTCCGCTTCGCTCGGTGGATCAAGGGTGGCGACCCAGAGCGGGCAGCTGCGTTCACAGGTGGACGGTGAGGGCCAATTCAACTCTGAATGAAAATCTTCGGCCCATCAGCACTCCGGTGCGATACACCTACGCTTCGCTGCCACGCAGTCCCCGACAGTCGCGCGTGGGCTAACGACACTTCTACGTCGCCCACGCCCACGCAAATCGGAACCGGTCACGGCGTTACAAGGCAGACGCCTCGTCATTTCGGTCACAGGCCGACATAGCAATGAGCTTCGTATAGCATTTTTCGATTGCTTGCAAACCAGGTCTCGATGTATCAATGACGAATCAGTGGATGTCTACTAGGGGGTTTTCAAAAAGAAAGAAAATCATCAGAAGTACGCTGGTACGCAGTACCGACGCTTCGCTGCCATGCAACCATTATCGGTCGCAAGTGGTCTAAGATGCTGCGAGTCTTCCTGCTCCTACGCAGGCTCGAACCCGCGCCGCTAGATTACAAGACGAGCACGTTATCTTTAGACTACGGGCCGGCTCGTTTAAACTACTATCATATTCTTGCTGTTCAGCATCGACACAGTGGTGTTTACTTTTATCGAATTTTGTTCTTTACACTGGACCTGGGAGTTGCTGAGGATATGTCCCAACCTTCCTTTTGCCCATTCGGGTCCTTTAATGCACTTCATTTGCACCTTTTGCTTTGTTTTGCTCTTCTTTCCTATGAATTTCTAACTGCACTGGTTACTTTCATTTTAGAGATCTTAGTATAGGTTTAGCCCAATTTCGCTGGTAAGCTGTAGTCGCTCAACCATCTTCCCATCAATGGCAACAAATCCTTTGGAGTGCTTTCTTATAGCCTCCGTAATGCTAGACATATTTTCAACTTATCTCTGGTATGTCCTAAATGTTGCTGCGTTTCGTTGTTTCCTCTACCTATCCTTGTAGTTGCGCATTCTCTCTTCGGATCTGATTTTAACTTTTCATCTCAACTATAGGAGGTTCAAACAGAACAGTACTTTTACGACCAGGAACTAACTCACACGACATGTGACCGCGCACCTCGAAAGCGACACTTCGAAGGAAATCGTGACACATCATTCGAGGAGGCCTCTACTTTCATCGATGGAGCGCCGGGCAGAAAGCGTACTACAGAAACACTGGAAGAAAAACTAGAAAGTAATGTTTATTTTGTGTGGTGTCCATTTTTCTCCCTGACGGGCTGCTTGATGGGTAACAAGTGGGAAATTAGGAGCCCCAGTCACGAACCACTTGTTTTAGTCTCTCCGGCCGCGTATTTCCACACAGATTACCAGCATTACTCAACTGGCCACATCCACCGCTACGGGACTGAACCTTAACTTGGTGCGATGCTTCTACCTTCTTTTCTTGCCGCTACTATTTATGATTATTCTGGCGACGTGAATCGCGGAACTTGGATCCATTGGGCTCGGATCACAGTTGTTTAACCGAACTGAACGCATCTATCTAGCCGTGTGTGCTTATAATTTTCGGCCCCGTAATCTCTTTTGGACCACTGACCATGCCATAGCCGTTTTTATATCCAATGTATGTCGCCTGCATCGCTGTAGTTGTGTGACCATCTACTGTATGTTTCCCTTGATAGCGGTTCACGTAACTTTTCCATACTGGTATTATTCTGCCTTGCTCCGAGGTACCATTCGTATTTTTAGAACATGACCCGGTTTTACGTAATTTCCTGTTTTACTGTCGCCTGCTTTGACTGAGAAGCGGTTCAAGGCAAGCACCGCTGCAAACTTTGGGCCTTCCATTTCTTGGGTGTTATCGTCTCACTTTCTTTTAATGTTTGATGTGAGCAACTGGATATAGTAGTAGTTGGATTTGTTGTCGTCGTTTTTGTTGTTGTTTTTGTTGTTGTTGCAACAGTTTGACGAATAGACATGGCAGTCACTGGAAATATACAGATTTAGTCACCGCACCATCATCATGGCACATTAGCTGAAGGTGAGCAACACGCTTTAGCTACAATGTCGCAAGAAGAACGGAACTCTTACCACTGTTTTATTTTTCTTACTCACCATTTTTTTTCATTTTTTGTCTTTCCAATTTTTAAGCTTTGCTACCAATTCCGAAATCATTGTTTTTGCAGGGGATAAGAACGCAAAAATAGGGCGTCGGTGCCCTAGGTGGTAAGTATGGGCTCAACTCCCAACGGATTGACAACGGCGAGCGTCTTTTGCAACTGTGTGCTGAGCACCAGCTGTAACACTGCTTTCAGACACAATGGGCGCCGAAGTGCCACTTGGCGTCCTCCTGTAGCTGGCCAACAATGGACCCGAATAGATCGCGTCGCCATAAATTCCAGGTGGCCTGCTTTCATCCTGGATTGCCGCTCATTCTGGAGTACTTGCGTCGACTCTGATCATGCCTTGGTACCCTGTCTTTTTTCCATGAACTTTTTCGGAAGGCGCACCAAGCATTTCTTCCGATTGGCAACTGCGAAATCATCCCAGCCGTCGGTCAGACAAGCTTACCTAAGTGCACTGCGTACCGAACTTTCGCCCCGTTGTACTAATGACACTGAACTTCAGTTGAATAGGATCTCGGTTGTCATGCATGACGCAGGAGCATATGCTTGTAGTATAATCAACCGTCATTGCACCAGTCACCGGATATCCGAGACGTCGGTGTACCTGTTGGAATCCAGAAGCAACCCGGCTGGCTCTGAGCACATTGTGATCGGACGGACTATTAGATGAGAACTAAAGCAGAGCCTGCGCGCTGACAAAGAAGCCTGGTGGGCTAGTCGGGCCCGAAAAATGGAGGAGGCATGAACAGTAGGCAATTACCGCAAGCTCTTCCAGCTGATCCGCACCACTGGTCCCAGGAAACCAAGCGTCATTGAGATCATCAGACAGCGCGGGTGCTCTGATTCACAATAAGGGGCGCCATATGAATTGTTGGGCGGAACACTTTCAAGATCAGTACAGTTGGCTCCCCTGCTTCCGAACCTCTTCTTACTTAGCTGATGCGCGATGAGCCATAGACGGTTAGTTTAGAGGCTCCATCGGCGGCTGAGGTCTGGAACGCGATCGCAGCTCTCAATCATTTTATTGCTGCTGGCTCGGATTCCCTCCCACTTGCACTATTTAAGGCTGGATGTGAGGTCCTCTGCAAAGCACTGACCTCCCTTAAAGTTGGACTTGGAGAATCCGTTGTGTGGTTGGGTTGCTACAAGCAACCTCTATTCAGACCTCGGTTCACGTGAGGTGGACCTCGATCATTCCAATCACAAGGACCGTAGATAAAATGGAAACATTATGGTGTTGCTCATCCCAACACTGGCACCCCACGACCGCGGTTTCGTCCTGGTTTGGACTCATACAGCGGATTCTTCAAGTCCAACTTTGAATTCATTTCCGCTGTACCAAGTGTTGCTCGCGGATCTCAGTGGCACAGTGCTTATGGCGTCAATCATGAGCCACTAGACTCCGAGTTCCAGCCCAGCTCAGGCTATCTCCACCTGATGAGTCTAAACCGGGAGGAAACCACGGTCGTGAGGTGCCAATGTTGGGATGAGCAACGCCCCAATATTTCCGTTTCCACTGACCTGCCTGTTCAGACATGTATGGAAGGAGGAGACTATCCCGGCTAACTGGAGTGGAGGGATTCCAGTAGCAATATACAAGAAGGGCAGTTAAACAGATTGTGTTGAACACAGGCGTGTTAACCTGACGTCAGTTGTAACAAAATTACCGATATCGATTTTCCTTCGTCGTCTCACTGCGGAACAAGAATCCCGAATTAGGGAAGAACGCAGATTTCCGGCCTGGACGTGGCGGTATAGACCATATATTCACTCTGCGGCAGGTGCTAGAGCAGCACCACGTATACCGCGGACCGGCAATATCTGTGCTTCTCGGTTTCAAGAGTGCATTCGACTCACTTGATCGATTCATTCTGTCCGAACTAATTACGCGAAAAGGTGTTCCCATGAAATATGTGGACGTCTTGTGTGCTCTATAGTCGTACACTACGGGCCGCGTCAGTTTATACGGTGACCTGTCGGATAGCTTTCTGACAACAAGTGGCGTTCGCCAAGGTTGTCCGATTTCCCCGTTTTTTTGTTTAATTTGTGAACTCCATCATGAAGTGTTCCCTTACGGTGTCTTACGCTACAGGCTTCAAGGTGTTGCCTGGTGAATGACTAGTTGATCTTAATTATGCTGACGATATCTTGCTGTGTAACGATTTTGGGGCGGCCTATGAAACCTGAATAGCCTCTCTAGAGTTCTCCCGTTATTTTCTATGCAACTTGTTGCTGCAAGACCACCAACCACTTAAGGACCCCTTAACTCTTGATAACGAGGAATTCGGGGTAGTTGATCAATTCACTTACTTTAGCAGCTGTATTAGCAACGGTGGGCGCATAGTAACTGAAATCCGTTCACGTATTGCACTAGCCAGCACTGCAGCATTTTTGTCGAAAGGAGTTTCCCTGCATTTGAGAGGCCTTGTTTCCAAGGTCACTGTGGGTGCCGTCCAACTCTATAGGAGTGAGACTTGGTCCCTTCGGTCTGAAGATCTGAGGCTCTTCAAGTCTGATCACCGTTGTCTGCAAAGCATTGCTTGTATCAGATGGCACCAGCGTGTCCTCAATGATGATGTGCGTAGGCGAGTTTTAGGTAGTGATAACACGACTAGTTCCTTGGAACAACTGGTAGCACTGAATAAGTTGCGTTGGCTTGGGCACGTCCTGCGTATGCCAGGTCACTGCTGGCCTAGAGATCCTTGTTTTGTCTGCCAGATGTTGGGTGGCGCAAGGCTCGAGGTGAACAAAAGTTGACTTGGCATCGAGAAATGAAGTCAGTGACTACCAAACTGGGCGCCGGCGTTCCGTCTCGCCTTCCAGGCTAGAGTCCACGTGAGTCGCCTTGTGCTTGGCTGGAGACTTTACAGGACATGGCTCGCAGTCGACACCAGTGTTGCGTCTGTTACCGTCTCCTAATCACACGGTTTAACGTGTGTTTGGTGCTGAGTTATCTGCGGGGTAATGGCTGATTATGACGCGGGGCAGTGAGAGCCGCATGGAAGCAGTTTTGCTGATGTTATCTTTGCACGATAGCGAGCTGTTCGTGGTGGTATGTTGTTGACTAGGTGTAGGCACCTTGATCCTGAATGTTTGCTTACGGTATTAAGGTTTTCAGGTAGGTCGCTTTTTTCCCTCTTACTATTCTTCGTTCCGCAGGTCCTTATGCTTGTAAGGCAGCAAAGCCTACATTCAAATGGCTGATGTACTGCTGTTTATGTTGATGATGATGATGATGAACCATCGGAATCTAAACGAATATTTACACAGGTCTTCTACTGGTTTCGATTGCTTGTCACATCCTGAATTGTATCCAGCGGTCGGCACTGTTCTTCTTTTGGTCCCTAATCAGGCAGACGTGTGGATCCAACGGCAGCAAGACGGGAATTCAACGATTTCATATGCTGACGCCAAGTGGACTGCTGACCGCCGCGTGGTCTCTTCCAGCCAAGCCCTGCACAAGCGAATAGGGCGCGGTGGGGCAAGCGCTCAGCTGACGTACGCAGGACTTGACCGAGCCATGTTAACTGACGCAGTTTGTTGAGGTGAATACTCACATTCCGTAAGACACAACGTCTGGTTTCACTGTTGCAAATACGTTGTTGCCACCATACACGAGCAATCCACCTCAAGCACCCATTGTCGAAGGTCGAGCGCCAGCGCATGTCATCTACTCGAACTGGCCATGACTTGTTTTCATATAGCAACGCCCGAACAATGACATTGTAAACACGACGCTTTGCCACGAGGGAGACGTCCCAAAAACGCCACAAGTGTTTCAGGTTGCCAAACGGTGACCGAGCTTTGGCGATGCGGAGGGAAACTTCCTTCTCAGTATTGTCATTAGCAGGCGCGCAGCTGCCCAGGTAGACAAAGCTATCCATTTGTTCAAGCTGTGGGCACGGGAATGGATGAGTTCCAATTCTGGAGCAGCATTTTACACTTCCATGGGGCAAAGCACATTCCGTACCTAGATGCCTCAATCGGCCAGCGGTCTAGAATGATTTGCATGTTTTATGAGTCGTCATGAAGCAAGGCGATATTATCGGCATAAGCTAAGTCGGTCGGTCGCTTGTCCGATTGTATCTGTGGGCTAAAATGTTCGTAGCCTTCCAAAGCGCTCGGCAAGACGATGAGAGAGATTGGAATTGCTCGGTATTTAATTCGATTCTGAAGGCGGTAACCCGAGTAAGGTGGACAGTTACCGGCTGATTTGCCTAACTGGTTTAGTCGGATTACTTGAAGAGTTCATGAAACAGGGTCTACTACAGCTGCTGGAATCTTAGAAACTGGTACCCACGTAGCAAGACCTTACGAACGTCCGCTCCTGTATCACCAACCTGCTGTTGATGCGGCATCAGTGATTGCAATCGTGAAGTCAGTGAATGTTATCTGCGTTTATTTTACTAAAGCGTTCGACAAAATAAACCATGAGACCCTCCTCAACGGGCGGAGGTTATGCGATGTTGGTGGCTCACCCTACCATTGGATCAGTGACTTCCTTATTGGGCAAAAATACTGGCAACTGATAGATGAACATTTGACGGGTTATTTTCCCTCCACCACTTGGTACTCCAGGGTACAATGCTGGGTCCCATTTTGCTCCTACTTCACTTCAACGAAGTACCTAAGCTTCTTCAGTGGTATTGTTCTTTATTTGCAGATAGTCTGAGGATTGGGAGGGCAAGTGATGTCCCGACGGCTGCGACGTACTTCAGCATGACCTCGACCGTCTGTCTACAGTCACATCGTTATGTATGTGCCTGAGAGAGGGTGGTGTTTGACGTACGTACACTCTTGCCGGCCAAGCGGTACATCCCTCAACTTCCGTGATGTATCTCGGCGTACCCTCACGCTACCATCTGAGACCCGTAGGTAACATGAATAAGCTATATGGAAACGCACTGCACATGCCTTTGGCGTTCAAATGCAGCTTCCGCATTTGATCTGAAGAGATTGGCATTCGTCTTCCATCATAAGACTGATGCCCCAACACGGATCACCCGGGGTGTGGTTCAGAGACGGGAACGTGTTCAGCATGTAGTTATCCGACTCTTGTTCACTTAACTCGTTATTTCGTACGAAGACCGATGCAGGCGACTAAGTCATTACACAATGTCGTATCGTCGGTCTCGAGTGGATCGCCTATTTCATCTGGGTCACTTCCCCATGTACAGGCCACTGCTGTACGTGCGCGCACCAGGCAGTACTCGTGGCCACCGCTACAAGGTAGTGGTGCCGAACATAAAGCAAATATTTCACTCCCTATGCTTCGAGCGGCGAGTGGTGTAGTATTGGAGCAGTTTGCCCGAAAAAATGCCCGAAGCGAAATCAGTGTGAGAATTCAAGCAGTTTCTAGACACCCACTTTGCAGATATCAGGTTTAGGGAGCGCTTCGCACCCGAATAGTCTATGGCACAGCTATAATATGCTGCAAACGCTCAGGGGTCCGTGACGTGATTTCGCGCACCTGCCTGATCTAACCACTTTGGGGCAACACAAATACATATCAACTAGCTCTCTATTCCCAGTGTTCAGTATTCTTGTGTATATTCGACTTTTATCCTGCCTCATTTTTGGATATCTGTCTGCCATTTCGGGAGATACGTAGTTGTACTGCGCCAAATTACTCTTGCTCTTTCTCAGTGCGACTGCTGAAATCCCCCTTAAATCTTTTTTAAACATCTTACGCGGAATCCACTCATTTCCTGTCAAGATAATGACTTTCTTATCCTTGTTCTGTACCATCTTCTCCTTCGAGCACCCGCTTATCAGACTGACTATTTTATTTTTCTCCACGTTAGCTGAGTCTCGTTTTGGCCGCAGCTCTGAGCGTATTGCTACTGACTCACTGGCGCATAAAAAGTCCCATGCCCAATAGTACCGGATGATGGAACGGGCTGGATGACTTCATCTCCCATAACGTGTGTATAAAAAATAGCTCTGGTGATATGTTGATGGTTTACTTGCTATTTATCCACACTGTCACACAGCCAGAAGTGACATGGAGGTGCGTGTCAGACCTTGGAGAGATTACCCTGCATGGAAGCAGGCCCTCTGAAGATGGTTTCATGGGTGGCCGTATGTGGTGTGTTACCATCTCCAATCAGCGTTCACACCAGCATGGCCGTGTGCGCCTGCCTGTCTATCGATTACTCACTCACGGAATGGTCGGCTTCCTTTACTCGATCGATACCCCTTACCCGTTCTGGTCGGAATACACATTTGCACTTTCTGTTATCTTTGCGCCTTTCGGCTAAAAGCTATTATTGCCTTCGCAGACTAGCGTTACTTCCGCATGTGTAGACTTTAACATTGGCGACGGCTTTTATATCTGGAATTATTCGTTATGAGTCAACTTATTCCACCGGATCCATTTTGGAAATAAGCGGCTTCCAAGCCCTCACTTGCAGTTTGGACTCGATGGAAAAAAGCATTCTGTGACTACCTTGGACTCTTCAGGATTACAAATCCTCACATTGCTACTTCTGAACAGCAGTCTGTTAAATTGCTGAGACAACACTTGGATGCGGAGGGTCAGAGGCATTTCGGTGCACTATGGTTGTATGAAAGCACTTACTTATCACATTGTCTGGAATCTCTGGATGGTCTTTGGGGCTTACAACATTATGTGTTTACTGCACGGCTAAATTTTTCCTGACTACGGCAAGGAGACGAAGAAGATGTTGACATTGATGTTGCGATGGTCCACCACCGTTCCCCGCGCCTCGGTGGAATAAGCTGATGGCCCGTTGGGGTAAGCTGCTATGAGCTATAGGTTCGATTACTGGCGGAGGACCAGAGGAATGCGCACCACTGAAGAGCCTTAGTTAGGCGAAACCTACGTCTGGTGCTTTTCCGGATCCTGCCTGGACTAATCTGGCTTGTGAGCAACTGGGCTGGACCAGTAAAATGTCATCCAGAACTCTACTCATAAGTGAATGAATCGGCTCTTGCTAATATTTCAATTGTTCAATCTTTCTGACACATTCAGGCTGTTAATCACCTTAGAAATCTATTTGGAACCCATTGTGTAAAACTCAAACAAGTGTCTGTTTTATGCGACACGTTGATGAGATCACTCAGTTGAACTGTGCCTTGCACCACCGAGGAATAGACCGTTTATTCATTTGAGCGTCTGTTTCATTGAAGTTCGTTTTTGGGTGTACCTGTTTTAACAAATTGTGGTGCATTTCTGGAGCTTAGTTGACACGGTTGCCTTCACTTTATCACCTGGTAATAATGGGAACTAACAAGTTATGCGGAGCGAGATGAAAGCACAGTTAAACTAGTGATCATAATCAGAAGGCTACTGGATTAAATGATTGCAATTTTGCACCAGTGAAATCGTGTGCGATGTCGGAACTGATTCCTGTTAACCTGCGTAGGCTGTCTACTAGTGATTGATTCCAGCAATACGCGTGCACTATCCAGACTAGGCGTATTCTCTAATTCCTTCATTTTCTGTTCCATGTCATCCGTTGCTTGCCTTTGTGGTTAATCAAAACAAAGACGGCCTAGGCAAGAGACACCCGCTGGACCAACTGCTCGGTAGGCAACGTGAAGGTTGGATATTTTCGGTTCTGCAGTTGGGCCATTTCGTGTTTCCTATACGTCCTGTATCAAACACCTACCACTTACCTCTACCTTTTATCTGATCATCAGTCGTCATTATCGTCAACATTACCATCACAGTCATTAATAATAACGATTAATAATGCACCAGTTACTAAACCTGTGTTGATGACGATACGTCACCATTCTGTACCGGTACTTCACTGTCGGAGATCAGCAGTGATGAATTTGCAGATGTAGCATTCGCACTGAGTGTCGAATCTTAACTCCTTAAGTACGAATTCAAGTTCAGCTTGCCTGTACACTGAGAACACAGTACGGTGACGAACCGTTTACAACTATACGGAGACACGGCGACACCACGCAAACAGTCTCCTCTGAATTTTCGCTACCCCGATTCACAATCAGTCACGGATGACTCAGCTGCAGACATACAGTAGGTTCGTCCAGGAGACTACTAGAGCATCATGCTCAGATAAATAGCAAGAATTCCCGTTTTGGAGGCCAAGTGGATCATCGGAACCTATTTTAGATGCGGTTACTATAGAACGCGAAAACTTGTCTTTTGCCAGCGGAACGGAACCCGCCTCAGGAAAACGCAACTAGGTATATTTGTAATGTGTCCGAGTCATCTCACCTTTGTAGTATTTGTTGTTCTAACACAGTAAACTACCCCAATCGCCTATTACTCGACTGCGCACGTCATCGTTATGGATATGCTCTTACCACCCGGTTATTACAATGCTTCGTAGGCGCAGATAGCCAAAGGTCTGTGATATTTAAACTGAGGAAGTCAGGTTTCATTCACGGTCTTCCGATGCAATGCTGTTTTCATGATGTTAATAACCGTAAGCGCTGAATTTCTGATGCCATGACGCCGCATCATTTGAACTGCATCGGTTACACAACTCACTACCGATTTTACTATCCTCGGATTCTTCCACTAGTCTCGTAACAACATTACTCACCAGCGCAATCACGTTCTATCGTTTATCAGCAAGCTTCACGGACACCTTGAACGTTTGTTTATCGCAGTCTATTGTACACGTGAAATGCAGTGTGGAAGAAGACACTGCTCTGAATTTGGTCTCTTAGGCTTTTTTGGGTGTCGGCTTTCAGTCTACTGAGTAATCCATGGGACTCAACTGAAATTGCGCTTACTTTCTCGGAATTAACGACAACGTGAATACCGCCCCACGTTACCTAGACTTAATCTTTTATCGTTTGTTCTCTTAGTGAGATTAAATGCTGATTATTCTGGCTGCTTTTTGACGAATGCATTTTCGTACTTTTCCCCACAGAACCAAGGGAGCAGGCCGCGTGCTGGTTTTGTCTTGGAAACCCTGAAGTGAAAAAACACCTGATTGTTAGCGTGAATACCCAAGCTTATCTGGCACTTCCACGCGGTCCCCTGGTTACCGATCACGTCCTAATTCTCACAGTTGGCCATCATCGAAGCTGGACCGCTTGTCCCGATTACGTACGCGTGGAAATCGAGGACTACAAAGAGAGACTGAAGCGTATGTTCGCCAATGATGGCAAGGCAATGGTTGCGTACGAAAGGAACCTAAAGACGCAGCATTACCAGCTTCAGGTGAGTAGGTCGTTCCCGTCGCTGGCTATCGCATCGCAACCTATGGGTTTTTTAACCACACTTATAGTACACAGGCTAAAATGCACAGCGGCATTTCTTGTTTAGGGAATTGTGTGAATTCATTTTGTGCCCTGAAACCGACCATCCCTGAAGCTGGGTTCCGATTAGATGTATCAACCGTGCTTTTCAACCAAAGTTTGGCTACTCTTTCTGGTGAGTCGTTGCGATTTATCTTCACTGAGTAATAATTCTAGTAGTAATACGTATATTTCTCTTGGTCTGAGAAACTGTCTTTAGCGGCACAGATCAACAGGTACAGAAGCAACTATTCTCTTATACGCTGGATATGCATATGTGCAATATTGTGGCATGTAATTCATGTACTAGCTTTTTGTTGATGGCTCAGGCGAAACTCAAGGTTTGGAAACGTGAGTATTTAGCTCCTTTTTTGGCTGAGGGATCTTTCCCATGTGAATATGGTCGTTGTGTTAATCAGGTCAAGGTAACAGAGTTTGTTACTAAATTTCGCCATATTACCGGATGACCTGAGCTTAATTGGCACTTTATTCCACAGGTACATGTGTCTGAGCATTAAGAAATTTGTGCGCATGCTCGTTCTAGCCTTTGATATTATCAGTATATAATCAGTGTTGAAGTTCAAGTGTGGGCAGATCGGCATAGATCTTTTGTGTGGCAGATTGTAAAGCAGCAACAAGCAATGCTTCAATCGTCGAATCCAGTGTAGTTCAACTTGAAGTCCCATGCAACGCTCTCGATGATTCATTACAAAGTGCTTGGCAATCTGGTGGTTAATAAACAATCTGTGCGACTTTTTCACAGATATTCTCTCGTTTTTTACCACATTTCCGTATATTATGGTGCACTACTCGAGGATGGAGCGGGCCAGTAGCTTGAACACAGATTGTCTCGCACGTGCTACTTGGTATTTGCCTTTTCGGAGAAGTTGGAAGATGGATGAGTACCTGATTTGGAGACCGCACGTGGACAGCTGTATAGGGACATGCTCATTGTTCATTGCAATAGCTCCTTCGGGAATGGAACACCCGCATGACATGATGCTTGATTTCTTAGCCCAGAGGTCCATCACCTGCCTGCTGTAACACGTTTCAAAGGAATATCGTCTTGATTGAGCAGGAGCCTTCCGTGAAGCTCATCACGCCGAAGCTTATAAACGATCTTAATATCGTCGCTGAGTAAAAATGGCCGACTATGTTTTCTTATTTGGTGATATCATTGATGTAGAGCAGGAACAGTGGATGACCAAACACACTCCTTTGGATGACCCCACTAGTGGACAAGAGTGATAGTCACTTAAAAGGACTGCCTGGTGGTGGGCACTCAGGTATGACAATAGCCAACCTAGTACTGGATCCCGGATCCAAAATGCCTCTAACTTTTGTTATTTATTCCATTCCCTCGCATTCTTTCATCTTGAGTTCGGACCCCACCGAGCTACTTCTCTCTAGCGGTTCTTGGTCGACAGGACAGTGCGCCTGCCTTGAAACTCGGAAGTCGCAACTTCGAACTCGCGTTGGGGACCGCGTGACTCTCACAGTAACCTTAACCAACGCACGACTGGTGGTGTTTGTGTTACAGCGAAGCGTCGGTACGACACTGCTCATACTCTTTCTTCTTTCTCTAGCGTTACAGTAAAATTCACCAAATTCGCGTCGGTTTTAAGCTGTAACAATAGTTCAGCTACAGAACAGACTACCACGCCTTCTCCATCTTCCACATTTCGTATTCATTTATCAATCGCCGTTACATGAAGGAGTGGTTAACTCTCCTCGGTCCGTTACAAGTTATATACGTTGAGATTGAGTGTATCTCTTTGCCCCTCCAGCTCCTGTCGCCAAGGCCTGAAAGTGATTTTCCGCGTACGCAACCCCGCTCATGGCGGCCAAATATGTAGTTATCAAAACTCCTACTCACTCACTTTTCAGGTTCACTTTGGACGTGAAGTGTGTGGACTGAGTTTGTGATTGATCTATTTTGGTCGCCTGTGGTCTTCAACAATAGGTACTCGTGTCCTGCGCCCGGTCATAGCTACGAAGACGGAGTAGTTCGGGAACGTCAACCACCAGCCAGTTTATGCTAAAGATTTCTCAGCTTTCGTGAAACTCAGAGGGTAGCTGAACACTTGCCAAAGTGGTCGGGACAAGTGATAATGCGACAAAATGGAGCGGATCCTAGGCTGAACCGGAGCTCCTCGTCATATATCACCAAGTTCCTCATTGCAAATCGTCATCATGTGAATCCGGAAACCGCGTTCAAGATGCTATTGAGCAACAAAAACCGGATTATCTTGGCAGTCAGTTTGGTTTTGCTAACTGGGGCCCATCAATCTGTGGTATCTGGACGGATACTCTTGACTTAGTCAGGTCGCTTTGATCTTGATTATGGCATTTTGATGGGTGTTATTAATTGCTTCATATGTACAATATATGTATATGTGTCCTGCTTGTATTATTTTTGCGACCGATGAGAACGATCGATATGTTGTCATATCGCAACTTGTATTCTCCCTTATTTGATCAAATCGCTATAGGGAACTCAACTGTTTTGCATTTCTGAAAACTAAATGTACTTTGAGGACTTTACACTCAGTGTTTATGCATGTTTTCCCATCTCAGCTTTGATCCTCTTCACATAAACCGTATTGCGGCAGTTTCGAAATCTGATACCCTCATGTTTAATATTGCACATCAGTTTCGTTTTCATACAACATGCATCTGCTGCTTCGAAATTGTTCCATGAGAGTCACTTCATTTGCACTTTGTCATTTTTCTGCTAACACTTTGTTGAACAGCTCTTCTCAGCGAAGCCTTTTTGATCACCCTCTTATTCAACCAGCCACTTCGTTTCGAAACCATCATAACTGTGTACGTCTTTCGCTCTTTAGTGACCCACCTTTAAAGATGCGCTGAAGCAAAGGGCTAACCCGAATAAACTCGTATTACATCAGACAGTGCCCTGTGGCTAAAACTCCCTGTTCTAAATTTCTGTAACATTTCACCTGTTGCCTCACATTCCAGGTTGTCCCCATCCCATTCGCGGTCGCAGGTGAAGTGAAGCACGCATTCCTAGACTTATCCACGAGGTGTGAGACCAGTCCCTGCGTGCTCCAACCGATTCCTCGGAATGCCGAACTGAATGAGGTAGTTGCTTTGCTTGCGTACTTTCCTGTGCATTTTCATTGACCATACTTAAAGCTGTTGCCCCTTACACGTCGAGTATCGGACACACATGTTGATGTGGTCACCATAGGGTTGGGCTGTGTCTCACGCATCGATTATTTGCATTGCATCTCCGTCTTTTATTTACCATACAATCTTCCAGTGATTGTGTTTTCAAACATACGCTTACTGTTAATTGATTGTGGCCCATCGTCTAGCATTTTCTTTCTTGGACCTCTGCCTTTTGGTTCCACTGTTTACTGCAGGAAAGAAAAGAAAACTGATCCCCTGTTTCTCACAAAATCGAAGTCGGCCACATGAATAACCGTCAATTTACTCATTTACTCGCTCTATAATGATAACATACGCTATCAGGGATCATGAGTAGCCTCGGGTTATTAGTAATGCTTGCAACTACTCTCGCACTGATTAAGTCGCCACGTCACCATCAATGGAACTGCAGCCTGTTGCCGTAGCGCCAATGCAGACACTTATCTTGGGGCCCACATCAACACCCCAATGTAAGCCGTGAACTTGCTTGGCTCTGGTTATGTAGCCAGACAACGTGCTATCAACCACTTGTCTCTCGACTCACTACACAGGTCGACTTATTCCCATTAACTGAAATTCTCCATCTGATGTTCGCTAGTTCACTTTCATCACAGGCTGAATGGCACGGCGCGGCTATCTTACAAAGTGCATTTTGTACGAACACCTGGCTGCGAGCCAACTTACAGAATGAAAGATATCAGATGTTGTTCATCGTTCAACATTATACCTTTTCTCAGTCAATTACATCCCTAGCGCTTTCAAGCTCTTCCCCAAGGAAATGACATCTCACTCAAGATGGTCCTTATTGTCGCAGAACTCGATCCTACAGCGACAAACAGTTTATTCGACAAAGCAGACTCAGCAGATATGACAACATAATTAGATAGCAAAAGCCTCGATGTGAATAACAAGGTCATTCCCATAACTAACGACGTTTTTGCATTCATGTGTTTCTTCCCTTGGATCAGTCAAACTCACTCCAGCGCTGCCAAACACGAACCAATCAGCGTATAGACGTAGATGCTAGGCGTCCAATTATCTGCTTCGTTCGCTTGCTTCGTCATGTAATAATAAAAATAATAATGTGTCAACTGTACGCCGTAACGGCGCTTCACTGATGCGCGACCACCACTAGCGAGGACACCCACCCATACGCGGATTCGAACCGGTGACCTTATGATTGTAAGCCAGGCGTGCAGACCACTCAGCCACTGGCCGACGCTTCGTCATGTAGACCCGTACAGTTCTTCTGCTTGCATAATCCCATCACATCCTTCCCTTTTTCGTAATCAGCCGCATCGATGTCACTGATGACTCCGTACGCTCTTCCTCTCCGCGTGGTTGTTGCTGCCCCTGTCGTTGTGACCTCACCGAAAACCATCGCCTCGCCTCAGGTTCATCTCATTCTCGGTGTCACTCCAGCTGCACTCGGTTCCTTCTGATTATTTTCACTCCAGTATTGACTTCATAAGATCTTTCTCTGACCTTCGCGGTCACCACACCTTTCTTTCATCGCTCCTTGACACCTGGCATTGGTTGAATCCATACTTCCTCGTTTACTGATAGCTCAGGTAGCGCCCGGCTACCGTGGTCGTAATACCGTTTCTGATCTGCTACCCGTTTTCTTAAATTCCTTTACAGTTGCTCATGAGACGGCATGACCAGGTGTGAAACTTCAATCGACGCAGGCATTAGGATACTTGTCTCTATGCTGTATAGATGTTGAATTGGACTGAGACCTTATTCCATTGATGATGTTTCGAATTTCTAACAGCATCAGATATGCATCCTCACTAGTAGTACTAGTCTTCGACAACACCTTGGCTTGTTTGACCGCAACCTCTGCTTTTCCGTTAGACTTGCTGTGATACGAGCTGGTTGATGTATGCGAAATTCCCAGTTGTTCACGAAGGTCTGGAACGCAGCACTTGCAAATTGCAGGCCATTGTCGGAGATCAGTTCTTCCGGTATTCCGTGTCTAACTAACTGATCTATAAGCTTATTGATCACTGCTTCCGCGGTGAATGGAGCAATCTCGACATAGTCATTGTTGTAGTCCAGTGCGATTATGCTGTCTTTCTTGTTGTCACAGAACAAGTTAACTGCTACTTTCTACCATGGTCGATCTGGAATCTCAGGTAGCATCATTGATTCTTTGGATTGGCTAGCCTCTTGCGACCGGTAGGCTGAACAGCTTGCTACTTGATCTCGAACACCTGCTCTGCTAGTACTTTAGTTAGCACCGAAATGGGCTCGATAAGCGTGTTCTAGTATGGTTTTGGAAAGCGACGGTGGCATCAAAACGATTTTCCTTTGAACAACAAACCGTCATACACTGTGAGTTCATCCCGAAAGTGGAAGAATGACGTTAATTCCTTCGGAAGTTTGTCCTTTCTATCTGGCTATCCACTCAAAATCACTTCTGGCAACGCCTTGCAAGTCGCGTCTGCCTGCGTATGACGCCCTATATCTTTCAGACAATCTGCCGTTACCGCTCGATCCTGTAGCAGGTTTACTGCCTCGATTTATTCCTGTTGGTGCTCGACTATCGAAAGATGAGCTCTCGACAGAGCGTCCGCGATGAAAATCTGCATCTCTGGGGTGTACACAAAATCGTCGTGTTTTTGGATCCGGGTAAGTATTTGTTGAAGACGTCGAGGAACACTGTGTAATACTTAACTGGCTATTGATACAAGCGGATTATGGTCAGTTTACACGGTAGTCTTCCTCCTAAAGGTGTAATTGTTGAATCGTTCCACCACACTTACCGCCGTCAAATTGCGTCCAACGGGCGCGAGCGCCCCTAGATATTCCTGTTCATTGTGTGACCAATCCCGTACCGTCGAACGACATCCCACTCTGTGTGCCCATCTGTTATAATATCGGCTGACTAGGAGTTCGTCACTTAACAAACAGTACGCATTTTTAGTAGAGTATGTGCCCGTTAGATGCGACTTTATAGGGTTAAAGACCATCTTGTGAGATCTGTGGATAAACCTGATTTCCATACGGAGGCATTTTAAAGTCTTATTGATGCAATTGGCTGAGAAAGGGTATAGGGTGGGTGATACTCGATACATTGTGTGCTAAGGTTTCCAACTGTTGGTTGTAGCAGACATTTGCATTGTGTGGAAAATTCCCCTACAACTTATCCTGGGTTGTCATTTGGGCAGTGCTTTCCAGTTCACCCAATGGCTTTTCTTCCCGACTGCGAGAACCGTTCTTAAACTGGACCATATCCTCACAAAACTCGGATGTTTGATCACCCCGCCCCCTTGCACTTGCATTGCTCATTGTTCAACTCTGTACTCCTGCTGCCTTGTCTGTTGGTTCGCCGCTTGCTTATACGTTCACACACCTGCAACAATGCTCGGCCTCATCTCATTTTGTTTCGTTTATATCAGATGCTTCATGCGCCTTGTTTGATGTCACATTGTTATCACCTTTTCTTAGCGATATGCAGGAGCTAATCCACTTGACTGTTAGATTCTGTTTGGATGTGTATGTGCTCCGCCTCCACACCGTGATTGGACGGTCAATGATTGTTCGCCGTGAATTTGCTAGTTTCACCAATTTGTCATGTGTTCACTTGTTCTTTGGCCGTCTGCTTTGAATGGTGGTTTCGAGAGTTGATTTTTCCTCCCCACCCGTTTAATTGCATTCAGTTGTTTTCGGTTATATGCTGGGATCCTGAACGATTGAGGTTTACCCAACTCCCATGATTTTATATTTGCGATACAAACATTTTCTGGATTCGGGCACTTTGGCCACGCGTCACTCAACTTTAGTCCAGTAGTGGTCTAGGTTTCGTTAGAATCCTGAGTACCGTTTTTTTCCAGACTCCTTCAGCTCGTAGTTTTCCTCACAGCTAGCCCGTATGTGCGTATTTTAGCCCACCGAGTTGATGCACTCGTTACTTTCCCCTGTTTTACTCTCTTCTTACTCCGTCCGTATCACCGTTTGTAGGTATCTACCATCTATGCAGTCGCCTATTACCAGTTTTAAAGCCAATTATTAGCACGGCTGTTATTGGCGCCTGGTTTGGGGCTGCCGAGGGCTACTTTGTTCCTCATCGCCCCACTAAAGCTGCACTGAAACCGCACATTTAGTTCAACTTTATCTCCTAATGATTGGTCAGGTCATGTTGCGGTTGATGCGAGGTTGTCTACTTGTCCGATGCTGCTGCTCTAATTGTACTGGCTCCATGACACTAATGCGTGCTGCTGAATCTTGGATCCAGTCTTTGTGAGATTGTCGGCTCCACAGTCTGGTTTCGTCGTAGAAAGCATTGTGATCTGGCTGATGTTTTTCTGACTTTTCATACGTTTACCCCGATACAACTCGTGTTGTGGGAGTATTAGCTGGTTCAAAATCAGTCGTTGTTCCCATCCGCACACATTTTGGCGTACCCTAGATCTAGAGCATCTGGCGATTCTATGTATAGTGCGGCTGAAGCAATCTGTTGTCCCTCAGCTTTGGCGTCATGTGGTTGTTCACCTTCACTGGCAGCTAGGTCTGGAGTTGGTGTCACCAACGCACCCTACAACCCATAAAATTTTACTTCTCATTCTTTGCGTACTTCAGTGCTAATTACCCATATCTACCAAGCCTTCGATGCAGCAATCTGTGAGACTTGGTTTACTCCACAGATGGCCCTGAGTCGACACATCTTATGGTTTTGCTTGCTTAAATGAAGATGTTCATTGTGGCGCATTGTACGATCTCCACTCACTAGCTAATATTTTTCACATTGGGAATCATCTTGCATCGCTTGATGCGCCGAACCAGGGGCAACAAGAACATCAGCATCAGTACTGGTATTTAGTTGTTTGACTCTAGTTCCATAAGCAGACATTCAGGAGTAATGGGCCTTCATTTTGTGGACAACCGCAAATGACCAGCTATCCTATGAGAATAAAACGATTAACGATACCCCACAAGCAGCTCAGCATACTAACTAATTTAACACGCAACCCGATCATCAGCTGACAGTACGCGAGGAACTGGTATCAGCTGTGAGCCGTCTTGTAAAGTCTTGAGTCAAACACATAGTCGGTCACGTGGGCCTCAGTCTGGAAGAAAAAATTGACTAACAATATTCATTTAAACCATCATTGTCTCCATTTCCGCTACCAAATTACCGATTGCTCCTCTCGCCGAAATCTTATCAATTATCCATCCGGTAAACAAATAACGCTTTCCTCAGTAAGCCGGCACTTAGCCTTAAGGATCACAAGCCTGCCTCGTAATCCGAAGGCACGGGTTCGAGCCTATGTAGGGACCTGGCGACCCTTGTAGTATCCTTAGTCCACGTGCGACTGGTGGTGGTTACGCGGCAGCGAAGCGTCATTACTGCGCGCCGACGTACTGCTGATGTCGCCTAGGTAAGCGCTGAGCGGACACAAAACATGTACCTAAAGCAAAGCAACTTATTTAGACTCATTTGTTAATTTAACACATTGACATGATGACCATCCTCAGGCACTCGTGTGAACATTTCATTGTTTGGTGCACGGAACACCACCCGACGCCAACACTGTTCCGTAGACAATGACGATCAGTGACTTGATGTCACCGAAGATCCTCCTTCAAGAGGCTGTGTTTCACTACTGTCCAGCGGAACGACCTCCATTGTGGTCCTGTAAACGTGCACTTCAACGGGAAGTAGAGTCCCCTTGTAATGCCAAAGTGCCGCCGAATTATGGAAGCAGATCCAGCTTTCAAAATCAGATAGATGCATTTCATGTTGATCAGGGCAATTTTTTGCACTCAGCTAATGTTATTTTTGTTATTTTTCCTTACTCATCCCATTGTCCTGCGTTGCGTTTTCCGATCGTTGAATTGGTTTCTCTAATTGTTTCCTTTCTAGATATGCGCCCCAGGTATTCCGTACTTCCACGTTGAACTGCCTACCGGTGAACGACTTTTTGGGCAAATTAAGAGGGACCGCATTCCTACGAGTGATATTCATTTTGGAAGGTAGGTTTTCCTTTTTCCACCCCCCTCGTTTCCGCTACGGCGTATCGATGTTTCATGCCCCTTCCTACACATGAGAACAGTATGCTCAGTATCTCATTAACTGCCCTAACTACGAGGGGCTGCAGATAACTTCCTGGCTTTAATTAGGATGAAGAGTGCTAGTCATAAGATGATGCATTCCTTTGACATATTTACTCCTGAGTCTGATGCATTGGATATAGCATATTCGCAGTTTTTCTGGACCGGTCAGGTAGAAGTCATTTGATTATGTTTCAGAGCAACTGTCAGCAGCATGGTTGATATCAGAAATATCTTTAAACGTTGCTCCTTCGAATGTTTCTTCAAGTTCTGAAGGAGATAATAGTCTGACGGAGCCAGATCAGCTGAGTACGGAGGTGGTGGACTAATTGGAACCCCAAGGTGCTCAATTTGGCAGCCTCAACTCATTTCTGTTCGGGATCGCTGGTCAAAATTTCGGCATCCACTTAGCTGAGTGCTGACGCGTGTTTAGGATAGTCGAGGTAAACCCAACATTCTCCGTTGAGATGTTCCCTACCCGAGCATTCTTTTTAGTGGATATTCGCCGGTCGGTAATAATCAGTTCATGGACAGCATTGCACGCTGCTGGTTGTGATGAGATTTGGAGGCGCCCACTGCGGTGCTGAACTTGAATGTTGAAAGGACCAGCTTTTGACAGTGCTGTAGGCAGGACACTTCTCCCACGGTGTTCGTAGCATCTCTTGTGTTTCCTTCGCCTACCTTTTCTGGAGACAAACTCTTCGTGATGGCCCGTTACTCAAACGACGTTAAACTGGCTTCTGTGTCTGCCATCACAGCTTCCACCCGACAATAACCGATTTGCTGGAGTCACATGGGTACAAGTACTATGCCCAGTCGTACCTCGTTTTGAACTGAAATCAGTGCAACAGTTGCTCGTTTTTCGCTGCGGATCTTCCTTACTTTCGAAATTCATTAGTTATTGATGATGACCTCTACAACCCGACTGGTTAGATCTGTGCGCAAGAGACAGCTAAGTGACTATTGCTGAGACATTTATAACATCCTTTCTTCTGTTTCATTAGTTCCCGTCTATCAGGCACTCTTAAGACTAGAAACTCGGCACATCGTGGTACCGTGTGTACCGCCACAAACTAAGCAAGATGGTTTCGTTTCTACTTTGGATTTCGCACAGTACTTGTTGTTAGCCTCATTTCTCCTGCGTACTGAGATTGCCGGACCTCGGAAACCGGACAGTCTTGTGCACTAATACTATTTATCCGTATCTACTATGCATAATACGGGCTTCAGAAGAGACGAAATCAGATAAGTCCTTAGACGTGATTTCTTTCCTTTCTTGTAAGATGTTGTCCGCTGTATGCGCCCATCTTATTTTCGTGCTAGCATGCAAGACCCATGCCATTCTCGCGATTGTTGCAATCGAATCAGGGTCAGAGCTATGTCACAATTCTCCACTTTCAAGGAGAGACGAGAATTGGCTTCAGCGTTTTGGTTAGGTGGCTTTAAATCCCTCAGTAATCCAATAATGAGCGACTCGATAACCGCATAACTCTGGCCAAACAAATCGTGAAGGATCGGTCTAGCTTGGATGTAGGCCTGGTGTGCACGCAACATAACACACTCGCTGATAGCTTCGTTCACCCGGTTTCGACAATGAAACAACAAATGTGGAAGGCACTGCTAGTATCCTCTACCGGCTCGATAAAATAATCATCATCATTACACGTTAGCTGGAGGTGGAAAACACCTCAGCTATTGTGCCGCAATACAAAATAAAAGAAAAGGAAAACAGTGGCACGCCCGCTGAGTCCCCAGTAACGGATGGACATCGTTCCGGAGAGCTAACAGCTGGCTGCCGTAAAAAGAGAATCATATTATGCCTAACAGGTGAGATCGTGATTGGAGGGGGATACTAAACAGGAGGGGGATGGGCAAAGGAAATCACAACACAAACGCCATTGATGCCGGCTCCTAGCCATACCAGCAAGTGTGTCCAACCAAACGTGTTCACCGTCCTTAGGACCCAAGCCAGGCAGTCGGGATGCACCAACCGACGCCAACTTCGAAGTGAGGGTTTTCATTTCTCTCGACCAAGTCATCACTTGGCCTCCCATCCTCCTCTTCCAACCGCACCCACAACGCGCAAACAATGCACGTCGCGGGAGTCGGTGTGCTGGCATGCGCAACACGTGGCCCAGCCATCGGAGCCTGGTGCGTGATATCATGGTGCTGAGCGGTTCACTCGCTCTTCCTGCACCAAATACGTGACGTCGAACACGCTCATTGCTCACGCGGTGTTCCCACCAGACATGAGCTAAGCTGCGAAGGCACCGATGATCGAATGTGACGAGTCTCTTCATGTCAGTCAACCTGATGGGCCAGGTTTCACAACCATTTAAGAGAGTAGAACGGACGGCTGCGTTGTAAACTCTGCCTTTCAGGGCGAGAGTAATGTCGCGTCTGCGCCACAGGTGGCGGAGATTGGCAAAAGCACCTCGAGCTTTTGCTATGCGGTTCGTCATCTCATCTTCAATCCCATGGGTGCTAATATAGCTGCCCAGGTACTTGAATTCCTGAACGACTTCTAGCAGATCACCACCAAGCGTTAGCACAGGGTTGGGTTCCTGCCAATCTTGGAGAAGTACTTTGCATTTCGATGGAGCAAAGCATGGCCTAAAACGATTGACAGCCAGTGCTAATCGGTCCAGTGCTCTTTGGCATGTTTGGAGGCTGTCACAGATTAGGGCAATATCGTCCGCATACTCCAAGTCAAGAAGTCGCTCACCAGGAAGTAGCTCCACACCATCTAGGTCGTGTCCAGCGAACGCTGTTTCTATGACTTCATCAATAGCGAAGTTGAAGAGGAAAGGTGACAGCGGGCATCCTTGTCTCACGCCGCTGGTGATACTGAAGGGTGGCGAGAGTTTGCCATAAACCCTCACCCTGCCCGAACTATGCGCGTACAGCGCTTTGATAATGTTTCCATATTTATCAGGCACACCTTTCCTCAACAGACAGTCCCAAAGGGCACATCGATCGACCGAATTGAAGGCACCTTTTATGTCCAAAAGCACGACAACGGTGGGTCGCCAATAAACATGGCGGTGCTCCAATAATTGACGCAATGTGAAGATGTGGTCGATGCAGCCCCGACCTCGACGAAATCCGGCTTGCTCTTTATGAATCTGGCTTTCACGAGTGCCAGTCAGTCTGTGGAGAATGACAGAGGCAAGAAATTTAGAGGCAATCGAAATCAGACTGATCCCTCTATGATTGCCACATTTCAAACGAGAGCCTCCCTTGAAAATTGGGACAATGACGGAGCGGTTCCAGTCTGTCGGGACTGTCTCCTGCTCCCAAAGTCTTACTAGCAACTCGTGTAGATCATCTACTAAAGCAGTCCCCCCGAATTTGAAGAGGGCTGGGGGAATTCTATCTGCTCCTGAGGACTTATGCAATTTCAACAGCCGGATCTCACGTTCGACCTCTGCGCGTAAGGGCGGATCCGAGGAAACGGCCCAAGGAGAAGGGCGCTCAATTCCCGAAGAAGAAAGCGATAACTTAGGTTGGTTAAATTGCCTTGCAAAGTGTTCGGCCCAACGCTCCAAGCGTTTTGACAAGCTGTGGATCGGCTGCCCACTCTCGTCGCGTATGGCCTCGCTAACACCAGGTCTCCTGCTGCCTGTTTCCCGTATCAGACGGAATAACTTACGATGATTACCAATGGCAGCGGCTATTTCCATCTCAGAAGCACGATGAGACCACCAGGTTTCGCGGTCCTTCCTAAGGCTAGCACTTAGTTTTGCCCTGAGATTTTTGCGAGCCTCATTGTATTCGCTTCCAGCCGGAATATGTCAGCGAGCATCCATAAGTTCCATAGACTGTGTAGAGACCCAGTGTCCGGTTTGGCAATTTGCTTTGCCACATGAAGACATTGCCTGCGGACAGTAACGTTTGCCGAATATGCGACCAGTGATCTTCAACGGTGTTTAGTGGGCGCTTACCCAGCCCAGATCGCAGCGCACTATGGTATACATTCAGAACATCTGGCTTCGCCAGCTGGCTGATGTCAATCCGTTCACCTCGACGTTGCGGACGTCCACCGAAACGCACCCGGAGGTCGGCACAGACAAGTGCGTGATCTGAGTTTACGCTCGTGCTCCAAATTGAGCGACAATTTTGGACACAGCCCCTCCAGCGGTAACTGATCGCGATATGATCGATTTGCGTCCATGGTTGACCCGAGGCTAATGGCCGCCAAGTCACGCTTCTGCGGGTGCTGTGTCGGAAGTTAGTGCTCGCGAGAAAGAGGCGAGCATCTTCACACAGATGTAGCAATCGCTCACCATTATCATTACGGGAGCCTACACCATGTTGACCGCCCAGATGAAGCTCATCAGAGGACAACTTTCCGACTTGGGCGTTTAGATCACCAGCCAACACCACAGTATCCGTGCTTCTTCTGTAACGAAGTAGCTCGTGAAGTTGCTGATAGAAATCATCTTTTACCGAATCAGTGCTACAGTTAGTAGGGGCGTAAGCCGCAATGATAAACAGGCACCGTTTGTCCCCGCGCGACTTCATAGTACGGAAGGAACCAGTTAATCTAACGGCACACATTCTACTGTTTACTGGGATCCAATCAACCAGGGCAGCTTCAGCCCGGGCACTCAAAACAATGCCGACGCCAGCTTGACTGGCATTTGAAGCTGCAACATCGCCAGACAGGCGCAATGAGAATGTGCCGCCAGTGTCGCATGTGGGGGATCTCAGGGTAAGTACGGAGCTCGAATCTTGCAGGCGGGTTTCTGATAAACAGCAAATATCGATCGATAGGGTCTCTAGTGTGCGAGCAAGTGCTGCCTGTTGGCCAATGTGCAGCAAAGTGCGCACGTTGAAGCATGCCAGTCTTAGCGAGACGCGAGGACTCCAAAGGGAAACGGATGAACTGACGTTGTCCGCTTGCTTGAATATGGACTTGTCAACTGGATTGGAGCGAGGCCTTGAGATTGTGTGTGATTTGAAATTAGAAGACAAGCGACTACTGAAGAAAGCTGGGGGAGGGCCAAGAATTGGGTGATTGAAAATGGGGGGATATAAGTAAAGTTGGAGCGGGACGATAAGGATGAAGAAGCGCAAGAAGGGGTATAAGAAGACGGGAAGGCCTGAGTAGTAGCATCCACACCCCTATCCACCTTGCTCGATGCAGCAGATAGGGCGCCGTTGATTATCCTCTGCGACGGCCAGAGCATCAAGAAATTGTTGTAGGAAAGTTTCATTGTATAGTGTGGGCAGACTACTGTCAGGTTGCCCAGGCCTAGACAGGAGAACGATTAGGGTTCTCAACCAAAGCCTTTGGTTCAAAAACCTTACCGCAAGGCAGCGGGTTTTGGCACTGGACTACAGAGCCCGTTTTATGAAATGAGAAGCCACCCCCATTCCAACCCCCAACCTGGAGGACCAGGAGGCTGAGTTTGTCTGGCCTCTAACCATTGACCAATCTGGTATGAGTGGCTCTGAAAGTGCAAAAGCACCACCCAGCATAGCTCAATGGATCTCTGAGGCACGCAAACCATCGCACTACGGTAAGGTCCAGCCTCATTGCGATGGCTCGACAAAATAAACTGTTTCGTGAACTTCCGGTAAGTGGCAAAATTACCACCGGAACATTCAGCTTCCACTTTGAGCAGATCCAGTTGACAACGGTCATCAGGAGGCTGATCAAGAGTTCGTGCCCATTTGGGGAGTCCATATGTCGTTTAATAGCATTGGTCTGTGTCTCACGCCATTTCCTGACTTAATCATTTACCTTCACATTCGTTCACTTTGGAGACGAGTTTACCGGCTACATCCTTAGTACAAATACAGTCGTTCGGCAAGCCAGCTGGCTTACCGAACAACCTCGTGGTGCCAGTTGGGTGGTTCGGGATTATCACGTTCCAGAGAATGGTTCGGCGGAGTGTTTCAGGACGTGGTGGGTTTGCGCCTGGCAAGCGTTCTCCCTATAAAAAGCCACATATGTCCGTTTAACAACACTGTGACGTGGTGGATGTGACTCGCCACTAAATAAAGTCACTGCCCCTTGCCTCTCTCTGAGTGGCATTGTAATTCGAGGGTGTGTTGGGCCCCTGGTTCTATGCGGACCTAAAGGCGTATGAACCACTCGTTTGGTCACCGGCTCCCAACGGGCTGCAATACCCTCATATCGCCCTGCTGCCTTGTAGATTAGATCCTTGATCAAAGGCTCGGGGTGGGGCCCCCTAAGACAACCCTCTACTTCGGCCTGGGCAACCGGGTAGTATCTCGCCCAGTGACGAACCATGGACTTACAACCACAACCATTCACCCGCTGTCTTGCTGCTACCATGCTATTCACTCATCTCACTATGCCAACGGCACAAGCACACGCAACCATTTTACCTACCCTCCCCTTGTACCATTCACACCATTTTTACCTGATTCCTCTATGGCGATCAATCCCACCTACACTGATGAACCTGTTCCCGTGACGTCTGTCAACATGAGACCGCGTACTTGGGGCGAATAGTGCCAGTCTTCAGTCTTCTCCGACATCGCATGCGTTGGCTCGGGCACGTTCTGCGTATGCCAGCCCATCGCCTTCCACGTCAAGCGCTATTTGCACTCCCAGAGTGCGATTGGAAAAAGTGTCGCGGTGGACAGCCGATGACGTGGAGAAGGAGCATGAAGAAGGCAACCTCAAGTTTGGCGGCAGTCGGACTAGTCCGTCTTCCAGGTTGGGGGCCACGAGATGCTGAATCGCAGTGGTTGGAAACATTAGACGTCATGGCCCGCAACAGACATCAGTGGCGTCAATGTTGTTCTGCCATTTTACCATCCCTTTGATGCACACAAAAACTCACAAAACAAGACAAAAAATACAAAATGGCGTGTGTAAAACCAAAAAATCGTTTCCCATATTTTTTAGTCGCAGTTAGTGTTCCCATCTTCATTTTTTTTCTTCTGCCATGGTTTTAGTGGCACAATGTCTGTTAACAGACTGTGAAGATATATATATATATATATATATATATATATATATATATATATATTGACTGTCTCTTGAACAACCGTTCAGAGATCCACTGGCCTACATTTAATGGCCTGAAGCAGCACGATGTGAAGGCGGATCTGGCGGATACGCCGAGACTGGATGAGACGCAGAGAGCACTTGCTCAGCTGCGAACCGGCAAATGTGCCGGAGGTGACGGGATCCCACCTGAAGTATTGAAACACGGTGGACCCGCGTTGTTGACTGCGCTGCACCACTTGGTGCAACGCGTGTGGATTGAGGAGGAGGTGCCTGCTGAGCTGAAGGATGCCCTTGTGCTACCACTGTACAAGGGCAAAGGTAGCAAGCAATGTTGCACGAATTATCGTGGCATCAACTTGCTGAGTTGTGTGGGCAAGGTGTTTGCCCGAATCCTGCTCAATCGCCTCGTGAGTCAGATTGTGGAACCAAACGTGGCGGAAGAGCAATGTGGATTCCGTTCGGGTCGCAGCACTATAGATATGGTGTTTGCGGCTCGTCAGTTGCAAGAGAAGTGCAGAGAACGACACCAGCCATTGTACTCGCTTTTTGTTGATTTCACCAAGGCATTTGATACGGTGAACCGTGAGGCATTGTGGCTGGTGTTGGGTAAGTTTGGTTGCCCGCGTAAGTTTGTAAGTTTAATTGAATGTCTGCACAGTGGTATGCGAGCGAGGGTGCAGCTGAGTGGAGAGACCTCTGATGACTTTACAGTTGTCTCTGGTGTGAAGCAAGGCTGTGTGTTAGCTCCTGCCCTGTTTAATATCTATCTTCATGCAATGTTGTCTTGTGCTTTTGATGAGGCTTTTGCTTACGGTGTTCGTGTGGAGCACCGCACTGATGGTGGGTTGCTGAACATCCGTCGTTTCGGTGCGAGCACTCTAGTCTGTGAGACAACTATCCGTATGTTGCTGTTTGCTGACGACTGTGCGTTGTTTTCACACAGCGCGGATGAGTTGCAGCACATGACTAGTGCTCTGGCTTCGACAGCGGCCAAATTCGGGCTCACCATCAACACAAGCAAAACTGTCTGTCTCTTTCAGCCTTCACCAGAGGTGCAATCTTCAATATTGCCGCAAATCAGCATTGGTGCTGAAGTATTGGAAACCACCTCTCGCTTCTGCTACCTTGGGAGTGTGATGTCGACTGATCAGCAGCTACACGTTGAGTTGCGTAATCGCGTGTCGAAGGCGGCAGCGGCATTCGGGAAGCTTGAGTACCGAGTGTGGAACAACCATCAGCTTAGCATTGGCACGAAGCTGATGGTGTACAAATCCATGGTACTGTCCGTTCTTCTATACGGCAGTGAAACGTGAACGATGTACCGTCGGGATGTGCGATATCTCGAGCGGTTCCATCAGCAGTGTCTGCGACGAATTTTGCGGATCGGCTGGGGCGCCAGAGTTGCAGACACGGAAGTGTTGCGCCGAAGTGGGATGTATGCAGTGGACTGCGTACTTTTATTAAGACACCTGAGATGGCTCGGTCATGTGAGCCGTATGGATTCGACGCGGATACCGAAACAACTTTTATACGGTCAGCTGAATATTGGGAAGCGGCACGTGGGGAAACCAAAGTTACGTTACCAGGACATGATTAAAGTGAGCCTCACACGTTCTAATCTTGATTGCAGATCATGGGAATCGAAGGCGGTTGATCTGCGTGCATGGCGCGATCTAATCACGAAGGCAGTTGCTGAAGTGCGGGAGAAATCCCTCATGCATGCAGAGAAGAAGCGGCAAGTGCGGAAGCGGCAAGCACCGATGAATTGTACTCCATCGACATCGAGCGCATTGTGCTGTAGAACATGCGGTCGCGAGTGCCTTAGTCAGGCAGGCCTAGTGAGCCATGAGAGAGGTCACTCGGGACCACTGCCGAAGCGACGACGGGTCCCGCAGTGAACGTAGGCAGCACCGGCGCAGCGTTTGTAGGCACGCTGAATTCGATTTACTAACCGCGTGCTTTCATGCTAAGTCTCTTTATTTCAGGTGGTGGGTTTTCGGTTCTCTCCTAATGCCTTTCTTTCTCATATAAATGTCTAGTGGGCCATGCGCTGTGCCATTTGGGGCCACTACAGAAGCGACGACGGGTCCTGCAGAGAATTACGACGAGCCGGCGCAGCGTTTGTAGGCACGCTGAATTCGATTTACTAACCGCGTGCTTGCATGCTAAGTCTCTTTATTTCAGGTGGTGGGTTTACAGTTTTTACCTTATGCTTTTCTTTCTCATATAAATATCTCCCTGTACTCTATTCCATTAACTTGCACACATCGCTTCAGCCAATTGTATTCGATTTCCATAACATTTTTGTGTTCGTAGCATTCCGTGAACTATACTTCCTGACCTCGTGCACTTAGCTAGGATTTGTTTGTAAACAACTTATTACGTATGCTATTTAATTAAGGTTTATGTCACCGTTTCCTCATGCATTAATTGAGTTTTTCTCTTTTTCTTTCTTTCTCTCTCTCTCTCTCAAGTGTTTGGCTGTTGTTTGATATCCCCGGTGTGGATGCGCTTGGTGTGCATGTTGACAAGGTGCCTACCTGTCTATTACTCACTACCTCGTCCATACTGGCTCCAGGAGACAGTTGGTCGTTGCTGGAGGGGACGGGGTGCACGGTCCTTGTGGCCGTGCTAGGCTCGAAGAGTTTTTCCATGCACTCAGTGTGGAGCGGACTACGGTCCAGCCACCGCCTTGTGTGCGCTTGATTCCCCAAATACAGTGTGCTTGTGTTTGCCTGTGAAGGAGTGTGGGCCGGCTCCGTTGATGAAACGTGGCTCCCATCCGCATGCCTCCCGGTCTTATTCCTTCGGGTTTACACTGGATATGGGGTATGTGGTTGGAGCTGTGGGTGGTGCAGCGCAAGCCATCCATGGTCCCTCTGTAGGCGCAGGCGTCCTGTGGCTGACCACAGTGACAGGCAAATATATATATATATATATATATATATATATATATATATATATATATATGATTGATTTGGCGGCGTCCGGATCCGGATTTGCCTGTCACTGTGACGTCCATGGGGACAGTCACAGGACGCCTGCGCCTACAAAGGGGACCATGGGTGGCTTGCGCTGCACCACCCATAGTTCCACCCACGCACCCCATATCCGGTGTAAACCAGAAGGAATAAGGCCGGGAGGCATGCGGATGGGAGCCACGTTTCATCAACGGAGCCGGCCCACACTCCTTCAACAAGCAGAACGGAAGCATTCCGGCCTAATTGGGAAATCATACACACCAGACGTACACGAGGCGGTGGCTGGACGGTAGCCCGTTCCACACAGGTTGCATGGAACCACTCTTTGAGCCTAGCACCGTCACGAGGACGGTGCACTCCGTCCCCTCCAGCGACGACCAACTGTCTCCTGGAGCCAGTATGGACGAGGTAGTGGGTAATAGACAGATAGGCACCTTGTCAACATTCACATCAGGCGCATCCACACAGGGGTGCTCAAGCAACATCTACTTCTGAAGTGCAAGATTACTCATCACGCAGGCAAACGTACCATATACGCCGCCTTATTGGCCTGAATTGGTAAATTGAATGGGAACATACTCATGGTGCTTCTATTCCACATACTATAGTGCCTTCTCCGGCACCTGAGAAACCGCCCTTTTGAGCATTCCACGGAATTCGCATCGATCAAATTTGCCTTAGATTCGCAACACCTGAAATCAACATGAGTCTGTCATAAACTCACCTTCTTCATGTTCTGATAATGTTATTTTCGGTTTGCTCATATGTCGTTCTACTGCACTAAGTTAACCGTACAAAAGCAGTATGAAGATCCTCGTGGAATTCATTCGGTATACATATATACATAGATTGGCGTCATCTGTGTCCAATGGCAGTTCGGATGCAACATATGTACATGCGTTTGTCCAAACTTAAGTGTGAGCTGTCACAAACTGCATAGAGGCACATTAGACATCATCATCCATGGTATGACAAACGTGTATGGGTTTCGTTTGGAGGTCAGACTAACAACCACTTTCGCAGGTATGAGAATAACTACCTAATACGAACTGTTGATGTTTTCTTCTACCTTTAGACGTGACTGCCTTAAATTTTGGGCATCCATATTTGAAGGAATACGATGTGGCAATAGTAAAGCAACTGCTAGGTAGAATGATGACTAGGCTACTGGTACAGTGAAATAGTGTGCACTTAGGTGTTGCCCTCTACATGTACAGTCTGGTTTGAGTAGCTGATGTGGGAGATCACACAGCATGCGAATGCGATACAGTGTCCACTTCTGGCTCTCTGTGTCTCCGACCGGTTCGGTCATGTGCTGCCCGAGGCATGTGCACCTACTCAAAGAACGATTGATGCGCAACCATTGGTATTGACAAGTGACATCAACTTAGTCCCGCTGCCCACTGTCAAACATGCGACTTTCCAAACAGTGTTCACATTTATTGTGCAAATGTCCAAGTACTCAACCGGTTATACCTACCGACCTGTACTCTACTGTGGCCATAAGCTATTTGCTAACGGTCTATATAGTACGTTCCCTGAATTCGCTCCGCTGCCTTGCGGGCAGGCTATTCAGCCAAAGGCTCGGGGTGGTGTCCCCTAAGTCAACACCCTACTTCGGCTTGGGCAACCGGGTAGTATCTCGCCCTCTGAGGAAACCATGGACATTGTTGTGTTGTGTTTTATTTTACTGTTTTTGTACCTTCGTTTTAATCCCATGGTTTCTGATGGCATTATGTCTGTTAACAGACTTTTGCAAATATATATATATATATATATATATATATATATATATATATATATATATATATATATATATACGTTCCAGGTGCAGCCCATTCGGTACTCATAAAACCATTGTCGCTATGCGCCGATTCATTTCCGATGTTATATAATAACACATTGACGTACCATTCCTGTTAGATGCAACCTTTTACTTAATCCATCCAAAAGATTGGCCATGTGCAATGCAAATTCTGGTAGGAGTCTCTGCACGTCTGCCTTCCATCCGGTTAATATGTGTGTTTTCATAGGCCCCGGTAAATTCAGTATGGCTGAGGGATAACTGGAACTATAACTGTACTCACTCTCTTCACTAGCCTGCGGAGTGGAACATGGAGTGGCAACATCGTGATAATCGCTAGTCGGTTAATTGTCGGGATTGTTCACTTGACACAGATTTTCCGGGGAAATTTCTCTTCGAATGCATAATCCAAAGTGGTCACACGAAGGACAATCGTTGAGCATTGTGTTACAAATGTCAAATTTGACATTTTATTCGTACTGTAAACGGCCAAACGATGATAACCTTTTGATTCAAACGTATCCATCGAACTGGAAACATACACAATAATTTGCCACCCTAGCATTGATCCGTAGTAAGCACACAAATCGCTCGGAAATACCGCACTCACATCAATTACGAATGAGCTCATGGATGGACTGAACCATTATTCTGCGATGCACCGGCTCTCTAAGCATCATGCAAGTTAGCATTGAGCAGCTAGTCAAGCTACAGTTATGGTGAGCAATACCATGGAGCTGACATAGTGATTTGAATCGCGGCCGAATAATAATACGAAAATGTAGATGCCATAGTTCACTCTCGGTATGTAACCTTACTAGACGCCGCTTGAGGAGGTAGCAAGAATAGCATAGCATAGATCATTATGAGTACAGTATCGTAATGGGCAAAACGTGAAGTCATCGCGGAATACAACCGAGTTAAATAAGCCTAAAAATGTTAGGTTACCTGTGGCTCATCCGTTCTAGACAGGTGCAATAAAGATACCACATTGCACCAAGTCAGTAGTTAATCATTCTAAAATGAAACTGCACCCAAGCCCGACTTACATGCGTTATATAGAATAAGGATGACACCAAAATGAATGACGGAGATGGCGTAAGCATATTTTCAAGTTAGCAAGGAAATGGTGCGATTATGTTCACTGCAGGCTATCCTTGTCGTAAGGTAAAAACAGAGCCGGTTCTAATCGTCTGTTGTCCGAGGTGAGCGAGAATCAACAGGGAGGTAGAACCACCAAGCAATCCGTCATGTGTTACTATTTATTTCCCCTTGGTCATTCGTTCGGACCGCTAGCGTATTTTGACCAATCCATCAGTGTCTAGAATACTACCTATGCCCATGCATTTCGATTCGGATATCACAACGTATTGCCGCTGTTCCGGAAATCAACCTTGATGACTTGTCTGAATCTCAGTGTGTTTACCCGAAGGCGGCCGCAGTACAATGGGGCGTATAGAGACACTTGAGATGGGATACATTGACCTCATTTTGCAACCCCTAATAAGTCACGGTGTCACACGAAAAGAAATGTAATAAGATCCATCTGTCAAGTGGTAATGTATCGAGACACGAACAGATGTTAGCGCGTTTTGTACTTTAGCCGAGTCCCATTTAGACATCGAGTCAGCAGATCATGGTGTTACGCGAGTGAAGATGCCATCAGTCTGTCAGGCTGAATTGTGGTGCTTATAACTGTTTCTAAATAGCTTCCACTTATTCATTCAACGTGAGATATCAGTTGACATACCAAAGGTCCTTGGTTCGAGTGACAGTACCTGCAATGTTGCAAATGGGCATTTGTTCACACTTGTGTATGGACCACCACAAACTGGATGAAAAAATACTAACCGTCATGTACCATAGCACAACGTACGTGCATGAGTTTGGATTGAATGAAAGAAGAACAGTCAGCTTGCTTTAGTTTTAGAAAATCGCAAGTAGAATTATAAGTCACCAATACGACTGTCAGGGGTTACTTAGCGTTTGGATGGGAACCGAAACGACAGCCTTTAGTCAGAAGTGTGGGTATCAACAATAGATTGAGACAGATATGGAAATACGGAAGCAAATGCTGTGAGTATGGTTACCAGGTAGAATGATGCACAACTAAACGTACTAAATGCACATGTGGAAAAGTCCGCTGCTCCCTGTTCTATCATCGGATTTTAAAAGAGTGTGCAAGCTGTTTTAGCAAACTTACAAGAAGTACCTTGCCCAACATTTAATTATCTGATATCTCTGAAATGAGTATGTCGTGGGACACCTGGGTACGATTATATCTTCATAACGGGATTTGGAATGGAACCAATTAGACATGGCTGAGAAAGCAATGAACCAGTAAATCTCCATACCAATGGTGTGCTTTGCAATGGAAACAGTGAACATTGCATAGTTAGTCTTATGAGGGTAGACAAATAATGGGTATCAAGAGCCTCGGCAGATGGTGCAGATAAGGTGGTTAACTGAACGTATGATATTCCCATGCGAACTGGATTTCTCATCATAATTTTGCCACTTACAATTTATTAACATACTGTCAGCATACAAATCAATTGTTTCTGTGCTGAAGGTATTTTCCAATTAAATATTTATTAAACACTACCGTAACACCATAGTTGGACTAATCTACTTTTAAGTCAATCTAGATGATTGGTCATTTTTAATTTAAATTGTAAAAGGAACGTTTGCTCTTCCGCACCTTATCTCGATAATGGCTGACTTATCCTAACTTCAGTATGAGCGATGTTCAGCTGGAAATATAGCTACACCCATTATTGTGACTAATATATGAAAGAGAACATGTAGCGTCAACATCAGCATGTTAATCGCTAGTCACTGACTTGCCGGGATTATTCAGCTTACACGGACGAGCCAACGTGTGGACACTTGCAACAAAAGTTATTGGGTCTTGAACACCGATTTTCCAAACTGCATTCCAAAGCGAGGAAGGGTTGTAGAGTACATGTATACATATATGAATATATATGTATATGTATATATATATATATATATATATATATATATATATATAGTCAGCTTCAGATTTCGTCTGAAACCATATCAGCGAGTATAAATATTTCACAGTTTTTTCTACCCCGTCTCACCCACAGTCTCTCTCTGGCAGTAGCACATCGTTGTCTCTTTGAGAACATATACTAGAATGGTTGCGACTACAAAAAATACACTTGGGACCTATTTTCAATCTGCATTATTCCCCTTCTTCGATAATGTCGACTGGAGTGCCATTTGTGGAACTTCAATACTGTAATCGGTTGGATGTTTGTCATCTTTCTACTTCTTTCACCTATCGCATTGGTAAAGCTCCCGTCTGTGTGGTCAGCCTGTCCTTGACAAGGCTTCTGCAGAAGAGGCTTAATGAACAGTATCTTTATCTTTCTTTAATGGTTTCTCCGCTTCGGAATGTCACAACTCCCCCAGCTCATCACTGTCTAGTGCAACCGGCCAAGATTTTCTCTCAACTATTCAATAGAGAGATTCCGCTGCGGGCGGAGTTCTTTAAGCGAAGACACGCCAAGCTAGGGGCACGTCACCTTCAACATCATCTCTTCATTGTCATAGAGCTTATGGCCAAAGGAAAACCATCATACCTACATCAGTCGTAGATAGTCACGTAGAATGTTCTCTGTGAAAAACGCAGTGACATCGCGAAATTGTGTATGGCTGCGATCCGCCACCAGGGTACTCAGATTACACCAGAGCCCAAATATTACCTACATTGAGCTCTTTTATCACGGCCGAGTTGCTCACTATCAAGGCCACTACCGCGTATGTCGTGGAGGTTGCCATCTGTGATGCTGATCCCATGGAGCGAACTGAAATTGGACAGATATGGTCTCGGTCCACAGGCAGATGTGTGCGGCCAAATTTTCCACAAAAGTCGACTAGTATCCACATTCCCGTGCTTATGGACAACCGCGAATTTATTTGCGCCACTGTTGCAACAGGTCTCAAGCTCCCTGGGTCTTTCATGGTTCGACATTTTTGATCTGTGTTCCAACTATTTGCGGGACACAGCGTGCATAACAGGTATTTGCGCGGAATCTCATTGAGGCTTCCGCACAACACAAACCCATTGACTAACTTGTTTGTGATTCTCCGCGCCATCTCAAATATTTTATTCCGGACTATTGTCTCTGCGTTTTGTCAAGACATTGACCTACTTAGGCAATTTGCTTTAGCAATGTACACAGGTTGTCAGCACAAAGTTGCGAAAGCTAGGGTTCCTCTCTTAAACGTGCGACATCTATGATGTCTGAAAAACCATTTGCACTATGTCCCATCATTATCATCAACTGCTGATGCTTCGCTGCCGTACGACGGTGACTATGAAACGAAGAATAATAACAGGGAGAGAAGAGGGACCTACCATAAGACCTTAGTGACCTAAGCAGACATTCAGGGTCAAGGTGCCTACACCTTGTGTCAACAACTTACAGTCACAAATATCTGGCTATTGTGCAGTGATGCCATCAGCGAGACAACTTTCTTATGACTGATTATGACGCGTGACAGTGAAAGCAGCAACTTAGCTGTCGCAGCGATGTCGCGTTATCTTTGCATCATAGTTATCTGTTTGTGACGGTATGTTGTTGACGTAGTGTAGGCATCTTGAGTCTGCATGTTTGCTTGCACATTAAGGCTTATCGCCAGGTCAGGCTTCTATCCCTCTCTCTTTTTCCTAAAGTAGCCCGTTTCGTGAACTTCACGAGAACACCTAGATCTGAAGCATGCATCGGGTATTGTCTCAGTCCCAATAACAATAAGTGATATGCCTTGATATTAGCTATCTGCGGGTGCGACTAAACAAGCTCGTGGTGCAGAGTGTATGACGGAAGTTTACTTTTTCTTCCAGAAAAGCTTTAGGCTAATAAATACTTATTTCTGAACGAGCAAGATTGGCTTCATCCAGCTTATAGCGATAGCCTCAGCAAACCGCAGGAAGTGGGGACTCTCGTGACGTGACACAATTTTGAACACCGAGCCCGGCTCTATCTGGTGACCCGAGACCATTAGGTGTTTACCCATCGAAGAAGCCAGCGGTCTACGCTGGCACGGAATTTGAGGGGATCTGAGTAATTTCACGTGTGAAATTAGTCGTTCAGACAGAGAAGCTCTTCAACTGAGTCAATACATGAGGCGGAAGCGTGGCGCACGACCAAGCCGCAAACCACAAGTAAGGCTTTTAACAATGGTGCTTTTATCAACGCAATCCAAGGAGCGTGCATTATTACGCAGACTCGAATTTATGACTGTTTACATTGTTGCTGCAAGAGCATCAAGCAGCTTTATTCCTGAGATAGCGCGTGGCTTCTATGTCGGCACCTCACGTTTCTTATGAGTTTTTGCTTCATCTTCTTACTCTGCTTAACCTATTTACTTATGAATGTTGTTTTTCTCGCCGCTACCTTAGCAACGAAGGACGAACGCCAACTCGTACGACTGCAAAGTAGCAACCAAAACTAGAGTTCTTTTCTTGGTGATGGAGGCCGGGATAGTTGATCTAACCAATGTATACGTCAACATTTCCGTTGGAAGCCACAGTCTATTTGGCTTTTTGATGTGTTTCATTTGTCCACTTAGCAGCAGTTCGTGCCTCCAGGCTTGTTTGAATAATATGCACAAACCCAACACTGCCTTAGTATCCTCATGGCAAAATATCCTCACTGCCTGCTTACGCCAGTCCACATTCCCTTGTCATCCTTGACCACACCGATGCGAATGCGAAAGGGAGAGGTCAATGTATGGTTGGTGATCAGGACGCTCAATTTTCGGTCCTATTAGGAGAAGTGCAGATACATTCAGGTGATATTTAACGGATGTTTTCGGCAATGGCTAAACCGCTTACATCGTCTCCTGACATTTGAAACCCATTTGGAATAACTTCAGAGCCTAAAACAACAACGTCATTAGCACGAACCGACTACATTTAACTCTGATTGTCTTCAAAATATTACTAGTCCTTAGATTTCTCTGAAAACGGATAAGTCCGATGGGTTCGCCTATGGATTTGATCATATCTTCCACATTTGCTTCCGCACTAACTAGAACATGCGGAACTGAATGGCTTCTGTTCTGTAACTGGGTACCCACGGCTTAAGTTGACAAGGAAGACGGAGAAATCCTTTGATGTGCTTGATCGCTCTTTACTATGATGTAACGAGCTCGGCGAAATCATACTCATATCAAGACTGCCACGCCTGGATAGCGTGTTTCACATGGGACCACGCACATGTGCTAAACATTTGCGGGCGGATAAATCGAACAGCTCCAATGCCACCCGCAAATGACCGGCATGTTGGCTGCCCGTCTGTGACACCTCAGGTTGTTTTGGGCAACCGATGTCAACTTGAACTAGTGTCCCAAGGTCGCGTTCCTGAATGACCGCAGGCAGGATGTTGCCTCCAAGATTGTATATGCTGTTTAAAGTTCATCATGCCCTCCTTGGTCAACGAATAGCCCCATAAGCCCGTTCATGAATATGAGGAACAGAAGCGGCCCCAGCACTGATCTCTGTGTAACTCCGCATTTCACATGGGTCGGATCGGACAGCGCATTTCGAACTCTAATCACAGGAAGTTCCCGATCCACCCCGGATCAGGATCCCTGACTGCGTAGCTTTTGAGTTTGTGAGGAAGAATGGAGTATTCTGGGCGGCCGAGAAGTTTGGAAGAGTCATGTCTTTGTCGTTTCATTCCAACTATCTCTTACGACCAATAGGTTGATAGTTCGTAATCGATACTGACGGAAACTATACTGCTCCGATGCAATAATGTTGCGCTGTACATGGTTGACTAAATCCTCAGTTTTGCTTATTTTTATTACCCTTCGCAGCGCAGAGATAAGGGCCACGGGCGATAATTTATGGGTCCTGAAAGACTGTCGCCTTTAAAAATCGGCATCGGTAGACCGTTTCAACATGATAGGTACATTTACTTATCCGAAAACGTTAAGAAATATTTTGATACTGGCTCGGCAAACATTGTTGCTGCTACGTTCAGCGCTCTTGGATGAGTGCCATAGATTCCAGCACTGTAAATGCGCAATGAGAACAGCTCCAGCAACGCAGTTTTGTTGGTAAACGTGATGTGAGTCCTAAGGTTGAGGCAGTGAAGGCGGTTGTATGGCTCTGGCGGACGTCTCGTTCGAACTTCTGAGATTAATGCATCCGTAGAGCATTGGCTGTTGCTTCGGCTCTCTTTGTTAAGCGGGGGAAAATCATGCTTCATTTCACGAATAGTTTTCGCGTGATTGTCTGGTAGTTTTTTTTCTTTTGCAATCCTACAATAACGAACAGGCTTTAATCAGTACCACGTTCGCCAGTACTCGTCAGATTCGCTCCTTGGAAACAATAGAAAGTGTCACCTCGACATTACGGGAGAACGGATATCCCTAGCGATTTACAACACGATAATCGAACTCAAAACCAAAGGAAATACCATTAACCGACGACCTTAAGAAAATGGTGTTCATTACTCTCTCATTTAAAGGAGGACTAAGTTAAAGGAGATGTCGGTATCGTCTCTGCCAGTCCACTAGTAAATGTTTAAATGCAGCTGTACTAGTGTTCTTGAATTAAATAAGAATGTTGCTATGCGAATTCAACCTAGACAGGCCAGACTCTCAAGTCACTGTGTCATTGTACTTGCGGTAGCGCCCAATCTACTACCAACCCGTTTGTTCGCCACATACTCCATTGCTCTGTGTCAAACTCACGCAGATCGTACAGAGTGGTTAACAACTAAAGAGATCCCGTCTGCTTCAGTTGGCCATGACTTTTCCTTCTAACAATCCCTTGATGCTCTGGCCGTCGCAGAGGATAATAAACGGCGCTCTATCTGCTGCATCGAGCAGGGTGGATAGGGGTTTGGACTCTACTGCTCAGGCCTTCCCGCTTTCTTATTCCCCCTCTTGTGCTTTTTCATCCTTAGCGTCCCGTTTCAACTTCACTTTCATCTCCCCGTTTTCAATCCCCCAATTCTTAGCATTCCCTCACCTTGCTTGAACAGTCGCTTGTCTTCTAGTTTAAATTCACACGCAATCGCAGGGCGTCGCTCCAATCTAGTCGACAAGTCCATGTTCAACCAAGCGGACAACGTCAGTTCATCCGTTTCTTTTTGGAGTCCTCATTCCTCGCTAAGACTCAATGTGCGCACGTTGCTACAGATTGGCCAAAAGGCAGCACTCGCCCGAACACTCGAGACCCTCTCGATCGTGGTTACTCTGCGATCCCCCACATGCGACACTGGCGGCACATTCTCACTGCGCCTGTCTGGCGATGATGCAGCTTCAAATGCGAGTCAAGCTGGCGTCGGCATTGTTTTGAGTCCTCAGGTTGAAGCTGCCCTGATCGACTGGATCCTTGTCAACCGTCGGATGTGCGCCGTTAAGTTGGCTGCTTCGTTCCAGGCTTCGAAGTCGCGCGGGAACAAGCGGTGTCTGTTTGTCATTATGGCTTACGCCCCCCATAAACTACAGCGCTGATTCGGTGAAAGATGATTTCTATCAGCAATTCAACGATCTTCTTCGTTACAGAAGAAACACGGATACTGTAGGTGCTTGCTGGGGATCTAAACGCCCGTCGAAAGATTGTCCTCTGATGAGCTTCATCTGGGCGGCCAACATAGTGTGGGCTGTCGGAATGATAACGGTGGGTGGCTGCTACACTTGTGCGTATGTGTTCGTCTCTTTATCGCGTGCACTAACTTTCGACACAGCACCCGCAGAAGAGTGACTTGGCGCCCACCAGTCTCGGGCCAGCCATGGACGTAAATCGATCACATCGCAATTAGTTACCGCTGGAGTGGCTGTGTCCAAAACTGTCGCTCGATTTGGAGCACCAGCGTGGACTCCGATCACGCTCACGTGTGTGCCGACCTGCAGGTGCGTTTCGGCGGACGTCCGCAACGTCGCTCTGAGCGCATTGACACCACCCAGCTGGCGAAGCTTGGTGTTCTGAATGCGTATCAAACTACGCTAGCATCTGGGCTGAGTAAGCGTCTACTAAACACCGTTGAAGATCACTGGTCGCATATTCGTCAGCTTTCATGTCTTCATGTGACAAATCAAGTTGCCAACCTAGACATTGGGTCTCCACAAAGTCTCTGGAACTTATGGTTGCTGGTCGACGTATTCCGGCTGGAAGCGAATGCAATGAGACTCGCAAAAATCAGGGCAAAACTGCGCGCTAGCCTGAAGAGAGCCCGCGAAACCTGGTGGTCTCATCTTGCATAGGAAATGAAAACAACCGCTGCCGTTGGTAATCATCCGTCTGATACTGGAAACAGGCAATAGACCTGGTGTTAGCGAGACAATACGCGGCGAGAATGGACAGCCGATCCACAGTTTGTCAAAACGTTTGGGGTGTTGGGCTGAACACTGCAAAGCAGTTTAACCAATCTGAGTTATCGCTTTTTCTTTCAGGCATTGAGTGCCCTTCTCCATGGGCTGTCTCCTTAGATCTGCCCTCACACGCAGAAATGGAACATTAGATCAGACTGTTGAAATTCCATAAGGCAGCTGGTGCAGGTAGAATTCACCCAGCTCTACAAATTCGGGGGGCCTGCTCTTGTAGATGATTTGCACGAGTTGCTAGTGAAACGTTGGGAGCAGGAAAATGTCCCAACAGATTGGAGCCGCTCCGTCATTGTCCCAATTTTCACGGGAGGCTCCCGTTCGGAATGCAGCAGCTATAGACGGATCAGTCTGATCTCAAGTGCCTCTAAATTACGTGCCTCTGTCCTTCTCCACAGACTGACTGGTGCTCGTGAAGGCCAGATCCACGAAGAGCAAGCCGGGTTTCGTCGAAATCGAAGCTGCATCGACCACATCTCCACTTTGCGTCAATTATTGGAGCACCGCCATGTTTATTGGCGACCCACCGTTGTCGTGTTTCTCGACATAAAAGTTGCCTTCGTTTCGGTTGATTGGTCCGCCCTTTGGGACTGTCTGCTGAGAAAAGGTTTGGCCGATCAATATGTAAACATCAAAGCGCTATAGTGCATAGTTTGGGCAGAGTGAGGATTTATGGCAAACTGTCGCTGCCGTTCAATATCTCCAGCGATGAGACGAGATTACCCGCCGTCACCTTCCCTCTTCGACTTCGCTATTGATGGAGCCATGAAAACAGCGTTCTCTGGACACGACCTAGATGGTGTGGAGCTACTTCCTGGTGAACGACTTCTTGATTTGGATTATACGCACGACATTGCCGTCATATGTGACAGCGCCCAAACCTGCCAAACGGCACTGGACCGATTAGCACTCATTTTGGGCTATGCTTTGCTTCATCGAAATGCAAGCTTCTTCTCCAAGATTGGCAAGGACGCACCCCTTCGCTGACCCTTGGTGGTGATCAACTAGAAGTCGTTCAGAAATTCAGGCACCTGAGCAGCTATATTAACGCCCGTGAGATCGAAGCTGAGATTACGAATCCTATAGCAAAAGCTCGAGGTGCTTTTGCCAATCTCCGCTACCTGTGGTTCAGACGCGATATCACTCTCTCCCTGAAGTTTAGAGTGTATAATGCTGCTGTCCATTCAACCATCTTATTCGGTTGTGCAACCTGGCCCATCAGGTCGACAGACATAAAGTGGCTGATCACGTTCGACCATCGCTGCCTTCGCAGCTTACCTCATGTCTGGTGGGAGCATCGCGTGAGCTATGAGTGTGTTCGGCGTCACGTATTTGGTACAGGAAGGGCGAGTGAACCGCTTAATACCATGATATCACGCACCAGGCTCCGCTGGCTAGGCCACGTGTTGCGCATGCCAGCACACCGACTCCCGCGACGTGCATTGTTTGCGCGTTGTGGGTGAGGTTGGAAGAGGAGGAGGGGAGGCCAAGTGATGACTTCGTCGAGAGAAATGAAAACGCTCACTTCGTAGTTGGCGTCGGTTGGTGGATCCCGACTGCTTGGCTAGGGTCCTAAGGATGATGAACACGTTTGGTTGGGCACACTTGTTGATATTGCGTAGAGTCGGCCCCAATGGCGTGTGTTGTGAGTTTCTTTGTCCGTCACGCTTCCGCTTAGCCTCCCCCTCCAATCACGATCTCATTCGTTAGGCGTAATGTAGCTCTCTTTTTGCGGCACGACAGCCGGCTGTTAGCTCTCCGGAACGATGTCCATCCGTTACTAGGGACTCAGCCGGCGTGCCTGTTGTTTTTTCTTCTTGTCTTTTGTATTGCGGCACAATAGCTGAGGTGTTTTCCACCTGCAACTAACGTGTATAATGATGATGCTGATAAGTTTCGGCGATTGGCGGCTGAAACCAAGTTTATGCACACAGACAGATTTTTTGGCCAGCCTCGGCCTACCCTGGTGTGGTCAGTGTTTGTTTCTCTTCAACCGAAATGCTTATAAGCCTAGCGACCCCTGACCGTCTGAACACTATGAAGACCGGTCCGCCGTTATACCTAGAACGCCCGGGATCGGTCAAAATGACCGCATCACTGTATTTCTGTCTTAATTTTTATTTGTAATCTTTTAATATGCTTACTTAGACAATGTATGGGACATATCCGTAACTGAAAACTAATTGTATTGAAGTTTTCAACTTTTCTCAGAACTTGAAAATAATTGTACTTGCTTTTTCAGATTTCCATTAGAAACAGCTGATAACGCCTTGAATCTGTCCACATGAGTCAGAAACTAATTTTTTTTAATTTACTTGCCCTTTGGCTTGTTACATGTACAGTAACTAACCTGACACTTCGAAAGTTTACTCGTCTCACGACTATCCAACTGGGCTAGTTGTCCTGCGTAAACCCAGCCACTTACCTTATATGACGTATGGATCCACGCAGTTCTTCCGCATGACCCACTAGATACGACCGGCGGGATATATGATATCTGGAGGCAATATTATAAATTATCAATGAGTAGGATGATTTTTAAATTGTAATTGTTATGTTTTCTTTCCAGCTGCTCACCAGCTGCATAGCACAGCCTAGTCCGGAAAAGCACCAGACGCGTTTCCCCGTATTGGGGATCTTCAGTAGTGCGCATTCCCTCGGTCCCCTACTGGGGATCGAACGCATGACCGCTAGAGGCAGATGCCAGCTAGCCAGCAGCTGAAGCCACAGCTGTGCTACACAATTTGCAAGCTAACTGGGATATAGCACAACCTATCATCCACTGCCACGCAGATTCTTACCGGTGCTGATGACAGTGGCTAGCCTCTCCTAGTTTCAAATACTATAGACGTAGCGTCTAGTGAGAGGAAGTCACGATCTTCGGGGAGTTGTAAAACAATACAGGCCCAGGTTTCTTTCCAGAGTCTTGGAAAAAAGATTTACTGTGCAAGAAACTGAAACCCAACACATTTTTATTCCTTTTACACTGGTAGGAAGTTAACGTGTGCTTGTTTTATTCTCCATTGCGGTCCACGTTGTAATACTTTTAATATTTGAACTTCACTGGGTGATGCAATATCGGCTGATATATTTTCTTTACTGTCCTCATGTGGAGTCACTATCAGCACTTTAACGATCACGGATGCCCACTCCTAGAAAATGCAATCTTCATCAACATCATATTCGTTATCGTCTCCCGACTCGTTATAATCGACAGCTGTAATCTCCTGTAACTTCAAAGGCTGTTCTCCTATCAGCCATTGTGTATTAATGGCACTGAAACTTATCAGCCCGAATGCACAATTTCGCTGGGAAATCGTGAATCGTCTAGTTTTCACTCCCGTTTTTGACTGATATTGCATGTAGCTTTGTCAGAAATAAATGTGGCGGTTGAAACTGGAAAAGAAACCGCATTAGAGGAAAGCGATCGTTTTGATCTTTGACGGGCTATCTAGGTAGTACATGCACAACTACCTTTTCTCGAAAACCATAACAGATAATTAAGTGAAACTTCACAATTATAAAGGATGTTTAAACATATTAGAAGTCACGAACTATTTTTGAAAAATGTTTACATATGTAGAAACTCTGTATATTTAAAAACGCTGAGCGGTCCAGATGACCGCCTTGGACGTTCAAGTGTTGACCTTCACCAATTAACTGAAAGCTAGTTATCTTTGTATCTAAACAGCTGCTAAGAATATCCCAAATAGCTGAATTCAGTTTATTCTGTTGAGCTGTGGTTCTTTCTTGATCTGTTGCAATTTGTGAAGAGAAATTGTTGCGTGAAATTCAAGTATTGTTGTGCCCGCGAACAGACGTATTACAGCGACTGCACCTATTCGCCGCATATTTCGGGATCAGAACAGGCTCTGTCAGCATATCACACGCATTCCTTACTGACGTGCGTTTTCGCGCTATGCTTCTGGTAAACGATGGTGTCTTTGTGGAACGAACCCCACTGGTTTCTGAGGCAGCTATGATCAGATTTCTGAAATAGCGAAATGTACCCAAGTACTCTCAGGCGAGCCGCTTTTCAATCGTCCCCATCTATCATCTCGCCCAGACCTATCGGGATATGGCGCGCAGTGGTGCGCGTCCATTCCTCGGAGTATGCAACGTTACTCACTGTTGTAAACTACGATCACATTATCGCAGTTTTGGCTGGGTGTCTATCAATGAATTATCGATCATGGTTTTTAGTATAAGACCCATTCCCGATGTTTTGTTGTGAGTACTGTGCTTGGTGCATGAGTTGATATGATTGTGCAGAGGTATACTTGCGATAGGTTCTTGCATCAGGGTCCTGAATGCTTCGCTGGTGAATGCCTAGACGTACAGGTCATTATCGCCGAAATCACATGAAAGACGTGAGTTGGACTTGAAAATAGACCTTTCGTCCACTCCGGTATATTGTGGTAATTCACCTCTTGAGTGGACAATGGGCGACGATGAACAACTACCACAAAGCAGCTATCATCGTATTTGTCACGCATGCACTTGAATATTGATCGTGAACACAGGTGCTTAGATGTTTGGTTCATAATGATCTTGCTTTACCTTCCTTATTTCATGGGTTTTCCGTTTAGACATTTCTACTCACTGTAACCTGGGAAGCCTTCATTAAACGGCTCTACATTACGCCTTCGTGTTCTTTTCCGTCCATCGGGCTACGGGCCATACTTACTATTTTGGTGACGGGGTTAACTTACCGCGATGTTGCACCTACCTATACTACTTTGAAGTATTCCTTCTAAGAAACCGGCACCAGTCACCTGGAATTACTGAGAGCACACCTTTTTTTAACTCATTTGGAGTTGTTGCACGTTGTGCAACAAAACACTGTACTCTCAGCAACCCACAAAATTAAATTATTGCTACAATTTTTGGGGAATAAAGGCCAAACACATTTGGATACCTTCCACCTCGGTGAATAGACGACGCCTAACAGCGCGATAGAATTCCGCAGCGGGTTATTGGGCTAATGACTGAACACATACACTGCGCAGTATTCTTTCTCAACTTTGCCTCGAAACCCTGAAGGAAGTGCCATTGGTTTTCTTGCAAGGATTCAGCAAGCCATACCAGTGTGTCGGTATAGTGAAACCTCAACCACGAAGTTCGAAGAAGCGACGGCTCTACATTGTCTAACATCCGGTATCCATAACGGACATGCTCTTGAAAGGCTGTCGTCGAAAGATGAGACGACACTGATTTGGGAGAAGGCTTGTACTATTGTTCGGCAGCTGGAGAATGTTCATAAACAGTTGGTAACTTTTCCCAGCAACCTCATACAGACACGATCCAAGCAGTTGGCCAAATAGTGTTACCCCGAGACAGCCCGCATTGCCTTTTATATGGTACCGATGTGGAAATTAGCATTTATGTTACTCATGAGTAGGAGACTCTTAGATGTAATTTTAATGTGTTTGGCTCAGCATCTCACAAGCTACATAGGACAACCTCCATCCGCAAAAGTACCAGATTCGCATTTCGCCCCATTGGAGCTTGTCAGTGGTGCACATCCTTCGGTCCCCTACTGGGGATTGAACTTATGACCGGTAGAAACTGAAGCCAACTAACCAGCAGCTTAAGGCATTTCGCCTTGGGGAATGGTGGTTGAGCTACACAATTTGCAAGCTAACTGGGATATAGCACAACGTATCTACCACTGCCACGCAGGTTCCTACCAGTGCAAATTACCGGCTAGCCTCCGACGTCATGACTTCCTCTCACTAGATGCGGTGTCCATGGCATTTGAAACTAAGGAACTTATGTAGCTCAACCACCGTCCCCATGGCTCAGCGACTTAAGCTGCTGGCTAGTCGACGTCAGCCTCTAGCGGTCATGTGTTCGATCCCCAGTAGGGGACCGAAGGATACCCACTTTTTTGCAACTCGGTCAGCGGGTGGCACTCGCTCGAACACTGGAGAGTCCCTATCGACAAATATCTGTTCCTTATGGGAAGCCCGCCTGCAAGACTGGAGCTGTCTGTGTTCACTCTGCCGATCATTTTGGTCAACATGCGTCGGTTCCGATTATGCATGCGCTTCGATGGTTCACCTAGATCCAAAGACACCCGACTGAACACCTGCAAGTTGGAGGACCCAGTGGTGAAGGTGTGTCAACAAAGGCTTCGTGAAAATCCCGCTCTTTCTCACTGGTCAAGTCTACAACAAGCCATGCTGTCAGCCGGTTTTTCCAGCTGCGGCCTCACTCGCTCTACTCCCAAAAGCTGGATCTCTGGAAGATCCTTGCAATCGCTGGATCGCGGATGGGCGGTGCCTGCTGGCGCAGTGCACAACAAACACCGCCGGTCTATTACGCGACAGTTGAAAGCAAGCCTTCGCTCTGGTGTTCAAAACAAGCTGATGAGCTGAAAGTCGCTGCATCATCTGGCAACTTCCGCCGTCTGTTTTGCATCATCACGCCCACCGGTTGCAATTCCCACGCTATCAGCCGGACGATTTACGAATCATACGGCACGAAGATCACCAACCTTCCCAGGCGATTGGGTCGCTGGGCTGAGCGTTTCGCACTTTAATTCAGCCATCCAACGCAGCCGCCTGTGGCATCTCCAGTCCCAACGGATAATCTTTTACCTGTCTCCACAGGTCCTCCAAATGAAGCAGAGATCCGAGATGCAATCCAATCTTTGAAACGCCGCAAAACTCTGCTCCTAACAGCATACCACCGACTCTGTTCAAAGGTGACAGGAGTGTACTTGCCAGAGAAATCCTATCGCTGTTCACAAACGTTTGCACTGAGGAGGAGGTTCCGAACTCATGGGGAGAATCGGTCATTGTTCAGATTCACAAGAAGGGCTCTCGGGACGATTGCTGCAACTGCCGCGGAAGCTCGTTGATCTCTGTCGCATCCAAAATCTTCTTGTCGATCCTACTTCGCAGGCTTTCAACGACTAGAGAGGAGTTTCCCCGAGAAGAACACGCCGGATTTCGTTCAGGCCGCAGCTGCATCAACCAAATCTTCAAGCTTCGCCAACTTCTCGAACTTCGTCACATCCACCGGCGGCCAACAATCGTAGTGTTTTTGAACATCCGAGCGGCATTTGATTCAGTAGATAGATATGCGTTCTGAAACTGTTTACTGAAAAAAGGTGTGCCCGACAAGTTTGTAGCCGTCCTGAAAGAACTTTACAGCCACACGTCGAGCAAAGTCAGGGATTACTGCACCCTCTCTTCTTCATTTGCTGTGACCAGTGGTGTTCGCCAAGGTTGCCCTATTCCACTTTTCCTCTACAATTTTTCCATCGACGATATCGTTCAAAGAGCACTGGATGGTGTCCAGAACTGCGGTGTTGAGCTCCTCCATGGAGACAGAGTCACGGACTTAAACTTCGCTGTTGATGTAATCCTCTTGGGGGACAATCCACAAACCGTCCAGAGCGCTTTAGACCGTTTAGCGATGGAGGCGTCTAAGTACGGCTTATACTCCACTCCGGGAAAACGTAAAACGCTGCTCCAGGATTGGCGGGTGCCTGAACGCGCACTCACCATGGCTGAACATGTTCTGGTGTTTGACATGAAGTCTCAACCGATTGCAAAGGTTTGCCTTGCATTCATCAAACTGAGGTACCTCTGGCGTCGTCGTTTTGTCACTCTCAAGGGCGGGGTTCACAATGCTTCCGTGCATGCAGTACTCTTGTACGGCTGTGAGACGGTCTATTCGCTCGGAATGCATGAAGCGGTTGTCAGTCTTCGATAATCACCGCCCACGAAGGATTGCTCGGGTGTGGTGGCAACACCATGTGAGCAAGACAGAGGTCCGAGTGTTCGGAGCAAGTAGTGCCAATCTTCAAAACGTTATTATCGGACATCGCACGCGTTGGTTCTTGCACGTTTTGCGCATGCCAGCCCATCGCCTTCCACGTCAAGCGTTATTTGCACTCCCAGGGAGCGATTGGAAGAAGTGCCGTGGTAGACACCCAATGACGTGGAGAAGGCAACCTCAGCTTTGGCAGCAGTCGGTCCGGTCTGTCTTTCACGTTGGGGAACACGCGATGCAGTATATCAGTGGTTGGAAACATTGGATGTCATGGCCCGCAACTGATATCAATGGCGTCAATGTTGTTCGGCCATCTTATTCCCCTTTAATACACACAAAAACTCAAAAATCGTTTACCTTTTCTATCCCATTTCGTTTCTATTTTCTCCATCTTTCTGCGATGGTTCTGATGGCACAGTGTCTGTTAACAGACTGTGAATATATATCTGTCTTCCCCTACATTCGACACTGGCGGTATTCCCCATTGCGCAGGTTCGAATGCCGGTCAGGCCGATGTGAGTATTACTCACAACCCCCTGACTGAAGGTGCTCTGGTAGACTGGGTTCCATCAGTAGCCGGATGTGCACTGTCGTATTGGCTGGATTGTTCAAAGCTTAGAAGTCGCGCGAGGCCGATGGGTGCCTTTGTCAATGTGGCTCAACAAATTGTAGCGTTACTCGGTTAAAGGTGACCTCTATCGTCAACTGAACGGGCATGCATGCTGGATGGTGATCTGAGCGCTCAGGTTGGAGAACTATTCACTGGTGCGCTACATCTGGGCAGCCAACATGGTGTCGGCTGCCATTCTGATAACGGTGAGCGGTTGCTAAATCTGTTTGAAGGTGGCGGTCTTTTTTCGCGAGCACTGCTTTCCGAAACTGCGCCAGAAGGAAGATAACGTGGAGTCCACAAGCATCGGACCAGTCATGGGCATGAATGGATGACATCGCGACCAGTTACCATTGGAGTGATTGTTTCAGAAACTGTTGCTTGGTATGGAGCAGAAGCATGGTCTCCGACAATGCACGTATATTTGCTGATCAACGATTGCGTTTCGGCAGACGCCTGCTACTTCGTTCTGGGCGCATACACTCTTCCCAAGTGATGAAGCCGGATGCTCTTAATACATACATATTGGAATTCGCTTTGAGTAATCGGTCAAACTGGCACCATTGCCGAGCTTTTTTTAGCTTCCTATAACTTCAAACGGATGATATTTTCACTTTGCGCTGACCACCTGGCATTTGCGCTACAACATACCAGACTTGTACTGAAAAGTATTCCTTAGAATTGGCACAACCATTTTCGACCTATGTCACCATCCATCTGTTAAACTGTTGATCATGCCATTTTATGGTGTGCCTCGTTCGTTCGAGAACAAACGTCATTTATTTATTTGTTTATCGCTGCTGGCATGTTCTCCAGACCTTACTAGCAACAAGCATGTAATCATGTTGCAAATCAGCTTGCCAACCTGAACGTTGGGTCTGTACGTTGTCTTGAACTTTTGCCTGCTCGTCATACATTAGGATTGGGCGAGAACACATCGAGAGTAGCAAAGATCAACACAAAATTGCGTGCTAGCCATAAAAATGACCGTGATAACTCGCAAGGGTGCTGAGGAGCACTGAACGGATTAACCCTGGTTCTCAACCGTTGCGCCCTAGAATTGCAAATCTTTCCTCCTAGATTGGAAGGGACCACTCTTTGCACTGACCCGTGATAGGATCAATTGGAAGTTGTTCAGAAATCCACCTACCGTGATAACGGTATCAGCGCCTTTGGAATAGAAGACGAAGTGGGAAACCGTATTGCAAAGGCTCGAGGTGCTTTTGCTAGTGTTCGTCACTTATTTCGTTGGCACGGCATCAGTCTGAGAATCTATATCGGAGCCGTTTGTTCAGCTCTCCCGTACAATTATGTAACTTAGGTTCTCGGAGCGGCAGGCTTTAGAAGGCTAGTTACGTTCGACCACCGTTGCCTTCGCCGTTTGGATCATGTCTTTTGGTTACACCGCGTGAGCATTGAGCGTGTCTTGTTTACGGCATATGAAGAGCAAGTAAGCCGGTCAGCACCATTATTTTACTCACCAGGCTTCGACAGGTTTGCCATCGATTACGCACGCCTAAACGTCGACTCTCACAATGTGCGTTTGCGCGACTGAGATCGGTGCCTCCCGACTTTCGGGTTGAGGTCGGAAGGACGATGAACGCGTTCGGATTGCAACACTTGTTGACATGCCCAGTAAGTGACCACAGCGGCGTTTTCTGTTATGAATTCATTTGTCCTGCACTCATCCTTCTTAGCCTCCCTGTCCAACCACGGTCTCACGGTTTATACATAACGATGCGGGCAACAAATCATTTCCATCGGCTTCAACTACTGTCCCTAGGTTCACTTCATTGCGAATCGCGGTCCACATTCAGATCGCGCTTCGCACCACTCACGCAACTAGTACTTCAAAAAGACCCCTCAATCAGTCAGTAACCGTTGGGATAAATTTTGTGCGCCGCGGCTCAGTGGCTGAGTGTTAGAAGCTTTGGTGGATATCACAAAGGCCCCTGGTTCGATGCCTGCTGTATGTACCTGCTGTGAGTAAACTAGTTCGAAAGGCGTCGTGGAATGCAATCTTTTCGAGCGGTTAACACCCAATTACCATCCGCTTCAACTACCGTCTTAGTGATCAAAATGACCAAGGTTCGCCTCGGTGCAGATCTCAATCCATTCACACAACGAGTGTTACAAAATGATAACCTAGATCATAATAAATACATAAATAATATATTCTCGAGTATACCTTGAGATCTTTCACACCTTCAGCTAATTTCTAGAATTAGCGATAGTGATTTCGCGCCTACTTCTTGCTGTGTCGTAACATCAACCTAACTACAGCCGCGTGTTAGACATTCTGAATCGGGTGCCTTTTCTCCTGGTTCACCATTTCCCCGCTTGGATGACGTTAGTCTTCAATGCTCAAGTAAATGATTGAAATTGTACGTTTGCTGACAATCAGTATCCTTTATACCTGCTTGCATCAACTGCTTACTCAGAGTTGCCCACCATTTCAGCTTTTTACCCGTTTATCTTCTATAGATTCGTCTTGAGCAACCAGCGTATCTTGAATTGTCCAGACAGAGCGGACTGGAGAAATTGCGTCGACAGTGTGGAACGCGAGACGCAGTTGACCCTGAAAATGCGCGAAAGATTTGCACCATATGATATTGAATAAACCTGTAAGAAATCTGACTGTTCACACTATGTACATATGAGATCGGACCTATTATCTGGTAACTCCAATAAATTTCCCTTTTGTGGGCATTCCCACTTGTCTCTTTGTTCCATATCAGCAACCCAAATGTATGGTCCTGCTGTAATCGCATAAGAGTCTCAGGATATGGTGGAGAGGAATACTAGAATCATCCACTGATTGATTGATATTCAAGTAGACAAGACTTATGTAATGACGTCACCTCTTTAGTTATGGATGTTATACATCCAGAGGTTTGCTACAGTTTCCAGATTACTTTTTTTACACTGTCCAGTGAGGGAGTTAAAGTAGTTGGTAGAGACAAACCACACAGCTGTACATAACACATTCGGTCTCATCGGAGTCGATCAGCCCTTCTAATCCCACGGCGCATCATCGAGGGTGCTGATGTTCAATAATTTCGATCCAGAGACGACGTTCAGGGAATCGTCTTTGGACGTAATAACAATAGTAAACGTTTGTTCTCAGCAACGCGATACAAGCTCATCGAGTTCTGATAAGCGGATTACGGTTTTGTACCATACACCGAATACAGGGTATTTAAGCAAGCATACGAATAACTGGTCAATATTTGATGTATTGATAGAAAGGATGGACGCTTCGGATAAGACAAATCCGGTCTAAGGATTAAAGGTGATCGTCAGTAGTTTGCATTAGTTTGTGATATACATAAGTGGCAACGTCAAAAAGTAGATGTCAATGAACGTCAGTAGACTCTCGGCGGCAAGTGAATTTTTCACAGTGATCCAAGTGCGAATTTCCACCAAATGAGCTGCAGATATATGCCATTTATCAATAAGAGCTATCTGCTGCTATAGGGGATAGTACTATTAATGTGTCCTCAAATCCACATGATTTGTCCTTTGCATCCCGATCAGGTCGGTACAAGATGAGTGAAATCGTTAGGAAAATACGAGAGTACGAATGAAATATGACGAGAAACAAGTCACAACAGACTCAACGCAGGACGTACAGTATGGATGAACAACTAAAGTATTACGGTCATCCGTGCAATGAACAATGATCTAACAGCGCGATAGAATTCCGCAGCGGGTTATTGGGCTAATGACTGAACACATACACTGCGCAGTATTCTTTCTCAACTTTGCCTCGAAACCCTGAAGGAAGTGCCATTGGTTTTCTTGCAAGGATTCAGCAAGCCCATACCAGTGTGTCGGTATAAGTGAAACCCCAGCCACGAAGTTCGAAGAAGCGACGGCTCTACATTGTCTAACATCTGGTATCCATAACAGACATGCTCTTGAAAGGCTGTCGTCGAAAGATGAGACGATACTGAGTTGGGAGAAGGCTTGTACTATTGTTCGGCAACTGGCGAATGTTCATAAACAGTTGGTAACTTTTCCCAGCGACCTCATACAGACACGATCCAAGCAGTTGGCCAAATAGTGTTACCCCGAGACAGTCCGCATTGCCTTTTACATGGTACCGATGTGGAAATTAGAATTTATGTTACTCATGAGTAGGAGACTCTTAGATGTACTTTTAATGTTTGTCTCAGTAGCTCACAAGCTACATAGGACAACCTCCATCCGCAAAAGTACCAGATTCGCATTTTGCCCCATTGGAGCTTGTCAGTGGTGCGCATCCTTCGGTCCCCTACTGGGGATTGAACTCATGACCGCTAGAAACTGATGCCAACTAGCCAGCATCTTAAGGGATTTAGTCTTGGGGGATGGTGGTTGAGCAACACAATTTGCAAGCTAACTGGGATATAGCACAACGTATATACCACTGCCACGCAGGTTCCTACCGGTGCAAATTACTGGCTAGCCTCCGAGGTCATGACTTCCTCTCACTAGATGCGGTGTCCATGGCATTTGAAACTAAGGAACTTATGTAGCTCAACCACCATCCCCATGGCTCAGCGACTTAAGCTGCTGGCTAGTCGACGTCAGCCTCTAGCGATCATGTGTTCGATCCCCAGTAGGGGACCGAAGGATACCCACTTTGTTGCAAATCGGTCAGCGGGTGGCACTCGCTCGAACACTGGAGAGCCCCATCGATAAATATCTGTTCCTTATGGGAAGCCCGCCTGCAAGACTGAAGCTGTCTGTGTTCACTCTGCCGATCATTTTGGTCAACATGCGTCGGTTCCGATCATGCACTTGCATGTGCAACCGTTTGCATGCGCTTTGATGGTTCACCTAGATCCAAAGACACCCGACTGAACACTTACAGGTTGGAGGACCCAGTGGTGAAGGTGTGTCAACAAAGGCTTCGTGAAAATCCCGCTCTTTCTCACTGGTCAAGTCTACAACAAACCATGTTGTCAGCCGGTTTGTCCAGCTGCGGCCTCGCTCGCTCTACTCCCAAAAGCTGGATCTCTGGAAGATCCTTGAAATCGCTGGATCCCCGACGGGCGGTGCCTGCTGGCGCAGTGCACAACAAACACCGCCGGTCTATTACGCGACAGTTGAAAGCAAGCCTTCGCTCTGGTGTTCGTATAGCAAAAGCTCGGGGCGCTTTTGCTAACCTTTGCCACTTATGGCGCCGGCGCGACATCACTCTTGCCCTGAAGGGTAGAGTGTACAATGCAGCAGTACGTTCGACCCTAATGTACGGTTGTGAAACCTGGCCGCTTAAAGCAGCGGACCTGAAGAGGCTAGTTACGTTCGACCACCGGTGCCTTCGTAATTTAGCTCGCATTTGGTGGGAACACCGCGTGAGCAACGAGCGTGTTCGACGCCTTGTTTATGGCACAGGAAAAGGAAATGTAGCACTCAGCACCGTTATTTCACGCATCAGGCTCCGATGGCTCGGCCACGTGTTACGCATGCGAGCCCACCGACTTCCGCGACTTGTGTTGTTTGCGCGCCGGGGGTGTGGATGGAAGAAGAGGAGGGGTGGCCAAGCGATGACTTGGTCGAGAGGAATGAATGCCTCTCATCTGAGCTGGCCTCGGTTGGAGCGTCTCGGCTCCCTGGTTGGGGTCCGAAGGACGATGAACACGTTTGGTTGGACACACTTGCTGATATGGCTAGAAGTCGACCTCAGTGGCGTTCGTGCTGTGAGTTCCTTTGTCCCACCCCATCCCTCTTAGCCTCCCCCTCCAACCACGATCTCATTACTTAGCCTTATATAATTTTGCGTAGTAATTCTTTTTTTTTGATGCATAGTAGCCGGCTCGTAGCTTACTGGAACGATGCCCATCCGTTACCGGTAGCTCAGCCAGCTTTCACCAGTTGTTCTTTTCTCTCCTTTTTTCTTTGTATTGCGGCACAGTAGCTGAGGTGTTCCCCATCTCTAGCTAACGTGTACGATGATGGTAATGAGGATGCTCTGATGTTCAAAACAAGCTGATGAGCTGAAATTCGCTGCATCATCTGGCAACTTTCGCCGTCTGTTTTGCATCATCACGCCCACCGGTTGCAATTCCCACGCTATCAGCCAGACGATTTGCGAATCATACGGCACGAAGATCACCAACCTTCCCTGGCGATGGGGTCGCTGGGCTGGGCATTTCGCACTTTCTTTCAACCATCCAACGCAGCCACCTGTGGCACCTCCAGTCCCAACGGATGATCTTTGACCTGTCTCCACAGGCCCTCCAACTGAAGCAGAGATCCGAGATGCAATCCAATCTTTGAAGCGCCGCAAAACTCTGCTCCTAACAGCATACCACCAACTCTGTTCAAAGGTGACAGGAGTGTACTTGCCAGAGAAATCCTATCACTGTTCACAAAAGTTTGCACTGAGGAGGAGGTTCCGAACTCATGGGGAGAATCGGTCATTTGTCAGATTCACAAGAAGGGCTCCCGGGACGATTGCTGCAACTACCGCGGAACCTCGTTGATCTCTGTCGCATCTAAAATCTTCTTGTCGATCCTACTTCTCAGGCTTTCAACGACTAGAGCGGAGTTTCCCCGAGAAGAACACGTCGGATTTCTTCCAACCCGCAGCTGCATCAACCAAATCTTCACGCTTCGGCAACTTCTCGAACTTCGTCACATCCATCGGCGGCCAACAATCGTAGTGTTTTTGAACATCCGAGCGGCATTTGATTCAGTAGATAGATCTGTGTTCTGAAACTGTTTACTGAAGAAAGGTGTGCCCGACAAGTTTGTAGCCGTCCTGAAAGAACTTTACAGCCACATGTCGGACAAAGTCAGGGATTACTGCACCCTCTCTTCTTCATTTGCTGTGACCAGTGGTGTTCGCCAAGGTTGCCCTATTTCACTTTTCCTCTACAAATGTTCCATCGACGATATCGTTCAAAGAGCACTGGAAGGTGTCCAGAACTGCGGTGTTGAGCTCCTCCATGGAGACAGAGTCACGGACTTAAACCTCACTGTTGATGTAGTCTTGCTAGGGGACAATCCACAAACCGTCCAGAGCGCTTTAGACCGCTTAGCGATGGAGGCGTCTAAGTACGGCTTATACTCCACTCCGGGAAAACGTAAAACGCTGCTCCAGGATTGGCGGGTGCCTGAACGCGCACTCACCATTGCTGGATATGTTCTGGTGTTGGACATGAAGTCTCAACCGATTGCAAAGGTTTGCCTTGCATTCATCAAACTGAGGTACCATTGGCGTCGTCGTGGTGTCACTCTCAAGGGCAGGGTGCACAATGCTTCCGTCCGTGCAGTACTCTTGTACGGCTGTGAGACGGTCTATTCGCTCGGAATACATGAAGCGGTTGTCAGTCTTCGATAATCACTGCCCACGAAGGATTGCTCAGGTGTGGTGGTAACACTTCGTGAGCAACACAGAGGTCCGAGTGCTTGGAGCGAATAGTGCCAATCTTCAAAACTTTATTATCGGACATCGCACGCGTTGGTTCTTGCACGTTTTGCGCATGCCAGCCCATCGCCTTCCACGTCAAGCGTTATTTGCACTCCCAGGGAGCGATTGGAAGAAGTGCCGTGATGGACACCCAATGACGTGGAGAAGGCAACCTCAGCTTTGGCAGCAGTCGGTCCGGTCTGTCTTTCACGTTGGGAAACACGCGATGCAGAATATCAGTGGTTGGAAACATTGGATGTCATGGCCCGCAACAGATATCAATGGCGTCAATGTTGTTCGGCCATCTTATCCCCCTTTAATACACACAAAAGCCTCAAAAATCGTTTACCTTTTCTATCCCATTTCGTGTTTCTATTTTCTCCATCTTTCTGCAATGGTTCTGATGGCACAGTGTCTGTTAACAGACTGCGAATATCTGTCTGCCTTCCCCTACATGCGACACTGGCGGTATTTCCCATTGCGCAGGTCCGAATGCCGGTCAGACCGGTGTGAGTATTACTCACAACCCCCGGACTGAAGGTGCTCTGGTACACTGGGTTCCATCAGTAGCCGAATATGCACTGTCGTATTGGCCGGATTGCTAAAAGCTTAGAAGTCGCGCGAGACTGATGGGTGCCTTTTTGTCAATGTGGCTCAACAAATTGTAGCGGTACTCGGTTAAAGGTGACCTCTATCGTCAACTGAACGGGCATGGATGCTGGATGGTGATCTGAGCGCTCAGATTGGAGAACTATCCACTGGTGAGCTACATCTGGGCAGCCAACATGGTGTCGGCTCCCCTTCTGATAACGGTGAGTGGTTGCTACATCTGTTTGAAGGTGGCGGTCTTTTTTCGCGAACACTGCTTTCCGAAACTGCGCCTGTAGGATGATAACGTGGAGTCCACAAGCATCGGACCAGTCATGAGCATGAATGGATGATATCGCGACCAGTTACCATTGGAGTGATTGTTTCAGATACTGTTGCTTGGTATGGAGCAGAAGCATGGTCTCCGACAATGCACGTATATTTGATGATCAACGATTACGTTTCGATAGACGCCTTCGACTTCGTTCTGGGCACATACACTCTTCCCAAGTGATGAAGCCGGATGCTCTTAATGCATATCAAAGTCCGTTGGAATTCACTTTGAGTAATCGGTCAAACTGGCACCATTGCCGAGCTTTTTTAGCTTCCTGTAACTTCAAACGGATGATATTTTCACTTTACGCTGACCACCTGGCATTTGCGCTACAACATACCAGAATTGTACTGCAAAGTATTTCTTAGAATTGGCACAACCATTTTCGACCTATGTCACCATGCATCTGTTAAACTGTTGATCGTGCCATTTTATAATGTTCCTCGTTCGTTCGAGAACAAACGTCATTTATTTATTTGTTTATCGCTGCTGGCATTTTCTCCAGACCTTACTAGCAACAAACATGTAATCATGTTGCAAATCTGCTTGCCAACCTGAACGTTGGGTCTGTACGTTGTCTGGAACTTTTGCCTGCTCGTCAGACATTCCAATTGGGCGAGAACACATTGAGACTAGCAAAGATCAGTACAAAATTGCGTGCTGGCCATAAAAATGACCGTGATAACTCGCAAGTGTGCTGAGCAGCACTGAACGGATTAACCCTGGTTCTCAACCGTTGCGCCCTAAAACTGCAAATCTTTCCTCCTAGATTGGAAGGGACCACTCTTTGCACTGACTCGTGATGGGATCAATTGGAAGTTGTTCAGAAATCCATCTACCGTGGTAACGGTATCAGCGCCTTTGGAATAGAAGACGAAGTGGGAAACCGCATTGCAAAGGCTCGAGGTGCTTTTGCTAGTGTTCGTCACTTATTTTGTTGGCACGGCATCAGTCTGAGAATCTATATCGGAGCCGTTTGTTCAGCTCTCCTGTACAATTATGTAACGTAGGTTCTCGGAGCGGCAGGCTTTAGAAGGCTATTTACGTTCGACCACCGTTACCTTCACCGTTTGGATCATGTCTTTTGATTACACCGCGTGAGCATTGAGCGTGTCTTGTTTACGGCATATGAAGAGCAAATAAGCCGGTCAGCACCATTATTTCACTCACCAGGCTTCGACAGGTTTGCCATCGATTACGCATGCCTAAACGTCGACTCTCACGATGTGCGTTTGCGCAACTGAGATCGGTTCCTCTCGACTTTCGGGTTGAGGTCGGAAGGACGATGAACGCGTTCGGATTTCTACACTTGTTGACATGCCCAATAAGTGACCACAGCGGCGTTTTCTGTTGTGAATCCATTTGTCCTGCACCCATCCTTAGCCTCCCTGTCCAACCACGGTCTCACTGTTTATACATAATGATGCGGGCAACAAATCATTTCCATCTGTTTCAACTACGGTCCCTAGGTTCACTTCATTGCGAATCGCGGTCCACATTGAGATCGCGCTTCGCACCACTCACGCAACGAGTACTTCAAAAAGACCCCTCAGTCAGTCACAAACCGTTGGGATAAACTTTGTCCGCCGCGGCTCAGTGGCTTAGTGTTAGAGGCTTTGGCAGATATCACAAAGGCCCCTGGTTCGATGCCTGCTGTACGTACCTGCCGAGGGTAAACAAGTTCGAAAGGCGTCGTGGAGTACAATCTTTTCGAGCGGGCAACACCCAATTTCTATCCGCTTCAACTACTGTCCCAGTGATCCAAATGACCAAGGTTCACCTCGGTGCAGATTTCAATCCATTCACACAACGTGTTTCAAAATGATAACCTAGATCATAAATAAATAATATATTCTCGAGTATACATTGAGATATTCCACACCTTCAGCTAACTTCTAGAATTAGCGATAGTGATTTCGTGTCTACTTCTTACTGTTTCGTAACATCAACCTAACTACAGCCGCGTGTTAAACATTCTGAATCGGGTCTTTTCTCCTGGTTCACCATTTCCCCGCTTGGATGACGTTAATCTTCAATACACAGGTAAATGTGTGCAATTGTATGTTTGCTGACAAGCAGTATCCTTTATACCTACTTGCATCTACTGCTTACTCAGAGTTGTCCACCATTTCAGCTTTTCACCCGTTTATCTTTTATAGATTCGTCTTGAGCAACCAGCGTATCCTGAATTGTCCAGACAGAGCGGACTGGAGAAATTGCGTCGACAGTGTGGAACGCGAGACGCAGTTGACCCTGAAAATGCGCGAAAGATTTGCACCATATGATATTGAATAAACCTGTAAGAAATCTGACTGTTCACTATGTACATACGAGATCGGACCTATTATCTGGTAACTCCAATAAATTTCCCTTTTGTGGGCATTCCCACTTATCTCTTTGTTCCATATCAGTAACCCAGATGTATGGTTCTGCTGTAATCGCATAAGAGTGTCAGGATATGGTGGAGAGGAGTACTAGAATCATCCACTGATTGATTGATATTCAAGTAGACAAGACTGATATAATGACGTCACCTCTTTAGTTATGCATGTTATACATCCAGAAGTTTGCTACAGTTTTCACATTACTTTTTTACGCTATCCAATGAGGGAGTTAAAGTAGTTGGTAGAGACATAACACATTCGGTCTCACCGGAATCGATCAGCCCTTCTAATCCCACGGCGCATCATCGAAGGTGCTGATGTTTAATAATTTCGATCCAGAGGCGACGTTCAGGGATTCATCTTTGGACGTAATAACAATAGTAAACGTTTGTTCTCAGCGACGCGATACAAGCTCATCGAGTCATAATAAGCGGATTACGGTCGTGTACAATTCACCGAATACAGGGTGTGTAAGCAAGCATACGGATAGATGGTCAATGTTTGATGTATTGATAGAAAGGATTGACGCTTCGGATAAGACAAATCTGGTCTAAGGATTAAAGGTGATCGTCAGTAGTTTGCATTAGTTTGTAATATACATAAGCGGCAACGTCAAAAAGTAGATGTCAATGAACGTCGGTAGACTCTCCGTGGCAAGTGAATTTTTCACAGTGATCCACGTGCGAATTTTGACCAAATGAGCTGCAGATATATGCCATTTATCAGTAAGAGCTATCTGTCTGCTATAGGGAATAGTACTATTAATGTGTCCTCAAATCCACATGATTTGTCCTTTGCATCCCGATAAGGTTGGTACAAGTGGGGTGAAATCGTTAGGAAAATACGCGAGTACAAATGAAATATAACGAGACCCAAGTCACAACAGACTCAACGCAGGACATATAGTACGAATGAACAACTAAAGTATTACGGTCATCCGTGGAACCGTCCTAGGTTCCGTGCGGGATAGTCCCTCGAATGGATCTACCCACACGCCGTCTGATCGTGTGCCAGTATGGCTTGAGAGCAGACAATCCGTTGCCGCGTTTACTTATCATTCTGGCTTGTTATCATAAGCTGGCCACTCAAACTGCTTATCCCGTTTATCATTCTCTTTCAGGTCCAGGATACTTTTTTGCATTCACCAGTGGGTCCTTGACTATTCACCTTACGTGGGTAAACGTGCGGCTTGGAAGCTTCAAATCCTTGTATCTGACGATCGGCCCAGTCATGACACAAAGTGAAGATAAAATGAGACTGGAAATAACAGTGAAATAAATAAACAACTAACGTCTCGCCATAGTACAGGACGCTATCATATTAGTTGTTGTGAAAACGTTGTACATAGATTCAGAACCACGGGCAGATTTTCGAGCTTAACCATTCTCTCCATCACTTGAAGTAATTGGCGTGTGGCTGATATGGCGATACGTGCCAATACCTTAGCGATTAACATGTTTGTTTGTCTTGACACAACTTCTGCATAGTATGCAGATGGCATGGAATCTGTCACACCTTCCCCATGTTACTCTTCAATAACAATTCAATACGCATTCTAAAATCTTAATGAATTAGGGCATCTGTATCGCTAGGCGCTTAAATTGACGATTTACTCTTATGTTTGCTTTCACTTCAACGGAACTTGTAAAGCAATTGCTTTTTTACCTGTAATATATCATTGTTCATAGAAAAGTGAAGTGCTTATGAGAGCCATTCAGTAGAACCGTGGTTTATTACAAATAAAAAACCTACAGTAACTTGGGGTAATCCCGCGCCCTATTTTTTGAAATATTTATAAAAGCTAAATAATTAACTATATTCATAATCACACATATTATCTGGATAACAACGCCTTATGGTTAATGTTATCGAAATGACTTTGCTGAAAACAATTGTAACCAAGGTATTAGCATTTTATTGCTATTCTGATAAAATGGAACAATTCCACTCCTGCTCTAATCAGGATTTTTCAAACCCACGACCAAACGATTGGCAAGCACTTGACGTTGTCTCTCAGAAACAGATTTTCTCAACTATGTTTCTACCAGACACCGTTTTTGTGGGCAACCACTCATCATCACTGTCCGATATGGAAAAATCGATATCATTGCAAGATTCCAAACGGCTCGACTGCTTTTTCTTGTAATCATTTCTCATTTGAGCATACGAACAGGATGGTTTATCTTCTAATAAAACATCCGTGCTCTTATTGAGCGCATACACTTCTCTTTACGGATGTCCCTTTTATCATGTGATTTTTGCTGCCTTTGCTTAGGCATCACGAAGCCGTTGATCCATGGCATCTTCCTGACTATGTGAACTGGATGGTCTCTTTTTGTCCACATCACTTCGGTGCTTATGATCTTTTTTTATTTTTATGCAAACTTCCCCTGCCGGCACGAACGCCTGATAGATGCCCGAAAAAAGTCCCGATAACATAAATTTCGGGCGGTCGTGAACGCCTAAATTTAGTCCCAAATGGGACTATTTTCGCGCGCTCAGAAAAAAATTGCTGCAGCATCCCCCATCCGCGGATAAAAAATTTCCACTACTTTAACACATTTCGACTAACACTATAGGTGTGCTTACTAACGCACTCTTCCACGCTTTAAATTACTCTTATCTACAGAAATGCGCTTCTTTTTGAGCGTCCGAATTTCGTCCCAAATGGGACTAAATCCGGGCGCTCCGCAAAAAATTACAGCAGCCTTCCCCAATTCACGGTTAACCAATTTCCATAACTTTTAATGCAGTTCCACGATCCCTACAGGTATGCGCACGTACGCACTCCTAGGCGCCCTAACTTATTACTACGGTTAACAGTACTGAGCTCAGGAAGCACATACGCCACTATCGAGCTGCAACCCCACCCCAATTCTTCAACGTGCATTACCTACGCTTCGCTGTTAGCACGAACACGTTCGTGAGGGACCTAAACCTTGTATCGAATTTTCACGCACACTAGCAGCTGTTTTATGTCGCTGTCAAACGAAGCAATAGTACCCATTCAACTTTTTATACCAGAACACCAAAAGGTTAAGGAAATTGTAATATAGAAGTACTTATACAGCGTTTTGTTTACTAGGCTCATAGGTGACATGCGATTTCGGTTTGTAACCCTCTCGTTCTTTGATTCGGTGTATCCAACGGCGAATCTTATCGGCGATGGTACGTTCAGTGCATCCGGCGACATTTTTGCGCATTACAGCGTCTGAAACTGATGTCTTATGCAATATCACGGCCTACCGATAATAGCACGGGCCAAAGGCGTGCCTGAAATTTGTTGCTTCGCATGGACTCTTCTCCAGCACACCTTCCTTGCACGGGGGTTCGTTATGACCGCTAACAGTACGTTCCTGATGAATTCCATCAAGGACTTACCGCCCAGTTGCCCGAAATAGGCCGTCTGAAACGTGATATATGAATTCTGTCCTTACCTAGTTCTCCATGTCTTCGCGTTTCTCCAAACGCATGTTCAGCGTAAGGAGCACATCGACTGAGTCCATTGGCAGAGGCCCAAGACCGGTGGCAGCTGTCGTGTCAAAGATCAGTTGTCGATCCAGGGAGTCTAATGTCAACTCCATGGCACACATTTGCTCGCCCATACGGACGAACTCATATGTTAGATGGTCCAGACGGACTAGCGGGCTAATGATAGACACATGTACACTTACTACAAACTGCTTTATTGGAGTAATCCAATGTGTCGGGCAATTCCTCCGTAGCGAAGAATGTTTGACAGGAATGGTCACAACCATGACATTATGTCGCGGAAATGTTGGTACCTTAAATCCCCTGTTTGCCTGGGAGCTTTATTTTCCTTCTTACATTGCAACGAATATTCCAACTCCAATCTGTGTGGTCGGTGTGAATACTCGATGTCCATGCTGTAAGCAGCAGTGGAACAATACTTCTTTATACGAGTTTCCCATTCTGTGAAACGGACTGGAATTCTACAAATAAAGCTAGCTGAATTTGTTTGCATCTTGCGTTATTCGCCACGCTCCATGGGGCAGGTTGCGTCGCTGGATGGTGGCTCCGATAGTTCAAGCAACGCAACCTCCAGGCGTTTTGCTTTCGCATAGTCGTATAACAAGTAGTTAAGTAGTGAGATGGCATAAATTTGCCAGTGGCTTTGTGAGTCCGCACTCTGTACAGTGGTGTTGACGTAGGTAGTGGACTGTTGTCTAGTATAAATGCCTCAGTTTTCCTGGAAAGCAACTTAGGCCACCGAACTTGCGCTTCTCCGACCATCCAGGTGGAATGTGCCACCGCGACGCTGCCATCTTCTAACTCAGTCACCTGCTAAATCTAAAAGTGTAGTTCCGTTAATGGTCATATGTATTCAAAACCGAAGGAGAGATAGAAAAAACGCAGTGACGGCAATGGCTTAATTTGGTAACAATACCGAAAAGCAGATAGGTCTTCTCCCGTGTAATCAACGCCAAACGGCCACCTACTAACAATTCCAACACTGGTGTAGAAAATGCAATCTGAAGGTTTCACCGCATATAACGTAGATCTGAAGCACAATCACCATGCATTCAGTCAACCCTTCGTATCACCTCCACGGGAAACATTTTCCTGTACGCGGGAAGCAGTGAAGCAAATGCATCACATTTCCTTTGGCAGTGACATTGGTGGTTATCCAGCTTCACGTATTACTGCTAACGTGAGGTATAATATTAACTGACACGTAGTCCATTTGGGATTGTTGACAAATGCACGTTTACGTGTTGGTTTCCAAACTAGCAAATTCCAAGTACGGGCAATCTTTTAACATGGGCTACCTTCCGCCTACCCACTTACAAACGCCGAGTGGGATTGATTGAAAAAGCTCAAAGCCGATTGCTGTACTCCGATGAACTAGTGAACAGTGTTTAAACGAATAGCCTATCTGAGCCGGTCGTTGGTGCACAGCTCCACTTATGTTTCACAAGATTACTGGACTCCTATTTGATTGGTAGGCAAGGATCTGACTGCTTTAGCTACGATCGTTGTGGTATCTTGTGGAAGACTGCCTCACAGCGACTTGCATCCTTCCTGCAAGGAAGGAGAAGCGTTGGAGATGAATAAAGCCTTCCTTCATGCTTAATAATTACCCAAAGGACCTAATGATAAACGGCAAAATCGCTACAGTCACATTAGTACCGAATTTCCACATTCTAGTCGTAATACCGCGCTTGTCATATGATGACAGATAAGAGAGGAATGGGTACCTACTTGGTCCAAGTATTGACCAAGTTCTTCTGTGGCTAATGCATGCGCATTCCATTCGGATATCAGATGTTGGCGTTCGCAAGGGACGAGATTCCAAAGCACACTTATGTCTTCAACAGTGGTGCGGGCTGTAGCAATCTTCATTTGAGTGTATGTTCACCCATCATCGGGGATCGTGAATAACGGATTATCTGATAACAATAAATTGATGGCATTAATAGTACAACACGCCAGGTACTACTAACCGAATTGTATCCTCTCCGTCGTGCATCTACGCGTGGACGATACTCAGGACAATTAGGATGTCTACGGCTTATTATAGACGGTAAACTTAAGCGAAGTGTTTTAAAACCCGTATCGACGATTATTTCGGAAAACTTTGCTTTTGTGAAACGATGCACATACAATGCCAAAAGGAGACATTGTATGCCCGGAAATAATGGCACTAGTACAAATTCCTAACCGAACAAGGATAAACGATTAACGGACCAGACACAACTGCTGGTGATTCACAGCTAAATGTTTTTGATTTTTCATAATTCGATAGAGTTGTACAGGAACCTTTCTATTTGCTCTTAAATACAGTCTTAGTCTCAGTCTCTATTGTGCATGTACAAATAGATAGTAACACCTGGAAGCGGAAGTATTATGATGCGGAAAATGCAAACATTTACCATGTTCAGGGACTGTAGCAGCATCTTCAACGCCAAGTGACTGGCTAGCGAACAACCTCTTCTTGGTCCTAGCTGGGTGGTTCGGGTTCAACCCGTTCCAGGAAATAGTTCCGTGGCAGTGTTCCAGGATGTGGTGGGTTTTCGCTTGGCAAGCGTTCTCCCTATGAAAGGCCACTAATGTTTGCTTTTCAACACTGCGACTTGGCGGATGTGACTCGCCACAAACTAAGGTCACTGCCCCGTGGATATCCGGAAAATGCTATCCAACCCACGGACATCATTTACTTATTCTCACATTCCTGATGATAACAAACGGTCAACAATGCTGCGACACATACACAAACACAAGCTCCCCAGCTACATTCATACACAATTGGTGGTTGGCGGCATCCGGTTTCGGATTTGCCTGTCACTGTGGCAAGCCACAGGACGCCTGCGCCTACAGAGGGACCATGGATGGCTTGCGCTGCACCACCCACAGCTCCAACCACACACCCCATATCCAGTGTAAACCCGAAGGAATAAGACCGGGAGGCATGCGGATGGGAGCCACGTTTCATCAACGGAGCCGGCCCACACTCCTTCACAGGCAAACACAAGCACGCTGTATTTGGGGAATCAAGCGCACACAAGGCGGTGGCTGGACCGTAGTCCGCTCCATACTGAGTGCATGGAACCACTCTTCGAGCCTAGCACGGCCACAAGGACCGTGCACCCCGTCCCCTCCAGCAACGACCAACTGTCTCCTGGAGCCAGTATGGACGAGGTAGTGGGTAATAGACGGGTAGGCACCTTGTCAACATGCACATCAAGCGCAGCCACACCGGGGATATCAAACAACAGCCAAACACTTGAGAGAGGGAGAAAGAAAAAGAGAAAAACTCGATTAATGCATAAGGAAACGGTGACATAAACCTTAATTAAATAGCATAGATAATAAGTTGTTTACAAACAAATCCTAGCTAAGTGCACGAGGTCAGGAAATATAGTTCACGGAATGCCACGAACACAGAAATGTTATGGAAATCGAATACAATGGGTTGAAGCGATGTGTGCAAGTTAATGGAATAGAGTACAGGGAGATATTTATATGAGAAAGAAAAGCATAAGGTAAAAACTGTAAACCCACCACCTGAAATAAAGAGACTTAGCATGCAAGCACGCGGTTGGTAAATCGAATTCAGCGTGCCTACAAACGCTGCGCCGCCTCGCCGTAATTCTCTGCAGGACCCGTCGTCGCTTCTGTAGTGGCCCCAAATGGCACAGCGCATGGCCCACTAGACATTTATATGAGAAAGAAAGGCATTAGGAGAGAACCGAAAACCCACCACCTGAAATAAAGAGACTTAGCATGAAAGCACGCGGTTAGTAAATCGAATTCAGCGTGCCTACAAACGCTGCGCCGGTGCTGCCTACGTTCACTGCGGGACCCGTCGTCGCTTCGGCAGTGGTCCCGAGTGACCTCTCTCATGGCTCACTAGGCCTGCCTGACTAAGGCACTCGCGACCGCATGTTCTACAGCACAATGCGCTCGATGTCGATGGAGTACAATTCATCGGTGCTTGCCGCTTCCGCACTTGCCGCTTCTTCTCTGCATGCATGAGGGCTTTCTCCCGCACCTCAGCAACTGCCTTCGTGATTAGATCGCGCCATGCACCACGATCAACCGCCTTCGATTCCCATGATCTGCAATCAAGATTAGAACGTGTGAGGCTCGCTTTAATCATGTCCTGGTAACGTAATTTGGGTTTCCCAGCATGCCGCTTCCCTATACTCAGCTGATCGTATAAAAGTTGCTTCGGTATCCGAGTCGAATCCATACGGCTCACATGACCGAGCCATCTCAGGTGTCTTAATAAAAGTATGCAGTCCACTGCATACATCCCACTTCGGCGCAACACTTCCGTGTCTGCAACTCTGGCGCCCCAGCCGATCCGTAAAATTCGTCGCACACACTGCTGATGGAACCGCTCGAGATATCGCACATCCCGCCGGTACATCGTTCACGTTTCACTGCCGTATAGAAGAACGGACAGTACCATGGATTTGTACACCATCAGCTTCGTGCCAATGCTAAGCTGATGGTTGTTCCACACTCGGTACTCTAGCTTCCCGAATGCCGCTGCCGCCTTCGACACGCGATTACGCAACTCAACGTGTAGCTGCTGATCAGTCGACATCACACTCCCAAGGTAGCAGAAGCGGGAGGTGGTTTCCAATACTTCAGCACCAATGCTGATTCGCGGCAATATTACATACGTATATACACCCATACACATACGTTCACTGTTATGCCAAACATGTATTTTCGTACACTTTGGATCACACTATGTTATAACAAAATGTGTTAAGCTAATTAGCACAACATGCTCATGTCTGTAAAGGTGTGCCTCACACCGTCAAAAATAAAAGTTTATTTATTTAAGTATGCAATATGGGTAGCGAACGGTGCTCCCATGTATTGGCAAAACAAGACACTTGCAAGATACATGGCTTTGAGGAATCCAATTCGGTGGCGTGAGTGTACCAGGGCACTTGTTAATACCTAGATCTTCGGAGGGTATGAATTTGTTGAACAGTGTCTCTCAGTGAGTGTACGACTGGACACATGCCTTCCGAGGTTCTGCTGTCCACAACGATCGACGGGGCACCTTGTGCAACCACTGCGTTGTTGGGCTGAGTAGTAGTAGTCAGTACCTGTATTAAGCATAAGCCCGGTAGCATTACCTGCATCTCTCCTAAATGTCACTGAACCAGTTTCGTCGAAAGGCAAATCCGCATTCGTGAGGGATGGTGCAGAATGCTCAGCGGGAAAGGTGAAAAGTTGGCATATCCGGCCCACACACCTTGCGTCTCAAACGCTGGAGATAGAACTCGGTAGGTCATCCACACACACACACACACGCGTGACGTGCGTGCTCATGATTCATTTGAATTCTTCCTCTCTCCATCGCGCAGTGTTGTCACTGTATGCTTATTCGAACCGGATTTACCAGCCCTACACCGTGATCCATCATACGTGGAAATATCTTCTACGATTACAGTCCGTACCATCACTAACCGTTTTCACTGGCACCCGTAAATAATCGCAAGCGGATGACTCAATCACATTGACTCGATTGCCTTTCTGTATGACACCATTGGATACAGAATTCTCGAGGTAGTCTAAGCCTAAGCTTATTCCGATCCGGCTTTTCACAACAAAGCTGTGAATGAATTTGTCCTCTCTCAATCTGTGTTCAGTACTGTGTTCAGATTCAGTTAGCAGGTTTCAGTCACTCACCATTCCTTTTGACATTGGCAGCCAGTGCGCCTGCATAACCCGTCCTACAGACCGCGCGACCACGCCCACCGCTCCTTTGACCTTGCAACCACAACGCTCGCTCGACCGATGTGCGCCGCTCTCAAAGCTGGAGAAGTACAGAATGTTAACCAACCCATTGGGTTAGTGAACAATACCGTATTGCATGGCAGAAATGCGTATCCTTAAAAGCTCCAAGAGCAAGCAATTTGCAGTTTAGACGAATGTCATCGGGTGGTTATAACCGGTCCGACTTGCTCGCACTGTTTGGAATGGTCTCATCCGAAATGTGCAAATGTGTCCCAACAACAGGTACAAGAGCGAAATAACTCCAAAGATACACTTTGGTTTTATAGCGCGTGCTCCCCGTCCCACCCGTTAAGTGCTTGCTTATCCTGGTTCAAAAGTGCTATCGGTTAACCGCAGAAGCCGCACAGAGGATAGATGATAACATTACTTTAATGAAAGCGAGTATGCACCACGGAAGCGTAGCGGCTTCTAAGCAACGGAATGCCGCCCAATCGGCTTCCTCTGAACCGCAATCAGCCACGTCCTCATCTCCGTTGTCCTCTCCGAATTTGGTAGAACGCCGTATCTACGAGAGCCAAACATTACTCATGGCAACGAAAATGAAGCACTACTCGAAATGCCTGGTTAAGCATCATCCACTATACCTGACATCTAACCTTAACAACCATGATGCAGCCGAACACCAACCCTCGGTACCTGTAGTTCAGATGTCTCTTATCGAGACAAAGCCCACGGAACATCATATACATATGCAGAGGTTGCTGCAAAGGTCTGGTGTTGCGGCCTCTTCGGTTGTAAACATTATTACCGCGAATAGAGAGACAAACAGCAAACAATCAACACTTTTCAGCAGGTCAGGACAAACGAGTACCCTACCTTGTAGATCGACGTTAAAGGGATCCAACAACAGTGCCCGGACTGTTGTATGCTCAAATGTCCATGAATCTACTGCCATCATCTTGCAGAATAAGTTATTGGACGACCAAGACCAATGGAACTCATTGTGCATGCTGACGTGTCACGCCATGCCTATATACTTATTTCGCATTACTCGTCATCCGAACGCGCCACACTACGGAGAACCCAGACTTATTCGAGCGACACTGGTATCCTCCACTGACGTTTTGCTCCTCGCAAGCTCGATAACACACGGATCCTGTGGGATGCACATCTATTCTGATGTCCCTTGGAGCACGCGACAATCAATAAGAAACACCAACGAGGAACACTACATGCAAGACCGTCTACACACAATCTTCATACATAGCGTGCCAGAACATCCTTCTAAAGATGTTCAAGATACCGAACAGCACGATTTAGAACAGTGGCGGTTCACTCGTGAAACACTTTCTTTGGATACTAGTGTGGTGCTATCGCTCACAAGCGTACCTCTCTCACCAAATTATAGAGGATGCGGTCCTAGAATCCTAAAACTTGTGGTTCAGTCAGAGCAACAAGCAATAGATGTTCCGGATCGCTGGCAGATAAATCGGAGATCGTCATACTGAACTGGAGTTAAAGATCCTGAAGCTTTGCACAGCTCAAGTATTAAAGCATCTGAAGCAGCAGGCGTACCGACGAGTGTACAGAAGCGTGCCTTAACTGCTGCTTTAATTGACTCCGACGTAGGTCTACACGAAGATTGGGACGTACCTTGGTCGAAATAAGTTTCAGACGAGGTATCATTATCCATTCAAAAAACGAGTAACTGAAGACTTCCCATCGGTCGGCATTCTCCCACACTTGAACCCTTTAGCCCACTGTGGGCTCTTAGAGACCGATAAACTGGAGTGCTTGTATACGAATGTTTAGGGTCTTTTTAATAAACTGGCCGAACTATAAAATCGCCAAGCTTTCAGCTCATATTGTAGGGGCGCGGGTCTCAGTTCACACGGAAATGCCCCGGAAGCAGCAGGAGATCAGGACTGACGCGGAGACTGGGAACGGGAATCGTCAATCCAGCTCGTGGCCTACGATGCAAGTCGGGAATGGGTCGTCAGCGACAAACGATACCGCGGCCACGCCGAGAAGAACAAGCGGCGACATGAAAGGGAGCCCGATTTTTCCCAAGAGATATGCCTTTATCTACGGCCCCAGGAATCGGCCCGACCAGATCAACACAGCCCCGAGCAAGCAAGTCGAGAGCTTCGGTACGAATCCAGCCTGGATAGGCTGCGACGCAATGGAGCAGAAATGTGGGCGAAAAACGGCACATTCAATGTCCACTTCGGATCAGCCTAATGGCGCTTTGTGGACACCACTTCACTCGGCGGAACGTGGTGCGTCGTAAGTGGGAAACGCAGCTATATTTGTGTGTGTGCGTGGGACATGTGTGTGAACCTCTCAGCGCGCAATAAACAGCGTTCTCCCCCACCGTGTCGCTTTCGCTACAATATGATGTCATCGGTATCACGGAGACTTGGTTACACACGGGAATGACGGACGCCGTAGTTTCGCTACTGGGCATGTCGCTGATCCGGAACGATACACCCACAAAAGGAGGAGGGGTAATCCTGTATTACCGAAGCGACTGTAGTGGTCGAAAGAACACTAGGAAGGTTTCATTTCCACAGTAAACGCAAAAACTGGGAAAGAATCAACTCACAGTCTAATCACAGTTAAGTTCGAATAGTAGGTTGCGTTATACCTGCGGCACACGTCGACCACGATGGAAATAGATGTACGATAGTAATTCTGAGTCTAATATCCGATTTGCAAGCAGGCTGAACGGCCCCGTACGCAAGCAAAATCAGCAGAGCCCAAAAATCAGCACGACGGCCTGTTCCTCTCTCCCTTTTGTCTGAGGTCGTGAACGTCGGACAGATGCGGGATTGAACTGAGGAACTGCCTCCGTCTGGGATGGGACGAAATAACCAACAAGAACTTACCTGGACTATGGCATCATTTCCATTCTAACCATCTGCAACCAACCACCGATGTCCAGTGAGGGTAGCTGGACACGAATTCTTCGCTCCCCGGCAAATATACATAATCAGAGGGGACTTCACGTGGTTCTGCAATGGATCAACACATCATATTTAAAATGAATGTCTAGTTCCCGACCTACCAATGTACAGGACCCAGGAACGCAATAGGCAACCAGCCAAGGCATCAGCCAGCAGAAAAATGGGACACAACCTGACTGCGAATAACCGAGCAAACAAGCGTTCGACAAGAAAAATAGCCAGTTACAATTTGCCTTTCAATGGATTGGCGGCGGTGCTCCAGGACGTGGTTGGTTTTCGCCTGGCAAGCGTTCTCCCTATAAAAAGCCACAGATGTCCGTTTAACAACAGTGCAACGTGGCGTATGTGACTCGCCACCGAATAAAGCTACAGCCCATAACTTCACACTGGCAGGTCAACAAGCGTCAAAATTCTAGATAGGTTCGTTACGCTGGAACTTCTACATCTGCGTATACTGTCGTCCTTTTTCTTTCTAAGATACGTTGACCTCTGCGTTACTTGTGGACCAACTCACTCTATCGTCATATATCTAGAGCGTGCTCTTCCATTACCTTCCAATGGATCATTCAGGATTCTCAATCTATTATTATCTGAGGTCCCGTATCTCATGCCAGCCGAATTATTGTTTCGCATTTTCACCAATGTACGGTTCCAATCATGGACATATGAACACTTTTCTACTGTCACTGTTACAGTTGCCATAAAATGTTTGTACAGTTGTACATATCTGATCACGCCTCCATGTGCGTGCCTCGCATAGTCGAGAATAAACTATTTATTTATTTATTTAAGTATATTGCAATCGTTAATTCAAGCAAACTGTGCAAAAAATGTCATGCTAAAATTGCTGACAGGAAAGACAAAATGTGAAAATTTATAACCACTACATAACTCCCCCGTAGAATATGAACTGGCAAGATGACGCTCGATATAGCTAGTTAGGGAACAAACGCAGATAGTTTGGAGGGGAAAGCAACAGAACGTCCTGAACATGTGTTTTTGGGATCATTCGTTGAGCGAGCGCATGAAGGTTTCTGGGTATTGGAATCAGTCGGTTGACCAACAGGAGGTAACAACTTGGGATCAGTCAAAGTAACGATAAGCTCAACATAAGCGGGTTTAAGACAGTCAATGCTCACAGATTCTTCCGGTCCATTCCTTTCCAGGATGAAGTACTTAGGCTTCCGTGACAACACCCTGAAAGGACCTTCACAAGGGGTGTCAACGGCTTGCGAACTGCATCAATGCGAATGAAAATAAACGGACAGGTGTGTAAGTCCGGATGAATTCCTTGTTCGCAGGCAGCGAAGTGAATGAACGCTGGTCGAATTGTTCGGGAGTGTTGTCTGAGACGTTCGGCGTCGGACACATGATACATCACACCAGTGACTCGGGAATCCAAAACACCTCACCTGGAAGTCCGAGGGTGGTGCCAAAGACGAGTTCGACAGGGCTGCATCCAATATCCACTTTGCCGGCATTAAGAATACCAAGAAGGACAGTTGGGATGCGTTCAGATTAATCTGGGTCAGGTGAATTACCTGTGATGGCGGCTTCGGGCTGTCGATGGAAACGCTCGACAAGGCCATTCGAAGCGGGATGCAAAGCAGTTGTCCGAAGGTGGGTACAACTCAAAAGAAGATTCAAGTCACGGAACAAGGTGGAACTAAACTGAGAGCCTCGATCTGTAGTGATCGTTGGTGGCACACCGAAGAAGGAAATCCATGAGTCGAAAAATGCACGGGCAAAAGTTTCTGAAAGTTTTACGTAAAGGAATGGCATGCGACTAACGAGTGAAAGGGTCAACACAAGTCAGAATGAAAGTGAAATTGTTCGATGTAGGAATCGGTCCGACTATGTCTAGGTGGACATGTCTAAAACGCTACTCAGGTGATAAGAATGTTCCGGGGGCAGAGATAGTGTGTCTGTGTACTTTGCTGCTCTGGCAGCTGAGAGAGCGTTTAGCCCATTGACGGATATCGGAGCGCATACTAGGCCACTTGTAACCATCAGTAAGCAACTTCACAGTGGATCGAGTGCGAGGATGCGATAGTACATGAAAATGGCCAAAGGCGGTTCGCTGGAAGTGCTGTCGTCCCGTAACTTCCTGCAACGTAGGTTGACAACGGGGCCGAATTTGCTAAGGAAGTCGATGTCAATTATGGATATTTGGACACCTACGCTGGGTTTTCGCCTGGCGAGCGTTCTCCCTGTAACAAGCTGCAAATGTTCGTTTAACAACACTACAACGTGGCGAATGTAACTCGCCACCGATTAAAGTCAGCCCATAACTTCACACTGGCATGTCAACTAGCGTCACCATTTTAGATACGTTCCATACACTGGAACTTCTACATCTGCATATACTGTCGTCTCTTCTGGTTACGATTGCACGCATGTGCTGTCGTTTCTTTTTTCTACGATATGACTGTTGTGCTTTGCTCTACGTACGCACCAACTCGGTAGATTGTCATACCATACCCGATCGTGCTCTTCAATTATCCTCCAATGGATCATTTCGGGTTTCGTAATCTATTATTAGCTGAGGTTTGACGGCAATATCTGGCTGACGGATTATACCCTTACAAACGGGTCCCGATCGCACGACAGCCCAATTATTGTTTTACGTTTCCACCATTGTACAGTCCCATCCATGAAGGTATGAACAATTTCCTACTGTCGCTGCAACAATTGTCACCAACTACCTGTACAGTTGAATCTATCTGAGGATGCCACCATCAGCGTTCCTCGCAAAGTCGTGGATAAATATTTCTTTATTTATTCATTTGTTTATTTATTAGTCTGGTTAGCCGCCTGTAAAGTAAGTCCGGCTTGTTGCAGAGAGCGTTGTTCCAAAGTTCATGGTATAACGCTGATTTATGCGCCCGTATCGACCAAAAACGAAGTTTTGTCGTGGAGTCGAACATGTACTGAAGGCGACTGAGGATTAGGCCAGCGACAGCCGTCGTACTTGCTGGCTGGCTTTGGCTTTTCCCTGTTGCCAAATCGGAGTTCATTTCGGAGAATTGCATCCTGTGCGGCAGTTACGTGCTGCTTTACGAAGGCGATGTTGGGAGTACCAGTACGACCGCTGACGTGAGCGTGATGTGCTGCAGCGAGGACCACGAGGACTTCTTCGGTTAGTAGTGCGTTCACGTCGGATAACAGATGTGCGGAGTTCAAGAAGGGGATCCTATCTTTGATAGAATCAAGCCTAGTGCTATCGGATGAGCTGGCTGTGGTGGACGAAGCTACGTGATTAAGAGTATTCTTAAAGTAACATTGATGCATTTTGTCCGCAGCTTCTGCGAGCTTTACCAGGGTGCTATCGTCGATAAAACTGATAAAATCACTGTAATGTTTGCCGGAAGACATTTCGTCCAAAGTTGGCGCAGTATGTAGTCGACGAATTTCGACGAACCAACTAGGGAACGCATGTGCTTAAGAGGCTGAAATAGGGTGTAATCGCCATGGTCGACGCCGAAAAACTACCGTTGCAGACAAGCCTCATCGGACGCAGTGGCGCGTTTAAGACTAGCTGCTTTAAGTTTAACCTACTGCGCTTCTGCAGGCATAGGATCTAGGATATCAAGGACTTCAAAGGCCATGGAGACAGGTAAGCGCGGGATGACGTAAGAAAACAGAAGCTTGTGATGTGAGCTTCCGACATGGGAAAGTGGCTTCTACATGAATAAACCATACACATAAATTAGAAATGACATATGTAGGAAGCGAGAGTTCGAAGGAATTGTTCGCAAATCTCATGGGTCTGATCAGACGTGAAGAAAAAAGAAAAAATTTGTTCTCATAAATTAAGATGTGTTCACTTCGGGTCACCAATGTATGTAGTGGTCGAAAGCATACTAGAAGGTTTCAGTTCCTTAGAAAACGCAAAACCTGGGAAACAATCAGCTCATAGTGTAATCGTGGTTATGTTCGAATCGTGGATTGCGCTTTACCTGCGGCACACCTCGAACACGGTAGCAATAGACGTACGATATTATCTCCGAGTCTTATATCTGATTTACAAGCAGACTGGATCGCACCGTACTCAAGCAAAATCAGCAGAGCCCAAAAACCAGCACGACGGAGCGTGGGGCACGAATAAGTACACCGTAATCGTTAATTCAAACAAAATGCGCAAAAGATGTCATACTAAAATTGCTGACAGGAAAGACAAAACTTGAAAGGTTAACAACTACAAGACTTACAGTGCGAAGCCTTGGCGGTTTCAGACTCGTCGTTCCTCGGCACTCTTTGGTGCCGCTTGCAGTTTAATGGCAGGGACGCTAGCTTTATTGTTTTGATGTCCCGCCCCCTAACTCTACACCCAAAGCCGAGCGCTACCTAGCGGCTGATTAACGATGCAGTTTGCAACGAAATTACACTCACATACTTATCATGGGTGATTTCACCGAACATTATGTGGAAACTACTGCCACAATGGGAGAACAATCAAAAGCCGGACTACAAGATCTCGTATCCACTGTTCCTCTTTAAAATAAAAGCGCCGCCGACTCGGTTCAGAACGGATAACAGACCATCTTTGCTGGATCTTGTGCCTACCAAAGAGGAGAATATCATTGATGTGGTGGCTTTAGACTGTCCGCTGGGTCGCAGTGATCACGCAGTCATCAGTTTCAATTTTCTCTGCTATGCGGAATATCCGAATGAGAACAATGAGACTGTGCGAACCATCACAAGCTATGACCGATTAGCCCAGCTCCTCAGCGCTGCAACTTGGTTGTTTCTTACTGAAGTACCCCCGGAAGTCGCCCGGCTCGAGTTCGTCAACAAATTCAGTCAACTAATCGCAGAGGCTTCGGAAATAAGCGTTTGCAATAAGTGTACATCAGTTTCTTTTGTTAGGATCTAAACTTAAAATGGATGGCAGTGCGCAACACAGCATGGCGAGTGTACCGAGAGGCTCCAGCACCAGAAAATTGAACAACTACGTAGCCCAAAGTAACCACTGCACTCAACTGCTAAGAGTCAATGCCGCGCGTCCGCAGTGCATCGCAAAAGTCTTCATTGCTAACCACAGACTGCTGTACAATTGTAGCGTAAACGACACTACAGGGGGGTTGAATTTTCTTGCACACCGAAAATGGGCACATATGGGTCTCACGCGAACCATCGAATATCGACTAGATTTCCGTCCCACAAAGCAACACAGGTACGGAGGTTACAGACGAGCCAGTCCTTTTGCCTCGGGAGATCTGACTTGGAAGACCCGCCTTCCTGTTTTCGCCTCGATCTCCACTTCTCTGTACCCGATTTGGATCGACCATGAGTCGTTTGAGAGCTCTCGACTTGCTTGCTCTGGGCCGTGTCAATCAGCTCGACCTCGGTCCTGTGGGCTGTGCTAGCTGCGTATATGTCTGATTTATTGCGCTGTCCACATATTCCCGCTCCGTAGTTCCGGGCCCAGGCTCGTCGCTAGCCGTCCTTCTCGATCCGCTCTCAGCTAACGCCGAAGAGCTCCCCGAAACATCCTTGGAAGCGGCCCCTCTACATAATCCATCAAAGTCATACGAAAGTTGAACCAAGGATTTCCTCTACTCAGGACGGCTAGTGGCCCAACCTGAACGGCTGTGGAAGCAGCAAATCTCTGAGGATGCAATATGCCCCCACACTTCACAGGGCCCTGCTACCAAGCGACCTTCCAACCTTTCTCGTCTCCTCGCCGGGACTACCCCACATCACTTTTACCGTGGAGGCTATATAGCAAAAGCTGACGCCTCTACGCACACAGCTCGCCAATTGTCGACACAATTCGTACAGAGGCACTTACTGCCGCAACAAGCCAACTGGCAGCTTCAGCTCAGTTTTTCCATCGCTGCTTAGACGAGAAACAAGTTCCTGCCATGTGAAGCTTGAAATAATATCTCCGATTCACAAAGGTGGAAGCAGAACTGAGCCCTCCTACCGACCAGTATCGCTTCTTCCTGTACTATCCAAGCTGATGGAATCCATAGCTGCCGATGCACTGGTGTGTTAGCTGGAAAACTGTAAAATCGTCAGGCCTGAGCAGCACGGTTTCTGCGGACAGCCTTCATGTACAATGAATAAATAAATAAATACTTTATTCTCGACTATGCGAGGCACGCCCATAGAGGCATGATCAGATATGTACAACTGTACAACCATTTTATAGCAACTGTGACAGTAATAGTAAATAAATAAATAAATAAACTTTTATTCTCGACCATGCGAGACACACCTTTGCAGGCATGGTCATGTTTAGCTAACAGTGTGATCAATAGCGTACAAAAGTACATGTTTAGCATAACAGTATATGTAAGTGTATGGGTGTATATGCGTATATAATTGTGTATGAGTGTAGCTTGTGTCTTTGAATGTGCCGCAGCATTTTTGAATGTTTGTTGTCGTCAGGAATGTGAGCATAAGCGATTGATGTCCTTGGCTTGGATAGCGCTTTCCGGATATCCACGGGCCAGTGACTTTATTTTGTGGCGAGTCACATCCGCCACGTCACAGTGTTGATAAGCAGACATTTGTGGCTTTTTATAGGGAGAACGCTTGCCAGGCGAATACCCACCACGTCCTGGAACACTGCCGCCGAACTATTTGCTGGAAAGGGTTAAACCCGAACCACCCAGCTGGCACCACGAGGAGGTTGTTCGGTTAGCCAGCATATGTTCATGGTAAAACAAATAAATAGATAGTTTATTCTCAGTTTCCTAGAGACGCACCAACTTAGGCATGATCAAGTTTAAAACTGTTGTGTATCACGACGATACTCCGGGTTCAATCGTGTATAGTTGAAGCGGTGTCAAGAAGAGTTGATATGTGAATCTAGTCGACTTGCCAGTATGTAGTTGTGGGCTGTGACTTTATTTAGTGGCGAGTCACATCCGCCACGTTGCAGTGTTGTTAAACAGACATTTGTGGCTGTTTATAGGGAGAACGCTTGCCAGGCGAAAACCCACCACGTCCTGCAATACTGCCGTAAAGCATTTTGAACATTAATGTTGAACTGGCAAAGCCGCTTGACGACTGGTTTCACCTTCGGTTTTTCGCGGGGTAATGGCTTCTAATTTCCTCTGTTAGTTGGACGGGTATGTTGATCTGGGTCGCCATGATTTTTGAGGTCGGTGGAGGAGAGGGACATCGCGATTTTTCTTCTTGTTGTATGTCCAGGTGAGCAAAAGTTTCAATTTTTCCGCTGTCCAGATTTTTCCGCTGTATACTGTATGGGAGTATGAGGATATGTCCAGTTCTCCATACTGGACAAGGGTTATGGTGATTGTAGGTCGGTCCTTGCGGAGTTTTACCATCCTCCATGTCAGTCCTTATGGGTTGTTACGTCCGTCTTGGGCCAAACTTGTTCCTCAGTCCAATCCCAGATCCCCAAGATGTCCCGGACCTCAGAGAAAAGGGAAAGTGGGAGACAACCGAGAGAAGACCGCAAGAACAGGCATGGAGTTGAATATTGTTAATGTCTTGTGTTATAACATTTGGGCTTGAGACAAAAGCATGTACACTGTGCAACAATAATTATGCTGAAAATGTCTTTTGAGTATCCCATAGAATCATTAGCCGTATAGGTGGATTGCCATCGCCTGCGTAGGGACAAGAGCGTTGCACCAGTAAGTAAAGTACGAGTATCCGTTTGATATGAGTCGATAGTTGCGTGGGGATAGAGCAAAGAGAGTTAGAACGTTGGCAGTGATTGTCAGGTGCATGAACAGCACGTAGTTAGTGTAATCCGAGAGGGGGGGCATAATAAGCGGAAGTAAATAGGCTGCTGCGAGAGAGTCTTAAAAATCAATTGGTGGCAAGGCAGCGGAGGGTCTGGATGCAGATATTCTAGAGGTGTAAAGGTTATTCAGATACGGGGTGGCTACTAACAAGCACTAGATCATCGCATATGCCTGGGGTCAATGGCCATTAGCTACTTCTGAAGAGAAATGCCGAATTTATGACGACCGACAGATGTTGGCGCTAGGAGTGACTCAGTCGCCAGATGCAGCTATTCCAATCAGACGCCTTGTCACTAGTGTATGCCTATAGGGTCAATGAGTGGATCCATAGGCCAGTGAAGGTAAGTGATAGGTCAACAGATCAGCTAATCTGTGACGCAAACAATCCAAGAGAATGAACACTGAAAGAGGGAGCGAGCTCCGGATATCCGCAGAGTTAAATGGCAGCTATGGCGACTAGCTGCTGGTAAGCAGAGAAAGTGGCTCTAGGAAAGAATGATTCAGTGGCTGGTGCAGCCATAGTATTAAGACGTTTGTCCATTATTGGATACCTACAGTTTCGATGAAGAAGTCAACAGGCAAGCGAGGTTTAAGAGTGACATACGGCAGAAGAGAATGAAGGCTGGAGAGTCAAAAAGTGGCTCCTTGTAGGCTACATGGAGCCAACAATGTCTAGCTATTGTCAAGAAACTTTGAGGCGAGTAAGGTGAACGACGGATAATGACGCGCTAGGAGAGAGACGAGTGACCAACAATAGAGTTTGAGCTGAGCCTTCAGTTACTAGTGGATCCTACGGTGGCTCAAAATAGATCAACAAACCATCTGAGCTGTGACGCAAGCAATCCAAGGGAATGAATATAGCAGGAAAGGAGCGACTCCTACAGAGCTCCGGATTTCCGCAAAGTTAAGTTGAAGCTATGGCAACTGGCTGCTGCTAAGCAGAGATAGTGGCTCTATGAAAGGATGAATCAGTGGCTGGTGCAGTCATAGTATTAAGACGTTTGTCCACTCTTGGATACCTACGGTTTCGATGAAGGAAATCAACATGCGAGCCAAGAATAGATAGACAGGCGGCAGAAGAAAATAAAAGGTTGGAGAGTCAGGGAGTGGCTACTTGTAAGCTACACAGAGTCAACAATGACGAGCTGCTGTCAAGAGTTGTTGCGAGTGGGACGTACGGCACATAACGGCGCGCAAGGAGAGAGAGGCGTGACCAACAATATAGTCGGACTAAGCCTTCAGTTATTAGTGGATCCTACGGTGGCACTTAATAGGTCAACAAACCATCTGAGCTGTGACGCAAGCAATCTAAGAGAATGAACATTGTAAGAAAGAAGCGACTCCTACGGAGCGCCGGATATCCGCAGAGTTAAATGGAAGCTATGTAGACTAGATGCTGCTAAGCAGAGATAGTGGCTCTAGAAAAGAATGAATCAGTGGCTGGTGTAGGCATAGCATTAAGACGTTTGTCCACTATTGAATGTCTACAGTTTCGATGAAGAAGTCAACGTGCAAGCGATGTTTAAGCAAGATATACGGCAGAAAAAAGTAAAGGCTGGAGAGTAAAGGAGTACATCCTTGCAAGCTACTTGGAGCCAACAATGCCTAGCTATGGCCAAGAAGAGTTGACCAGAGTTGGTTAACGGCGCGCTAGGAGAGAGATGGTGGCCAACATTGGAGTTACTAGTAGTTACTAGTGGATCCTACGGTGGCAAATAATAGGTCAGCAAACCATCTGGGCTGTTACGCAAGCAATCCAAGAGAATGAACATGGTAAGAAAGGAGCGACTCCTACAGAGCTCCGGGTATCCGCAGAGTTAAATGGAAGCTATGGCGACTAGCTGCTGCTAAGCAGAGCTAGTGGCGCTGGGGGAGGATGAATGAGTGGCTGGTGTAGCCATATCATTAAGACCTTTGACCACTATTGGATATCTGTAGTTTCGACGAAGAAGTCAACATGCGAGCGACTCTTAGAGAGACATACGGCAGAAAAAATGAAGGCTGAAGAGTCAAGAAGTGGCTCCTTGCAAGCTACATGGAGCCAACAATGACTGGCTGCTGTCAAGAGGAGGTGACGCGAGTAAGATGCACGATGGATAACGGCGCGGTAGGAGAGAGATGTGGAGTCGGGAAGAGAATAGTGTCGAAGGTAAGAAGAGGCGATTATTAGTGGTCCGGTTTGGTTTCAAAAAACTCTTCTTCAGGACAGTTTATATTCAGTAGTTTGGAAACTTGTGTGACTGAGAAGTATTTGCTAATAGAGAAGCGGAACTGGTTTATGTTCACGGATGCCCTTATCGTGAGAGGTAACCTATTTCATACGTGTGCGTATCTGTAGAGGTAGAAGTTGGAGCGAATGCTGCTGCGCGTTCTTGGTAGGATAATGGAGTAGGGTCTATCACGTATGGGGTACGAAGTGATATATGAGTCTGTGACAGGGGTGATTTGGCTCCCACTGATGTTGTTAATGAGCGAGTATAGGAAAGCGAGGTTGGTTTTCAATCGGCGCAGCCATAACGGGTCGAGCTTAAGCGTGTGGCACCGATCACGGTAGCTCAGACTTGAGTGCCCCAGGAGGCGTTTTGTGAAGGTACGCTGAACCTTTTGGAGGGCTATTCGGTCGCATTTTCTAAGGTTGGTGAATACTATAGAGCAGTATTCTAGCAGGGGCCGCACACATGTTTTGTAGAGCACAGTTCTAGATTCCTGTATTGTCATGGTTTTGAGGATGTAACCGATGAGAGAGCGTGCTTTAGCTGCGGAATAAATTACTTGTTCCGCGAAGTTCAGCGAACAGGAGTAGTGCACGCCTAGGTCACGCACTGTTAGGCAGTTCCCTAATGGCGTGCCTTGCAGCATTAAGGTATTTGGAGGAATGGTGAATCGGTACGTAAGGACATTGCATTTTGATTGTGTAAAAGCCAACTTCCATATGTCGCACCATGCAGTTAGCGATCTTAAATCGTATTGTATATTGGAAATGGCGGTGTGGAAGTTTGAAGGATGAAATGGGAAGAAAATTTTGATGTCGTCCGCAAATAGGTAGGGTGTCCCATGTTTGAAAACCTGGAACACGTCATTGATATAGAGCAGAAAAGTAGAGGGCCTAAAACGCTACCTTGAATTACGCCACTTTTGACTGGTTTAGGGAGTGATATAAATTCTCCAACCACTACTGACTGTGAGCGAGCTGCAAGATATGATGAGAACCAGGTGTGCAGTTTGCCGGAGATGCCGTATGATTCCAGTTTCATCAAGAGTTCTGTATGTGGTACTCTGTCAAAAGCTTTCGTCATGTCTAGGAAGATGATGGCTAGTGTTTGCTTGTTGTCAATCAGTTGAGTTACATGGTTGAGGAACTCAACTTGGCAGGTCTGACAGGATTGAGACGGCAGAAATCCATGCTGTTGTCGATTGATGAGGTTGCGAGTACGCAGGAAGGTTAGCATAGTTTCTTTGACTATTCGTTCCATTATTCTTGAAGCTATAGGCGTGTGGCTGATGGGGCGCTAGTTTTCCATGTTCTGCTGACTGCCTCTTTTGTGTTTGGGGATAACGATGGCATGTTTCCATGTGGTTGGATAAATCCCGTTAGTCATGGAAAGCGTGAATAGGTTGAGAAGTTGAGCTGGAATGTCCTGGCCACCGAGTTTCAGCAGCGCAGAGGGAAGACCATCGGGACCAGGATGTGGTGAGCATTTGACTGAGCTGATTACTCGGGTGATAGAACGCATGTCGAACTTGGTAGTGTCGAGTGAGTCATTGGTGCGCCTAGCTGGCAAAGCAGGCTCGGTTCCATTAGCGTCAGTGAAAGAATTGCAGAAGTATCCATTGAGGATCTCACATATTTTTGATGGATCGCTAATAATGGATGTGTCAGAAAGCCTGAATGAGGCAATAGGCGTGGATTTTTGATTGCTTCTTTGTCGGAGTAGTTGCCCGAGTGACTTGGTTTTATTGCTAGATTCGAGGGCGGCGTCTTCTTCAGCAATCTTGGTTGATTCCTGCGCAGTTTGCCACTTAGTTAGGAGTTCATTCGTGCGAACAAGGATGTGAAATCCCTTAGTTCTGGAGTATCGCTGTCGCATTTTTTTGATCTTCCTAAGTACACCGTAGGCCTTAGCTGATTTCGCTGTCATCTTTAAGCGGCTTTTGCAGGTGAGTGGGGCGAGCACATCTAGGCAGCTGAAAAGATTTAGATACAGGATGTGTGCGGCTGCGTCTACATCGGTAGCTAAAAAGAAGTTGTCCCAGTTCGAAGATCGCACTAATATCTCAAAGCTGTCCCAGTTCATGTGGTTGAGCATTCGAAACTGTTTGACAGAAGATGAAGTGGCGCTGTGTGGAGTAGAAAGTGTAAATATGAGTTTGACCACCTTGTGGTCGCAGCCATTTATATTATCTAATATACCAGCAACAGCATCGGAGGCACCTTGCGTAAAGATTAGGTCAAGGGTGTTAGAAAGCCTGGTATGATCGTGAACTTGTTGGGTCCAGTTATTTGCGTGGACTGTGTGAACGAAACTTCTGTATCTGAGTGGGGCAACCTGGTTGTTCCAGGGGATAAGTGGCATATTGAAATCGCCACCCACTATCCTGTGCCGTGGGGGCATTTGGGAGATTTCAGTGAAGAGCTTAGTAAGTTTATTAATCTTCTTGTTAGAGGTGTGTGGAGGGTTGTATATGCAACCGATAAGGAGGTCTAGGTGACCTCCTGTCGTCTGGATCCAGATGGAGTCTTCAGAGTCACCTATAGCTAGCAGTTCGAAATCTGGTGCACCAAAATCGTCCCGGACATAGATAAGACAACCGCCACCGCGCTGGTTGTCTAGTCCGTTACAGAATGCAGTGTAACCGGGGATGCGTAGTAGGCTGTCAGAAGCATTTGAGGGGTGCCACGTTTCTGTGATGAGAACCAGCAGTGGGTATGAGAGCAGGATAAATGGGATAAATGGGATAAATGAAGTTACTAATCGCACGCAGTAGTTGAACCGAGTCAGCTGACGTTGGAGAAGGTGGTGATGTGATCTACCTGGGTTTTTTGAAAGCTTCCGAGTGTCTAGACATTTGGCTACTATCCAAGCTCAAGCGTTACGGGATCTTCGACCTACTGTTAAGCTGCATTGCCAAATTTCTACTTCAATGGCGGTTAGTGGTCGGACTTCAGAGCTCTTTATCTGCCTTCATACCAATCAAGTGTGGTATGCCGCATGGCTCAGTTCTAGGTCCATGTTTGTTTTTGGTGTTTATCAATGACCTTGCACAGGGAAAGGCTTCAAACTTCCTAATGTTTGCCGACGATATGCAGACCTGGTGCAAGATCCAGGCGAACGTTGACCAGCGTCCGCTTCAGAGTGACCTAGATACGGTAAATCAATGGTCTGCCCAAAACTTACTGCATTTCGACGCCAGTAAATGCAAGGTACCTTCTATCGGAAATCAGGGCAGCTACTCATACCGGCTGGTACGAATATACTGCAACAGTCGGCTTTCGGAGTTGCCTTGGGTGTCCTGGTTCTATACGCCTTGGGTTGCTCCAGGCAATCCAAAAAGGCATCGAAGACTGGGTACCAACACGTTAGGCTGTTGCGGCGAGCGTTTGGACAAATAAACAGAGCCATGCATCGACAAATGCTCAGCGCGTATGTTCGCCCCCTGTCGAATGCGCAATTAAAGCCTGGCATCCATGGCTGAAACACAGCTTTAATGTACTGGAGCTGCCACGAGCTCGAGGATCTAAGAACTTAACTGGAATGCGCTGTCTATCATACCAGGAGAGGCTGCGACGATTGAGGGTATGCAGTGGATGCTATCGCTGACTACGAGACGACCCGCTTATGGCGTAATTGATTATACGAGACCCTCATCATGTGTGCCGCCTTTTACTGCGACGCAAAACCAATACAACTCTGAGGGGCCACTCACTGAAGCTCGCTTTACATTATGGCCGCCTAGAGTGCCGCAGAAATTTCTTTTTCGCTCGTGTCCGTCACCCGTTGAATCTTCTCCCAGTATCGGTCGTTTCTGTACTGGCAGTAACAGTATTTAAAAGGCAGTTGGATGACACACTCATCCACGTACACTTTGTCAGTTATCACTGCGTCTCTATGCTACACGTGGAGTTTACCATGGAATTATTTAATGCTAACGGCGGGTGTTGTGAATCTAAGCGAATTGTAGGACTTCGACGGAGCAAACGATATGTTCTTGTTTCATATTAACAGTACTAACTGTTTTACCAGCATTATTATCATTATTGTACTTTCGAGATCCCCACCAACTATTCAACAGGACTTGTAAAGCAAGGCTTATTAACCCGTATAAATTCATTATTCGTTGAAGAAGAAAGCCGCATATCTCCATTGGTCCAAAATTCCGCACCTTTTCGCAAATGTGCTGGAGGCAGCGCATGTTACTTAACAACTCCTCACCGTAGATTGCCGCACATCGGCTGCTAATTCTACCTAGCGTTTTGCACACTAGGGTTATGTAGTGAGAGCGCTACATTTTGCTGCAACGCACATAAGCTACAAGAGACAGATTAAGGAAGCTCTGGTACATATGTTTCGGCAAGGTGTCTTGTAGCCCAACCGGCCTAATGTATACCAAGAACTGAGGGAAGTCAGTGACCCTCCATCTTTCAGCATTCTCGAGTGTGCGACGTTTTCCAGAAAATTCCGCAGCCAAACATGTGGAGCACAGCTTCAAGCGCTTGTTGATTCGACGCATGTATTTGGATGGCGACCAAACCTTTCTTTTACTAGGCCCATCTCGCCAAAAACTTGGAGTCCGTTTCATGACTCCCGAGCACATCATGTACATGTAAGCAATGGGGAAGTATGATATGAGGTCCAAATCGTGGGCTTCGAAGGGTGAAGCACCGATGTGGTGCTCCCGTTGCCAACGGGAAAAGAACTCTTCATTTGTCCGCAGGGTATCCTCCACGGATACCGGGAAAGTGATCCGCCGAGCTGGTTATAGGCCAACAATCTAAAGGTGGAAATTTACGACAAAATGTCAACTTAACAAAGACCGTGCACTTTTCGTATGGGAGGTATACTGAATGTTGCTTACTCTGCTTTAGATAAGCTCTCGCAGTTTCATCAGCGACGACGACCTTAAGGTCCAGTTGCAGGTGTGGACCGCCAGCGTTAATTAATATACGGTGCTTCAAATCCTGCATTGTCAACTGCAGGAACTCATTACCGTCTATTTACTTGCTGTGGCCACTGTAAAAGCTAACGACAAAATGTCCGATTGCGATTACATCACCTTAGAATGAATGGACTATAAGTGTTGCCCGGAACTGCGGAACAGTGACTTCTCACCTACATGTAATAGCAGCCATTGCTATTGCGACAGTGAAACCTTAGTTTTCAGGAAATTGCGTCGCAATCCTGCTTTTACTTCAAGTTACATGAATCGCCCACCACGGCAGAAGCGTTCGGGTCACTGACTGCTGTGTACATGTGGGTGCGGGAAGATGCCGGCAACTTGGGATGAAAACGTCAGAAATGTTGCAGTAATATGTTAAGCTGCGCAACTGAGAGGTTTGACTACAGACAGCAATCGCGGAGAAGTTCCTCGAATCTCACCTCATCCTTAGGCTGTAAAAGGATTCTTACCAAAAGTATTGTGTGACGTTGGTGTACCACATACTGAGTACTAGTTACTGCACGGACCTCCGTATGATACTCAGATCTGACGACGGAAACAGTTGCTGCTACAGCTGCAACGGGCAGTTCCGGCAAAACCACTAAAAAAGTGCTCATCATCATCCGTATACACGTTAGCTAGAGGTGGGAATTACCTCAGGTACTGTGTCGCAATACATAAAAGAATAAAAGCGGAAAGAGCAACAGCTGCAAGCCAAGTGAGCTACTGGTAACGGATGAGCATCGTTCCAGTAAGCTTCGAGCCGGCCACTATGCAGCAAAATAATTTACCTTGCAAAAGTGCCTAGGGATAAGCAGGGGGGTCATGGTTGGATGGGGAGACTAAGGGAGGGGTGGGACAAGGAAACTCACCGCAGAATGCCACTGAGTTCGGCTCGTAGCTATGTCCACAAGCCTATCTAGCCAAGCGCGTTCATCGACTTTCGGACCTTAACCATGTAGCCGGGACGCTGTAACCGAGACCAACTTCAAACGGAGGGTCTTTATTTCTCCCGACCAAGTCATCGCTTGGCCACCACTCATCTTCTTACATCCGCAGCCCTGACCCGAAAACAACGCTGGTCGCTGGAGTCGGTGGGGTGGCCTACGTAACACGTGGCCGAGCCATCGGAGTCCAGAGCTTCTGAAGAAGTGCTAACCTCAACTGGATCTTCATCACACAACTAAACCAGCATGCACACTCTCGGTGCCGAAGCTAAATATGGCGTATATGAGAGAATATGGTATATACCTGGTGTTGCACGCGAGGATGAAAGCATGCTAAAAAGCTTTTCATTATATCTGCGTATCATCCGCTGGACCCCGGACCTAGAGCAACCGTCACGAGACTTGAGCCTTTTGTCATTCACGGCAGACGTTGGAGTTGTAATAACCGTCCTGCTCAACGCGGTAGATCCTCCTTATTCGTCACCTCATGGAGGTCGCAATAGACCGGCATACATTCAATAGAAAGCAGAGAACGTAGGCGTCTGGACAAGCACCTATTAAGAACGAATAGCGACGAAAAACATCAAGTGTCTGTTGGCATGCAGAAACCGAAACTGGCCGAATAGTTACGAGCAACCGAGCGCAGGAGCAAGCTTTCTCACTCAAGGTCCCGAAGACCGGAAAACACACTGGTCCTGAGAGGGGCTTAAAACAACGGCACGACAAGTTAATGGGTAACAAATGGTGCCCCAATTGGTATCTACGGACCAGTGTCGGCGCATATTATAGTGCATTCAAACAAAATCATGCATGGTTTGCTTAAGCAAAATGTAGAAATTGATAACGCAGCGGTGAATGACCATAAATGACGTATAAACGTACGTTTCTTGACCGCCAGAATTCAGTTCCTTATCGGGCGCTTGGGTGTCCGGTGGGACCGTAAACGCCTTGGCCTTTGGAATTCTTCGAATTTTGCTGCACCTTCCGCCCTATACATTCCTGGTCAGTTAGAGTTTCTCTATTCCCTCTATTTACCTTTCTCTAGTTTTCGATCTGCTTTGTTTTAGGAATGGTGGCAGCCTGTTGGGGAAAGGATGTCTAATAGAGTTCCTTGGATCGCTGTGCTCCTCAGCATGAAATTCACTTTTGTATTTGAAAGTTAAGAGAAAGCTGATTCTGTCGCCATCGTAGAATCTGCTGACCGAACTAAAACGGCAGACAAATGCAACACATTGTCGGCTTGCCGTATGCCAAAACTTGTGCGGATTGCGTCCTGCGCTGTTGATGTTGCGTGAATGCTACCCACATACTCTGCGGACGCATGTACAGCGGATGAAATTTTGCAAGAGTTAAACGGCATGATGCCACATTTGCTTAATCTGGCCTCCACATTTCCTTTGCTCTGAGAGTCATTTACCCGTAACGTTTTCTGAAGAATAAGAAATAGCCCTTTAGGTTGTTGGGCGGAGCCTGGGATACTAGTCGGTAAGCAATGACAAGTAAGACGTGTCAAATACGACAGTATAGAAGTCGGAGGAGACTGAACCCAACGTGTATTGTGCAGGCTACAAGAATAGGAAGCGAACCAGACAGAGTGAGAAATTTGCAGCGAGGTACTCACCAAAACAGTTTGTGTCAACGGACGCAGCGCGGAATGATGAGTCGATGGTAGTTGACCAAACCAAAAAATCGACGGAGGTGCTTGAACAAAGTCGGAGCTGGGAGGTCGTTGATTGCCTGGAACTTATCAGGAAAGACTTCAATACCAGACGATGAAACGAGGTGGCCTAGGAATTCTACCTTTGATTTGCAGAGTTCGCACTTAGTCGGGTTAACTGTGACACTGAGTTGGGTCAAGCGCTGGAAGGGAGCTCGAAGATGCTTGAGGTGCTCTTGTTCCGATGAACTGGCTACTAAGATATCATCGAGGTGGGAATATGCGAAGTCAAGGCCACGAGTAACATCGTGCATGAAGCGCTGGAAGGGTTGTGCAGCATTGCACAATCCAAATGGCATTCGTAAAATTCAAACAAACCGAAAGGATTGATGACGGCTGTTTTAGGAATGTCATTGTCTTCCACAGGTATCTGGTGATAGGCGCGAACCAGATCGAACTTGCTGAAGATCGTCTTAACTGTGAGGCATGCGGTTAGGTTCTGCATGTGTGAGATTGGATGCCTTTCTGGGACGGTTAGGCGATTGAGTGCGCGGTAATCACCGCAAGGGCGCCAGTCACCAGATTTCTTGGGGACCATCTGCAGGGGCGAGAACCAAGGACTGTCGGAAGTGTGGATAATTCCAAGCTCAAGCATGTGCTCAAACTCCACCCTAGCTGCCTTTAATTTCTCAGGCGGTAGTCGGCGTGGACGGTATTTCGTCCGTAGGTGGTGCGTGAATTGAGCTGCCACGGGCGCAGCTGCCTTCATTGGCTGAACGAGCTTTGGATACTAGGAAAAGAGCTTAGCGTAGTCTGGCGAGGTCTGAGGAGATGCGTAGACCGGGGAGATAGTTGGGACATCGGCGGTGAGGCCACGTACACTGAGTTTTGTTGCAGCGTCGACGATCATCTGGCGTTTCGCATCGACCAAGAGGTCGGAATGCCTGAGAAAGTCAATATCGATGATGGCAAAGGGGCCTGCAGTGACAGTGAATGCCCAGCGGAAAGTGCGCCGAAGACCTAGGTCAAGGGTAAGCGACCGATGACCGTAGGTGGGTATTGGCATGCCATTTGCGGCACTGAGGCTTGTCCACAGAGAAGCGGTACGCTCACTTGGCATATGGGGAATGACCCTGACTTCCGCCCCGGTAACAACTAAGAACTGGGTATGGGAGTCATAAACCCGAATGTAGAAGAGACGACTTTGGGCTTTGCCAACGCTCCTGTCCATTACAGCACGGCGTGGCGGATCATGTATAGCGGAGTAGCTACACGGCTGTACGCACTTGCGGGCTTTAGTACCGAAACGAGAGTGGTAAAAGCAGTAACCTTTGAAATCAGGTTTTGTGCGAAAGAGAGATGATCCGGAGCGGTTGCGGTGCTTACGGTTTAAGGTGAGTTCCTCGATCTGGCGCTGAAGCGACGCTAGCTGCAGTGATAATGCGTCTAGTGCCGACGGCGGGCTAGTCGCGCCTGTCGTTGTGGTTGCGCCAGAACAAAGCTGCTTAGGCGCTTTGGTTTCAGTCTTTGGCTGGGGCCGTTCGAAAACGCGGTCTGCTAGATCTGCAAGTGCTGTGATGGGCAAGTCACTTGCCACTGCAAGGATAGCCTGTATGCGTTTAGGAGGGCTTTGCATCCACAGCTCGCGGAGAATCCTTACGTCTATGTTGGACATGCCGATGAGCTGTTGCATTTCGCGCAACAAGGCTGAGGGCATCCGATCTCTTAGCTGCAGATCACTAAATAGTTGCTGCAGACGGAACTTGTCAGAAGGCATGATGCGCTGAATAATATCCTGTTTAAGAGTCTCGTATTTCATTACTAGAGGGGGCAAAGTATGATGTCTCTCACCTCCACGGATATACTCCGAGGAAAGCAAGATATTAACTGATTATATATGGCGAAATCAGAAGAAAGCTTACGAATATAAAATACGGATTCTAGTTGCAAAAACCATAATAAAGGATCATTCTCCCAAAAATGGGGAGGGGCTGACGCAACAGAATTGACCACGACAGGCTGAACGGCGTTGACCGCGCATGGAGAAGGCTTATCCTCTGAATACTTCGTTGCAAAAAGCAGCTAAAAATGTGGTAGGTGAGAAAACAATATAATCACAAGTGATGAATCAGAAAAGCACAGGACAAGCTCACCAGAATGAAACTTCAAAATGGCGGGCGGTGTGTTCCTGACAGGGGGTCACGAATTGTTGGGCGGAGCCTGGGATACTAGTCGGTAAGCAATGACACGTAATGCGTGTCAAATACGACAGTATAGAAGTCGGAGGCGACTGAACCCAACGTATATTGTACAGGCTACAAGAATGGGAAGCGAAGCAGAAAGGGCGAGAGACGTGCAACGAGGTACTCACTAAAACGGCTTGTGTCAACGGACGTGCAGTCAGTAAAAATAAGTGGACGTTTCGAAGGTTAAAACACCCGTAAAATCCAATGTTACATAATACTGAAAGAGCTTGTTTTCCGGCACACTACAAGATAAGGTTGTACCTAATTGCTGCCTGGCAATTTTAATAAGTATTTTCTCCCTATCTGTCTTTCTTGGTCCATAGACACCCACCTCAAGGGGTTGAAATAAGTCGGTTGAATTTGATGGGAGTTCTATAAGTATACCATTTTACAATTGCTGCTCAAATGCCTTTACTATGCATGTGTGAAACATGCCCATCAGCAGTTAACGGAACAAGTCTAACCTCTGGTATCAATGGACTGAGACGCTTTATATACCAATCACCAAAACAAGCACTACTCACTCAGCACCTTTCAACGATATTACATTTAAAACTGTCCGGTCTATCGTTGTCTAAGTAACACTTATATGCTTGGGCGCCTAAGGGATATATGGGGCAAGTATTTCCACATCAGTCCAAATACATGTTTGCCCTATGACAGAAATATTTCCTGGGCCACCAATGACGCAAAAAATGTTTTTGTTCCCCTTTTCTTAATCTTGTTCAACCGCTTTGGATCGAGTGGAAAACCACTCTCGCCAACCTTGCATACCTTCAGTCATGTTCATTAGGCTATTGGTAGTTAGGGCTTCATCAGACATCTTCAACCACTCTGCAAATGTCTGTTTATTTTCACCCAACTGGACTTCTGACGTTTTAACTGGGGTCCGGCATGGCAGACACGGAGGTCGCAATAAATATGGTGTAACCGGACTGGACCAGGAACATTATTCTTAAAAGAAACAGTCTTATCTTGACCAACATAAGTAATAAACTCCTCCACTACTTCCACCACTTCTGTGCATGTTAATCCAAACCCTATTTGGGCAGCAAGGTTGAAACAGCTGAAAGGTCTGCTTCTGCTTCAGTGCGAACTATTTCTCTACCATCTTCTCTTTTGCTATATGTTAGTTTTACGTGATCACGAATTTGTACGACGTTGTAGCTCTGTTGTGCCCAATGATACCCTTTATAAATTGAGCTACGGTTTGTTCCATTGCAGCTGTGTCATGTACCGCCAGTTTACGTTCGTAGTTTCGAACGATGATTAAAGACGAATAGAAATCTATATTAAATCACTCATATCTAAAATGTTCCAAAACAAACGGGTTGCGTACACGCCGTGAAATGTAGAATTGCCTCACAAGCTTTTGATATGTGGTGCAGAATTCCCACCACATGCTAGTAATCTGTCATTCATTAAAGTAAAATCTGCACATGAGACAACTTATTTACTGGTGAACAATTATTAATGCTACAACCATATTAACCCATATTACCCATTTTCTGTGAACTTAATGAGTTTAAGACACGTGTAGACTTTCGATAAGTATATTTAGCTCCACCCTGCCCAGCTCCAGGAACAATCATGTTAATCCATTGCGGAATCGTTATTCTACCACGAGTTTGTGAATCACAACAGAAAGGCGTCTGGAAGAAATCGTTAATAGAAAGGCTCGCCGCGCTTCCTTTCAAAGTGCAGCAAATGACACAAATTGTTATCAAATGAACTACTGGTAGGTGAAGGACTAACTCATTTGTTATAATGACTAGCTGTAGGCCAGTACATTTATGGGCGCGCTGGTGATTGCCGTCGCTTTGACGGCTCTCTACTTGGCGTCATCGATGGTATTTCGTAAGTGGGTTACCCATTTTAAAGCACGTAATGTTACGTCAAGGGTACTAGGCGTTTGCTCTGAGGAGGAATTATCGCCTGTGCTCATACATTGTATCCAGCCGGCTACCGTTCTAAAAATAGCATAAGGAGCCAGAATTGCTGCAGTTTGTGTACACACAAGGCGTTGGCGCTGTGCACACCATGCACATGGCAGTAATGGTGTACCAGTGCTTCCGACGGAATCAGGTTATATGTGCAAGTTCCATGGAAATGTTTGCACCAGGTTAGTGCAGTTGCACAGGATGCCGGGGCTATCTCTGAAAACACAGAAGGGAACCCATGCAGCAGTATCGTTCCTGAAAGTGAAATAGCGAGTACCATTACTATTGCTATGTAGTGTACGCATCGTTTGATACGCAACATCCTCGGACCACTTGATTGTCTCCGGAGTATCCAAAATAAAGGAAAACACCGCACAATTATCTGCGGCAGTGCAGTATAAATCGTCGTATATTTGTGTCAGCTTGTAAGAAGGCACTGGCTACGCTACGGCTATATGACCCGACTTGTCGAAGGACTATATAACCTTGATGAACGCTCTGCGGGAAACGGAAAGCACCAGGTTGGAATCCGGGACATACAGTCACCTTGGTGTACCCCTTGGTTTGATGACAACATGTCAGTGCCAGAATCTTAGCCAGCCAGAGAATGTTAGAGTCTAGCTGCATATGGACTGATTCCCCCTTCAGTTCGTCTCGACTGCAGGTGTGCCCAATACCGTGTAAAATCACTTCACCGTTCGTTTCAACCCCCTTTGCATTGGGGCTATACCACGGTCCTGGTAAACCCTCGGAGGTGTATCAAGCTTTGGCTGCCTTAATGAAAGAGCTCATCGGATGGCGTGCGGGCGGGTAAATTTAGCTGATAACTCATTTTCGACAAAAGTATACGTATCCGGTGTAGCATGTCATACCCCGGCACGAGCATTCGTGAAGTGCATCAAAGGACACTCCGGACACAGCAGTTGTGACAAGTGCTGTCACGGTAGTTTGTATGTAAACCATCGGGACACATTTCCACGGACTAATTGCCGGCTTCGTACGAATGAAAGTTTTCGCGGTGCCAGCCACAACAATTCACCACCTTTCCAATGGTTAACTCTAGATTTGATAAGTGCATTCCCAATTGACTATTTGCACTCAGTATGCCTCAGCGTAATGCGTAAGATGATGTCATTGTGACTAACCGTCCCCTGTTAAGAAGAACTGTTGCCTTACTTGACGGAAAACCTGGCAACTGCAGGAATTGGTGCAGGTTAACCAGTCGTGCTGGCCATGTGACTCCACCAGACGTTGTAGCGGCGTTCAGTGGTTGCGTTACTGGAAGGCTACGGAAATCAGACAATTCATATTGGACGCTAGACCAGCGATGATACGGAATGTATGCCCGGATGCAAGCACTTAATCGCGCTACAACTGGGCATCTAGTTACTATGTTATCCAAAGTTTCTCCGCACTCAGTTTGACTTCGCAGAGGCAGCGTTGCAGTTGTACGTTGAGGGCTCCATCCACTTGTATGGCTTGTTCACTCGCTGACACATTTGCGCCAGAAGTTGGCAAACATGAATTATTGGACAATTTCTCTGCTGTTCCTTTTGAGTCGCATATCTATTTGCTAAGATGAATGCTGTGCGACACCGTAAATACAGTCGTACAATCAACATGGCTTTTTATAGAGTACATGAACCAGTTGTTATGCCATCTTGCACCGGTCCCTTGTGCTGACCGTGCTCATTTCTTGTTTATTCTACGTCAACTTGTCTCCTCCATCAATGGAGTGTTCTATTTTGCCGAGTCTCCGGATACGTTGATCAATTTTTCTTGCGAGAGACTTGTCAAACGCAAATTACGTAACGGGGTGGGGATCACAGGAGTTATAACGTGTCAGGCATTTGCCGGAACAACGGACCTCTACGTGAATAACTTCGGTCCAGTGGTGTGGGTATATTCCCTGCAGAAGGACTAGACACCTACTTGCTCACCTATTCTGTCGCGGACATAACAAGTAAATGCGTTTTGTTTCATGCCCTCGGGTGCACTGTACTTGTCCCTATGTTACAAAAGCTTTCGTGGACCACTGATGTCATGTTTGTGTAAGTTTGAGTACTTCATCCGGAACACCTGCTGTGGATTGCCGTGTGAACCATCCCAATGTGCATTATATGCTGTATACTTGCAAGAACGAGCTACTTGTATGATGTAGGACTGTGATCTAACGTCTAGCTAATGCTTTAGTGCTTGGTATCAGCGTTCAATATGCAGTTCGTCCACTGTTACACTTACCCACATTTAGCTGTTTTCCTTGATAGTAGCGTGCATTTTAGGTACCATTTCAAGACCATCATATCACCTGGTTCGCCTTACACACAAAGGTCTCAGTGTGGTGAGCATTACCGGCAGCACGTGGTTGCAAGCGAACGGCGTGACTGCACTTCTTCCATGTGTGCCACATTAACAGTACCACAACTGTGCGGGTTCATAGGCACCCCAGTTTGACGGACAGGAAGCAAAGTGTCAGCACTGTCCGAACTACCGGTATGGTACATTGTGACATGCAATACGCAGATGGCTGAGTACACTTGCTTTCTAGGACAATCACTCGGAAGTCAAATGGATACGGAGAACACGGATGAAACCATTCTAATGGGAACCCCGCCCAAGCCTTTCGCGTAAGCTTCCAGTCTACATGGTCAAAAGGTTGCACAGCCGCCATCCAAAACCAGTGCTTTTGATGGATAAAGGAAAACTTCCGAGGATGAAAAAGCAAAGGCCTTCAGCTGCTTCTTACCCGGAGCCTGCGCCCGTCAATCTCTTCACTATGTCGGCCACAAGAACACCGATCTCCAACGCAGCGCGATCAAGCGCATTGCTACTGGAGGACACAGGTGGGTGTGACGTGCACTGCTTCATTCCCCATGATTCCGTAGCCACCTTGCCACACTTCCTCCGGTCCCAAGTCTTACTATCCCACGGGAAACAGGTATGCGGTGATTACGCTTTAGTAATACGAGCAGCTCTATTGGAGAATGTTCCCCAATCCACACCTGTTATAACCAAAAATAGACGAATCGGAAAGCAAGTATTTCGCAATCCTCAGAGGAAGGCAGCTTACTACCCCACCTGCCGCCGTGCGCAAACGACTGTCACCACAGTAATTCAAAGGGCTGTTAAACCATTAAACCGTAACCTTATAATATGTTCGACCACCCGTACTATTATCTTAAGACCTGTTGCATTTCGTCCTCCGCATCGTTAACTCAATGGGTACTGCGCTTAATTCGATTGGGGACGCCGTAAGGCCGGCCGTTCCTCAAACCCCAACTGGCATGCACATCCCTTTCAACACAGTGGAAAGCGTGTACGCCTTCGATGCTTCCCTTGCAGACAAAGCGACCCAGGACAAATTCGTAAATTGCTTTACGTGAGCGCAAACGTGCCTTCAGTTGCTTCCTATCCATCTGTTGTCATTTTTGCAAGGAATACAAGGGGAAACGCTCTCCGATTGCACCAGAAACATGTTGGTGTATGTATTCACACGCGCAGTCGCATTGCAGGGGAATTTATCAGGTGCCGGAAACCTGCTGGCAATCAGAACAACTACGCTTTACCATGCCATGCATGGTAAGTGCATTTACAACCATGCATCCATACAATAGACATATTATTTAGGAAGTTTCACAGCAAAGTCATCACGCCCAGTGATGTGGCGAAATGCATCAAGAACGGGCTGCCTAACATGCGCCATAGATTTGCAATTCGCAGGCTATTGAGGCAGTTACTTCAACAGCGCGAGTTATTATCGCAACTCATCTCAAAGGTGCTTTACAATTACCCCGCGGGTGGCTACCAACACTTACGGCGAAAGCGTGGATGTCAAAAGCTAAATGTTGTACACTTCCTACACTTCATATACCTAACGTTCTTTCTTCAACTTTTGTCTTCTACTGCACGTCTAAGGGACCGCACCGGGTCGTATTTGCAGTGCGGACACAAACGACGCCAAATAGGGGTAAGGGCTGCGTTCTTAGCATGTGCAGTCCCAATTTCGCTGCACCGGTAATTACTTATTGTGGATACTGCGGTTAGCATCAACCGAGTAGGATACCGCAATAGGTAACGTGTTTCAAAGGGGGGAGTGTGCATAGTGTCCGTGCTGTGGTCAAAGGTAGCGGTACATCATGACTGCTTATCACTTATCAAATGTTTAAAGGTGGCGCTTGGGTGGGGCCATGCACAAATTGGTCCAAATGATCGTCGCACTTGCTCGGGCCATGGTTTGTTCAAAGTCCACTATTTCGCAGCCGCTCACTCCGCAGTCCAAACCGTGCATAATCGCGGTTCATTCATAGTGAAAACGGTTGGCTGTGCTGGGTGGGGCGGAATCGTTTGGTCGCTATATGTCAGGTTCGTCCCGTCTCAAGGAAAAGTAGGAAAAAGACGGCTATATAGGCGCGATAGACGTGTATTGTCGAAATACACAAGTTCGGTAGCTGAATGCACCGTAAAAATGGTCCTAGCTAGGAGAAAGCTATAGTCGCCAGTCGAGACGCAGCAAACGCTTTTAGAGGCGGAAATGCCAGCAGCTCGCGAATGCAATTCCTCTGGATGACTCAAACACACGTAATCATCTTGAGAACCTGCAAGCTATTTAAGTTGTGTATGTACAGAATAATAGTATATTTTAATAACAGGTACCAAGAATATCTGGACAATCTCCTGTTCACTATACAGCCAACCTCAGAAGGGAATCCTGGATGCCCCTTAGAAATACGTGAGGGCTGTCCGCTGCGGGCCAGCCTTCTGCGACACCAGGCGGTGAGACGTGATGCAGCTTCTGGGGGTGACGCAGGCAACATGACACTAGAAGGCCTCCGCCCATGCCCACCCTTACGGTGCCGATAAAAGAAAAGAGGGAGAAGGCGCGTAGCATGCGATCAGTTGGGTTTCACCAAGAGCGTTTGTCATTCGGTTTGCAACATGAAAAGAAAGTGAGAAACAGGGGAGGTAAGGCATGCAAAAGAGGCGACAGCAACAAACGGGAAATGCGCTTAATGGATAGGCAGCAACAGGTCAAGGAAACTGCTCTTTTTATCGGTTTTCAAAATGTTCTCTCTATTTTTCTTCTAGTGTTTAAACACTTTTGCAATGCGCTTGGGTTTTCAAAACCTTTTGCCTTTTGCGGCTTTCGGAGGATACTGACGCGTATAAAAACCTGAACAAGCTGTTAGAAGCAAAAAGGCTTCACTAACGTTCTAAGGAACGTATCAGCCAGTGAACACAAGGACCAGACATAGTAACCGTATAGGCATGGTGGATTCGGTGGGCTCAGCAGGCGTGTTTTAGGTTGTGGTGTTGCTGGCTGAAAGGGTTTTCTCTACCATTGGTTAGGCCGATTCATCGGAGAACGAAGTACTGGCGTCGTCGTTCGACTCTTGTTTGAAGTAATGAACGTTAAGACGGTCGATTGAGACGGCTTCGCATTTAACATTGCGTTCCATAAGGAAGATGCGATCCGTACGTCTTAGGACCTTGAATGGCCTTTCGTAAGGTCTTTCTAGGGATCCGCGTAGACCATCACTGCGACTGAAGACAAACGGGCACTGGTGAAGGTCTTCGGGAACAAAAGACTTGCAATGCTGTTTATGTGCTGCGGCCGGTTTATTGCAGCTCATGCTCATGGGTAGCGGGCGAGCGCAGTGCGCGTGGTAGAGATGTGTTTTGGCTTTCATTGAAGTCGCCTGGTACTCGGAGGGGTTGTCCACTGATCAGTCCGGCGCTGGACGTTTCGAGATAAGGTTTTAGTGCTGATCGATGTCCGAGTAGTACCATGGGCAGAATTGCGGCCCACCTAAGTGCATTGGCGCCACTTAGTGAGGCCCGAACCTATCGGTGGAAGCGCTCAACCATTCCGTTTGCTTGAGGATGTTACCCAATTGTCCGGACACGTTTACATCCGAATACTTTGAGTAGGACGTTGAAAGTGGAGGATTCGAAATTTTGGCCACCGTCGGTAGCCACAGTAACTAGCCAGCCGTGTGCAGCTGCCCAGCGCCTGACGAATGCGCGCATCATGTTCTTAACGGATACACCAGTAATTGGAACAGCTTTAGGCCAAATGGTGTCGCGATCCACCATGGCCATAAGGTAGTTCATGCATTTGTCCGCGGGAATGGTCGAATGAGGTCAAGCCGGACGTTAAAGAGTCAAGTTGATCATGACAAGAAGCGTCCCATCTGAGCGGCAACATGTCGATGAAGTTTTGCTCGCAGCAAGTCAGCCAGTTGCCTGCGCACATTCTGCCGTCGCGCTGCACGTTGGACCAGACGTATCTGTCCGAAATCATCTTGACTGAAACGCGGATGCCAAGATGCGTGATATTCTGCAGCGTATAGAATAGGTTGCGGCGGAAGGCAGTTGGTGCCAATAGACGTGGATGTCCGGTAGAGACGGCGCAGATTTTTGTAGCTGTAGACGTAGGAAGTGGTCTAGGTACCAGCGTTAAGGTGGACAATTTGCAGGATGACATGAAGTCTTTTTCGGCTTGCTGAGCGGCATCCGTAACAGACGGATCGAGCGACTGCTCGGTCGGAGCGATAGGGTCTACTTGTTAAAGCGGGCACACCACAACTTTATGCTTTTAGACACTTGTTGGACGTACTTCGAAAACCTAGAGACGAGATCTAAATGACGGACTTTACGTTGAGAGCGTCTGGGTGAAGGGTTCCGGAAAGCGCAGGCGGGTAGCTTGCGATCTGCACTGATGGTAAATGCTTACCTTTGAGCACGTGACAAAACTAACGAACACCGATTTATACGACGAGTATACTGCGGCCAAATGTGTTGTATTTCGACTCGGCTATCTGAGGACACCGGAAGGAAAAATTTAGTGGCTGCCAATTACCTTGGAAAACTGTTGTAGAACAGCTCTAATTGCGTTGTTCGAGGCGTCGACGGCTACATATTTTAGGGCTTTCGATTCGGAATAATGTAGCATGAAGCGGAAGCGAGTGCTCCTTGGCTAGCTATGAAGGCTTTTTGTGCTTCATGTGTACGATCAAATTTGCGGTTGTTGCGTCCGCTCAGATCGGTGAGCGGTTCATATTTTCTTCCCAGCGTGGCAGGGGTCGGCGATACTAGTCGACCATGCCGTTAAAGCGTCAAATGGCGGCCATTGTCGTTGGATTAGGAAATTCACGCATCCCCTGAACTCAGTCGTGCAAACGTCAGATACTCTCGGAAGCAGGTTTCTGTCAGCTGAAGACAGCGCGCTGCTGCATAGAGATGCACTTGTCGTGGTTGAAGGTTACGTGTGTCTTCAGCCGTTCGATACAGAGTAGTAGAGGTGGACTATCTTTCTGCACCAGGATGTCGTCAATGTACGGGTGAATGAAGTCGAGTCCACATACGACGGATTCGCTGCAGCGTCCAAACGTCTGCGCGGCTTTGCGCAAATCACACGGCAGCCGTAGAAACTCAAATAGTCTAAATGATGTACTAACGGCGGTTTTCGGTATATCCTCGTTGGCGACCGGCACCTGATGATAAGCTCCCACCAGCTCGATCTTTGAGAACACGCGGATGCCATGAAGACCGGCTGTAAAACCCTGTATATAAGGGTAGGATAACCCTCAGGAATTGTCGTGCTTTTGGAAGCGCGGTAATCGCCACATGGCAGCCATTCTCCTGACATTTTCGGTAATAGATGTTAGGCGAAGACCAAAGGCTGTGGAGGAGCAGGTGATCCCAATTTCGGGCAGGTGCTCGAATACCGCACAGACGGTTTTGAGCTTGTCCGGTAACAGCCTTCGCGCTTTCTCGGAGACGGGCGCACCCTTGATAACTACGTGACGTGACGTACCTGCGGCTGCAGGTGACAGTGATGATGGAGGCCTGAAGCCTTTAAGAAAACGCGCAAGTAGCGCTTTGCCGGCCGGCGACTTGTCAGGGACGTCTACCGGGCTGAGCAATATCACAAAGCTGGGTATTACAGCGACGGAATATTTCGTTGTCTGATATATAAGACGATATCGTTTAGCATCGACGATAAGTCAGTGCTGGAGAAAATCCATCCCGATAGTAGGATTTTGGATGGCAGCGACAAGGAATGCCCATCAAAAGTGCATCGCAGGCCAAGGTTATGCATTCGCGCGCGCTAACCGTAGACGCGGATGTTTGTGTCGTGGGCTGCGCGTAGAGAACCAGTCATCTTTGCGGTTGCGTCGTTGGTATCAAGAGGAAGGACGCTGACTTCTGCGCTAGTATCGACGAGATAGTGAAATTTCGTGTGTCAGTTGGTGACGAAGCATAGGCCACTAGGATGACCAGCTACGTCCGTCGCCCCTACATAATTGTAGGATCTTTTCCCTACGAGTTGCATTTGAAAGAACAAGGTGGGCGGCACGACACGGCCTGCGGGCCAAATCGTTGATGGTACCAAGTAGGAAGACATTTAGCGCATTGTTTTTGGTGGCTACGTTGATCGGGTTAGACTTGGACGAGCTGAATATCGACAGCGGCATCTACTCCCAGATGTTGCAATGAGGTGAATTTCTTGTTATAGGGCGGCAATCTGCACTTTCATCTCGGCAATATCGTATTTCGACGCAGCTCGAACTTGCAAAGTCTGGCCGTAGACTACCCAAAATTGGTCAGCGCTCTCAGTCATCAGTGTAAAGGATGCGCCAGCGTTTGCGTAGAGGATATTGCATATTCCACGTGGCACACTACTCAGCCACATTTCTGTGAGAAATGTCTTGTCCATAATGTTGGGATGGACTAAACTTTACATCTTTCCCAATAGCTGCCATGGCCTGAGGTCACGAAACTCGGTTTCTTTCAGAAGCTTCTTGATACGTTGACTATATTAAAGACCTGTCCGTTTGAAAACCACTGCTTTAATTTCCTCGTAAGTTTTCTTTTCCGCTGGAAACCAAGGATATCGTCGATATCGTCAGCGACGTGCGGAGGAAGGATATATGGATGGATGGAAAGAATATATGATTCTTTTAGCTCTAATACCACAAAGTTCGTAAAATGGCTACAACTGAGCAAATTGTGAGTTTGGATTGCTTTCGCGAAAGCGCCGGTTGGCGCTGGGTACCTTTGCAACCTGGCCGTCAAATGGGTGCCACGAAGCTAAAGCAGGAAAAGGATACAAAGCCTGCGATATGGAACACGAATGTTGCAGAAAAAGATAAAAATGGATTGACGTACCGCAAACCTCGAAAGAAAAAGGTCTACCTAGCTTACCAACTTTTCGCTCGAGGTCAACCATTATGGCGGGATCGTTCGATAGCTATAGGTCAGGTTCGTCTCGCCTCAAGGGGAAGTCGGAAGAAGACTGACATGTGTGCCTGCTAGACGTTTATCATCAAAATGGACAACCCCGCTACCTTCAGGCACCGTAAAAATTTGTTCTAGCTAGGGGAAAGTTATAGTCGTCAGCCGAGACGCAACAAACGCATTTTGAGGCGAAACAGCCAGAAGCGCATGAACGCGATTCGTCTGGATAACTCAAACATACGTAGTGGTCTTGAGAATCTGCAAGCTAGTTAATTTGTCTATGTACATGCCGCTTTTATATTTTAATAATATTGTACACAGATAAACAGGGCAATATCCAGGTCACTAGTGTAAGATGTGCACTTACATGCAGCTGACTGCATCGCTCGTGTATTCCATATCTCTAGCTGAACATGTGTACATGGTGCTGATCGTACTTAAATTGACGTCAATAATCAACGACGGTTCCTGAATTGACCAGCTTTGCCAAATGTATGAAAGTCATACAACTAGAAAAGGTGTGGATTTACCCCCGATGAGTAATTACCCCTAGTCCAGTGGGATGGTCAGAACTAGGCACATAATGTGAAAAAGTGATAATGTGAAATCCTTTTTGGTGGAAGCACTACCGTGTGCACATGGAGGCATACATAAAGATCCAATCTCGACCGTGTAGGGTAATTTTGGTTGCGCAACTCCTGTCCCATTTTATTGTGCCGATACACACAGGCTAAATCTTGAAATGTAGTTGGTTCGGGTCAACGGCAATGCGTTTTCTAAACACGGTTAAAGTAAGGAACGGAAAAACCTCATTTGGGTGGGCCTTCCATAGTCCTCAGAGACTATAAGTATAAGCGTTTCGTCAACATCCTAGCCGACTTTATCATGTGGCTATATTGAGCTGGTGGTCCCTCGAATTCATGTTCTGACTGCTTTTCATTAGACGGCAACAGACGTGGTTCGGTTTCCACAAACCCCGATAAGCCATAATACAGTCGATATGTAGGCGCCGATATTGCCCACTGTACAATGAAAGAATCCTCAGCGTAGGTTAAGTTGGAAGGTGCAACTACCCGTTGACGTTCTTGATATTTTGCTGTAGGGTTTTGTGTGCCGCGAGATCTTGCTTGTACCCGGCTACTAGGCCTGGATTGCGTATTCCACCTAAGGTCTCAAGTGTGTTAAGAAATCGCTCATAGACAGAAGGGTAAATCCATCCGAATGACCTCCACAGCATGCCAACGTGTTGCCTCTCATTCTTTAACGCCTGCTCAGCTATTTTTAGGCAGCCCTGATCTGCCTGAATTAATACACTGTGGGTACGCAAACACAATTCTGGTCTATGCCTTCTCTACCGATTATTGGTGGATTAGGCTTTACAGCTCGGCCACGACGCATGGTTCAGACTTCTAAGTGGTATGTAATAAGAACCGGCGAGCGCATACTGCATATCAAAAATTTCGTGCTGCGGTTCGCTTAAATTTTTCTCAGTAAATTTACGTTAGTATGGAATAAACTTCCATCAATATCAGAAACTACTAGATATCAGAAATGCAAACGGCTAAGCAAGGTTCACCTGATTGTTTTAAATACCGTGTCTAAGATTAGCCAAAAATGACTCTAGATGGTTTGTATGGGAACGTTCGTGGCTAAAATTAGCCTTGCAAAATCCCCCAACCTTCACAATATTTCATTTTGCTACACATGAGTAACTTCCTCAGTATGTATTAACAATTTTATATGTGGTGCACTGCAGTGGTCACTTTTATTAAACCGATGCCACCGTTATTTCTGCTGCACCAGCTTCTCATCACTTGACCTTCACAATTCCCAACAACTCCTTTGCTTAACCCTTCGCTACGATGTACTTTTTCGGTTCCTAGTATGGTCCACTTTCTAACAGTTTAATAAATCTCTATATATGCTTAGCGCCAACAGTATATCTCAGGCCTCGCTGGATTCACTTCACTATTTTGCCTGTCCTTCTTAATCCTATGGACCTTGTCCGGATTCTGATTCCTCCTGCTTCTTAACCCTGTGGATTACTCCGACAAAAGATACGTACGCGGCAGTCTACTTATATGCACACTCCTATTTTCCATAATGGGATTAGATTATCATTCTACTCCTCGCGTGGACCATCCTATGTATGCTTGGTATTCCCTCTTCTAATTGACCACTCCGGCCTTTTGGTTTGCACTTCTCTTGAGTACCGTGCCCAGGAAACGAAGGATGCTCGCTTGGTTGTGAGCCGCAGCACCAGTAAGTCGGCTTCTTCGCTGTTACCCATTTTAATAATCTAGACCATGGACCTTCATACGGTAAAGGTCAGAAGGCCTGCTTCCCCACCGTGTTGCCCTAGGCCGCCTCAAAGACCGTGCGACACTGCACTAAAGCCCCGTATCACATCGTTCGCTTACCTGAGAGCCCGCCGATAATAGTTGGTCACATACCTCACATCGTCCACCTCTTCTTGCTCCACTGTCTATCACTTGTATTATATGAGGTACAGTTTTATACTTCCTTTATACCTACTCCTCTCGCTTTAGCTGGCTTTCTGACCACCAGCCCCTCTCTGTCACGTTTCTACTCGATCGGTACTATGTAGTTTTGTGTATGCGCCCGTCACTACGAATTAACTACCCCTAAATGCCTCTATCTACCATCCACTTGTCGCAACTTCTCCGACACTTAGTCTCACGCGCGCTCCCAGCTATTTCTTAGGCAGCTGATTACTGATCTTGTTACAACCTCCTTCACATATGTCCCTAGCCAGGCATAGCACCCTCTCTGATCCTTTTATATGTTCGGACGACAAGCTCCATCACCGGTGACTGATCGCACAACCTACATCCTGGAGGCGTATTCAACATCTTTCTATGCTCTTGATTCCCTCAACTCATTCACCTGCTAACAACGTTTGAGACTTCGATTTTCACAAAGGACGATCAATTCGTATGCTAGGCCAATTCGGACAGTATTTATCTCGCATTCAACAAATATGGAGCATAGTACTTGCACGCAATATAACCGACGTGTCAAATAACATTTATTTATATCTCCATTGGTTTCAATCACCACGAAATTGATAAAATGTATTTATTCATACAATAGCCTAGTCCTGTTCAATTACGTTGACCCTTCACTTGGTCTCGTGACACCTTTCTCCACTCTGCCAAAAAATAGCATTATAAATAACTAACTATAATAAACAAATATTTTACTCTCGAATTCGTTGAGGTGCGCCAACTCAGACATGATCAAAATTTAAAAGTAATTTTGTTGCGCAAGTGTTAAAGTTACAATGCACGTATTTGCTGTAGCCAAGGGTTTTACAACTTACGGAAATAAAGGAAGTAATCATGTACAGCAAAATAAATAAATATTTTATTCTCGACTATGCATGATCAGGAATGCACAACTGTACAAACATTTTATGGCAACTGTGAGAGCAACAGTAGAAAATTGGTCGGATGTCCATGATAAAATAAATAAAAAGATAGTTTATTCTCAGTTTCATAGAGACGCACCAACTTAGGCATGATCAAGGTTTAAAAACTGTTGTGTATCACGATGATACATCGGGTTCAATCGTGTGTAGTTGAAACGGTGTCGGGAAGAGTTGATATGTGAATCTAGTCGACTTGCCAGTATGTATTGTGGGCTGTGACTTTAATCAGTGGCGAGTCACATCCGCTACGTCGCAGTGTTGTTAAACAGACATTTGTGGCTTTTTATAGGGAGAACGCTTGCCAGGCGAAAACCCACCACGTCCTGCAACGCTGCCGTAAAGCATTTTGAACATCAATGTTGAACTGGCAAAGCCGTTTGACGACTGGTTTCACCTTCGGTTTTTGGCGGGGTAATGGCTTCTAATTTCCTCTGTTAGTTGGACGGGTATTGTGATCTGGGTCGCCATGATTTTTGAGGTCGGTGGAGGAGAGTGACATCGCGATTTTTCTTCTTGTTGTATGTCCAGGTGAGCAAATGTTCAACTTTTCCACTGTCCAGATTTTTAAGATGTATAATGTATGGGTGCATGATAATATGTCCAGTTCTCCATACTGGACAAGGGTTATGGTGATTGTAGGTCGGTCCTTGTGGGATTTTACCAACCTTCATGTCAGTCCTTTTGGGTTGTTACGTCCGTCTTGGGCCAAAACTGCTCCTCGGTCCAATCCCATATTTCCAAGTTGTCCCGGACCTCAGAGAAAAGGGAAAGTGAGGGACCACCGAGAGAAGACCGCAAGAACAGGCATGGAGTTGAATATTGTTAATGTCTTGTGTTATAACATTTGGGCTTAAGACAAATGCATGTACACTGTGCAACAATAATTATGCTTAAAATGTCTTTTGAGTATCCTATAGAGTCAGCAGCCGTATGGGTGGATTGCTAACGCCTGCGTAGCGCCAAGAGCGTTGTACCAGTAAGTGATCTATGCGATATCGGTTTAGTATGAGCCAATAACTGCGTGGGGATAGAGCAAAGAGAGTTAGAATATTGGTAGTGATAGTCATGTGCATGAACAGCACGTAGTTAGCGTAATCCGAGAATGACGGCATAATAAGCGAAAATAAATAGATTGCCGCGAGAGAGTCCTAAAGATCAATTGGTGGCAGGGCAGCGGAAGGATTGTATGCAGATATTCTAAAGGAATTAAGGTTATGGAGGTACGGAGTGGATCCTAACGAGCACTGGATCATGGCATATGCATGGGGCTAATGGCCAATAGCTACTTCTGAGCAGAGATGCCGAATTTACGACGACCGAGAGATGGTGGCGCTAGGAGAGACTCAGTGACCAGATGTAGCGATTCCAGTCAGACGCTTGGTCACTAGTTTATGGCTATAGGGTCGCTGAGTGCATCAACAGGCCAGTGAAGGTAAGTGATAGGTCAACAGACCGGCTGAATTTTGACGCAAACAATCCGAGTGAATGAACATTGTAAGAAGGGAGCGAGCACCGGATATCCGCAAAGTTAAATGGAAGCTATAGCGACTAGCTGCTGCTAAGCAGAGATAGTGGCTCTAGAAAAAATGTATCAGCGGCTGGTGTAGCCATCTCATTAAGACGTTTAATCACTACGTTTGACTACAATTAGATACCTACATTTTCGATGAAGAAATCAACATGCAAGCGAAGGTTAAAGGGACAGACGGCAGAAGAGAATGAAGGTAGGAGAGTCAGGGAGTGGCTACTTGCAGGCTACACGGAGCCAACAATGACCAGTCGCTGGCAAGAGGCTTTTTTACTTGCAATCCCCTAGCTCTTGGGCTAGCATTCCATGGCTCTATTTAGCTTGGTACTATTATCTTAGAACCCTAGCTGCTGCGGTTACGTTTCAGGTTTTGATATCCTCAGCAACCTTAACGTACTCCTGCATTCTGGATATTCGCTGCCCTTCCGTCAATTAACCTTTCTTGGCTTTTTAGTTCATCGCTCCTCTCATCTGGTCTGTACACAGACGCCCAATAGCTTCTCATTTATAGGTGTTCATTTCTCGCTTACTCGCTGCGACACTTACCCATGCATGAGTTCAACAGACTCACTGGCTTTTCCTGGGTCAGCATACCCTAATGCTATTTTCTTATCACCCTAGAATAACTCTTTTCTCAGCGCGACGCTACGTATACATTTGTTTCGCACGTTCGCTTTCCTTTTGCTGATCTTTATTACTTCCCTTCTATCGACCAATCCTTTCTCACCTAGTGTCCTGTGTCCGTTTTTGCAGCAAAGGTTTCGACATTACTTATGTAGGAGGTAATCTCTCTCACAGGCTTTTCCCATCTCAGTCGGCCATAGCACAATACTATTAATACCCTCGTGTCGTCTTTCTGGCTTGTTCCCTAGAAGCTTTGTACTCAGCGCTTGAATCCTATCTGTCCGCTGCCCATTTGACCTCCGAATCCCTTTCATCGCAAGCCATTTATAAATTCAATTACTTATTCTGCGCTCCCTATCAAAGTAGGTTGGCTAGCTGGTCTATAAATTCTGTTTTCTGTCTTCCCACGGAATAGATGCATCATAGCCAACCGATACCGCCTTTCTTGCTCAATGGCGCAACGCTCTGTATTTCTTGTAGATGGTAGCAACCAACTTATACGGCCATTGCTTTCGTAGAACATTTAAAAGACACGTTCAGCACAATGATTGTTGCACATTGTACATCATTTGTTTCCACTAAATGTTATTACCAAAGGACTTAAACAATGTTTGTTCCCACGCCTGTTCTTTGCGGCCTTGTTTGTCTCTCACCTTCCCTTTTCTTCGAGGTCCGGAACTTCTTGGGGATCTAGGATTGGACGGAGAAAAAGTTTTGCCCGGGTCAAAACATAACCCACAAGGACCTACAAATAGCGTGGCTGTACAAATAATGCATACAAATGCACTCACTACCACCGCCGTTGTCCAGTATGATAGCTGGACACGAGGCCATTACACTGTTGAAAAGTATACATAAACCTGAAAAATCCAGACGCAAGTAACTGACGATTTGCTCACCTGGACACTCACAAAGATGACACTTCGTAAAGGCCCCACCCTCCATAGGCCTCAGCCATCATGGCCACCCTGACCAAAGATACCTGCAACTAACAGAAGAAATTGGAAGTCAATTGACTGCGGATAACCGAGGGTGAAATCAGTCGGTAAGCTGCTCTGCCAGTTTTACATTACTGTACAAACGGGTTTCTGACAATGTTCCAGGACATGATGGGTTTTCGCCTGGCAAGCGCTCTCACTTTAAAAGCCACAAATCTCCGCTTAACAACACTGTGACGTGGCGGATGCGACTCGCCACTGAATAAAGTCGCTGCCCACAACTACATGCTGGCAAGTCGACTACACTCATAATTTAATATTTTCCTGCCACATTCAAGAGTAAGCTACGCCCTGACTACATGTATCGTTTTCACTACACATGTAATGCCCAGGCTGTTTACACTATGCACGCTAGAACCCAAGGTGTCGTCATGCACTGACGATTTTATTCTTCATGATTAATTTTACAATTTCCAAAACCTGTACAACTTTCGGCTTACTGCCGATTACATACATAGCAACGTGTTTATCGCAAAACATATTTGCATGTAAATGTTGGTCATGCTTGGTTTGGTGTGTCTCGACAAAATCGAGAATATACTCTTTATTTATTTATTTATCAATTTTTTCAAACCAGCTGGCGGTTGATGTTGGGTCAGTCATTGCCAGATGATGAACTGTCACTCGCCGGTCACCGTATCTGTGAAAATCTCAGGAAAAGTAAGCAAAGAATAAGAGGCAACCCAGGATTTCCACATAATGATGCGCATGAACGACACACTAACAAGGTGGAGAAACTTGCAAGCCACGTCTGCCACAACAGCGGAACACACTGCACACAAAGTAACAACAAAGTTAAAGCACTCATCTAATTGATGAAACGCAGAGAAAACTATAGCGCTCCAACAATGGCCTCGTTATCTCTTCCTGATGGCAATCTCATTACTGACCCTGCCCATCTTTTAATTATATCAACAAGCACTTTTCAATTCTTTTTCGGTCACCGATTCGACGACATCGCCTACAACACCCCAGCTCACCGATGATAGGCTGACCAGCATCGAATTCAACCTACGCGCAACCACGCGAGATATTCGTAAACTGAAAATGTCTTAATACCCCGGTCCCGATAACGTTCCATCCGTAGTGCTGATATTAAGAGGTCTAGACATTCTAGTTCTCCTCCTTAACCTATTTACACGCTCCGTGAACACCCATACCTTCCCCGCTGCTTAGAAGCATGCTGTGGTCCTACCGCGACCAAAACGAGCATCCCGTCTTCCCGTAGACAATTAGCGGCCTATCAGCCACACACCCACCGCATCAAGAGTAATGGAGAGGCTGGTAAAAGCAGAAATTCTTAACATTCTGTTGCCACATAATCTTATAAATAAGTCGCAACGCAGGATCCTGCCCGCGAAATCCTGCCAGACATTATGTTTGTGTTTCTAAACAACGTCACGGATGCGATAAATATAGGGCTAAAGTGGCCGTCAACTTCCTCGAAATGAAGAAAGCATCCGACTGCGTTCCACACCTGAAACTACTGACCAACCTCGTCTCTTTTGGCATCGCTGAAAAGCTGTTCTCCTGGTTTGCATCCTACTTATTAAACCAAACACAATCGGTGTGCTTGAGCGGCACGACGTCTTCCAGAAAAGCGGTCACCTGTGGAGTCTTTCAAGGAAGTGTCCTGGGCCCCATACTCTTCATACTCCTCGTCAATGACGTCTTCCAAGCCTTCCCCTAGGGAACGCCATGCCTATTTGCGGACGACCTAAAAGTCGTATTTTCCTTCCTCTCCGATAATATGGGGGATAAAGTATCCACAATACCAAGAGAACTTTTGGCGCTAGAAAACTAGTGCGTAAAATGGAATCTCGAAGTTTCCCCAATAAAAAGCAGCATTCTCTCTTATAGTTGCCCAATGCCACCGAATACCCTTACGCTCAGTGGCGCTCCACTTCCCTCAGCCAATTTGTTCGCGATCTGGTGGTGCAATACTCTAGTTCCTTCAACTTTGCGGAACAAGTAAGCTATAGTGCAGCCAAAGCTAGGTCGTGAATAGGCTATATCTTCAAATCCCTGTCGCTTTTGAAATTGCGACTGACACTGTGTAAAACTTGCGCTCGGCCTATTCTAGAATACTGCTTTATAGTCCTTACGAACTCACGCAAGTGCGACAGCATTGCACTGGAGGGCGTACAGCGTCCTTTCACCAAGCGTCTGCAAGGCTCAAACCTGCTGTACTACCGTAGTCGATGCAAATAACTGTGATTGGACCCGCTGTGGTTACGGAGGTTAGAGATAAACCTTACGTTACTATACAAGCTTAAAAAAGCCGAACATGAACCTGACACGACACTTCTGAACGGCAGGGATACTCGATATCATCTGCGCAATGCGACCCATTCATTCATTCTGTCGGCTGCTCGTTGCGGCACACGCCAGCAGTTCTTCCTTTATATCTACGCGGACACCTGGAACAAGTTACTTCTGCAAATCCGATCATCTGTGACCAGTACACACTTCAACCATGCTATAAGAAGATTCCTCGTCGTAAACACGGTTTCGGAACTCTTAAGCCTCAAAGTGCCGGAAGACGAGCTATGGGAGACAGAACCAAACAACCTCTAGCGAATAAGCCTACTTCCCTTTTTTGTTCTCTATTTCCAACAGTCTCCTACTTCATTTTAACCTCGCATCACAGCTGTTTCTGATATCTTATCATTCGCACGTCTGCTCTCTTTTGGCATTCCTATCCACACCTAAACGAGACTGCCTCAAGACTTCCATCCCTTTGACCCAAATATTTCACTTACTGCTCTTTCTAGAACGTTGAAGTTTTGCATCCTCATCATCATCCTTGCCTATTCTATACCCTAAATGGTTCCAAGCTACTAACACTCCTTGACTAAACGGTACACTGTAGCATTCACATCCCGTCTATCGGACCGATGTCTCCATTATTCCACCAGCACCAGATTATGATCACTGGTAAATTTTCAGGTCTCATCCACTCCCATGCTTAACCCCACTCTGTGTATCTTGCATTCAGCACATCGTCTGGTCCACATCGCAACTCTTTGATAGTGGTCTAGGTACCCATAGCGCCAGCGCAAAATCCCAGTCCTCGCTAGATTCCCTTTGCTACTGTGCCTCTCATTCTTAAACTTTTTGGACCAGTCCGGTCTCTGAGGCTCCAAATGCCTATAGGTCTCAAACCAAGGCCGCTCTTTTTTGCGCATCGGCTGCCGTACTCTTTGTAGTGTTCACACCCCCGTCTATCTGACTGGTATCTTTCTTATTCTACCAGCACCAGATTCTGAGCACTTGAACTTTTCGGGTCTCATCCACTCCTATATTTAACCATACTCTACTGTATACTTGTTCGGCACCTCTTCTGGTCGATATCGCAACTCTTCGTGTGAAACCCTTAGCACTTGGCGGTTCTGTCTTTATCATTCCATTACCATTGGTCACTTCCTGAGCCGTCACTACTGTCGTCTTCTCTTTGCCGCTCTTGCAAGTATTACTGTCTGTTCTCTCTCTTGTATTCAGCACTGTAAACCTATCAGTCTATGCCGAGCCTAATAAAGCGTGCCGCTCCGTGTATTAACTAACCAGGCTGCCAGCAACTCACTAATTGGTGGGTTACAACTAGCAGCCTGTTTGACTTCAAGTTTTCACCGTGGATGTCCACCTTAGAGTGGCACACCTAACATCTTTTGGGGCTGCTGCTCAAGCTACTGATATTCCTGGTCCCCTTCAGCGCTGGCTCTACAACCATTTTCTTGCTAAAGCCGTAGTATTCAAGCCCTTCTCACTCCTGTTATTATCGTTGAAGGACTATCAACGGGCAGTTTCTTCCTCATAATTAACCCGACTTCCAGTACCGCCCTTACCTGCCGTCTATTTAACTTGTTTGCCGCACTGTAGAGGACCCTACAATTTTCCGCTACACCATGTACCTGTAGGACTGGCTTTGCAACCGTATTCTTGCTACAGCTGTAGTATATAAATCCCATTCTCGTGACAACTTTGACACTCCGTCGCACCCGTACATCCAGCTGTTTCTCTAGCATCCAATTACTGAACATGTTACGTTATTATTTTCATTGGTCTCAAACCCGGCGTAGTAACTCCAATGGCTCTCATACATGTTCGAACAATATGCTCTACCACCGTCAACCGATCACTCAACCTATACACTACGCACATGTTAAACCACTCACTATGTTCTGTTGATTCCCTCAACTCATTTACCGGTGAACAACAGCTGTTACTCACGGTTTCCACCCAGGACAACTTTTGCGTACGCTAGGTCACTTCGGACAGCATTTGTCTCTCACATTCAGCAAATATCGGGTCTCTTGCTCGCACGCAAAACTACGGATATGAGGTATAACATATTCGATCTTTCCATTGCTTTCAATTAGCACAACGTTGCCGTAAATGTTATATTTATACATTAACACAGTCATGTTCAATTTCCTTGGCAGTTTGCTCGGCCCAATTTTCTTCTCTCCCTTGTTCTAAAGGATAACAAAATATGCACGGTACACTTCTGAGGACATACTGCTACGTTCCAATGGACACGGAATCAATACAAAACAAAGAAATCACCCGCACTTTGCAATCCTGCACACCAAAGGAACACAGAAGACCAAGCTAACCAATACAAGTCACCCGAGTCGTCCGACTTCAACAGCTTCAACCACTTGCGGTCTACGCTGATGGAGACGACGCAACCATGGGCAACAAATTGACGAAAAGTGACTGTGCATATCCGTGAGGGTAAAGGGTCAGGTGCAATCTTTTCAATATCATATCACCAGTCGGCAGTGTTCCAGGACGTGGTTGGTCTTCGTCTGGCAAGTGCTTTCCCTACAAAAAGCCACAAATGTCTGTTTAACAACATTGCGACGTGGTGGATGTGACTTGTCACTCAATAGCCTCACCGCCCCAATCACACATTGGCAAGTTGGCTGATACCACATTTACAAATTCTGTGCATAAACCTGCTCTCGCATGGGCGCGTCTACATGTTTGATTAGTGACATGCCATTATACTTAAATATCTTTTCCGCTTTTTCCTCATGCTTCACTCACCTGACCCGCACCGTGTACACAACTTCATTGGATTGGTTCTTCATCAACATACTCCACCATAGTGATCTGATTCTGATCTCTACAACTCGCATTCTGTGGACATAGACCTCCTACAACCTTTGGGCCATACGGGCCCACTCTACTGTCTCCAACTGCACTACTCCCGCTCTTGGTGTTGCTACTCCTGCAATCATGTACAATATTGCATATACGCTGCTCATGCCCAAAAGGCGTGCCTCTCTTTGTCGACAATAAAACATTTAGTTATTAATTTAGGTAAAAACCCAGATTGGAACGTAGCGCTAAAGAATCATAGATGAATGATTGTATGAAGTACTACCTAGTTCCTTGTACTCTGTAAGTTTGTTCAATATATACCAGTTACAGGTGCATCATTGCGTCACGCCTCAGGTATGGCTCAGCCTACAATGACAGCACACAAAGGTGGTGCTGCAGAGCGTCTCGACCAAAAGAGATGAGCGTGTTCACAACGTTCAACGAATAGTACGGTTACTGGAAAGTTGCATAGGTACGGTGATGAAATGGTGAACATTGGCCCCAACCATCCTTGGTGAAAGCCATCAGAAAACATGTATCACCTTAGGTGAAGCTGAGACCAACTGGAGTACAATGCACAGCATAGATCCGTCAGTAAATGCAGCTGCGAACCATAGGGAAGTCAAATGCAAAGAATCGGAGATAAAGTGTGAAAAACCCACGTCGCTGTGCGAGGAGTATATTCAAATAGTTGAGTCAGCAGCACCAAGAGAGGTAATGTTTTGGCAGTGTGAGAGAAGCCGGAGATAAGGATGCCACTCAGGCGAGACTGGAATAGCCAGCGCGTTGAGAGTAGGATTTGCAATAAAGGCGGGGACCAAGGGTATGACAACTATGGGTGAACTAGTCTAGCTGGCTCTAGAGGCAAGGGAAACATAATGTTAAGTCTGACTTGCGCATACCGCTTAATTCCAGGTGGCATATGAGCGGACAGGGAGATATAGACCAGCTAAGTGAGACGCGTTCATGGATGGGCAGTGAGAGCTTGCCGGCCAGATGAAAAAGGAATGTAAATGGGACGAAGATCGTTTCTTCCTTGGACGAGGGCGTTTTCTTTGTTGGACTAGTGTCACTTTGGCGCGAGGCCGGGTGCGGCACATGAGAGAAATCTCTATAGCACACCGTGCGGCAGCTGCAGAGGCTTAAATAAATAAATAGTTTATGCTCAGCATTACGAGGCACGCCATAAAGGGCGTGATCATGGTAATACAAACATATAGGATCGGCAGTTGCACAACTTAGTACATTTTGACAAATTGCATAGGAATTTATGTGTGGGTTTCCATGTAAAAGTATATTTGTGTCTGTATTAGGAAGCAGCCGTGTTGTGCGTGTAGGTAAATGTGGCTCTGTGTGTGATTTTGTTCGCTGGGTTCGCCATCCTAAGGGAAATCAATGGAATGCTTCGAATCGGAGGACGTTCGTGATATGTGCAGGTTCCTCCCGAAAAGGGAAGAGGCAGTGACTTTATTTGGTAGCGAGTCACATCCGTCACGTCACGTTGTGGTTAAAAAGAATATCTGTGGCTTTTTATAGAGAGAACGCTTGCCAGGCCAAATCCCACCAAATCCTGGAACACTGCCACCGAAACATTTGCTGGAACGGGCTTTACCCTTGCCACCCTGCTGGCACCACGGGGAAGTTGTTCGGCTAGCCAGGCTTTCAGTATTTTTCTGGGCTAGCCGGTTAGGTTTCTGTCTGACAAGCCTGCTCGAACTGCTAGCTGAACTTCACCCTGCCCCGAAATAAATAAATAACCAACAAATAACGGAACAGCGGTTTCCGAATTTTACCGCAATCCTATTTGATGCGATCACCCACTCACCCAGTCACTCGGCACGACTTCGCTCACCAAACTTCGATTCACCCGACATTTCCAACATGGAAGACGTCATTTGTGCAGCCTCCTAGGGAAGTTCTGTCGCCACCTTGAAGCAAAGTATTATATTTCGTTTACAATAGCATTGAGGGCCAATTGTACAGTAGTACATTTTGTTTTAAGCCCATACACTACGGCTAAGTTGACCTACATTTGGCATGACTCGGCCATCATGTAAGTTGCTGCTGTACCGTTTTCCTTCTGTCTCGCTCCATCCGTCCATGTCATTTATAGCATAAGGAATATAGACCGTTGCGTCCGAATTCAATTTCCTTCTGATATCCGCGCTAGAGTACGCACACCTCAGACAAGTGCATTATATTCCTACAAGTTGCGGCACCTAGGGATGCGTTTATAGCAGGCACGATGCGTGTTAATAATTGAGTGTTAATAATTGTCGGTGTAGGTGGCGCCGAAGGCGTTAGCGGTCAGCTAGGTAGACTTTAAACTTCCACTTAAAGACGGAGCGCTGAGTGGTCTCTTGTAGAGGAAGATCGGTATTGTTAGATTCCAATTCCTTGAAGCTTGCTATCTGCCGGGCTGTTTCAGTCAGGCATTCACACCTGTTCACGAACGTTATTATACCATCGACTATTAAATTGCTCTACATAGGTGACAAAAGCACAACGCGCCAATAAGATTGACTTGTTTGTTACCTTCTAGTTGACTTGCAGCACCAAGCAATTTGCACAAGTAACACCCATCTGACTACTGGTGCACATTTTGGCCCAATACTTTTGCTGTTAGGCGGAAACAATTCCACTGAGGGCCGTTGTATCCCATGTGCGTTGCCCTTGTCTGGTCATGTGAGATAGAGGGTGAGTCATCCCCGAGTTCGTTGTCCAAGTCGCACGCTCGACGTCAGTTACTGAATGTGTCTGTGTCACGCATGGACCAAAGTACACTGGGTTTCACTAGTTTATTGGTCCACTCTGGTTCCAGTAGGGCAAAGCCGTTTGATTTGGCATGTGGTGGCTGGATGTCAGCGGCAAGTGCCGGCGATGGGCGAATGCAATTGAAATCCCAGGTTTAGTTGTGGCATCGTTAGAAATGACCCTAAGTCGTTCTAAGGCCACCAATTCACGCGGTAGACCCTTGGTCGTTCACAGTGCCGCAGCAGTGAAAACTGGTAAAATGCAAAGCTTGGAGCGTCTGGATAAAAGGACGTGACGTGCAAAAACAACGGAGAAGACAAAGCATTTTCCGCACGACATAATACTGCAATAATATGCCCACTGGACTCGGGGAGTTAATCCGAAACGAATAAGGTGGTGCTTGCTTTAAGTACGAAGAAGACGTGAAACTGAGACAACGGAGATCACGTTACTTTCGACCAGCTGCAGGAACCCGTTCAAGTTCAAATGGCAATAATTTCGTCCTAGCAATTGTAAAACGTTTCCGTTCACGTCTCGCAGATGGATTGCGAGCTACGCACAGTCCTCGCGTAGATAGGTGGGCCACCAACAGTTCAATTCTAGGTGAGGCTTTTGTAGCGAGCTGGAGATTCCCAATTTTGTCCCCTTACTACGTGTAAAATCATACAGATATATAGGTTCATCTTGCAACTAGGCAACGAGAAAACTTGCCTGCTTAGAAAGTGGACTACGTCTCTTTGGATCAAAAGGACGAATCGGAATTTGCTCGCTTCTGGCTTCCTCGAAGAATGCTGGCATCGTCTGCGTTGAGGACTATGAATGTCCGAATTACTATTAGCTAAGTACAGAGCTTCTTGGCTAGCGGGACGGTACATATAGACAATAAAAGTATACCTTGCCTGGTTATTCGTCTTTGCCTAGTTTTTCCCTAGGGTGGGACGCACTTGCGCTTAGCGATCGATCGATATCGCCGTAATAGCTACTTTCGTCTTTGGACTACTTTTTCGATGCGTTGGATCACGCCTTTGCTTTTCCATTCACTATACTGCTTTTACTTCTACACCTATCATCTCTGATTATATTCTCTCTACCCCACTTGACCATTCAAGCAGCGGATGCAGGCGCAGGAAGAGAGGGCAGTAATGTGCAATCCAGAGAGTGCATGGTATTTCCATTAAAATCCAACAATGACTCAGATCATCGTATTATTTCTTGGATCGTCTACCTGAACAAGAAAGAACGTACTAGATTTTATCGCTCCACTCCCCTTTAATATTAGGCGCTAAAATCAGAGTACTCCATAAATACCTAAGTTCTTGTGGTTGAGCGAAAATTAGCTAAGAATCACAGAACCTTACTTAGTGCTAACAATAAATTAAGACGTCCTGATATTATAAAGCAAGAATTTTGGGCTTTTGAACGGGTTCAATTTTGTTTGTTTAAAAAATGGTGTCAAATAAGTGAATGCTTTTAAAATATATAGCTTTTATCGTGGTAATGCGTAACTAACGAACTAGCGAGATACGTTGTGCAGTAGGCGTTCTTCGAAACAATTGAACATTGAATGATGGATATATGCAACAACAGAAGTATGGATAAAATAAATAAAAGATATTAAAGATAAAATTAAGGAAACGCATTAGTGATATTTTAACAACTGTTATAATGTTGTAAAACAATTATGTAAACTATGAAGGAACATTTTGGTTAAAACATTGTGAGGATATTTATACGTCTTTAGGTGCATGCATTTATCACTTATGGTTTAAATAGATTAAATGTATTTATATAGGTACATGAGAAATTTGTTAAAATAACGGAACTACTTTGCTGTGGTGATAGGAGTTAAAATATTTTCCAACTAAATAACGTTTAACAAGAAAAGAATATTATAATGCAAATCAGTAACCCTCTCAATTCAATAGTTCAGATGCACGCAGTTATTCCTTGATATTTTTTTAACTGCACTAAATAGCTCTGATAACGACTTCTGTACCAAACCTCAGAGGATATTTTCGGCTTCTTTAGGTTTCGTTAGTTACCGACTTCATTTTATCGCTCACGATATTAATACCTCATAGATGCAATTAATCCCTTTGGACACGCAGACTAACCTATTGCCTATCGAACAGATAAAATCTTACAAGGATAATATTTTGTAAGTCCTACTAAGTTCGGGCCTCTTTACATGGGATTACTAGCAATGTAGTATAGTTAAAACAACTTGGATTGCTCTACGTAGTAAATAGTCGGCATAACTTAAATATAAATTAAAAGTTCTTATAATACACAACGAAAGAGTTAAACACTTAACAAAAGCTTTTGAAGTTGTTGAAATTATGCGTATGACGACTGTCTTGTTGGAGTATTATTGTTTTATATCTTAGAAAATTCTGCATGTTTCTGCGATCCTTTATTTAAATTTCTTGTACTTAGAGCAATAGCGTGAGAAAATGTTAACAACTAGGACCTTATTTTTGTAGCGATCAGACTAAGAATACAATATTATTTATTATCAATATTTAGTCGGTTTAATTCAAAACACTCCCTGACCACCGATGCATTGGTAGGCTTCCGACTTTGAATAACCAAAACAAGTGGTAAGTTCCGACGGCTAGCGTAGCGCGATGGAGGCGATAGTTCCTAGCCCTTTGGGCAAAGATCACCGAGCCGAGTAAACACAGCCAATACGCAATCAGCAAACCGGAACCGACAACGTTAAACCGAATTCGAAACGATTGCTGAGACTATTAAATGGAATTTAAATATACATGATGCGAATAAAAAAGTATAGTTTTACTGTCGAAATTTACAAGCGCTACAGGATGTTTCCTCCTAGTGCAATAATCGAAGGGGGCAAACGGTCGATATGCGCTAGGTATCGCAAGTCATAAGCCGAGGAAGAAAAACGACCGTGCATCAAAGGTGCGCGCACTAAGAAATATCGGCGTTTACGACAAGTGTGAAAGGAAACATTGGTGTCTCACATAGGCTAAGTGAGAGAGATGCTTGGTAACTTTGTCTGTCACCAATCAAAAATGTCAGTATATGGTTTAGGCGAATACACTTTGACGTAGCCAGACTCTAAGCAAGCAGTGCGAACGGAAGCTTTACAACTAGTCTTGTCCAGTCTAAAGTACATCTGAAATACTTGTAACTAGATGTGTCATTTGGGACTGTCTGTTGAGGAAAGGTGTGACCGATAAATACATAAACAATATCACGGCGCTGTAAGAGTATAATTCGGGCAGAGTGAGAGCTTAAGGCCAGCTGTCATCACCATTCAGTATCACCAGCGGTGTAAGACGAGGTTGCCAGCTGTCACTTATCCCCTTTAACTTCGCAGTTGAGGAAGTCATGGAAACAGCATTCGCTAGACATAACCTAGAAGATTTGGTGGAACTTCCTGGTGAGCGACTTCATGAGTTGAAGTATGCGGACGATATTGCCCTAATCTGTGACAGCTCCCAAATATGCCAAGTAGCACCGGACTGAGTGGCACTGGCTGTCTATCGTTTTAGGCTATGCCTTGCTCCAACGAACTGCAAAGTACTTCTCCAAGATTGGCAAGGACTCATCCCTGTGCTAACGCTTTGTGGTACTCAGGTAGAAGTCGTTCAGCAATTCAAATACCTTGGCATGTATATTAGTGCTCTTGGTATCAAAGATAAGATTACTAACCGTATGGCAAAACTTCGGGTGCTATTGTAATCACCGCCACCATTGGCGCAGACGCGACAATACTCTCTCTCTGAAGGGCAGAGTTGATAATGAAACCGTCAGTTTAACCCATATATGTAGTTATGGAACCTGCCCCATCAAGTCGAAAGACATAAAGAAGCTTCTCACATTCGATGATCGCTGCCTTTCCAACTTAGCTTATGTCTAGTGGGAGCACCGCGTAAGCAATGGGCGTGCTCGTTGTCGCCTATTTGGCGCAGGAAGAGCGAGTGAACCGCTCAGCACCACTATATCATGCACCAGACTCCGATGGCTTGGCCACGTGTTGCGCATGCCAGCACACCGACTCCCTCGAACTGCCCTGTTTGCGCGCCGGGGATGCGTTTAGAAGAGGGGGAGGGGAGGCCTAGCGGTGACTTATTCGAGAGGAATGAAAGACTTCACTACGAAACTGACCTCGGTTGGTGCATCCCGACTGCCTGACTTGGGTCCTAATGACGATGAACACGTTTGCTTGGACACACTGGTTAATATGGTGAGAAACTGGCACCAGTTGCGTTTGGGTGGTGAGTTGCTTTGTCCATCCCCCTCCCTTTAGCTGCCCCTCTAATCCCGACCTCATGCAAAAGACATAATACAATGTTTAACATCATATTTGTTGTATTTTAATTTATGCAGTGTACTTTTTATTCTTACGTTTTCTATTGCGGCACATTAGCTGAAGTGTTTTTATCACCCTCAGCCAATGTGTACTGATGGTGTTGATGATGCGGATGATGAAGATGACGATGCGGATGATAAGGATAATGATAAGGGTGAGGATGAAGATTTGATTCACGCATCCGCGGCCGGGACGGAAACCAGCTTATTCTTCACGGTATTATGTATCACGTGTTGTGGATAGTCTAAGAAGTAGAATGGATACCGATAGTTTGAAGGCCACCAAAATAAGATTAATTTCGCGAGGATTGACACATAAAGTTCCGGCATCTTTAATGAAAGGCGAAACAATAACTGATTCGCTACAAGAGGAACGCACTCTCCATACAATATTTTTGCAACCAACGCAATCAGCTTGCTAATGCTCATCATGCCGTCTTATCTGGATAGTTCCGGATGAACTTCATCTGAGCCAGCGAACTAAAACCGCTTCAAACTTCGAATCAAGTGTCAGACATCCGCTCCGCTGGGTAATTTTCGTGAGACGAGCCAGAGTAGACAACAAGGTGTACTGCAGTCCAGTACGCTGCCACACCACCTGAAGCTAATTGCAACGTAATCTATTTGAGACCATGGATGGCGAAGGGGGACGCCACGTTGCGAAACGCTTCTACGTGCTCCTGAATTTAGTCCTCGAGAGAAACCGATGTTGTCTTCGCAAAATGTGAGGAGCCTCTCACAGTTATCAGAGTGATGATCGCACGCGTTGCGACCACGTAGTTGGCGTTCATAGGGTAACAAGCGGCCAACCCAAGCATTAAAATCTGCAGCAAAGACAATGACATCCGACGTTTAGATTTAACCAAGAGCTGATATAGATCCCGATGGAAGTAGTCCTTGATCGAGGAACTACAGCAGTCATTTTCAGCGTACGCGGAGAGCACAAACAAGTTGCGTCTCTTCTTACAGCGCTTGTTGATTCTACGTGAACCCCGAAGCGGAAACACACAAATTCGGCTGTTAATCGGGAACCATTCCAGTAGTGCCGCCTCGGCCTTGCCACTTAGCGTTATACCTACACCAACCAAACCCGCTGAGGCAGCTTCTGGACCTACACAAAGACACAGTTGATATCTGACTTCGTGGTCAATGGAAGATGTTAATGTAAGCACCATGCTAGGGTCTTTTAGTCGGGTTTCAGAAAGCTTGCAAACGCGCTAGACCGCGAGCTAGACCGGCTTGCTGTCCAATTTGCACGAGTGTCCGTACGTTGAAGCACGCAAGACGGAACGAAGATCGGGGTCGATGGACAGTCACAGTTTAATATCGACGGTTTGCGGCGCAACCGGAAGCGAAACCAGATTTTTGAATACATGAAGCGGGTAACGGAAGTAAGAATTGTTAATAACCAAACAATTGACGTGTGTTGAAGTCGCGTGAATGTAAGAAGCAGAAACGGTAGTCGCTGAGAACGTTATAGAACCGTCAATGGTTTTGTGAGAAGTATTGATGTTGCTCAAGCCAAAGTAAAGAGTTGACTTAGGGGATCCCACACCAAGCCTTTGAGTATATAACCTACCTGCAAAGCAGTAGGACGAATTCAGAGAATCGCGTCCACTGGCAGTCACTGACTGAATGTTCAGTACATAGGTATTATGTTTGGTGGATCATCAAACTTTGGCCGAATACTCCCCATGAAATCAACACAATGGCTGGACTACAATTCCCCACCGAGGTGAAACGCTGTCGCCGAAAACTTTGCTAGAACGGTGTACACCCAAATCACCCAGCTGGCACAACGAGGCGGTAGTTTAGCAAGCCAGCCAGGTAGGGTTCTAGAATCTTCCATATTTCTTTCTGTCGGAGTTGCTGGGATACTGTATCGATGTTGATGCGCAGGTTGATTGAGTTATAGACGGAAAACCAAGCTTACAATACTCAATTTCTCTTCTTGTTACACTATATGCTGGGACTACTGTTTTGGTCCAATAAAAACAGTGAACCAATTGTTGCACTTACAATGAGACTAAGAACGTTGCATAGTGCTTTTCCCCGGGCTCTCATACGTTTTTGTCTCGTTGCGACCTATGTTCCTCTTGTCTGACTAAAATAGGCCTGTTCCTAGTCCCGGTAAAGTACTTTGTATACCACATTCCGTCGTCCATGCGCCTCCAGATTTTCTTTCATTGTTGACGGTACTTTTGCTCAACGTCGTAATGCGTTTGTGTGCTGGGACGAGATAATACTGTCTTGTTAGTCTCGCGGTTATTTTCGAGATTTTCTTTATATAAGGTGAAAGTGCCCGTCTCCCTGTCTTTGGTAGACACTGTATATTTTTACTGTTATGATTTAGACACTTTCGGCCAAGGCTTCGCGGGTTTCCGTTTAGCTGAAAACGTTTAATTAGGTGCTTTTCTTCTTCTGCTACAACGTGTTTGTATTCTGCAAACTAGCGTGCACTCACAGCTTGTTTTGTGGCAGTTCGTGGTTGTCGTTGAAGTTCCGAAATTGGATTTTAGGTGTACTTTTCCTGTAGACTGATGTTTGCAGCTCCCCGTCCATGCTATTTCACTAATACGCCACAGAAAGCTAGTTGGCTTTTATTCCCCGGTTCCAGTTTTAGCTATATGCACTACATGGCCTTGTTCAATACCATTTGTGGGACCATTACTTGCTGGGCTTAATTATCACAAAAGTGTCATCCACATACCGAGCACACAATTACGGATTGTAGGGCTGGCAAATAATAGTCCGAGATGGTGCGCGAAAGTAAGCGCGGATATCAGGAGACAATTGGAGTCGGACACATCAAACTGTATTCCATGTGCTACAAGAAGACGCGGGTGGATGAAGCAAGACCTGAGGTACACGTTAGCGCGGGAACTGACAAGGCGGTCCAGTGTCGAGCTGGTTGTAAGGAAGATTAAAACAAGAAAGAATAACGGACAATCGGTCAACAATTAAATAGTACATAAAAGATGGCAGTTATCTTTCTGGGCGCTACAGAGCCCCCTCCTAGAAGGCTGGACGTAGAAATACTTCGATATCGAAAAGGACAGGTGAATCGAGGTTCGTAGGGCAAAATAGCGCCGAGTGAGAATGAGTGAGTGTTCGTGTCAAATAGGGGTTCACCGGAAGTCGGAGTCCACTGTGCCGTTTGTGATTCATTATTTATTGATAGCAGGGCAGGGTGCATTTCGGTGAGCCTTTGGAGCGTGCTTGTCGGACTACAAAAAACTGGCTAGCCCAGAAAAAGGCCGGCAGGACCTAAACCTCCGCTGCTACCAAACGGTGCGCTTGGGTGTGGTATCCTCCGCCAAACCCCACCCCGCGCCAGTCGATCGAAGGGGGGACTAGAGACAAGAAAAGAGAAAAACATGCGCCGAAAACGTCAGAAAGAAGGAAGGAGTGATCTGTATGTTTAGATTGTTTGATTTTTTTGAATATTTTTAGAACCTGATTTTCTAAGCTTTTGTTGTTTATTTTTGTTTTCAAAACGTCATTCGACCAAAAACGAGGTAAATACATACAATATGTGCAAACCTAAACTCATTTACACTTTACATAGTAGGAAAAGTGAACGGGCTTATGCACCTCCCGACCACAGTGGTTGGTCGTGGGAGGCGGCGGGCTAGATTGGGGTGATGTCGGGATAGCTGATGCTTGTAGACCGAAATACTGGTCTGATTGAACTTCACTAGGAGCTGAATGCTGGTACGGTAAGTTGTGACGTCGCAAGAAGCGCTACTAGACGAAGTAGGCGAGGTGGTTTCTTCCATCAAGACGGGTTTCAGATGATCGATGCGGAAGACTGTGTCGGACACCGCGGTCAATAGTCCATGTTTTACTCGCGCGGTGTAGCAAATTGGAAGGTCCTAGGTACTGCGACTAAGAGGCTGTCGGACACCGTCCGTGCGAAGAAGGACGTGTGAACACATAGACAGCCTCTCGGGCACCTACACTAGCGTCTTCTGTGATCGAGGAGCGGATGGACGTAGCTCACGTATCTAGTGAGTTACTCGATCGGTGTACGTTCCGTAGACAAAAGAGAAACTAGATGGGGCTGGTGCTACCAGTTGTCCGGGCAAGCGCAGCGTGCAACCGTAGACCAGCTGCGCTGGTGTTGCGTCGAAATCGGTTTTCACCGTGTTTTTTAGGTCTAGGAGGACGAGGGGAAGTGCTTCGGACAACGAAGGTTCTGCGTGCGCACGTAGCGCTGCCTTCAACTGGAGGTGAAAACGCTCCATGCCGTTAGAGGCCGGATGATACGCCGTTGTCTGAACGTGGCGACAACCTAAATCCTTAAGCAACGTGGCGAATGTTGACGGAAATGTGATCCTTGATCGGTGGTCACGATGGCGAGACAGCCGTACTGAGCTATTCAGCGCTCCAGAAAAGCTTTCGCTACCGTTTCCGAAGAGCAATTTCGGATAGGGACGGCCTCACGCCATCTAGTAAATCGATCGATGCAGGGCAGTAGATACACAGAGCCATTCGAAGGCGGCAGAGAACCTACGAGGTCGACGTGGAAGGGATGTAAACGTGCGTATGGCGTCGGAAACGTGCCTAGTGGGCTTCTCGTGTGCTTGTGCACCTTCGCGCGTTGACACGGAAACCAAGCAGCTGCCCAAGTACAGATGTGTCGATTGACCTTGCGCCAAACGAATCGTGCGGTTACGAGGTTAACCGATACACGAATGTCTGGATGAGACAAGCCGTGCAGAGAGTCGGAAACGGTCTGCCGAAACTCTCGTGGAACGACTGGGCGCGATGTGACCAGAGATAAATCGCAAAGTATGGTTCCCTCTGATGATGTAAGCGAAACGGGTCGTATGTCCAGTGAGGAAGACCTGCGTAGTAGATTAACCTCAAGATCGTTCAGTTGCGCTGTGGTCATGGCTGCCAAGTCGATAGCAGTGCCAGCGCCAGCGAGGATAGTTTGGATGCATGAAGTGCATCGGCGACAGCGTTGTGCACACCTGAGACATGCCGTATATCGGTCGTAAACTGAGCGATATAGTCAAGGTGGCGCGACTCTCTAGGAGAGTATCGGTCGGTAGTTGAGCCAAGCACGTAAGTCAGGGGTTTGTGGTCCGTGAAGACGACAAAGGAGCGGCCTTCTAAGAAGTGATGACAGTAACGTATTGCTAGATATATGGCTAGTAGTTTTCTACTGAATGTGCTGTAGCAAGTTGCGGTAGGTTGTAGGCGTTTGTAATAAACGATAAGGGCTGCCACGTGTCAACTACTCGTTGCTGCAAAACCACGCCGATTGCGACGCCCGATGCGTTAGTACTGAGGGACATTGGGGTGGTCGGATCGTGATGCACTATGGAAGATATGTTGGCGATAGCCACTTTCAGCGGTTTAAAAGCAGCGCGTGCTGCGGCCGGAATTTCGAACTTTTTGCGTTTTTCTCGGAGTACATCCGTGAGGGATTTCATTAGCGACGCGCAATTTGGTATGAACCGTCGGTAAAAGTTGACAAGTCCATCAAAACGCTTAAGCTATTGGAAAGTATGACGCTCATGGTAGTTGATGATGGCTTGAATTTTATCCTGCAGTGGTACGTCGCCTTCAGGGGAGATACGATGGCCAAGGGAGTTTACTGAATCGACACCAAACAAACACTTTTTTGCGTTGATCGTCACCCCGTGTTGAAACAAATGATCAAAAGGTGTTTGTACGTGGCGCACGTGCTCTTCTCGGGGACAGCTCACAATTAAAATGCCGTCGAAATAAGTGTAGGCGAAGTCTAAGCCGCGACAAACTTGGTCGACGAAGCGCTGAAAAGTTTGCGCGGTATTCTTTGGACCAAATGGTATGCGCAGGGATCCGAACAAACCAACTGGAGTTGTCACGGCAGTTTTAGCTATGTCCGCTTCGGCTACCGGAATTTGGTTGTATGGACGTACCAACTCGATTTTGCTGAAGATATTTGTGCCCGCCAGACTGGCGGTGAGATCTACTATATGTGGGATCGGATAGCGATCAGGCGTGGTAATTGCATTCAAGGTTCGATAGTCGCCGCAAGTACGCCAGTTCCCCATTACCTTCTTCGGGACCAAGTGCAGAGGCGACGTCCATGGGCTGTTGGACGGCCTGAAGATACCGAGCTGAAGCATGTGGTCGAATTCAGCTCATGCTGCACGTAGTTTGTCAGGAGCAAGACGTCTTGGTCGTGCGCTAACTGGTTGACCACGCGTGACTATGTGGTGAGCGATCTCTGTCGTTACTGGCGGAAGCTCTGCAGCTGGTCGTACCAGTCGTGGGCATTCAGATAGTATGTCCGCATAATCTGATGGTACATCGACGATTCGAAAAACGGGACTGATTATTGGGGCGTGCGTAAGAACGCCTTCAACCCCTAGTTTAGTACGGTCGTCTACAAGTCTGTGGCGACCAGCATCAACAAGCAACCCAAAATGTCGGAGGAAGCCCACACCGATAATTGCAAAGGGTACAGACGCAACCATGAAGATCCACTGAAAATCTCGGCGAAGATTAAAGTCCAGGTTCATCATGCACTGACCGAATGAAGCTACCTGAGAACCGTTGGCCGCACGCAGGTTGTACGTAGGCTTTGAGTGCTTGTCGTTCGCATTCACTGGGATGACGCTAACTTCCACTCCCGTGTCAGTGAGGAACGGGATGGAAGAACGTCGATCCTTAACGTAAAACAGGCGATTTGCTTGGTTATTGACGGTTACCTTGGTCGTGCTAGTATGCGAACTATTTACTTTCTTCGAAGCGGTCGAGTCGTGTCTAATGCAGGGAGGCCGACAACGTCTAGATGTTCCATCATATTGGCGATGATACCAAAATAATTCTTCAACGGATTTGGTATTATCTGACTGAAGTGCAGGGAAAATGTTGCGCTTTCGTGTCGAACGTGACGTAATAGGTGCAGGTAAAGACGAGCTGCAATGAACGGTAGCCAAAACGTAGTCAGCATCTGACCGTGGCATACGCTGTTTGGAATTTTGCATTCTTGCTATCCTGCTGCGAAGTAGTGCAAGTTCCTCGCTTTTAGGGCCAGATAGGCCTGACGATTTGGAGCATCTATAAAAATTGGCTTTCATCGAAGAGAATACGTCAGCAGCGCTGCTGGGCGTCTGATGCGGAAGATGTTCGAACGCAGTCTTTGCCTTGGTAGCTAGTTCTTTCAGGGGCGTACCCAGCAACATGGACAGCATTAGCGGCAATGGCTCTGGGAGACGTGCAAACCACAGATTATCCCTTCTTCGCTAAAGAATAAGGGATTAGCAATGCGCTGTATTTCGAGCAGCAACGCTGACGGCTTGCGATCTCCCAGCTTGAGACTATTGATATGTTCAACTCGAGCTCTTGTACTGGGCTGTAACTCTTTTAGAATCGCTTGCTTCATCGTTTCATACTTTGTCTCATTCGATGGGCAGAGTAGAATATCTTCAACTAGAGTCACAAACGACGAAGGAAGGCGTGGGGCGAGCTGACTTTACCTCGGACTGTCCGTCGTAATGCCCTTATTTTCTAATTCGATCTCGAATATCGTAAACCAAACCTCTGGTCTGTGTTCCATGAAACTTAGAACAGCCAAAGTAAGCATGTTTATGCTGCGAAACGACGCAGGTGCTAGTTTCGAAATGTGAATCGCAGAGATAAAGGATGGACAAAAACTTGAAGAAAGTACTAAAATTACGCAAGAAACCAATGAATACACGTATGTAATCAAAAAGAACGGACTCATCAAAAAATAAAAACGACGAAAATAAGGTTGAATTCGCGCTTACGAATCAAGGTCCCAAATTTGTAGGACTAGTAACTACTAGTCCGATGCGGTCCGCGAAAGTAAACGCGGATATCAGGAGACAATTGGAGTCGGACACAGCAAACTGTATTCCATGTGCTACAAGAAGACGCGGGTGGATGAAGCAAGACCTGAGATACACGTTAGCGCGGGAACTTACAAGGCGGTCCAGTGTCGAGCCGGTTGTAAGGAAGATTAAAACAAGAAAGAATAACGTACAATTGGTCAACAATTAAATAGTACATAAAAGATGGCAGTTATCTTTTTGGGCGCTACAGGATTGATACGTGACAGTACATAATCTTCGAATTTTTGCATAACTATTTTGCTCCTAAATCTTTCCGAGGAATTAGAAGTAAGCGTATAGACAAAAGTGGAGTAGGTTGCATACGTTTTCTGTCGTCATGTTCCAGATCGGGAGTTCACTGTTGTTCAAGTACATCGCCTTACGGGCTAGGAGCTTGAAGTGTCGTTCGTAAGCCGGTGTTAACAGTTTACGGAGAGCGTCGATGCGCACAAAGATAAAAGAAGGGTTGCGCAAATCAGGTGGAATCCACTGACTTCGAGAGTTAGGTCGAGGTGACGTTGGACGAGCGGTGGTAAACTATTGCTTACGCTTGCAGCATCCGAATCAAGGTGCCCTTCGCTGGTGACCCATGAATGCAGTACGATTTCACAGGGGAGTCTAAATGTTGTGCCGAGGAATAGTTTAGATATTCAGCAATTGATATCCTTTTACGGTGTTACTAATACCGAGGTGGATGATCGGTAGATGCTCGGACCACTGAGCGTTCGACTTTATAGCAGCAAGTGCAGCCTTGAGCTGTCGATGAAAACAGCCGGGTGTTCCTTTTGTAGTGGGTTGGTAAGCCGTTGTGTATATATGTCAGCAACCAATCTTGCGGTTGAGGTCTCAAAACAAAGCAGAGCTAATCTGAGGCCATCCATACGGGTTGACAGTGGCTGGCGTGCCAAACACTGATAACCAAGTTTGGATAAAAGTTCTGGCAGCCGCTTCGGCTGAAACATCCCGTCGTGACACTGCGTGAAGCTAAGACGTGAATCAGACCATACATCTCAGCAAGTTGATAAAACCATTGAATGGAAAATGTCCGAGGATATCGAGATGGAGATGTTTTAAGCAAGCATCAGGCAACGTGAATGTCTTAAAGACGGTATTGATGTGGCGCTGGATCTTTCTATTCTGACGAGGGATGCTGTGTCTCGTTCATTGTCGGATATGTCGGAGCACTTTTCCAGACGTAACGACTCATTATCAGCTTGGTAGTGTCGTATATGTTGGGGGGTGGTATGCCGGGCAAGCGATCAAATACGACTCGTCGATAGTGCTGCGAGGCTAATGATTGAGGTTTGCTAGTGGACATATCACATGAACTTCTGGAATCCGAGTTTTTAAGTGGCGGATGAGACAGTTTGATGGACCGAGTTAAGCTCAGCTACTGTAACTCTGGATCTTCTTGTTGATGAGCACCGAGGCCTTCTAGGTTAATTGGCTGGGGGGAAACATGGTTCAGGTCAGCGCGAGACATGTCATCGGCAACGAGGTTACAGGCTGCAACAACATGTAGAATATTTATAATCAAGATGACGAGTTTCGCAAGCTGAGAACCGATTGGGAGATCCGAGAAAGGCAAAAGCGAGTGGTTTGTTGCCGATAAGATCGGTAAATCGACGACCGTCGAACAAAAGTTGGACGGTGAGATAAATGGCCAAGAGTTCGCGGCCGAAAATGCTATATCATTGTTGGGTACTTTGTAGCATACAAGAATAGAAGAATAAAGGCTCGGGCGGACCTTCTACTACTCGCTGTAGTACAGCCTTAACGGCAATCTGGGAAGCTTCGGTCTTGAATACCAAGGAATTTTCAACTTCGGTCTTCAGATACTTAAGCGCGGTAGCACTAAATAGTGCTTCCCTGAGCTTGTCAAAAATTGTCGTTGGTTTAGTCCTATGCTCGCAGTTATAACACTCACATTTAGGCAAGTCTGTCAAAGGCTAGAGGAGTCTGAAACAGACTGGAATAAATCAGCTACAATAAGTTGCTTTTCCGCAATAGCGACGTGAAAGTTTAAAGCATAGAACGTAATAGCTAGAATAAGTTTGCATTTTTCGGTAGGCGAACTGATGCCTTCAAGATCCATTCGATGGTCAAAGAAATAAATACGTAACTGGCTAAAGAATCATTGATTAACGTGAATTTTAGCTACGTGTTCGGCAAAGCACTCGAATATCAAGTAAAGGTAAGACAGGTGATCCTCACAATTTAAAACAGCCACGAAGATCACGATGATATGAGGAGAAAACCATTGTATTCCTCTAAGGACTTATACAATGAATCGCTGAACGTTTTGTATAGCGTTTTGCAAACCAAAAGGCATGCGGAGAAATTCGAAGAGCCAAAGAGGTGGTTATGGTGATTTCGGTGGATATTTTCGAGGGCAACAAATCTGACAGTACTCTCAGATATAATCCAGCTTCCAAAAATAAATTTGCCTTGTAAAGCAATGGAAAATTCGTGAATGTGGAAATTGGATGTTTGTCTGGAATGGTAGCACTTTTCAGAGCATGCTACTCTCCGCATGATCGCCAGTCCCCGCTTGACTTTTTACGGGTGAAGTGCAGCGGCGAAGACCTTGAGTTATTTGGCGGCCGACCGATGTTGAAATTCCACCTTACCTGTTGCGAGTTTGTTGGGCGACAACTGTCACGGTCAAGCAGCGATTGGAGTTCTAGTAGTGCCGATATGATGCACAAGCTGAGTTATTGGGCCTGAAAATAAGTCGGACGACTTATATAAAGCGGAAAATTTCTAAAGCAATTTACCAAATGCGCTGTTGGTGGGCAACGACATTTGAAGGTCGATTGAGCTGATCGGGCAATTTTACCCGGGAGTTTCCTGTAGCATTGGTCTACAATCAGGCCGTACTTTGTAAGGTGATCGACACCAAGGATGAGACCTTGGATGTCCGCGATTGGGAAGATGAAAGAAACGGATCACCTGAGTCCAAGATCAAAGGCTGGCATTTTCTAACCGTACGTATGGATCTTGGTACTGGTAGCCACCTAAAGCGTAATTCGGGTACGGAATATGTAGCGTCTTTTCGTTCTGCTAGGTAGAACGCTTACCTCGGCATCAGTGTCAATCAGAAAGGAGAGGTTGGTTGCCGAGTTAGTGACGTAAAGCAGACGACTAGACGGTTGGCCAGCTGCAGACGTTGCCATTACTCGCTGGCTTTAGCGTTTCCCTGCTGCGGCGTGCTGGATGCTTTGGAGTAAGTGCAACCAGGGCAACAATTCCTAGCTGCGTTAACAAAACGGGGGTAGTAGTAACAATGGTGACGTATCGTGTGCCTTGTAAAGCGAATCTGTCTAGTGAAACTGATCTGTGGCTTCTACTGTGAGGGCATCGGTATGCTCGTGAGTTGACAATCTGTGACATAATGACACAAGGGTAACTTTTCCCAAAGCAACTTGCAGGTGAATCAACGGCGCAACAAACGGGGTGATGAAAAAATGCCCCAAGGCTTTGTCTCCTGTTTCTGTCTAAGGATATGTCAGCGGCACACACGGTGAAAATCGCTGTAGTGTTCGCTGGGACAAATTTCATTCATAGCTGTCACAAAACCACTAAATATTTTTCTAAATTTTCCATTATGTGAATAAACATTTTTAGTGAGATGACAGGCTGATTCCTTTTTTTAGGTAACGGATTAAGTATATATTGTCAGATTGTTCGGTTATTTTAAATTTAAGTACGTATTTATTATAAGTGAACAAGTTGCATGGTTGAGTGTATGCAGCTTTTTCATAAATGTGTAGAATAACATGTAACTGAATCTATCTAATAATGCACCTTTTTACTTGGAACTCCAAAATTTGTCAAAAGCTGTGCTTATTCGAACAAGGAGGACAGATATCAGCACGAAGCTATGGGATCAAAATTGCGTACAACGGATGTAAATTTTCTATTTAATGCTTTAGATGTGCGTTCGATTCTGTAGTACTGAACAATGAACAATGATATATTTCAGGTAAAAAAGCAATTGCTTTACAAGTCCCGTAGGATGGTTGAAGTGAAAGTAAACAAAGTGTAAATCGGCAGTTTAAGCGTCTAGTGAATTCAGCTGCCCCTTATTCATAAAAACGTTGTAGAATGTGTACTGAATTGTTACGGTAGAGTAATATGGGTAAGACATGTCTTAAGAAAAAGAGAAACGACCAACGCTTACACGTGCGCCGCTTTCTTGGGCTGGGGTAAATTGATAAACGCAGTTGTAATGTATCCGAAACTATATTCCACAACAGCAGTGTGTAAATAGTGAAGCACAAAAGCTGAGAATGAGCACCGTTTTTTTTCGCGTTTTTTTGACGTGGGCATCTCTGATTATATAACGTAATGTAGGTGGATAAGCAAATCATCCAGACGTCATTTGAATACCGATAGCGTGGGAGAAGAAACAACATATGTGGGAAGGGCGTTCCAGTGTTCGCATACACGAAGGGAAAAGAAATTCCGGCGGCATTCCAACCGGCTGTATTGTGTGGTCAGCTTTAGCTGGTGTCCTCTGAGTGTTGTATTGCTATTCAGCTTTAGTAGGTGACGACAACAATGGTTTAGATCCCTCAGGATCATATAAATCATTATCAAATCGCCACGCAGGCGTCGATATTGTCCACTGTAGTCCCCGAGGGTTTTCAGCCTCAATCGGCAAGGGAGATAAAACACGCCCTTTACGTTCTTGGTCGCCCTTCGTTGTGGCAGTTCAAAAGCGGTAAAGTCTTGCTTTTGCCATGGCTGCCAGGCGTGGATGGCGTACTCAGAATGAGGCCGAATTTAGGCGTTGAGCATCTGAGAAAAGATAGAAGGATTGAAGCGCCCGAATGCCCTCCGCAAAAGGCCAAGGTTTTGGTTAGCTTTTTTGGAGGCTTTCTCGGCCTGACGGGAACAGCCCAGATCTTCCTGCACTACCACTCCTAGATCGCATTCCTTTGTAGTGCGCTGCAATATTTGATCCCCAGTCTGTATTCGCAAGTGGCTTTATGGCGTATGCTCAACACCTTGCACTTTGTAGCGTTGAATTGAAGCAGGTTCTAAGTCGACCATTCGTAGACCCTGTCCAGATCATCCTGAAGTGCTGCATTGTCGCTGGTTGTCCTAATGTCTCGCCATATCTTGATATCATCAGCGAAGGGTAAGGAGTTGGAGGTGATTACTGTTGCGAGATCGTTTATGTAAGTCAGGAATAGTCGTGGGCCAAGTACTGAGCCCTGGGGCACTCCGCACTTAACGTCGATTTGGTCAGAGAGGACGCCGCGAACTCTTACATTCAGGTGTCGTTGAAGCAAGAAGTTAGCTATCCAACCGAGGATTGGGTCACGAATTCCACAACACTGCAGCTTGTGAAGGAGGATACGGTGATTCAGACGGTCGAAAGCCTTTGAGAAGTCCAGATATACTGCGTCAACACCTACGCCGCTGTCAACGGTCTCGGTTCAACTGGATCTGGCAAGCAGCAACTTTGAAGTGCAAGATCGCTTTTTGCGAAACGCCTGTTGTTCTTGTGCTATAATATTTCGTTCTTCCAAGAAGCTCATTAGAGCTTCGGCGACAATCGCTTCCATGATTTTGGAGAGCACCGGAAGTAGTGTTATCGGGCGATAGTTGGCCGGATCTGTACGACTTCCCCCTTATGGATGGGAGTGACGATGCCGTGCTTCCACATTGTCGGCACACGCATCTCATCGAGGCATGGTTGGAAGAACTTGCAGAGGGGGTCAGCCAGGTTTACTGCAGCCAATTTCAACGCTTTTGGACGAATATTATCAACACCGGGAGAGGTATGCTCGCTCAGGGCAATTAGCCTTTTCATAACATCCGCAGTCGTAAACGTGATATGGCTGGGTCCTGGTGGTGGCACAACGATTGGGAACAGTGTATGCGGCGATGTCGTGCTTTGGAAGTTCGGGGTGAATTGTTGACATAGGGCGTTGGACGCCTCGGTTGCGTTTTGTGCAAGTCCACACAATGTGTGTAAAACTGAAATTCCTCGCTGTACTTTGCGAAGCTTGTTAACGTGTCTGTACAGGAGCTTGGGGTTTGAAAGAAATTTCTCAGCTAGATTCTGTTGGTGCCGTATTTTATCTTCGCGTACCAGGTTTACGCAGTGATTCCTTTGGATAGTGTAGGCTTCCCATGTTTCGGCACTCGATGACTCCTTGTATCTCCGCCAGAGTAAATTCCTCGTAACGATACACTTGCGTGTCCTGCTGCGTATGAATGATTTTACTGTCTTCGCTCGCGAAGGTCTTTTTCTAGAAGCACTAGTTGCTAACGTGTTGAACTGGTGAGCAAATTCAGAACAGGCGACATCGGGGGATCGTTCTGCTAGAAATGCCCAGTTTGTAGCATTTATAAATTTGAGTAGAGCGCCGTAATCCGTAATGAGCTGACTTGAAGATGTCCTTACGTGCAGTACAGTGTGTCCCGTGCAGTGAAAAAGGTAGGAATCTAAACGGCTTGGAAATATTATCATAACGATCATGGAATATATGAAACGCGAAAAATATAAGGTTTTGCTGCTAGCTGTAATTCACTCGAATCTCTCTCACTAATTAACTTTGGAAACCTGCTGAGGAATTGAGGCAATCATTTTGAAAGTATTCGTTATGGAAATCGCTTGCAATGTGTTGCATCAGTACGCCAAGCAAGTTACTCGAAGTGGACCACAATCACTTAACCTTCATTATCTTGAGCTAAGTTTACTCCAGTATGAATTACTGTCCACATTATTTTCGCGTGCTAATCTACTAAGGCACCCAATGCTACAAAAATTGCATCTCCAGTGAGTCAATAACTCATGTGATCCGCGTTGTTTTCCGCTACCAAATGATTTGCGAAGGTGGGTTTCGGCTGTCAGTCAAACTGTTCAAATTTCGAGTTCCGAAGAACGCAAATCAATGGGGAACTTGTCGTAGCGTACAATATTGCGAACAGGTAATGCCTGGTATGTATCCGCTGATAGCTGCTTGCTTAATACGGAGCAAAACTGTGCTCATATTCAACAATGCAAGCCATAACATTGACTATAGAAACAGTTCGGTTTACCATTATTTATTTGACTGGTTTGTTAACTAACGTGTCTCCAAACGTGTGCCACTTGCATCAAATAGGTTTATATACTGACACAGATTTCTGACCAGCATCTAGTTAATAACAAAAATTGTGATCTGGTACTGATATTGTGGAGTGTCACAACATCTGTGGTGCGCCAGGCTGGATAAAAACAAACAATATCCTGTGCGGGACAGCTTTTGTCTTATGTGCCTGAAGTGCGTTACATTATCTCAATAATGTTTTAGGGTTAAGATAAGCGCATTTGTGTGGGACAAACTGCACCTGTATCTTAACGCCTTATTAGCAAAGTGCCATGAAAGGGCTCAGCCTTCTTGACAGGTGCCAGAATCTTACAATTCCAGTTCTACACCCGCGCTACCAATTAGATCAAACCGCGTAAGTGCAATCGTGGAGTACAGTCCCATCCCTATGAGGGTTACTTACACATGTAGAACGGCACTTCTTTCTCTCGCATAGATTTCTCACATCCGATATACTCATTCGAAAATGTTAGGACTCGCAATTTTGTACTTCGTATTTGCGTATGGAAACCTGACACTAGTTATTCAAGTAGTCGCAATTCAGTCTCGTGGTCATGACCTGCTTAGTTACAATCGTTTGCGTTATCCTAGTGAAGTGATAAAGCTAGGTAAAGTTATTTTTCAGGAGAATATTGACTGTGCTTCGAAGCCAGTTAACATAAGGTCTTTTACAAACCTCATTTTCTGATGCGGCTATGGTTTTTGTCTTTGTCTTGCCTAGTTTTATGAAAACGTGGAGGCACTACTGGGTTACCGAGAGACCTTGCCGTCGATCCACCTGCGCTGTCAGCAAAAGTGGTACCGTTAACACTAAACTATGGGATAAATGCTATGTTGAGCAAATTGCTTGATATATATCACAAAGTATCAGAGTTGGTAAGAAAAGGAGCAATTAATTTTGCTTCAAAGCACGCGTTGCTTGAACGAATAAGAAGCGAAATCACAATGACGACTGAAGTTTGCTTTGACGTAAACTCAGCGATATCTGCCTAACTATGCATTTCGCAAATTCTAGATTTAGATAACGCTCCATAGCTGGATAAGACATAGCACATCACTAATGTTTTGAAATTACCGAGGAAACGTAGCATCATTCTGTGGGAGCGGTTGATCACATTTCGATGGACTGGAATCAACATTTATGTTTTCTTGTAGCATATTTACGGTACTGAGGATCCGTGTGTCTTTAGTGCGACAGTAATTAGTACTGGTTAGATGTTATTCCCCCGCACAGAAGGAAAAGTTAGACTTCCGGGGTACATTAACGTAATGTTGTTTGCAGTGTAAATAGTAATGGCGTGTGACAGCTTACCCAAATAGACAATTTAGAAGATGCAAAGTCAGAATAGAAGCTTCAAGTTACAAACTACCCATATTTTTTGCAAGTAAACCTTTTCGCCTAATACTGTTTACAAAAGCAAAGTTATCGGAGAGAGATTATGCACTTGCCAAATGCATAAATAATTAGCACGGGGGTTTTTACTAGGGATTATCTGCTGGTTGGGAAACATAGCCCATTGCTATTATGTTGGGGCTGCATCTGACAGTAACTAGTGCACGAAAGTAATTGGTACTCCGAGATTTATGTGACGCGCACATATTTGCGAGAAGCTGCGAACTCGTGGTGGAGAGTTACGGCGATATTACCACGGTTAAATTATCACCGAATGATATAAAAAGCTCATCGCGCCACCTAAATCATATGGACGCTTAAATGATACTTGAAGCAGAACTTATAGTGAAGTATGGAGAATGATAGGATATTTCGGTTACTGCGAGTAACGATTGACAACACACGCGACCTGGAAAATGTTCTCTTAGCAAGCCACATACTAGTGAACTCTCTTGTCAGTGCCCGCAGTTTTCCGCAGAAAGACAAAAGCGGAAATCCAAGCCAAGTTCGTCACGTCAAAATGAGATGAAGAAAGTGGTACTGGATCATGCTGTGTCAGAATTAAAGCACAACGATAGCAGTGAACGACAGAAGCACGGCATCAAAGAATGGATGTACATCACAGAGCTCCACGCCATGCAAAATGTTGTGGCTTTTGACGTCACCCGTCGAATTGCCTCCAGCAAACTACAAAGGCAGGGGACCACGAATTTTGAAAGTTACCTTGGCTGCGCCTGAAATGATATCAGTGGCAATCCAACCATGGCATGACAACATGAAACTAGGACCACCAGCAGTACGGTTAAGACTATTCCTTCAATTAGTACAGACCTCAGATACAGATAAGCAAGTCTCAGTTGTACTAATCTCGGATCATCCAACCGTGCAAGCAACCGTTTCAGAAAACTTCAGCAGACCGGCACTATTTGTGCCGGTCACTCACAGTGAACAGAGCTCCTAATGCGTCAACAAATGAAACGTTGCTACAGCAACACTCGGAAGTTGTATTCTAAGCTCTCGGAACTGTGCCATGGACATGAAACAACAACTTGGGACCTCATAGCAGTTACTGAAACTTGGCTCTCAAACGACCTACTTGATCCAGTGACTGAACTCAGTGAGATGTCAGTCATTCGAAATGATCGTCCATCTTAGCCGTTTCGGAGGGCATGTTGGGATGTCACGCTTTGAGCTGGCGTGTATTCTGTTCAAATGCCGCATAAGCTAACGCGCGAGTCCTAACCGCTATAAGGTTGCTTCAGGTTTCATCAGACCCGACCCGAACTCTTTTTACCCTATGAGTTATATGAAACTCGAGCTTTTATTCCCATTACGTGTAATGCCTTAATGTTGTCTTGCGGTGGCGGTGTTGTTCTCTACTAACGAGATCAATTGAAATGCGAAGCTCTTACTGAAAATTCCCTTGTTATTCCGACGCCCTATTTTGCCGACTGCACATAGCAAGTCGAGATGTTTGTTTACAGAAGACGAGTAATGCTCGCCTCTTACCAGTTATCTATAAGCCTCCGAACTCGTCAGCAGACAGCGATAACATTCTGTTAAACGCCCTCCGCTATGCTGTTTCACAAAAGTACTCTCACTGTCTTATAATGGGCGACTTTAATGTTCCTTCAATAACATCAATGTCCCCTAATGGGCCAACTTTTAAATCGGAGCTTCTTGAGTTCACGGATACGGCAGTTTTGTGTAGCCATGTGCATCAACCAACCAGACACCACGATTCAAATAAGCCATTACTCCTGGGCTTAATCCTGACCAATGAAGAGTTGAGGGTTAAGTCAGTAGCATACTGTCCCCCACTGGGCCGTAGCGACCATTCAGTCATAACATTTGGTTATGCGTGTGATGCCAGTATTATTGTTAAAGCAAGAGCGACTCAACGAACTATATTAAGCCGCGTTGACTGGTACCTACAGACACACAGCTCAGCGAATGACGCATGGAATGAACTGAAAGACAAAGTAAACTGGGTCATACAATCAGCATCGAAGGTTGTACCATTACAAACATCGCGCCGGACCGATACGTGGATCCGAAGCAGAACACGTAAATGAATCAACAGAAAAGATGAGATCTAGAGGCAACATTCGCTAAGCCAATGTGATACCACATAGAAGTTTTACACACTAATCAGAAACTAATGCACGTCGCTCATTAGAGTCGATAAGTACGAGTGGCAGGAGACCATGGTGCTGAAATTTACGAGTAACACCAAAATACTATACAGATTTTTGAGTGGCAAAAGGAAGGTTAAGCCCGGAATACCACCACTCAAGACGGCCAGTGGCCTAACAACTACTGCTGCGGATGCCGCGAACGCTCTAATCCTACAGTTTGGCTCGGTAGCTACAAATACCATGGAAGCTTCACCCTATCAACTCGCAACATATGTCGTTGGCTTGCATAGCGTCACCTTTACCCCATCAGCTGTTGCAAGCAAAGTACAATCTCTCCGGGAGTACAGTGCCCCTGGAATCGACATGATTTGCCCAAAAGTACTGAAAACCCTTTCTCTCACCATAGCAGCACCACTTGCTACCTTTTTCCATAGTCTGCTTAACTCTCATACTCTCCGATCTGAGTGGAAAAATGGAATTATCGTTCCAGTATACATAGGAAGTAAGCGTTCGGATCTTGTCAACTACCGACCTATTACTCCCCTTCCTGTTTTATCAAAAGTGATGGCATCGGTAACCGTAGATAAACTGATGCGATACTTTGAAAGTCTACAAATAATTTTTTATTCCCAACATGGTTTCAGAGGCAGACGATCTTGCCTCACCAATTTTCTGTTTACTCGGGACTCACGGACTGGAGCGACTGATGAAGGAACCCCCCCATAAATATGATTTAGTTAGATTTTTCTAAAGCATTCAACAGGGTCAGGCACTTCTTTCGCCTCCTAAAGATTGCTGCCTACGGCCTCAAAGATTCCCTGCTCACCTGGTTGGAAGACTACTTACAAGACAGAACAATCATGGTAAGAGTAGCCGACACTCACTCTGCAAGCCTGTGCGTCTCCAGTGGTGTACCACAAGGATCCGTCCTCGGCACGCTACTGTTTTTAGTCTACATTAATGAGCTACCAGCAGACATTTTTCGATGCAAATATTTGCATACGATGCTAAAATATGGAGATCAATTCGTCCAGCATCCGACTGTGTCTACCTCATGGAAGATCTGACTCGGATTAACGAATGGGCAGCAAGAAACCAGCTCCCACCGAAACTGCAAAGTGCCACCTGCTGACGGTGCGCAGCAGCTTCGTCAACACTTACCTTTTGGGTAACACGTCCTGCAGCACGTGACTAGTGAACGCGATTTAGGTGTCATCGTGCAAGAGAGTCTTGGCATTTCGCTCCAGTGTTCGGAAGCACCAAGTGTGGCGAACTTGAACTTGAGGCTTTTGAGGCGAGCTCTCGGCACCCTTGAGCGACGGCTAGTACCAATGCTGATTAACTATTATATTCGTCTTCAGATTGAATATGCAATTCAGGCCTGGTGTCCATGGTTAAAACGAGACATTCGCCTATTAGAACAACCACAAAGAAGAGCCACAAAGACAACGCGTGAACTATCCGGTCTGTTACGAAATGCATATTCGTGTATACGGTGTGTTCTGATCAGATTACCGACGGCTTCGCAGAGACCTTACTCTCACATACCGGAAACTAAGTGAAAGCGAGCATCCATGTACATCACTCTCGACCCTAGCCCCTTGCCAACAAAGCCGAGGCAACCACCTGAAACTAATGACGCAACACTCCCGTTTGAATTGTAGAAACTATTTTTACTCACTTGGAATCTGTTCTCACTGGAATGCATTATCAAGATAGGTGGTGAACGCATCAGATATGACGACATTCGAAAGACTCTTAGACTTTCATCTTAGTGATGCACGCAACACAACAGTTTGATAAAGTGCAATAGTTAACCACTGATACTTCACGTTCCACGTTGGAACATTTTGATGGCAACTTTCTTTTGCGTATCCATCCTGTGCGTCTTGTAAAGTTTTACTTTTTATCCCATCATACACTATTGAACTATCTAAATACAGCTACCCGCAATCTCTCACACTTCCATCCATTTATCACCCCTGCAGTTACGATGAACCTAGGAAAATTAATCTTCTTTGAATAGCTCAGATGCACATTTATAAGGACCCGGCTGCAATCAAGCAAAGCACCCCATCCGGATAGGCTGTTTCGTGTAATTCTCAAGGAATTCGCTGATTTTCTAACACAGTCATGCACTAGCTAGTACACATAATGCTTAAAGCAGCACATGAGTACCAACTATTAGCGGAGTACAGCAGCATGTCGATGTCAAAGAAAGGAATATGTAGTTATCGCTCCGGTGCTCCCAAGTCGGGGGTTATCAAGGGTTTAATTTCATTCTTGGAAGGATGTTGGTCAGAACACCTTAAGAGAAGTCCAACCAGTTCGTAAATCGTAATCCTAGGTCCATATAAGACGAAGCAGACGGTCTTGCAGATTTAGTTACTTCCTAGCCGGATAGCAAAAGGAACTTAAGTAAGTCTTTTTCCTATACTTTAACAATGCCCACGGTCACGTAAATTGCGAATTGCTGCATCGTCTGCTAGGAATCGGGCGTTCATATTTCCACACTTCACTTTTTCCGTAGTTTCGTGCTAAACGTGAGTTTGAAGACAAACTCTTCAACAATTGCCAGGAGTTCCGGTGGTCTTCTGTGAGCTATTTTTCCTTCAACTCTGGTTTCGCTTACGTTAGCTTGATCCTTGCCCCGAGAGAAGCACTCGTGTTGGAACATACATATAACGAGACACTGGGTGTCCAACAGCAGGTCACATTCCCGCTGGCCGAAGTACAAACACGCCAATACAGCTTTCCAGCTTGCTCGAAAATTCGTCCCATGTTGTTTAACATATCAAATGAAAAGGTATCCATTTATCCCTGTTAAGATAGCTTTTACCAACAACTACATGAACTTCTGCGTTCCTCCAAACGTACGGATATAGTCATTCTTGCCGGGGACTTTAACGCACGGGTTGGCCGCCTTCTACCAAGTGAGCACCACATTGGGGGTAGTTTTGGTCTCGGTGGCAGTCGATCAGACAATGGAGACAGACTACTTGCTCTTTGCTCTGATCATCGCTTGTTTCTTTCGAGCACTAGTTTTCGACACTCGAGGAGACACACTGCTACCTGGCGCCCGCCCTCACAAACGCAAGAGTGCTCCCAGCTTGACCACATAGCAATCAGCTACAGATGGCGCGGAAGCGTAACGAACTGTTGATCGTACTGGTTAACATATCTAGACTCCGATCACGCATTGGTTCGTGCTAAGATTTGCATGCGTTTCGGAGGATCACCTAAGCGCGCCCATTACCGACCGGACGTCGCGAGTCTACAAAACGCTGCGGTTTTAACCAGGTACCAAGCCGCACTGTCAACTTTGCTTGGCTCAACTATTGACGGTGATCTCGATTCGCAGTGGGCGCATATCAAAGATGCGTTAGTTTCCGCCAGTATCGACACTTGTGGAGTTACCCGTCACCCACCGAAACATTGGATTTCCGCCGACTCCTTGTCGCTGATGGACAGACGCCGCTTGATCCCATCGGATTCCAGACACGTTGAAGAACGCCAATACCTTGATCGAGAGTTGCGCAGGGGTCTGCAAATGGACCGCGAAGCTTGGTGGTGTGAACGTGCTAGGGAGATGGAGCTTGCTATTCTCTCTGGTAATACCAGGAAACTCTTCCATCTCCTTCGAGTAACCGAAGGTGCTCGATCTGGTATAAGTGAAACAATATGCGAAGCGGATGGCACCTTAATCACCAATCTTCAACGACGGTTGGAGCGATGGGCCGAACATTTTGGCTCGCAGTTTTGTTGGACCCCAGCTCCATCTGCTACCTCTGGCGCTCGCGCTGGGGCCGAGTGGTCTACCCCAACAGACCCTCCCTCTTCCCAGGAAATCGAGCAGGAGCTCCGGCACATGAAGCGTTATAAAGCTCCCGGCCCTGATGGTCTTCACCCAGCTCTATCCAAAGATGGTGGCGCATCGCTGGTCCGAGAACTCACCGCTTTGTTCTCGAAAATTTGGTCGAAAGAGAAGGTTCCATCATCTTGGGGTGAATGGATAGTCGTACCCATCTTCAAAAAGGGCCTGCGCACAATCTGCTCCAACTACAGAGGAATAAGTTTAGTCCCCGTCGTTTGCAAGCTGCTGGTGTCCATCATACTTCGCAGGCTATCCCCAACACGCGAATCGTTGCAACGAGAAGAACAAGCTGGGTTTCGCCCTGGTCGCGGCTGCATCGATCAAATCTTCACACTTCGCCAGATCCTTGAGCTCCGCCATGTGTATCAGAGGCCAACGATTGCTGTGTTCCTGGATATCCGTGCAGCCTTCGATTCTGTCGATCGTACAGTACTGTGGCAGTGTCTTCTGAGGAACGGTGTCCCCGAGAAGTTCGTCTCCATACTGCGCGCTCTATACAGTCTGACCTCGGGCAGGGTTAGGGCTTATGGCATGCTTTCGCCTACCTTTGTGGTCTCCAGTGGAGTTCGACAAGGATGCCCTATCTCTCCGTTCCTATTCAACTTTGCCATTGAGGATGTCCTGAAGAACGCTCTGAGCAATTCGTTGAACGCTGGCGTTGAGCTCCTCCCAGGTAGTCGAGTTGTTGATTTGGATTATGCTGATGATATCGTCTTGTTGGGTGACGATCCACAGGTCGTCCAACGTGCACTAAACCGCTTGACGATTGAAGCATCAAAGTACGGTATGTACTTTTCGCCATCCAAATGCAAGGCTCTCCTTCAAGACTGGCAGGTGCCTCTACCTGCACTCACGCTTGCTGGTGAGACACTGGAGGTTGTGGAGAGCTTTGTCTACTTGGGAAGTTGCATCACTGCTGGCGGGGCTATTGGAGACGAGATTTCGATGCGCATCTCGAGAGCACGCCTCGCTTTTTCTAGGCTGAGGCATTTGTGGCGTCGCCACGACATTCGTCTCTCCATCAAAGGGCGGGTCTATTGTGCAACTGTTCGTGCTGTACTGTTGTACGGATGCGAGACCTGGCCCATTCGTAAAGATGACTTGCGCAGGCTATCCGTCTTCGAGCACCGCTGTCTGCGGTCCATTGCCCGTGTGTGGTGGCAGCACCACGTAAGCAATGTGGAAGTTAGACAGCGTGTCTTGGGACGTGGAAGCCACTCGCTCGAGGTGCTCATCTCACTGCATCAACTGCGGTGGTTGGGACACGTATTGCGCATGCCTGTCCAGCGTTACCCCCGTCGTGCGTTGTTTGCACTTGCTGGACAGGGCTGGAAGAGACGGTCTGGTGGACAGCCTACAACATGGAGAAGCCGCATGAAAAGTTGACGAAACAATTGGCCTCGGCCGGTTGTTGTCGACTACCTGGTTGGGGTCCGAGAGATGAGGATACTTGCTGGTTGAGAACCTTGGAAGTTATGGCTCAAGATCGATGTCAATGGCGGACGTGTGCATCAGTGTGTTGCGGTGTCCCTTCTTCCTCCCCCTAAAAAAGAACAAACTGAAAAAAGTTCAAAATCTGTGATTGGTAAACTTGACAAAAAAAGCATTTCTTGTTGCTCTTTTCTTATTATTCATATTGTTTTCCTATTCAGCCATGATTCCGATGGCACAATTCTGTACCACAGATTGTGTGTAATATATATATATCCCTGTTTTAAAAGGATTGTTACCAATAACTTTTCATGCAGTACTCACTGCCTCTCATCGAAGATGTGTGCTTGGGCTATCCATTTCGGTGAAATAGCTGAAACTAACAGACAGCAGTAAATTTACATTGTCCATTCAAGTGGTAATTTTACCCGCTAACAACGAAAGACTATCATTCTGTCCTTCGTCCCAAGTTGTCCTGTAAGTTGTGATATCTGATTCTACGGTCTATTACTGCGGTGTATTACCCTGTTGGACGTGCTGCAACTCTCTGATCCATCGTTGCTATTTGAACATGGACCTCAAATCAGCTACCACGTCAGGCTTTCTTTACATCATCGAGGCCAATCTAGTTAGTTTCTGTAACAATCGCGATTTCTAATTATCCACTACTAGTGGTCACCCTCCAGAGGGCTTGTTTGAATACATATCAACCCCTCGAACAAATAAATGCACAAATCCATCTATTCCTGCATACAGCAAATCAATCGTCAATTATTTGTTATGCCTTCACATGGGTCAGAATGCAGCCGATTATGGACCTGCAGCTATATTACTTAGGTGGTGTGTTCCCTTTTAACTCTTTCGGTTGATAAGTGCTACTTTACAAATGTCAGTATGTAATGTCTGTTGGCATCTATCGCTGTCGTAGCGGTATGCTATCATCATTTATTGGCGTTTACTTGTCTTGACTTAACACTTTCCCTTCAACAACGACAGAAGCTGTATACAACAAACTCAGAGGTGAAATTGCCCCACTGGAGGGACGGAAAACTGTTTTCTGACAGTAACTTTCAGCAGAACAGATCCGAATTCCAGGCAATTGAAACAAAGCTAGGATTTTGCATGATAAAGTAGGTACTATCATAGTCAGCAGAAGTGGAAACTAAGCTGCTCATATAACTATTCAAGAAGATGTTACAAATGTCCGGAAACCGTGACGTGGCTTGTAACTTGCGCTCCGGAGTAACTAGCATTCACCTTTCATGATATCGGCACCGTGATGTGCAAGACAAGAACACTACTTTCGGCATCAACCGGAACTTCACCTTCTGTTTCGCTATCACCTAGACAACTGCAAAGGGTTTAATGAGGAAAAACGACTCCGGCATAACTTGGCCTGACCTTAAGGGCAAAGGATGAATCCTGTGATTAGTTACTGTCCACGAACAATTACAAAAGGCCGTGGCTGCGGCAACATTGAGAGAACCGTCTATTGACTCAAGATGGGAAAAAGGTATAAAATATCCGAGCACTGTTTCCTTCACAACAAAGACGATAAGGTGAACTTAGTTATGACTTTGCTAGGTATGAAGCTGATTCCCGAACTGCCTGGTTGGGGTCTCAAAGGCGAGAAACGTTTGATTGGATAAACTCGTTGGTAACCAGTTAAGCCGACTTCATTGGTGTTGATTGAATAGGTTTATTTTCCCCTCCTCCCACCACCATCTCACAGAAACCCCTCCACTACAGATACAATCCTAGAAATCGCAATGGCCGACGTCTAATTACAGTAAAACAAAGACCCAATAAAGACTGCGTGTCACAATATAATTACTCGGAGAATATTTTGTGTAGATTCGTCGCAGTTAGTCACAGGCAGACAGCCACAACACATCCAGGAAAGCGCTAGACAGCCGTTTCATCGTATTGGGACTCGTCAGTAGCGCGCACTCGCCGAATGCTGCCGGGTTCGAACTCCTGACCTTACGCTTGCGAGCCAACGACTTATGGCACTGAGCCATGAGCGACGGTAGCGAACTGTCACGAATGATATCCAACTGAGATATAGCGCAGCTCATCCTCCACTGTCTTGCATGTTATGAATATGCAGAGGACAGGGCTGGACCCCAGAGCAACGACTGGCTGTCTGCCTGTGTCTAACAGCGACGAATCTATGCAAAATCCTAAGAAATCTCCTACTACTTACAACTACTCGGTGAATATTCCGAACCCAAATTCAAAGACACAATATTACTTGTTTTGTTTATGTCTATTGTTTACAACTAGGCAATTAAAGTAGAGTAGTTGTGGGGTTCGAATAGCATAAGTGGAAATGTGTCGCATCTGGACTCAATCGGATAACCATGAATTTCTACTTGTACCATGCAAATCCTCCGTACCAATCCCTCGCAATCAGTACTCAAACCAACTGCTCATAATACCGCGGTTTTCTGGGGTCCTTAGGCTTGGTACTTTCGTCGCTCGGTGTATGAGCTGCCGTGTCCTCTGCACAGTTGTAACGCGTAAATTACTGGATAATGAACGGCGCAATATTGCATCTACTAACTTAGTCACATTGGTCGTTACTATCCCTCACTCACTACTGGTCTTCAACTGACTGGAAACAGTCGAGTTGCGGTTTGAAGCCCTACAGGGGTAAAATGGAATGAGTACAGCTGACGAGTACAGAAAGGCCTAAACAGCTGTACAGTGCTTTTCCAGGAGTGTGAGGACTGTCTGACTGAGATTAGTTGTGACTGATTTCTGATTAAACTGAGTAACCTTATTGCATTGCGACACAATAGTAGATGAATTGCGCACCTGCAGCTAACCTGGATGATGATGGATGGTGCTGATGATGATGATGAGAAGCTGAACATTTATTGTGCAGCGGATCGAAACAAACACGGAGCTAAGAGTCTCATTGCGCACCGCATACCAAGAAAAGACAATGCTAGAAAATCGCATTCAATAAGACAATCGGGTGACTGAATAGCGGGAAATAAAGTGAAACTAGCGTTACTTGAAGCAGAAAGATTGGTTGTGTTCCGGTTCAGCATGGTTTTTTAGTCTACTCTGACATACTTTGTTGGATGGGTACTTTTCCCTGAATGTTCATCCTTGTGATGTATTTTTAGGCAACTCAGATGAGCATCAGTTCCACGCGTCTTCCGCGACATTATAGAAAGATCAGATAATCATAGAGCATGGTCCATGATCTACAACTAGTTCACACTCCTTGTCTTTCCCGACAGAAGCACGTAACTTTTGGACATAGAGCTCAGTAAATACAACTCTTCAACCAACTCTGATGTCAGTAGCTGAGTTGCATTTATTGTGCAGCGAAATACTTACGATGATACTTTATGGGCCTTGAATGATCAGATAAAGAGACAAACTTTCTACTAGCTGTACCCTCAAGTTACCTGAAAGGAGAATAAAAACGGAACTTCCTTCCTGTGTTTGGCTGTTTAACTAATGAGCGACTGACACTGCGTAGGTCCCTGTGTATCAGTCGGAGACAACACCAGCAATCCAAAGTGACCTGCGGATCTATGACATCCACTGCTTATTGCTGTATGTCGCTACAGTAGCCGGGTATGCGAACTATGTTTTCTGTGAAGGTGGCTTTATACAAGCTAGTTTAGCCGTATTGCGGCCTCACTATCCGCACACTATGAACGACAACACTTTGCGTTTACAATGTGGCTTCAGCTTTGTGTCGCTTGACCTGCTCGGCTCGCAAAAAAGCTACGGGGAAGAGTTTGGGTGATGATGTCTACACGAACATGTTTGTGAATTACTTACTCCAAGCTAGGAATTTGGACGCGAATGTTGGGCTAATCTCGGGCTATGAAGGAACTTATCCAACTATCACAATAACTTTGCAAAAGGTATGTTGCAAACATAAGATGTAATGGTCAGACTACTCCAAAATAGAGGCAAATTAGAATACTCTACTTTTCTAAAAGGTAATGTAACTCTACATACTAACGGCGTCAGGAAACCCTAGCACATAACCTGCTCATTCATGCGCCGAGCTCATTCAAGGAGGTGGAGAACGCCTTGCAGAGGGCATGCAAAAGAATGTAACTGGCCAAATTAATCCGTTATAGGACTAACAATCGAATGGCTTTGCTTACAGAGCTTATTGCTGAGGAAAGTCGCCACCTTAACGACTCACCTGCTATTTGTAAGGCGGTTAGCACTTTCTTCGATGCTTCCATGAACCTAGAAACCGACCCTATACCTTGCTACCCGAAAGTTAGAACAAGCGGCATAGACGTCGATATTTCTCTTGCGACCAGCCAACAGGCTATGAAGTCCATCAAACCATCGCTCAAACCAGACTCCGATGGCTTCCCACAACAGGTATTAAACTCGGTGGACCTGACCTACTACTGCTTTTGCTGAACATGTTCACCTTGTCCTTAGAATCTGGCGGCTTTCCGGATCAGCGAAATAGATCACTTATTATTCCTTGTCACAAACGGGGCCCAAACAACACGTCACTAATTATCGACCTATCCATCATACTCCCGTCACTGTTAGATTACTCGAAAAATTAGTTAAAAGTGGAAGCATGGACTTTATCCATCGTCATGGGCTACCTAACAAATCCCAGCATGCGTTCCTCGACAAACGTTCCTGTACAACGTCTCAGTTGCACTAACTGGGTCACATCACAGAAGCCATTGGTTCGAAATATGTAGTTATACTACTGTTCCTGGATATGCAGAATGGCTTCGACAGAGTGCCCCACAAGCGGCTACTGAAAAGAATCGCGCCGTTTGGAATCAGAGACCCACTGTTTTATTGGTTGACGCCATACACAAATAAGCCTTACCATCTAGTCACTGGGTAATCATAACTCCTCCTCACGTCCAAGCACTAGTGATGTCATCAAAAGGAATACTTGGCTCTTCCCTTTTCTTACTTTATAGTAACGGTATCACGGTGTTCATAAAACATGGCAGACCTTTTTCGTTTGCTGATGAGATAAAGATTGCTTATAAATTTTGACGAGACGAACTCAAGAGCGCAATGCTGCTCGTCCAAGAAGATCTCGATTCACTTGAGAAGTGGCGCAACACATTAATGGTAAATTACTCAGCTAGGAAATCATGCATTATGTCATACCGGTTTGATACCTGAAGAGTCTGTTAAACTGAATAATGAACGTATCTATGTGAAACTATCCATGCTCTAGGCATACGATACTCTTCAAACGTTAATTTCTCAGAGCAATCACAGTATCAAATGGCACGTGCCAAAAGATCTGTGACTAACATATGCCATAAAATCCATACAACCCCTGCCAGACTCGAGCTTTTCAAATTACTTACACTTCTTCTCCTTGAATACTGCAGCACCATCTATAAGAACGCGTGTGGGTGACAGGAATGCTTTGGAAAACCTGAAAAGATCATTCACTAAGCGCTTGTTCAGTAAGTCAACCACCTTGAGTTATCAGGAGCGCTGCCAGCAGCATAAGCTCGAACGCCTTTGGTTGCGACGTCTGAAACATAAGCTGATGCTGATACACAATATCATAAACCAAAAGACATACTCCAATTTGTGTACACTAAAAATTCAACATAGCTTCACTCGGAATATACGCAACAAGACTTGTACATTACGTGTGCCGAGAACCAGGACAGCTATCCGATCAAATTCTTTGCTCCCTAGGTACGCTGTCGTGTGGAATAGCCTACCAGCTATAATCAGGTCTTGCACAAATGCAAGAACATCCCACATTCAGCTGAGTAAATTCCTGGACCAGAACTCGATATTGACCATGCTTCCATCGGGTAAATCTATTAGGACCCAAGGGGCGGGCGGTAATTGTTTATTGCCAAAGTGGCTTACACTAGGTGTGGTCGTTCATACCTTGGGGCGTCCGTTCACCTGCATGATCTCCATGGAGTGTTCCCCAACTGGTACTTGCCTCTGTGTTCACTCCTCGTGCACATGGAACTGTAATCCTGGTATCATCTTCAACTTTGGGGAAGTCAGCAGGGCTCGCTGTTGGTGTGTCATCTTGAACCACTCACTACTTATTCCCGGCGCAGTGGTCTCTACCTTTAATCCACCACACTCCTCCCCCTCCAAAGGACTCGCGTCAGCTGCCTTCCGTCGGAGTCTTTCTGACCGCCGGGGATGTTCGCTGTATGAGCGTGTTTCCTCCTCCAGTTCGTACCACTTCCTCAGCTCGCCGGCATTCACCCTCCACGATTCACCTTGCCGAGCGATTGTATACACTGGGCCTCGCCGGTCGACTACCTCGTACGGTCCTTTCCACTTCGCTAGGAGTTTCCTCTCCTCGCTGTGACCAGCGGTGTTCGCCAAGGTTGCCCTATTTCACCTTTCCTCTTCAATTTCGCCATCGAAGATGTTCTCCAAAGAGCACTGGAAGGTGTCCAGGACTGCGCTGTTGAGCTTCTCCCTGGAGACAGACTCACGGACTTGGACTATGCCGATGATATCGCCCTGCTGGGGGACGACCCACAATCCGTCCAGAACGCTCTGGACCGCTTGGCGATGGAGACGTCTAAGTACGGCCTGTGCTTCACTCCGGGAAAATGTAAAACGCTGCTCCAGGATTGGCAGGTGCCTGAACCCGCGCTCACCATTGCTGGACATGTTCTGGAGCAAGTCCCTTGCTTCACTTACCTAGGGAGTTGCATCACGGCTGGTGGCGGTGTTGGAGATGAAGTCTCACAACGGACTGCAAAGGCCCGCCTTGCATTCATCAAACTGAGACATCTATGGCGTCGTCGTGATGTCACTCTCAAGCTCAAGGGCAGGGTGTACAATGCTTCCGTCCGTGCAGTACTCTTGTACGGCTGTGAGACTTGGCCTATTCGCTCGGAAGATATGAAGCGGCTATCAGTCTTTGATAATCGCTGTCTACGAAGGATTGCTAGGGTGTGGTGGCAACACTACGTAAGCAACGCAGAGGTGAGAGACCGCGTGCTTGGGGCGAATAGTGCCAGTCTTCAAGACGTTATTCTCCGACATCGCATGCGCTGGCTCGGGCATGTTCTGCGCATGCCAGCCCATCGCCTTCCACGTCGAGCGCTATTTGCACTCCCAGGGAGCGATTGGAAAAAGTGCCGCGGTGGACAGCCGATGACGTGGAGAAGGAGTATGAAGAAGGCGACCTCAAGTTTGGCAGCAGTTGGACCAGTCCGCCTTCCAGGTTGGGGACCACGAGATGCTGAATTGCAGTGGTTGGAAACATTGGACGTCATGGCCCGCAACAGACATCAGTGGCGGCAATGTTGTTCCGCAATTTCACCCTCCCTTTGATACACACAAAAACTCACAAAACAAAACAAAAAATACAAAATGGCGTGTGTAAAACCAAAAAAATTCGTTTCCCATATTTTTTAATCGCATTAGTGTCCCCATCTTCTTCACCTTTTTCTTCTGCCATGGTTCTGATGGCACAATGTCTGTTAACAGACTGTGAATAAATAATAATAATCTCCCCTGGGCCGCAAGTGGGATAGCGTTGATGGTCCCTCTACTTCACTTTCGAACCAATCTGAAACTCGATATTCCTTCCACCTTTGCTGGTCTGGAACTTCGCCATCCTCCGCGCCTGAGTCGCCTGTAGGTTGCGGTTGGCGGTTTTCCGGTTATTCCGTGTCTCCTCGGGAGATATACGGCAAGTTGGCCACATTCCAATCTCTAGGTCCACAGGTAGATGAGGTTGTCGACCGTACATCAAATGGAATGGTGATTTCTTTGTGGAAGCCTGTTTGGTTGCTCGATGGGCCAGCAACAGTAGCGACAACGTTTCCTCCCAGTCTCCACCTTTTGCTGCTATCCACTCCTTGATTGTTTTATTGTTACGTTCCGTCAGGCCATTTGTTTGCGGGTGGTGTGGGGTGGTGCGCAATTTCTTAATGCTTAGTTTCTCCAAACAATTTCGGAATTCTTCACTCCCAAAGCACGGCCCTTGGTCTGTTAATATGGCCTTTGGGATTCCGTAAGCCGCTACCAAGTGATTCATGACAGCATGGGTAACGGTACTAGCCCGTTGATCCGGTATTCCTGTCTCCTCAATCCATCGCGTGAAGTGCTCCGTCATCAATAAAATATATTGGTTGCCACGCCTGGTCAATGGAAACGGTCCCATCACGTCGACCGACCAAAGTTCACCAATTTCCGAGACCGGGATCGTCATCATTTGCTGCTGCATTCCTCGGCAATCCGTTTTCATGAGCTGACATTGTCTGCACGAAAGCACACACTTCTCAACGTCCCTTTTCATCCCCGGCCAATACGCGCGTTGTTTCAGCAGATCGTAGGTCCTGGAACAACCTGTGTGCGACATCTCATGACAAGAAACTACCAGATTCCGTCTTAGTTTCATTGGAATGACTTGCACCGAAGGGTTGCTACCTCCTGGTATCCACATTAAGATCCCTGCTTCGTTCGCTTGCAGGTTTCCCAGGTCTTTTGCAAACGGTCCCAGCTGCTTAAGTTGGTTTTTGTTGAAGTTTGTCTGACCAGTTAATCGCGCGGTGATCAATTTGCGCAGGAGTTTGTCACTACGTTGCTCAGTTGCCAACCGTTCTGGATCCTGCTCGCACAGTATACCGTTAATAACGAAAGCTACGCGCCGCAGGTCATCATCATCTATCATGCGTGACAAGAAATCCGCCGTTTGATTTTCCCTCCCCGGTACGTGTTTTATCGTGAAATCGTACTCTTGTAGGCGCAATGCCCATCTCGCCAGCTTTCCTCTGGGGTCTTTAGCAGACTTAATACACTCCAACGGTCTGTGGTCTGTTTCGACGTGAAATCGCTGACCCAGGAGATATGGCCGCCATTTATCTAACGCCCAGACTATTGCGAGACATTCTTTCTCTATGGTTGAGGATCTGCGTTCCGCAGGTGTCAAAGTTCGGCAGGCATACTCAATCGTCCCATGGTTTTGTTTCGACACCGCACCGATCCCGACATCGCTGGCGTCAGTGGCTACCGTGAACACCTCACCAGCAGTGGGCAAGTTCAGGGTCAACTCCTGCCTTCCCAGTTCCTGTAGAATCTGATCAAAGGCTCGTTGAGCTTCTGCATTCCAAGTGAATTTCCTGTCTTGTTTCAACAGCTCGTACAAGGGTGAGGCCAAGGTGTTAAAACCCTTGACGAATTTGCTGTAGTACCCGGTGCGGCCCAGGAATGTACAGAGAGTGCGTTTCGAGGTGGGAACTGGGCTGCCTTTTATCGTCATTATCTTCTCAGGTAGCGGTTTCAGTTCGCCTTGTCCCACTTTATAACCCAGTAAGGTGACCCAGGTCTTTCCGACCTGGGAGTTTGGTCCATTTATACGAAGTACCGACTGCTGAATGCGTTCCAGAACTGCCGCGAGATGATTGATATGTTCCGCTTCTGATTGGCTATACACCACGATATCATCCCCGTACACAACCAGGTTTTCCAATTCACTTAGCAATCGCAGCATTAGACGTCGGAAGGTAAACGGGGCTCCTGATAATCCAAAGGGCGTCCTCTTAAACTGATACTGTTTCTCACCAACGGTAAACGCCGTCGTCTCTCGATCTTCCTGTTTTATTGCCAGTTGCTAGTATCCTGATCTCAAGTCCAGGACCGTGAATATCCTCGACTGCTGCAGCCGATCAAAAATATCAGCAACTGATGGAACTGGAACGAAGCGAGTCAAGGAAATTTCATTCAGTCTTCGGAAGTCGACACAGAATCGGTACTTCCCATTCGTCTTCTTCACTAAGACCACAGGAGAGTTGTACGGGCTATGTGCCTCCTCAATCACGCCCGCGTCCAGCATTTTCTGCACTTGCCTGTTCACCTCAGCCTCCAGATGGATTGGTATCCTTCGAAGTCCATGAGGCCGACACGGTTGGCTAGTTAGCGGGATGGTGTGCTCGATCCAATCGCAAAACTCATATCGGCTGCTGTCATCCGTAAACAAAGGTTGGTATTTGTTGATCAGCGACTGCAAAGATGGGCTCAAATGTAACACAGCAACGACCGACTGCGAAGATCTCATTTCTCCCCAATTAATGAGTGGTAGTGACCCGCATTCCATTAGTAATTTCCCACGCTTTAGATCAATGACGGCTTTATTGAGCTCCAGGAAATCTGCTCCCAATATGGTTTGTTTCGCATCTGGTGACACGAGAAAGAAGTGTGTTCGCTTTCGTCCCCCGATTCCCACGGTGTGTTCGGCTATCCCATCAATTCCCACTGAATGACCGCCAACCGCTCTTACGATCGTGCAGCACAGCTGAAGCTTTTCACCTCGCCGATGGTTGATTAGTGACATCGCGGCACCCGTATCGATCAGACACCTTTCCATCGTTCCGTTTACTTCCACCGTTGCTTCAACCGCACTTCTGCTCAACACCCCAAGTACACAATCCTCGATCCGAAAAGAAAAATAGGGTTTCACACGTTTATTCGTCACACGAGTAACACCACGCCTCTGCGGACATTGTCTCTTCCAGTGCCCCCGTTTCCCGCAGATGAAGCAACATCCCTTTGTGCGCACCTGATAACGCTGAACGCGAAGCCCATTGATGTCTTCCGTAAGCTGGTCCAACATCCGTTCCAATTTGTCCATCCGTTTCACATTCTCATGAGGCTCTTCCTTCAGCGCAGCTAGTGGTGCATCGCCCAGGTCTCGAGTAACTTGCGCCAACTCCTCCAATTGCATCTTCCGAGTAGGATTCGCAATCCGAAAGCGCACCGCAGTTGGCTGTGGGAGGCCGGCAAAAAACTGATCCATCAGCAACTGCGTCTTTGACGGCTCCTCCAACCCCGGCAAGGTGCGGTCCAACAAGCTCCAGAGGTGCACCGCAAACACGAGGGGATCCGTCCCAGCACTAAGCCGCGACGCCTTGAAACGTCGCATCGCATCCTGGCGGTCCACTGGCGTGTCCAGGCCAGCGAACAACGCCTTCTTCGCGGTGGTCCACTCCAACTTGACCGGGCCTCTTCGCGCCGCTTCCAGAACCACCTTCGCCCTGCCCTTGAGGAGACTCCGCAGGGCCGCCATCTTCGCCCGGTCCGTCTTCAGTCCTACCGCCTCTGTCACCTCCGCGAAATCCTCCAAAAACGCCTTCACATCCCCGTCTTCAAATGGTTCCGGCCAAGGAATCTTCATGACTTGCGAGGTCACGGCACCAAATATTAGAACCCAAGGGGCGGGCGGTAATTGTTTATTGCCAAAGTGGCTTACACTAGGTGTGGTCGTTCATACCTTGGAGGCGTCCGCTCACCTGCGTGATCTCCATGGAGTGTTCCCCAACTGGTGCTTGCCTCTGTGTTCACTCCTCGTGCGCGTGGAACTGTAATCCTGATATCATCTTCAACTTTGGAGAAGTTGGCAGGGCTCGCTGTTGGTGTGTCATCTTGCACCACCCCACTACTTATAGCCGGCGCAGTAGTATCTACCTTTAATCCACCACAAATCACCATACGTGTTCTTGCAAGATGGACCAAGAAATATATAATCAATTAGTAAAGATAGTACAAAAAACAGCAACAACAAAACTTGTGATTCCAAATTAGTTTGATATCATACACCCCATACATATTTCATGAATGCATGAGTATGATAATGATTGTACCCATCTTCTGGCCACAATCCAATGGCAGCTTCTCGTATAATCCGGAAATTTACGTATTACTATTATTATTATTATTATCATCATCATCCGAACGCTGAATTAGGTAGCAACGCATTTTGCGAAGCTCACTAGACTTCTCACCGTAGGTGTTGCCATCGGGTTCAGTAGTTGTTTTATCCCACTATCACATCACTTTTGAGGAAATGTAATAGTTCAGTAACACAGTGGGAGGAAAAGCCGACAGGAAGATTACAAATCGAATAAAACCACTATGTTGGCCACCATCACTGGCAAATCTCTGGCTTGGACAGGAGTCGCTGAAGCGCCACAGTATCTTTATAACCAAATGATGTAATCGATCAGTAAAACAGTAGAGTCTAAACAACTTTTACCTTTTAGTTGGCTTGTGAATTTGTACTGAGCAGATGAAGAGGCTAATTTGCGGATCATGCCAACTACAGCACATCACATCGAAATGTATCCCATAACCAGCAGGTCATTTGATAGTAGTACGTTCGCATTTGTGTCATCAGACATACCGGTTCAGATGTTAGTTCGTTCCATGGGCCTCCTATCCTCCGATGCATTAACTACCAATTCCACTGCCATCAGGGAATGTGGGTTAGGTCAATACAGCTTCAACGGCCCAGGCAGATATTCAACACACACACACACACACACACACACACACACAAACTTGTTATTGAAGTCTCCAAGAAGCGACTGCATTATCATTTTGAGGAACTCGTTGTGTGAATGGATTGCGACGCCCAATCTCAGTATAAACCGCGATTCACATTGAAGTGAACCTTGGTCATTGCAATCAATGTTACCGTAGCCGAAGCAGATGGAAATTGGGTGTTGCCCGCTCGAGAGCATTGCACACCACGACTCGTTTCGATCTTACTTGCTTTCATCAAGTGGAGGTAGAAGGGCTCGAACCCTCAAAGTAATAAATATCGTGTTGTAACAGGACAGCATTACTGCTACAGCGACGAACATTTGGTGTGAAATCGCAAGTTTGTGGAGAGTACTGTACTAGCTAACAACTAACAAACCATTCTACGGTTTTCATTCATATCCGGGTTATCTGTGCCTGATAAATGCGCATTGATATAAGCCAGTCTGGTCGAGAAGCCGATTGAATTAACAGGTAGATACTTTCAAATGATTGGTAAGCTGACACCCAGGCTAATTGCATGCTGTGATTGTAGACTAGTGAGCTACAAAACTGGGAGACGACGCCGTTCCTACGGTCAAGGCAGTGGCACTAAGCCATATAGCCTCTGCCCATGACGTTCCATCAAGTCCGACACCTGCGCTTTACCCACTTAAAAAACAAACCGTTGCTCATCGGCAGCGATAGACTACTGGTTGACACTCCGCATAAGAAAGCACCCTAAGGTTTCTGAGATCAGACTTAGCTGAAGCATACATTATACTCAAGTGATGCACAGCATATGCAAAACGCTTCTCATATAATACCATTCTCTAGTCCGTTTTGGATAGTTCCGTCGTACATATCTAATGGCCAATATTCCCTAGGCAGTCCTTGTTTATGCGACCAAAACCCGACTAGGCAAAAATTGTGTTCTTCTGCGCATAATGGTGCTACTCACGAAACATTGCTGCTGTTTATGCAGGCAGGTGACGTGCTCACAACTATTTCACGCACGCTTTAATAACTACCACCACGAGACTGTTGCCACGGAGAACAGCTAATCAACAGTTGCAAGATATACGGGTACTTAGTTTGCTGTAACCCATAGTTTTATGGACTCCGGGGGGTAATCGGATGTCAGCGTTTTATAACGAAATCTGATTAAACGAACTGAGAACAAGAGCCAGAGGGAGAAATATTGGTTACTTGTACTCGGTGATGATATGATGGCGCATCTTTTGACGTGATGTCGCCCCATGGTGTGTTAACCCAAATGAGTAAACTAGTATTTTTGTAATGTAACGACGGATTATTCGACTGAAAATAACATAGATTACTTATGTTGCTTAGGCCCAATTATATCAAGTGGCACAATATTCTGTGTGCGTTTCGTCCTTATTCCTTAGAGTACAATGATTACAGTCACGCTTTTTCTATGCCTTGGTGTAGCCTTGCGTACACATTGGTAGATTAATCAAGAGGCTTCAGCCAATAGCCACCATTTTTCAAGGAAATAAATACTTTTATGCAGGTATTGCTTCATGATGAGGTTAACTTTGGAAACCATGTGATAGTTTTACAGGCGATTACTAGGAATACTCAGACAACGGGATGGAAGGAAGCTGGCACACATACAGACACTCTAAACCCAGTTAAATTTTTAGGTTTTGCAGTTGCATTCGTGGTGTTATATCAGTTCACATATCTGTATTGTGCATGATTATGACCAATCAACTCCGTTTGATTGGTTCTACTGTATTGTATATGACACGTCTCGTTTTTCTCCCTACTGGTCACTGCGACCTAGTGTAAAGCAAAGCGGTGTGTTGTGTTCCGAATTTAAGTAACCGATAAGTAATTTGTAGGTGATCACCAGCGGTCAGTGATTTGGACGCCCACACAAGTGGATGCCTGGGTTGAGCCCAACCACCATGTGTGTGTAATCCGAGAGGATCGGGTTGTAAAGGTAGGTTGTTCCGCACCAAGCAGCATGTGAGTTGTACTTTTAATTCATCGGGAAGAAATTTCTTTACCTAATCCGAAATAAGCTATAGCAGTAGAGTGGAAATTGTTGAATGTTAACAATGAAGATGCACAGCATTTATGTTAGGCCACATGCACTATGAGATAATAAAGAAATTTGCACCACTCATCAACCATGTTCATTAGTAATACGTTCACGGTCGCGTATTTGACTGGTGGTGGTTAGGATCCAGATATTAGCAGCGGCCGATCAGCAAGCAGTTGTGTTCTGAGTTTTCTTCTGCTAGCGTTTCAAGAGGTATACTCAGTTTTCAACAATCTTGAGTGAGGAGCCTGTGCGTGCATATAAATCATAACCTTATTTGTAATGACAAGTTGGCACCGATTGTTCATAAACAGATTCCTTTTCGAATTAATGTAGCGATCTTTACTTTAAAGAACAGAGTGGACCGAAAGTAGGAAGAAACATTAAGAAGTCTCGTACACTTCAGATAGAGTACAGAGAATCGATGGCAACTTTCTAATTCGTAGTAGTTGATGATCCAAAGTAAAGTCGCATTGAAGTTCAAACACATGGATTGGAATCTAGTCCCAAAAGGAGCAAACTGGTGTGGTCAAGATGAAAAACAGAACAATGAAACAACGGTTTTACACGCGTAAAAAGGCTAATGATTACCAGCTCCCGTAGGATGGTTACTGTGAAACATCAAAATATAAAAACAAATTATGAGCAAAATTGGGTTTACACGGGTGAACTCACAGAGGTAAACGTAGTATAAGCTGTAAATCCAAGGTAAATCCAGAAGGAATGACGGCAAATGGGATGTTGGTGAGAAACGTGTCTTCTCCTGAATTACACATACAGGAGGTAAAAAAGTGGAACGAAATCTGGGATTTGACCACCACTGAAATCTAATGCAGGCAATTGTGTTCATCCATGGGTCATAGGTCATGTAAAATGGTGCAGCAAAATAAGTGCACGGTCAACTGGGGCTTTGAACGCCGCCAGCGTGGAAACACATATGACAGATTCCTGTAGGGCATTTCATGTTCTGCAAACGCGTAAGGAAAGGAAATTCCGACGGCTTTCCATACGACTGTGCTGCTCTGGCAACTTGAGATGGTCGCCTCTCAAACTACTGATGTGACTAAGCGCTAGCAAGTCGCAAAACCTGTGGTTGGGATCTCATAAAAGCTGGTAAGTCAAAATGTGGTACACGCGCAATCGCCGATACTGTCTGCTGAAGACCCCGAGCATCTCCGTTGTTGTAGAACGCCAAGAGATAACTGACTGTACCTACGAGAGTCAAACAATACCCATGGCGACGAAAATCAGGCACCACTCAAAACGTCTGGTTAAGCAAATTCCACTAGACCTGACATCTAGCATTAACAAAAATGAAGCAGCCGAACACCAACCCTCTGTACCTGTAGCTCAGATGTATCTTGTCGAGACAAAGCCTCCCGGAACATCAGTTACAAATGCAGAGATTGATGCAAAGGTCCACCGGGAGACCGGCGTTGCGGCCTCTTCTGTCGTAAACACCGTTAACGCGAATAGAGGGACAAAGAGTAAACAATCAACACTTGTCAGCAGGTCAGGACAAACGAGTACCACACGTTGTAGATCAACGAAAAAGGGATCCAAGAATAGCGCCCGGACTGTTGTATGCTCAAATACCCCTGAATCTATCGCCATCACATTGCTGGATAACTTATCGGACGACCAAGACCAATGGAACTCATTGTGAGTGCTAATGAGTGTCAAAGTCAAGCCCTGAAACTTATTACGAATTACTCGTCATCCGAACTCGCCACACTACGGAGAACCCAGACTTATTCGAGTAAAACTAGAATCCTCCACCAATGCAGAAAACGCTTTGTTCTCTGCAAGCGCGCTAAAACACGGATCCTGTGGGATACGCATCTATCCTGATGTCCCTTGGAGCGCGCGACAATCAAAAAAACACCAAGAAGGGACACAGCAAGCAAGACCGCCTAAACACAATCTTCATACATGGCGTGCCAGAACATCCTACTAACGATGTTCAGGAGACCGGAAAGCCCGATTTAGCAAAGTGGCGCTGTTGCTCACCAGGATGCCTCTCTCAGCAAATTATAGAGAATGCAACCCTAGAATCCTAAAACTTGTGGTTCAGGCAGAGCAACAAGCAACGGATGTCTTGGATCGATGGTGGAGAAATCGGTAAAGTCTTCCTTCTGAAGTTCGATTAAAGATCGCAGAAGCTTTGCATAGCTCGAATCTCAAAGCACCTGAAGCAGCAAGCGTACGGACGAATGTACAGGAGCGTAACAACTGTTGCTTTAATTGACTCTGAGATAGGTCTAAATGAATATTGGGACGCACCTTGTGCGAATCAAGTTTCAGACGAGGTATCATTATCCCATCAAAAAAGGAGTAACTGCCGACCTCCCATCGGTCGGCATTCTCCCACACTTGACCCCTTCACCCTTTTGTGGGCTCCTAGAGACCAAAAACTGGCCTGATTCTATGCGAATGCTCAGGGTCTTTTTAAAAAACTGGCCGAACTGAAAAATCGCCAAGCTTCTGGGTCATATGATGTCATTGGTATCACTGAGAGGTGGTTGCACAAGGGAATGAAGGCCGCAGAATTTTGCTACCGGGCATGTCGCTGACCCGGAAAAATAGGCTCACAAAAGGAGGAGGGGTAATCTTGTATTACCCAAGCAACTTAAAGTGCGAAGCCATGACGGATTCAGACTCGCAGTTCCCCGACACTCTTTGGTGTCGCTTGCAGTTAAAAGGCAGGGACGCTTGCTTTATTGTCTCGGTGTACCGCTCCCTTACTCTACACCCAAAGCCGAAAGTCACCTAGCGGCTGCTTTAAGATGCAGTTTACAACGAAATTATACCTACTTATCCTGAATGATTTCAACCTACATTGCGCAGAAACTCCTGCTACGATTGGAGAACAATTCAATGCCGATCTACAAGATATCGTAACCAGTGTTCCGCTTTACAATCACATCACTTTTCCCACTCCGTTCAGCACAATTAACAGGCCATCTGTGCTGCATCTTGTGCTTACCAAAGAGGAGCATATGATTTATGTTTTGGTTTTAGACTGTCCGTTGGGTCGCAGTGATCAAGCAGTCTTCAGTTTCAATTTCTTCTGCTAGCGGAATATCGGAATGAAAGAGATGAGACCGTGTGAACCATCACAAGCTACGATCGATTAGCCCAGGTCGTCAGCGCTATAACTTGGTTGTTCCTTGCGGGAGTACCCCCGGAAGTCGCATGACTCGAGTTCGTCAACAAATTCAGTCAACCGATCGCAGAGGCTTCAGAAATAAGAGTTTACAATATGTGTACATCAGTTTTTTTCGTTAGGAGCGGAACTTGAAAGTGGATGAGAGTAGGCAACGCAGCATAGCGAGTGTACAGAGAAGCTCCAGCACCAGAAACTTTGGACAAATACGCAGTCCAACCTAACCATTGCACACAATTGCTAAGAGAAGACAAAGCCGCATATCAGCAGAACATCACAAAAACCTTCAGTGCTAAGCATAAACTGTTGTACAAGCACGTCAATAGCCTACGAAATGTAAGGCAAGGAGTTCCTCAACTGAGGATGGCTGATGGCCCAACCTGAACGGCTGTGGAAGCAGCAAACGCGCTGAGGATGCAATATGACCCCACGTTTCAGAGGGCCCTGCTACCAAGCCATCTTCCAACCTTTCTCGTCTCCTCGCCAGGACTACCCCACATCACTTTTACCGCGGAGGCTGTATTGCAAAAGCTGACGCCTCTACGCAAACACAGCTCGCCGGGTGTCAACACCATTCGTCCAGAGGCACTGGAACCAGCAGCAAGCCAACTTGCAGGATCTTTAGCTCAGTTTTTTCAGCACTACTTAGATCAGAATCAATTTCTCGCCATGTGTAAACTTGGAATAATAACCCCGATTCACAAAGGTGGAAGCAGAATTGATCCCTCCAACTACTGCTCAGCATCCATTCTTCCTACACTCTCCAAGATCATGGAATGCATAGTTGCCGGTGGAATGGTGTGCTAACGGGAAAACTGTAACATCGTCACGTTTGAGGAGCACGCTTTCCGCTGACAGCGGTTTCCCACAACGAATTTACTAATCACACTCAGTAGCTGGACCGAGTCAGCTGACGCTGGAGAAGGCGTTGACGTGCTCTACATGGATTTTTCTAAAGCTTTCGATAGTCTAGACCATCGGATACTACTCTCTAAGATCCAGCATTACGTGATCAGCGACCATCTTTTAAGCTGGTTTGCCAACTTTCAACTTCAACGGCAGTTAGTGGTCAGAGTTCAGAGCTTTTTATCGGACCCCATTCAAGTCGAGGGTGGTGTGCCGCAAGACTCGTTTCTAGTTACACGTTTGTTTTTGGTGTTTATTAATGGCCTTGCACAGGGAATCTTTTCAACCTTCCTAGTTTGCCGACTATATCAAGATTTGGCGTAGGATCCAGGCGAACGCTTACCAGCTTCTGCTTCAGTGTGACCTAGATACGATGTATCAATGATCAGCCCAAAACTTACTTCATTTCAACGTCAGTAAATGCGAGGTGCTTTCCTTCCGACATCAGAGCAGCCACTCACACCGGCTCGGAAGGAATATACTGCAACGATCAGCTTTCGGACGTGACTTGGGTGTCCTGGTTCAAGATGACTTGAGTTGCTCCAGGCAATCCGAAAAGGTCTGGGAAACTGGAAGCCAACAAGTCAGGTTGTTGCGACCAGCGTTTGGACAACTAAACAACTCCATATTTCGACAAATGCTCAGTGCGTATGTTCGCCCCCATATCGAATACGCAATTCAAGCTTGACATCCACGGCTGAACCACGACTTTAATGCACTGCAGCAGCCACAAGGTCGGCATCTAAGAACTTAATTGGAATGCGCAATCTTTCATACCAGGAAAGGCTGCAAGGATTGGGGGTATTCAGTGGAAGCTATCGCAAACTACTAGGCGACATGCTTATGGCACAATTGATTCCTTGAGACCCACATCATGTGTGCCGCTCTTTCTTGCGACTCAACACCAGTACAATCATGAGGGGCAAATCATTGAAACTCGCTGTACAGTATAGCCGCCTGGAGTACCGCAGAAATTTATTTTCCATTTGTGTCTGTCACCCGTGGAATGCTCTCCCAGAATCGGTCGTCTCTGCAACGACACTACCAGTATTTGAAAGACGGTTGGATGAGGCACTCATCCACTTGCACTTTGTCACTTAGCACCACGTCTCTATGTTACACCTGGAGTTTAGCATGGAATTATTTAAGTGTCGGTGCTGTGAGTCGAAGAGAATTGCGGGACTACCGAGGGGCAAACGATAAGTCCTTATTTTCATATTTGTAATGCTAACTGTTATACTATCATAATTAGCATTATTGTTATTTCGCTATCCTCACCAACTATCCAACGTGACGTGTAAAGTAACGTTTCTTAACTTGTATAAATTCTTGTTCATTGAAACCTACTTTTACATGGCAAATTATGCAGACCCATGACATTCATGTTTGCTCAGCGTTGTGGTATCTCCACGGCGGTGAGACCTCTCCTCAGCCATGACTGCTAGACCTGTATTGCGTATTCCACATGTATCCGTATTTATAAGCCGAGAAAATGTGGAAAAATCGAAGGATCGAAGCGTCCGAATGCAAGCTTCAGGAGACCCACATATTGGATGTCCCGCATTGACGTCGTTTCAGCCTGATTCGGTCATCTAAGGTCTATCTAGACGAAAATTCCCAGATACTTCACTCAAGAAAACGTCTGAAGATCTTCGTTGCCGAGTTTGTATTAGTGCACCAACTTGTGCTGTAAGTGCAACACTCTACATTTGTCCACATTGAATCGAAGTAGATTCTGGATTGATCACGCGTATGCCCTATCCAGATCAGCTTGAAGTACTGTGATATCAGCTAGTGTATTTCTCGCCCTCCACATCTTGATCTCATTAGCATAAAGAAAGCAGTTCGAGCTTATGATGCGTGTGACATCATTAATATAAGTCAAAAATAATCGCAGTCCTAGTGTCGATCCCTTTGGTACTCGCATTCAGTTCGGATAGGATCTGACAGCGATTCACGGGCTCATACTTTCAAGTGCCGGTTTAGAAGAAAGCTTCTGATCCATCCTAGGAACGGATCATCAATACCAAATGTCTGGAGTTTGAGGAGCAGAAGCAGCAGATTATGGTCTAATCGGTTGAAGGTCTTTGAGAAGTCAAGAAAGACTGCATCGACTCCTGTGCCAGAGTCTACTGCTTCAGTCCAGCTGGATCGTGCTAGTACTAGATTTGTAGTGTACGATCGATTTCGTCGGAAGCTATGCTGTTCCGGTGCGAGGTAGTTACATTCTTCCAAGTAGCGCGTTAGCGCTTCAGAAATAATAGCTTCCATGACCTTTGAAAAAAGCGGTAACAAGATTATGTGTCGATAGTTGGTTGCACTGGAACGACTACCTCCCTTTTGAATAGGGGTATTCTTTGCTTGTTTCTATATGTCGGGCACGTACATTTCGTCAAAACAGTGTTAGAAGGATCGATCCAAAGACTCAACTAAACTCTCTCCTACCACCGCTAGCGTGTTTGTGTGGATATTAGCAACTCCAAGAGAGTTGTGCTTGCGCATATTCAACAACTTATTTAGTACAGCCTACTGTGAAGGATATTTGAGTGAGTTTTGGAAGTGAAATAACCATTGTCATATGGCTAGGTGGCCAGTGATTGCACTGAAAAGTTGCAGTATAGAGTAGACGCAGGGTATCCGCCGCTTCCTTCGGTCTCTGTGTGGGTCCGTCCGCTGTTTGAAGATGTGAAATTCTCCGTTTCACCTTACGTAGATTGTTGACGTGTTGTTACAGAAGCTTGTGATTTGAGGCCATACGTACTGCCAACTTCTGCTGATACGCCATTCTATCCTCGTGAACAAGCTGAGTACAGTGGTTAAGTTGGGTCGCATAGGCCCTCCAATTCTCGTTGCTCGGGAAGAGTTTGTATATATGCCAGGCTGAGTTTCGCACCGCTGTTTATTTGCGTGTCCTGCTTCGCAGAAACGAGACCACGTTTCTCGGGCGGAAGGTATTAGTCGCTGGCGATTCAGCAGTCAGAGAGCTAAACTGGCTGACGAATTGTTCCCATGCATTAACTGGTGCCTTGTCTGCCAGAAAGGTCCAGTTGGCTGTCTTACCTAGTGGAGCTAATATGTCGTAGCGTATATACGCTCGTGTTGCGTCAGTAATTTCCACGGGATATTCGGCAATGTAAATGTTTTCGAAGAGTAGGACTACATGCTCGCTGCGGCCCAAGTGGACGTCGATGATCACCCTCTAGATCACTAGTTCTTCGTTGGTGAATATCCGATCCAGTATAGACGGTTTATCTTTTTCTCTGAATCGGGTTGAAGTGTTGATGTGGTTATTCAGTAGATAATTGGAGACAAACTCTTGTAGATCGGACTTAAACTGTTCTCCGGGAGCTGCTTGGGATTTTAGAGCGTGGATGTTGAAATCGCCAGTATTGAGAATGTGACTGTAAGTTGTGTTTATCACCCTGGTTATTGCGGTGCCAGACAGAAGTCCATCTCGGGCGTGGAGGAAAGCTGGCTGAAATCGCCGCCACTAAGCAAGTGTCGTAGCCTTTTAAACGTAGACGGCACCAAATAGACACTTGTACCTTGCTGACCGGATCCCCTATGGGATCACATTGGAGATCGTTGTGGAAGTATAAAGCCACCCCCATCACCTTTGTTGGGTCGGTCGTGCCGAACAACGGACATGCCTGGCAGTGCGATCTGTATGTCAGTTATGTCGGAGCGTAACCATGTCTCCGTTATAACGACGCGGTCCTTGACACAGGCGCATTTCGGAAAGTTTTTTCGGTAAACCTGGGCGTTGGTGGATGTAAAAAGCTGTTTATTAGGAGGACATGAATTATGTAGATATGTGTCGACCGATGATGATGATGGTTTTTTGGGTGAATTGCCAAATCTCGATATGAATGTAATCTATTTTTAATCTCATTTGCACCTGCGGTCTGTAGATACTAGACATCTGTCGTAATGCCAAATTACCTGGTAATGCTCCATTCAAGTTCCCTGCCCAAACACTCGACTGAAAACCAGAGACTTGGACGCAGCAGTGTTAGTGGCAGCGTAGCAATAGATCGCTTGCGAATCTAGGGTTATGTTGGAGAAGAGCAGAAGCGTTTGGAATTTTTCCTTTCTTTATACTTTGTTTTATTGGACGGGGAAAATGCCATCTTAAGTCCACAGGGTGTTCGGGCTGAGTGTGTGAACGCTAACCCGGAGTAAGGAAAGAGTCTAATTGCTCATTTTTCCCAGACAATTGCATGCTACGACAACGCCAAATTAAATGCCAACGTCGATTAAAGCCAAATCTTTGCTTGAGTTTGTTGAATCGTAGAAATAGGCTATTGTGCCGTTGTTTTAGGATACGTTTTTACAATTTTCTTGCAGAAACGCGATGAGTGTAATGTGTTTCTATCTGTGTAAATTCGGCCTGAAGTATAACACACGTAGGGGTGAGTGCCCATTAGGAATTCCATTCGATCCATATCGGTGACTTCACGGGCCCAGAGCAGTAAATTTAAAATTTGGTCTGTCGCTCAACCTTTGGTAATGAAGAGGCGAATAAACATTGTCGTGTACGGGTTAACTCATCTGTTCAACGGAATTACTCCACATTAAGAAGTGCTGTGTAACCATACAAAGATGGAAAACGACAAATGGTCAGCGGTCAAAGTCCATTAGTAAAAAAGGACCCCTTTATACTACACACAAAACTGGATCACTAGTTTGTTGCACGTTATTTGCACTGGCTATTTCTTGCCATTCAACTGCATGAGAAAGATATCCCGCGCCCACTGTTTGCTCGTTGATGTCCGGATCATTCCAAGTGAGGGTGGAATAAAGCCATGCTTCTCTTACATTGCTCCAAAGCAAATATGAACTGTTCGCACAACCCAAAAATTATCGTCAACCAGTATGAACGGTGCTTAATTGGCTTCCGGTTAGTTAGCAGCTAGTCACTTTCGTTCCGCTGGTCTGCTAGCCACCAGCATAAATCGCACTTAGATGTTAGTAACCTGGGCATTTGCCTTCTGCGTCAACAGCTTGCAACCTACTTCAGCTGAAGCCGCAAATCTTTAAAATTCTGCCAAGACTAGGTTGTTGCAATTAAATGCGGCTACTTGATTAAGTGAGGCTGTAGTGACATATCAATGCATTCCGCTTTCACACCAGGGAAAACAATTGATTTGGCGAATGGATATGGTGTTAAACGATGTCTGATCAATGTTACGGCGCAATTTCCATCCGGCGTCATCCACCTTGCATTAGTAACCGAACTTTACTCGGAATAAACTACTATTTAGGATGATTAACTAAAGTCAGATCCTGCAAATTGTGTGCAAGTACTTTAGTTTTGATCCCCAGGTAAATATGTAAAACAATCTGCTCGTCGTGCCATGGCAGCGTCTACTGCCGAGACATTATGGTTTGGTACACCAATAGCACGATTTTATTGCAAGTGAATAAAATGCCGTTGGACAAGTTGCGTGTCAGATATCAATCGAACAAACATGAAGATCGACCTAAGTTAATAATGAAGGCCATACTAGCCTTGTGAACTTGACGCAGGCAATTTGACGAAAGAAAAAATTGAGCGGAATATCTTTCCTGGATGGCCCATCCGAATCGCTCCAGGTTGCATATTGGGTTTGGCGAAGAACTCACCACTCCAGAGGATGGGAGGATTTAACCTTAAGAACATCAAATAATGCTCCTTGAATGGCTTAGCATGGATGAGAATCACGGATATCATCGAAAAAACGTTTTGCTTTTCTCCTGCAACAAGTCTCAGTGGCTAGAGGTTGTCGCCGACCATACTTCAGAAGTAAAACAGCATTTTGCTTAAAAACAACAGTTTTTGTCGATTAATGATCGCCCTGCTTAATGCACAATTCCTCTAAGTCCTCTCTAGAAGTTGAAAGTGAGTTGTGCATTCCTAAATTAATTAAGGCCCTAGGGCCAGATAGAATTCCTTTACAGACCTTAAAATCCCGGAACTTGTTCTCGTAGATGATCAGCATGAGTTAGTAGTAAGCTGGGGGAACAGAGAACGGTTTCAGCTATCCAGTTGTGCCTTAGTATGTTACTGATTTGCACGAGCTAAAATTCAGAATACCCCTATGATGTGAAACAGCCATTTGGCGCCTTTCCAGATTTGTGGTTGTACCATCTAACTTGTGAGCTAATGAGACGAATCAGTTTATATTTCATTAAAAATCCTCATGCTCATAAGTGTTCAAAAAAGTCATCATAGCCGTGCGTACCTGGCTACTGTTTAGTGGAAGCTGTGAGCTCTAGAAGCAAGCCACTGCCCTCTGCAATCGTAGCAATCTACATAGCAGTGGATGATGGGTCGCGCTGTATGCCGCTTAGCTTGCAAGTTATGATGGCCCATCACCGACACCTATGGCTCAGTAGCATAAACTGCTGGCTGGTCTGGCGAACACAATGATTATTAGCGTCTTGTCGGCACTCGCTGACAGAGATTCACATCACGTAGTGCAAACGATGTATTGCATTATCGAGTCGATTTAAAAATGGATAACATGGGTGTATGAATAAAATAATTAGGAAGCGCACTCCACAGTGGACAAATTCAGCGAAAAACTGCCGACGACATGCCAGTCTTCTGCTTTGGGTGCATAGCTTCAGCTGTTGGCTCCTCAGTTTAGTGTTGCGACTGTTTCAGGTGGTGGCTTTCTCAAAATCGGTTACGTCAGAATGAAGTCATCTCGTAGACGACGAAAACGCCTGCTGTACAGTCTCATGACTTTCAGTCGTAGTTGATGTAGCAGATAAATCAAGCAGTTGACGTCTTTAGTTTTCTTTCGCTGTGTGGTATCCACTGCAGTTAGATCGCGTTTTAATCAGGAGTGTCAGGTTTTAATCGAGTACTCCACATGAGGTCCCACGTATACACTGATCATTTGCGGGAAGTGGGAAGGTTTGAACCGATCAAACACCTTCCGTAAGAAGCAAAGATGTTGGTTCCCGGTTGTGGACACCTCCATGGATTGCTCTGAACAGCCAGGATTATCTTTAATTACCGGCCCCCTCCCCAATGTCACGCACCTGTCACTCATTCTTCAAGCTGCGGACACCCAACGTATGCGTTGTTAGACTTGTGAAGCATATGTACACCTTTAAACCTATCCGCCTTGAACGGAAGTAGGGTCATTTTCGACCAACTAAAAGCACGGTTCAAGTCCCATTGTGATAGGTCATGATCATCGTGATTACCAACCATCCGTCATATGTTGATATCACCGGCAAAAGCAGGAAATTCGACGCGATGGCATGCGCATGATTTTTGATGAAGACCAAGAGGCAGCATGATCCCAACCTGTGAAACACGTCAGTCCACCTCAATAGGATCAGGCAGTGAGATTCAGACTCACCTACAGGAGCCGCTAAAGAAGACAGTGTGGTACACCAATACCTAAGGCTTGCAACTTTTGGAGAAGGATACAGTGATCTAAACGGTCGAACGCTTTAGGAAGCTTCATATCGATAATATCGGTTCCGGTCCAATCATTTGCTGATGCTCCGGTGGTAGAATGCTTGCCTGCCTCGCGGGCGGCCAGCGTTTGGTTCCTGGCCAACGCAACCATTCAGTAAGTGTTCTTGTCATTAGTTTTCTCAAGGAATACCTCAGCTATAACTTTCCTCATTTGACACTACTGTTATTCAGCGGCACAATTGCTCGATAGACGCTCAAACAGACTACTCACAAATCTGGATATTGTGATTTTATCCCTGCCACCCGACGGGACTTGTCAAGCAACTGCTTCTTTACCCGTGATAAATCATGGTTTATTGTTTTGATTCAACTGTCACGCGCAATCAGTAGGTTGGTAGGACGAACTACCAACCTGCTTCCAGTTTGACGGAAACAATGAGCAATGATTTATCACTTATTTTCATAGCTATTCGCTAACTTCAGTGACATTTGTGTAGCGAAATGCTGAGTTGTTCCCGCTCCAGTACCTCCTCCCTTATACAGAGTTGAAAGAAAACGATATCATTTGTTTCGTTTCAGAGTTGTTCGTTTTAGTTACTATCATCTAAATGATTTGCATTGGGGCACAACAGTTGAGGTTTTTCTTACCTTCGGTTTACGAGTAAAATGATGACCCCAAAATGCGGATGAAATGTCCGTTGCCTTTATCAGTTGGCAAGTATGTTCCATCGTATTCTAACTACAAGTTGTGAGATAATCAGTGAACCCGTATAGTATGGATCCATGTTCGGTCGATCTTGTATCGCTACCCAAGACGCTGCTGAGATCTTGGGCTTATACCTTTCTATTTTGTTTGACACTAGACGGTTCGCTTTGAAACAAATCGTGTGGAATTAGATTGGCATTTATTGAGTAGAAGTTGATACCGCTTCTGCTGTTTCCCGCGTAATTATGGACGTGATCCACTGTGAATCTTGATTAATGCGAACCACAAAATTCGCAAGAAATGCACATCACATAACAGCATATGGCCAAACCGCTCACCTACAAATAATAATAATAGTGATAATAATAATAATAAGTGACTTCACCTTAGACTATTTTTACAGATCGCCAATGTCTTGTTAGCTCGTATCCATTACCAGTTATCTCCGTCTTACCTAAACTTAATAACTGCACTTCGCTTATGACGCTTGGGCAATAAATTTACTGGTGTCTGGTTTGTCTCAGTTTTGCGAAACTGATTCTTTTATTACTGGTAGTGTAAGACATTTTCGGCTTTCAAAAATTTTACATAACATGTTGTTAATGTGATTTTTATGAATCCGCTTAGATGCCGCAATGATACCTACACGGTAGCGGGAAAAAAATGAAAACGGAATCTCCGCATTCCTTTTCAACACTTTCCACACTGAGGTAGCTTGTTATGAAAGTTAGCTTGAAACTGCTCATATTGAAAAATATTAATAACTGTTTAAGATTCTGCAGTCACAAATCATAGAATATACTGATAAAGAGTTAGGAGTCATTAGTTTAGGGAAGCTTGAAAACCATCGGTTAGTAGTCTCGTTCGCATCCGTCCGTCTAAAGATCGTGTCTGTTCAATGGTATCAGTAATCCTCCTGTCAGTCGCTGTAGGAAGACAATGCTTCAATTTCCTCTCTGTTTTTAAACCTAGTACCAATCCATGGAATGCAACAGAGGAGTTACTTCCGAGTCGGGGGGATGGAAGGACAGTTGCCATTCCCACTAACTTCATGCCGCAACAAACATTTGGGAGCCCTTCGAGAACAAGTAAAGAGTCATCACCTATGTTAACTGTGAAAACGGCAACAAAACAGGGCACACATATATGTGAACACCCTCTCCGACCACAATGGATAGCCGGTCGGGGATCAGGAACCTCCCATATAATGGAACTCGACCGTCTAGGGGTGAGTGGAGAGTGCATTCTACATTCACAGTGCAACAATGAAACATTGACAAAGAAACTGGAATGTGCGCAGGAAGAAGTAAGTCAAACAACTCAAACGCTCACTATAAAAATAGTGACTAATAACAAGTTACAACTTCATGTGACGAAATTCTTGTACTAACTCAGGGGACTGATGATGTTGCTATCTCGTGGAACTAGCCTTGCTGTATTTGTGCTACAATGAGAGCCTAACAGGAATCAAAAAACTACTGCGGCTTCAAGCTGCTCTATTTTCTGATGGTGCTGAGATTACAGCTGTATTACTACCATTTAATTCCTATAAAATTGGTCATAAATCTTAGGGCAAAGTTACTTTTACCTACCTAGGGCACCGAGCACCGATTTCGTTTGAACGTGTACAGGAAAGGAAACCCATAGCAGCAAGGCGGCTGCGCTAGATCGCTAGTGTACTGACCTACAAACATAAAAGGGTAGATGGAAACAAACGGTTCGATCAGATTTCGTGTGTCAAACGGATTGTGGTGACCTAAAAGTACCGGCGTACTAATCGTAAAGGGTGGGGTCAGCGTTAGATGAGTCAAGATTTAAGTTGCGATCTCGTCGAGAACGAGAGCAAGTAAGCCTAACGTGTATTAACATCTTGTGTAGTGTCAGTTAACAAAGAAACAAAGGAGGACGAACATGATTTACAGAACGAAAGAATAAGATGATACAGGGGAACTACAGGGGACCAACAAAGGTTAGATTAAACATCACACTGCCTGTGAGTGTTAGACAAACGCGACACAGGAAAAAGGAGAAAAACCTGGGTAATAGATCTAAACAGCGAATGTATTTGTTTGAATTTGTCTTTTTACGAGCTCCTTGTCGGCTGTGCACTAATGTGGTGAGCTTATGGATCAAAGCACAGACATCAGATCTGGAAAGAAATTTGAAAGAATGAGAAACAAATGGACCAAAATTGGATCATAAAATAGTCTGTTCATCACTCTTTTATCAACTGCAAGAAAACAAAGAGCTAATTTTGCAGAGTAATGGACTAACCTCAGCCAAACGTCTAATGTAACGTAGTATATGTGTTCATAATCTATCCTAGGCAGTGGTTCAAGACATACCATCTCAGACATCCACATAGTTACACCATAAACTATTCACAAAGACCTTGCCATAGATCGCTGTGGCAAACTCTCAAAATGCCAGCAACAGCTTTTTATTTCATGTACGCATTGTTTTAGTTTTGTGGCGGGCTGGGATTATATAAGCTTCCCAACCAGCCGCAATTCCCATAACACGGTCTTCAACCCAACCCCTTGAAAGCCTTCTGCACTCTACTTTTACACTTGTGAAACACGCTTGGAAGCGGGACATGCTTTGGAGTTGTAAGACATGTTACGTGTCAGTTGGATCAATGATTATTTAGTGGGCACTCCACAGGATGCATTTTGTCAATTCATTCGCAAAGCTACCTGTTTATACAGCTTTAGACAGTTACTTCAGTAAGATTATCTGGTACTTGGCTACCGAAGAAGTTAAACCATCTTCCCAACACTGGGATTAAAGTGACAAGACAGCCTGACTCATGCCTACTGATTTGTTTGTCTCTCGATAATAGACAATACAAACATTTTGATAAAGTCCGACCAATGTACACATAAAATTTCCTGCAAGAACTGTGAGAAGTACTATGTAGGCCAGACTGGAAGAAAACTTGGCACAAGACTGCACGAACCTAGTCTGGCCATCCGCCGCCACGATGAGAAATCCTTAATGTCGGTACACATGGATGCCGAGAACCATCAGTTCGATCTGGAGAACGTTGAAATACTTGGAAGAGCAAGAAACCGCAGAGCGCGTGAGTTCCTCGAGGCGTGGCATTCTGGCCGGAACTCAATCAACAAATACCTGGAGCTGGAGGGTGTCTATGAAGCTCTGCAGGTTAAGCCAGCATTAGGCACCAGATCGACAAGGAGAAGAGGTGCCCACATGACGGACACGTGAACCGATCGAAGGCTGACATTCGAAGCAGGCAACAATCAATAGTCATTCAGATCTGGCATTGGTTTGCGAGACTCCGCGAATCAGCACCAAATAGCTGCACTGAAGATGTTACCTAGTTTGGTAACGAAACGTCTGCAACAGAAATGCCCAGCTCGGAGAACAGGACAATCTTTTCATCCACATCCCGAGCTACAGGTATTCTCAATAATTTCAAAACATAATGGAACGACCGATAGCTTAAAACAAACCAAGCTATCAACCTAGAAAACAAAAACTGGTGGGTTATGCCATTATCAGTTGATAAACTAAACAAACCAGCAATTAAACGCAAGTTTAAATATCAGTCGATAATAAGTACGGGCATATTCTCTCCTTGATAAATTTCCAATCGCTCAAAAAAGGAACAATTCCCCATTTTTCATTCGGTTCAGGTAAACATTTGTCGAAGCAAATCACATTGTAGGTAGTAACAAAGAATAGATTTTGTGAATGAACAAGTTTCGTTGAAAACGTCCTATGTGTAACATGATATGGTGCGGCATGAGAAGCCATAGTACAACTGAGAACATCAATAGTGGCATGAAATTTTAGGCACCAAATAAGGGAAACAAATGTTGTCAGTCAGTTGTTTCATACATCAGTCAAGATATTGTGGATCTCTCGTCAACCACTCAACAATGGAGTCAATTTCCATCTAAGTAGCGGTGAGCCGGAAGAGATCAGACATTAAAGTTAAGGCACTTACTTTAAACTGAAGTAGTTGTTTTTCACACTCTTCAGACTCCGAGTTTCATGCCCATTCTTTTTGTTCAGTTACTAATCGTCGCTCCCTTCTCGCTTGCCCACATGCCCACTGTTGCTTCGAATAAGAACGGAAAGTGAGGATGACGATTCACTGAACAATGTTTTACCCGATGGATTTACCAACGTTTATGCGTCAACTGAACTGCACTACTTCCTGGTGTTTGGGAATCACGCTGTAATTTATCAAGAAATGAGATGAAATAAGATGTATGTTTGGTGATTCCACAATGCTGATGGGACCCGTTACTTCACTTCCGATCGTTATGTCTAAGTACCATAGATATGGTCATTGGAACTGAGATTTAGTAGATAACTAGATTATTCCTCGACTGTGGGAGAGACAATTCCATATAGGGGCAGACCAACGTTATGTCTTTGAATCAATCTGTAATGATTTCGCAAATAACAGGAATCTTATCAGTTTCCGAAGCTTTAACTAGTTCACTGATTAGAGGCCACCTGAACAGTGTACCTATTATTAGTAAGTAAAAAGGGATTTACTGTGTTTCTGTGAACATTCGTAGCAGGTGGACTCGGAGACAGGCGCCACACATTCGATAAAGCGATAGACGGCCGTTTCGGCTTACTTGGGACACATCAGTAGCACTCGCCCGCTGAATTCTGCCAGCTTGGAACCCATTACTTTCACATATGAGTAGGGGACTTACGCCACTGAGTCAAGTGTGATGGTGGCAGACCATCACAACTAATGTCTAACTTCGATATAGCGCGTCTCATCCTGTCATGCACGTTGTGACTAAGTCTGACTACGACAAACCTCCAAAACACCACAAAGCTCCCCACTACTCACCAATAATCAGTAGTTGTCTTGGTAGCTTACATGCCACCTCGATCGATGTCGCCTTGCAAAGGAAGTCGTATCTCCGGGGGCCAGCTCTGTCCTCTGCACTTTCACAACATGCATTACAGTGGAGGATGAACCGCGCTATATCGCGCTCAGATATCAGTTGTGGTAGTCTGTCGCCATCACTCTTGACTCAGTGGCTTAAGTAGCTGACCCATAAGAGAAAGTCATGTGTTCGAATCTGGCAGGATTCGGCGGTTGCGCGCTGCTGACGACTCCCAATAGAACAAAACGGCCATCTAGCGTTTTTATGGCTGTGTGATGACTGTCTGTGAGTCTGGCTGTGACGAATAATGTAACTTCCTTTACTGGCTTTGTGCATAAATACAGACAGACTTAATCCTAAAATATTTCTGAAAAATTTGTGGACCTTTGTAAAAGGCTTTGCCAAAACAGTCTAGCCGATGTGGGTATGGCTGACAAGTTACAGCTTTCCGTTACCCCTTTGTCTAAGATGCGAAAGGTGATATTGGCATTTGATTGTATGGCGATGAACTGTTGTGTGATATTGACCACATATATTAAGGGAAAATGGTATATACAGTCGAACCCGCTTTAATGCCCACCATCGGGACATCACAGAAGTGGACAATAAAGCGGGGAAGGGCACTTAACCCATATGGCCATTTTTCCCAAAAGGGAAATAAGCATTGAATTATTGTACCGTATATCAAATGAAGTGTAAGGTGCTAAGAAGGATAAAATACCTAATTTTAACTAAAACCTACAGAAGACGTTTATTTAGAAGTTTAAAAGTTTAAAAGTTTAAAAGTTTAAAAATTATAATATATAGCATCTTGCCTGGATAGGTATAGAAACTGGCACTAATGTATCTTTTTGCCGAGAAAAGAATCCAGCGGCAGTTGTACATTATTTTTCGCTGCTACTCCAGTCACTTTTGCACTGATGAAGTCCAAGTTGGACAAGAAATCGTTGCCTAGCCCATGAAAAAATTTGTAGCTATACAGATCATTCACACACTCCTTTGTTCTTGCATGAGACACGCGCTGATTACTGTTACTTACACAGTCATCCGGCACGTCGTCCTCTGAATCGTTGCCTTCTTTCTGTTCTGGTCGGTTCTCTAACATTTTACTGACGATTTCATCGTCAAAAGTTGTCAGATCTGAGGTATATTCCACATAGATGTCACTGACGACGAACCCTGCTGCACTGATGACTGGGATTGTACAAGCGCTGATCTCGTCCTTAGCTATGACGGCGTCATCATAAAGTGCATCGGATGCCAGTCGACTGAAACCAAAGTACCGAAAACATACTTTCATTGTTGCACTGGTAACCTGTCACCAACTTTTTAAAACGAACTGAATTGCATTGGCACCGAAATCCTAGCGCTGACATCCACCGCTGACGATAAAACAGATAACATGTTGTTTTCGATGTGATAAATAATTCGGTCCACATTTCCCTTCTGTAATAAATATTCAGATTCATAATCACACCCTGGTCCATGGGTTGAAGAATCTTGGTCGTATTTGCCGGAAAAAATTCCATGTAAATTGTCTCAGGCCTTCTATCTGTGGATGCGTTGGCAATTATCCAAGAGCAACATAATTTTTCGTCAGCTTTGCTCTAGCTCCTCGTCTCATTTGAGGACCAACTCGGTGGGGAAGTTCTTTCGTCATACGCATGCTTTTGTTAGCTGTAAGGTACGGGAATTGTGTCCACGCTCACGCCATTAAAACACCGTGGTTTATTACTTTTTTAGTCAAACCAGCTTTCTTTTATCCGTGCCTGATATATTCGCGCATCCTAGAAGAGTGATCATATCGACTTCGCCATGCGTGACAGCGGCGGATTTGCATGATTGACAGTTGACCATGATATTGCGCGAGTCATCTTCCACTGCCATGCCAGTTAGGAGCTGTGCAGAGGAGAGTGGCTAGCCTCACGAGCTAGGACTTTCCGCATGGCGCCCTGGAACGGCACGAGGACCTGAAAGATATACTGATCTGAGCTGAGCTGAGCTTGTCAGCAGAAAAACACGAAGAGCCCTCTAGAGTTGCTCTGCAAAAATGACCTAGTACGTGTGTACTGTACACGTTGACATCATCAAATGCATTTATAAGTTTAGGCAGTCGATCTTGCAGGCAATCTCATAGACAGTTCTGTCCGCGGAACTCTTTTCGCCATGCGCACATTTATACACAATTTGTTCTCTATCCTTCCGTTTTTGCAACCATCCTTCTGTGGCACCAAAGGTTTTTCCAAGCCTATCCTCGAATTCTTCTGTCTTTTGCTTCAGACGCTGGCCTGTAACTGTTTGGTTGTGTTCACGAACCGATATCATCCAGTCTTTCAATGCTGTTTGAATTTCTTCATCCTTTCCATATCGCTTCCTTTTCTGAGAGCGTGCAGTGCTATGGGACAAATTCTGCTGGAGTTCCTTTTCGCTGGCAATCTACCTGGCTAGGGTGCGACAATAAAGGTAAAAATCACGCGACGAATTGGTCTGTAAGGTTCCCGGTGGATAAGTTTTAATTTTTAATAGTGGATGTTTGTGAGTAGTGTAAAGTTCGAAGAAAGTAGAAGCCAGGATTAAAATTCACGCACAATAATATGCCTCGACGGGGAGTCGAACCCCGGTCCACGAATTTCCGGTCCGTTGCTCTCCACCATTAATCTACCATCGCCCATTGGATGTCTGAAGGACAGGAACTTCGGTCTATTGGGAAGTGACGGGTGAGTGAGCCAATCTGCAACATCAGGACAGGTACTGTGAGCTTATTGGCAACACGTCGCGCACCAAGCAGAAGACATGTGTTAAAATTTGCGCACCTAATCGTCAGCCCTCGGTAGCTCAGGTGGTAGAGCAACGGACCGGAAATTCGTGGACCGGGGTTCGACTCCCCGTCGAGGCATATTATTGTGCTTGAATTTTAATCCTGGCTTCTACTTTCTTCGAAGTTTTAATTTTGTTCAAAATGTCAAACTGTTCTGTCAAAGACAACTCATTTCGATTACCGGCCATACTTGTGTGTAATAAATGGAGCACTGGGAAATGTGGTGCGGAAAGATTACCCGAATTTGATCGCCCAAGATAATTCGTGCAACATTGCTTGCTCCCTTGTACATTGGTAGCACAAGGGTGTTCTTCAGTTCAGGAGGCACCTTCTCCCCAATCCAATCGGGTTGCACCAAGTGATGCAGCGCAGTCACCACCGCCGGTGCGCCTTGTTTCAATACTTCAGGCACGATTCCGTCGGCTCTGGCACACTTGCTGTTTCGCAACTGAGCAAGTGCTTTCTGCGTCTCATCCAGTGTCGGCGTGTCAGCCAAACCCACCTTAACATCGTGCTGATTCTGGCCGTTCAAATTAGGACAATCAAACTTTGAACAGTTGTTCAAGAGACAGTCAAAGTGGTTTTGACGTATCTGCATTATATCTGCAGCCTATGTGCAGACAGCGCCGGAACTACCATCGATTAGCGTCCGCAGTGACTGCAACCTCGGTCCATACACCACCTTCAAGGAGTCAAAGAATCCCTTCTGTTGGCGGCTTTCGGCGTAGCATTCCATGTGCTTCGGCTTCTCCGTCCACCATGCATTTCTAACGCCACGGAGCTCTCGGGTCAGTCGCCGTCGGATTTCGCGAAACTCACTCTTCTTCCCCAAGTCTCTGGGGTCTGCCACCTGTGCAGCAAATGCTGCACATATATTGTAAACTAATAATTGGTAAATATTTATTGCACGTATGCACTTAACTGAGTGGCTTATTCAGTGGTTTACACTCGAATGTGCCCACAACGTTGAAGATACTAGCCTTGCGACAGCTGCTGCAACAAAGAACAATTTCACCAGGCGTATTGGGGGGCTCATGGAATACTTCACATTTTTCTGCTTGTGCCAATTACCTCTCATGGTGGTAATCCTACCTCTTTTGTTCTTATTTCCTCATGCAGGTTTTGATGTGAGTCCCAACCGTTGTCGTACGTTATGGTTTGTTCGTTTTTTCCACGTTCCACCTCCAACAGTTTCTTACGACGATAAGACACTGGTGGTATCTGTTTTGCCAAATTGTGTATAGGTTCGGGTTAAACATAGGTTAGTGTCAATCACACCGGTTTTAGCTGTGCCAAAAGTATCCACAACCACCTGGCCACATCTTTCAGTACTGAAGCCTAGGTTTCTGCTAAAGCTGTATTAGATTTTGGTAGAGATACATGAAGTTCATCGCTTATGTGGAACTAATTAATGCCGAGAACTAATAGATATTTTTGCTAAGCCTAGGATAAGATTGTGATAGTAGAAAGACAACAACAATAAAACAAAGGGTAAAAGAATCATGCGCTTGGCAATTTCAACAGAATATACAGGAGGTGAACTACAAATGGGAAAACTGTACGAAAAAATGGAGAGACCTTTGCTAGACTCACCGTTGTGTCAACACAAAGGAATATGTGATGTGCATTATTGTTAGGCTCACGGTTCACCATGTCCTATGGTCTTCGATCGTACACGGGACACATTTCTTAATGTTGGCGGGTTAGGGCAATTTCAAAACTCGGATAACGTGGGGCGGAAACAGGATAAAAAGAGAACGGAACACAAGATGGGAGAAATGACTCCACGGACGTTTTGGTCAGACATATTGTGTAGCCAGCTTAAGCGGTTGACTCACCACCAATTCTCCTTTTATCTAGGTTGTAAAACATGGCCTCCGAGGTCGCTGCGATTCATCAGGATCAGATAGGTTATTTCAAGATCACTCCACAGTTGCCGATATTGACTGCCGTCAAATCTTAGGGTTTCAGCCAACGTTAACGTAATAGGTGGAACATTGCTGAGGGTGCCTTTCGCTTTTCGGCACGATCAGCTTATTGTATAGTTGTATTGACCGGTATTCATATGTGGATCAGGAAAATTAAAAAGCTGCTTAGATATTGACGTCAATAGAACTCATAAGGTGCAACGGGGAATTCCGCCACTCATTAAGATTGGTGAGCGCATATATATATATATATATATATATATATATATATCCATTCTAACCTTGATTGCAGATCATGGGAATCAAAGGCGGTTGATCGGCGTGCATGGCGCGATCTAATCATGAAGGCAGTTGCCGAAGTGCGGAAAAAAGACCTCATACATGCAGAGAAGAAGCGGCAATTGCGGAAGCGGCAAGCACCGATGGATTGTACTCCATCGACATCTCCACCATCAGATTTAATCAGAGTCGCATTGATAACAGAAACTCTGCTTATGAAGGCAAAGCTCTCCTGGAGCTGAGAACGTTCACCCGAAAACAATGCAGGTACCAGATATACACCTGACCGAACCCCTTGCCGGGTTATTTCAGCGTTGTCTAAACCAGAACACCGTTTCGGCAGAAAGGAAACGGAGTATTTTCCCCACTGTTAACAAGGGAAGAAGTCTATCCGAACCTACCAATTACCGCCCAATAACGCTTTTCGCTGTGCTCGGCCAAGCCACGGAAGCGATTATCGCAGACGCACTGTTGTGTTATCTGGAAAGCTACGGCATCACTGTGTCGGGGTAGCACTGGTTTCGTCAACATCGATCAGGTACCACAAAGCTGTTGATATCGCATAACAATTGGACCGGAACAGTCGATGAAGGGACAAGAACTGGTTACATGCCTTGACTTTTTGAAAGCGTTGGATAATTTAGAGCATCGAGTTCTGCTTCACAAGCTTCAGCACTACGGCATCGGAGGTCCAGCATTAGAATGAATCCATAGCTTTCTTCGCGAACGGCCACTGGATGTAAGAGTCTGAACAGCGTTTCTCGATCCGATTCGAGCGAAGTGCGGTGTGCCCGGGTGTTCGGTACTTAAGCTTTGTCTGTTCTTAATTATTATTAACAAGCTGGGGAGAGTCATAGGCTCAAAATAGTACTTTTCGCGGACGGCGTTGAGCTTTGGCGCTCGATCGAGGGATTGGACGACAGTCCGGTCCTCTAATCGATGAGGCCTAGAATTGGTGTGTGCGGAACGTGCTGCCATTAAATGTGGATAAGTGACACGGTATTCACATCCACTGTCCATATGCCTAGACCTACAGGCCTGAGAAGCATGATTTGCAGACCACCTTTCAAGAACATGACCTTGGTGCGATGGTGCAGGACAACCTCGTTTATTCTAGACAATCTGAGTACCCATTAAAACGAGGTGGCCAACACTATGATCGTTTGCAGAAGGCACTCGGGAGTTTGGATTTATCCATCTTCTCTCTGATGCTTAATTCCTACGTGCTTAGTCATGCCGGATACGTAATCCAGGCTTGACAACCTTGACTGGCGCATGGGCTTGCAACGATCGTGACACCATAACATCGACTAATCGAAAAAGTCCAGCTAAGTTTTGTAAAACTCGTGGTAGATGTTAAAGATCACTCCGCCTGTTCGCCCTTTCTGTCCAACTACCGAAGGCATACATTAGGCTGGTAACGAATGACCGTGTTGACGAAAACCGCGCTGTTTCGGTGATACCACGGCGCAGCGTTCTAGTTAGCTAACGCATCAGCGTTGGTGGCTGTTATTATCGGCTCAAGGGGAACCGTAGGTGCACAAGGAAAGCAGTTTTCCTAACGCAGTAGTAGTAATAAAAGTGGAGCGAGTATGCACTGAAATCCGAGCAATGGGTGCTCTTACCTAGCACTGGTTGACGCCAAGTAGTAAAGTAGAAGGATACTGTATTCGTTAGTCACTGGTTACATCCTCAGCGACGGATAACACTACGACTTTGTGTTAAGCAGTAGACACGGGTGAAAACGAGCATGGGCGAATCAAGGAGCGGAACAGCGAGAATAAAGGATGTGAAGTGAGATTCAAATCAATAGTACGAAATGAATGTTCGTGTCAAAATATTTGGGCAAGTTTTTAACCCCAACCTCACGGCATTCTGCCAATATATAAGGTAATTTCATTGTATTGTCCACCGTTTCGACTATACATTAATTTACAATATTTTATGCTTCGCACAGTCGCTATATATTCAAGAAACTTCTAGCAATGACTCAGCTGAAGTAGCTTACTGTACGTGGCATCTACTCAACCGCAGCTAATGGTTTACTTCTGCTAGTATTGTCAATAGCAGACGTGTAATGATGAACGCTTCTTCTACGCCACTTAACCGCCCAGGATCCTCTCGAATCTTTTTCAGTGGAACGACCTTGAGGGCGAGGCGTACTCTTGGCAAAGTCACAATTGAATGCTTTGCCGAGTGCAAACTTATGCAATCTTTTCGTTTTTCCGATATTTGGTACATGGGAAGCCGGAGGTGTTATCCAGATGTCTACAAGAACAACGACAGTAACAACCACCACCACCACAACAACAACAACCACAGCAGCAGCAGCAACAACAACGGCAGCAAGTCAGTCATTTTAGCTGATACTTATCTGCAGAACAACAACGGTGATCACAGAAACGAGGAATAACAACAGGGAGAGAAGTGGGACCCAGCGCAAAACATTAATGGGTCAAGCAAACACTTATGGTTAAGGCGTCTACATCTTGTCAACAACAGGCCATCACAAACAGCTGGCTGTCGTGCAAAGATAAAGTGGCATCAGTGAAATAGCTTCCTTGCGGCTTTCGCTTCCCCTCGTCATAATCAGCCATTACCTCGAAAATGACTCAGCACCAAACACACTTTAATAGGCAGTCCGACTAGAAGACCGCAGCAGACGCGTCACTCGTGTCGGCTGTGAGCCATGTCATGTAACGTGTCTAGCCATGCGCAAAGTCGCGTCAGGTGGAGTTCAGCCTAGAAATTCAGACGGACCGACGGCACCAAGTTTGGTTGTCGTACGGCCGCACTTTATCCTAGCTATCATTTCATCCGCTGCGGCCATCCCAGTTCTCCGCACACATTCTTGTGCGTGTACTCTCTACAACCAGATCGATGAGCGTTACTAAGTGCTTCCCGTCTATTGGATCTAACTTCTGTGGATCATACTATTAAACTATTTAAACTCTTTACAAGAACAGAGGATGTTAGTGAAGTGGAAAGAGGCATCACGGAACACCTAAAGTTGCTCCTCTTACACCGTGTAATTGATGACGAGGTATATAACAACCTAAAACCGGGAGGGTCCAACATACCTCTGCTATACGGTTTGCCAAAGACCCATAAATGTGGTATACCGCTTAGACCAATCTGTCAATGGCAAACGGCACAACATAAGTTGGCTCGTTGGCTGGTAAAAGTGCTTTCGCCGTTAAAGCAGCAGACCATCCCATACCGTCTGAAGGACTCTTTCGAACTTACAGAGGCTTTAGATGAGTTTAACCTATCCGATAAACTCATGTCCACATTGGATGTACAATCGCTTTTTACCAATGTTCCGCTACATGAAACAGTTGATTACGTGTGTGAAATGGCAGAGTGCTCCGATTTTACACTTCCAATGCCAGTCGAATTATTAAAGGACAGCTTACTACTATGTACTGAGAACATCGGTTTCCAATTCCAAAACATTCCTTATCGACAGATAGATGGGGTGGCAATGGGTAGTCCGTTGGGCCCAGTACTAGCAGATTTTTTCATGTCGATGATTGAAAAGAAGTTGAGTGTGGAAATATCGCTGCTTTCCTACTATAAGCGATATGTGGATGATATTTTGGTGTTTAGCTCATCAGAGGAGCACATTGCGCGTCTAGTTGATCGCATGAATAACGTGCATACGAATCTGAAAGTAAACAACGAAACTGAGAAAAGCAACTGCCTTCCATATCTGGACGTGTTGATTTGCCGAAGAGCAGATGGGTCCATCAAAAGAGAGGTTTACCGAAAACCGACTTGGTCAGGGCAGTACCTACACTTTACCAGCTTCTCCCCAATGCGGTACAAGCGGACATTAGTCAAGACGCTATTCAACCGTGCAAGGAAAATATGCACTACCGACAGTTTAGATGATGATATAAACTCGCTCAAGGATACGCTGTTGAAAAATGGCTATCCAAGTAGGTTAATCGACAAACATAGTCAGGTGAGCGTGCCGGGACAGAAGGTGTCGACAGCGTCTAAAAAGAAGATCTACATCGAGCTACCATATAAGGGAGATTTCGCCAATATGAGGACAACGAAGCGCATAATTTCCGCAGTCCAGAGGACTTATTATGATGCCGAAACTGTCCTTATCAACCGGACTAATCGAATACCTGTTACCCCAATGACGGAAAGACAACCTATTGGCGCCAACTCACATTGCATTTACCAATTTACTTGTAGTTGTGGTATACACTACATCGGCCGTACCAATCGATTGTTGAATTCCAGAATAAGGGAACATGTACCTAAATGGTTGCAGCGTCAAATCACCCCGTCCTCGGTTGCTCATACCATCTGTTCACGTAAACCACCTGCTTCATCCATAGGTAGGCATTTACTGGCCACCTGTCACCAGTTTGATCCGGCCACAATGTTTACAATCGTGCTAAGACATATTAACACCCCTTTCCTACGTTTTGCAGAGGCAGTCGCGATCAGCCGTATCAAACCCGCACTCTGTGTGCAGAAACAGCTGTTCGTAAGCCTACGGCTGTCCTGGGCGTAGGGGTGTCACGCCTGCCCCTCTACCCTGTTCTAACTTGTCCTGGTCTCACCCTATCTGTCGTCTTATATATTTTCATGTTATTGTGTTGACACTGAAGAGACAATACGAAATGTTGACATCTGCCAGTGTTCGTCTTCTTACGGCATTATTCAAATTACTAAAGGGATCTAATTGTTTCATACTATTACTCTCGGTCTCAGTTTTGGCACATCCTTTTTCGTGTTCTGCATGTGAAATCACCTCACTCCTGAGCTTTTCGAGAATACTTTTGGCCTCATTCTGAAGCAGAAACTGAGAACTCACCAACAGGCCGCAACGTAAAACGTTACGCGACACTTCGGGTCGCTCACCCGTTAAACATTGCGTCTGAGATACATAGAGACGCCTGCCAAATCCATTCTTGCATTGTCATGTAACAGTGTAGCGAAAACGACACGACAGGAGGGGTAGACGTTTATTGCACACCGAAAATGGGCACATAAGGGTCTCACGCGCGCCATCGAATATCGACTAGATTTCCGTCCCACAACGCAACACAGGTACGGATGTTAGAGGCGAGCCAGTCCTTTCGCCTCGGGAGCTCCGGACGTTAACCTGACACTACAAGTCATCGTGCTCATTCTCACTTTTTGCGCTTCGTTTATTAAATGCTGCTACTGTGGAATATCGTTAGGGTGTACGTATCCAGTCGGTCCAGGGTAGCGGCACACAATTGAGCGTTGTCACATCCAGTTTTAACATTTTTCTTCCGGATTACGTGAAGTATAACGTGAATTATAACTGCTCCCCATATTGCTTTGTGTATGCTTATTCAATTCCCATTTCAAACTATCGTTATGCAGCAGTGCAGTTAAATGGGTAGACGCTCAAGCTGAAGAATCACTTATCCCTTAATTTATTTAGTTTGTACTCCAACCATCCTACGGAACTTGTCGTACATCTGAATTTTACTCGTGATAAAGCATTGTTTGTTATTAATTGTTCTTAGGTATCAATCATGCTCTAACCACTTACTAAGATTTTCTCTTAATTACCTAAGTAACCTATTCATTTTGGACAACACACAATATCAATAACATTTATCAACACACTATTAGACTAGCAGATGAATATCCATTTGAGACATTTTGAGTGCAGCCGACCAAAATGTGACTCATGCATCCAAAATGCTGTACTTAACTAAGCATGCCTCTTTATGAGTGCCTCGCGCATATCAAGATTGAAATTATTTATTTATTTATATTCAAATGTTCAAAACCCAATTGCGCGTTCAATAAATAAATGGGCAAAGATGTGGCCGCATTCGACAAATGTACTTCATGTGAGTGAGGATCCAATCGCTACTTCACAGGCTAACTAGAACCAAACAATGCTAAGTATGTATACTTCGGACATCACAGAAGAAATATTTCGGGGAAAGACACTGCTATTAATTTGCAAATTTTTAACATTCCAAGCCACAGCCCATCGAACTATTAATGAGTACGCTTCGGATACTAATTGGTGGCATAATATGTAATAGATGTGCCACATACTGAACGTCAGAGAAGAGAGAGACATCTGGACCCAATGTATATTATACAGGCTACCAGGAATGAAGAGTGCATCAGAAAGTGCGACGAGGAACGTAGCGCGTACTCACCAGGCAGAAAGTGTGTACGGGATGTACCATCGATAAAACCAATGGACAGTCGGAAGTTACAATGACCCATAAAATCCAACGTTGTGAATTACTGAAGCAGCAGATATTTTGAATTCACTACACAATCCATTCTCTTCATTTGCTTTCTCCCACGAGCGCTTCGTCATGTCGACAGCTGGTATTGTTTTTTAGCTATGTGAGAGTCAAAGCAAAGTTTGGGCAGCAATCAAGATAGGTAATTCGTAAAACAAAACCTGTTAAACTTTACGGAAATAGGAGGCGTTAGCTGGTTGCAACAGGTTTACATTGGTCTTCTTACCATTTCGCATCTGCTGTCATCTACCTGTTCATTGGTCCATACACTCTGTCCTTTTAACCAAGTCTGCTTTGCCTTCGGCCATGTCCACTTTGATCCATGATAACTGCCATCGAGTCCCCATTGTAGTCCGTATAGCCTGCGTGACCATAGTCAACTGCCTAGGGTGGCGCCTGATTAGTTTTCACTTCTCTGGCTGATCGTCACCATCATTTGCCGGTCGAACAGCCGCTAACACATCCCGAGTCGCTGGTGTGGTATCTTTGATATGAACACTGGACCCGCTCGCGGCCATCTGAGCCAATCCAATCCCTGTTTATGACAATGCTGTGCTCTGTATTCTAAGCTCAATCATTGCTGGCTACTATCTCCGACTCGCAATAGTATGGTCAGCTCACATTGGCAGTGGTGGATTGGCGTTATGCCTGCTTACGCCGCATCGGTCATCTTGGCACAAACGACCAGCCACAACCATGGGTATAGACTGTAAATGAATTGTTGATTAAGGGATTACCGAGGAATGAATCCGGTGTCAGCCGTTTGTGAATTCACAGAGTTAGGACCCTGGAAGTTCGTGAAGGGACAAATAAAGCCTGGATAATAATCATCTTAATCAGAGTGTTATGTAACACGAACCCTCAATAGAAACATGACCTTCAGATGCATGCCCTATGAACGAGTAGAAAATAAGGCGTCAGAAGACAAACAGAATGGTCTAGGGTATAGCGATTTGCAGCATAGTCGGTACCTCCACTGAGAAACACTGAGAGGCGTTTCATAACTTGGATGATAATTACGTGACAAATAAAGCATTTCTGATCTGACCAGCGTCAAGCTGCCATAATCGTAGAGCAGGTTTGCAATGAAGTATTTGTGGAATAAACTTCATGACATGCTGGGCAGATTTATCATTGTTTCCTTGCTTCCATCTTTGATCAGAAGGATCCGATTTCTAATTTCAGAAGTGAATAAAAAATTGATAAAGTTGCGAATGTACCACTCACCTTGTCATGGTCGCTACATGGGTGCAGTTAGCAAGTAACCTAGGTGAAGTGAGGTCATGATTTCCACTTGAGCGCAGGATGACTTCACAATCGTACTGTACTGAAAGTGGAAAACAGTGTCTCCTTATTTTCGGTTGAAATACTTTCGGCCTGATTGTCATTATCAATTACCCAAATGATTAGCTTAAGCCGATGATACAGCTTTGCAGTTTATACTGGAACAATCATTACAATATCGTGTTTCTATCAGTAACTGTACAAAATAAACGACTGGATGGATGAACTTAAAATTGGAATTAAATCATAGTGTACTGTTCGGAGCACTAATCGGTCACTGAAGCAGAACCTGCTACGATCGATATTGGGTTTTCGTCAACAGCCGCAGGTTCGCCGAACCCTGAACTTCGACAACTTGTTTTATTTTGAAGGTCAGTCGAATGAGAGCACTACTGGCCACCTTTGAATCGGAAGTGGTAGTATTGAAAGCGGAACTGGGTCGAAAAAGGTCACAGATAGCTTCCCTATCAGCCGAATCGGAAGTCAAAGACAGCTTACTACGCCAGTTGGACTCTGCTTTTGCATGTGTCGCAGCGCGGTGGAAGGAACGGGACGAGAAGTACGGCCTAGAACTGACAAGAATGAGCGAGGCGGAACGACGGGCCCAGGAAAAACTGGAAAATATACAAAGGGAATTTGAAAACTGTAAACTAGAGTGAGTTTTAGACTACAATCAAGCAATTTGAGATACTTAAGGTTATGTAAACTGACCTTCCGCCACGTCCTAATATGATATAAAGTGGGACCAACGAAAGTTAGATACTGTTTGATTCCCCTGGTTTTACAGTATGTTGCGCTGAGGGCTAGATTTGGAAAAAACATGATATTGAATAAAGCCGATGAGTGATCAATAACTGCTCATTAGCGTATTCTCAATATTGCCTGAGTTTGCTGGTTAGTTCCGAAAGGATTTAATCGTGTGACGCTGGTGGTCCTTTAGACCATGGATATCTTACTATGTGCACAAGGGTGACCAGTGCATAAAATGCAATATCGTACTTGCTCTTCTGATCACCCATTATTCTCCGTTATTCAGCAATTTTACTTAAAGGCAGTGATTCAACGTGTCGGTTAAGACTGCACCTTAGCGTACCCATGCTTTCAAAGTCCGAGGGATGGTGATCTGACAAGTTTGAAACTAGGTCAACGATGTAACCGTATTTAAGGTGGCATTAAACGGAATATATCAATAGCATGGCAGCACAACTGAGGAAAAAAGGACTGAGTAAGCGCAAACTAGTCCCACCCAACAAACTGCTGGTTACTGAGGTGGCACATTTGCTTGTTAAGAAGCCGGCGTTTAGTACGATCTTAGACAGCCAGCTGAAAAAGAGTTGTGTACGCAAGATGAGCCAATCAGTAATCATTTAGGAATCTTAAAAGCTTAACTTTCCGAAGGCTCTTTAGAAGGGTTTCAACACCGCGTCACCCAATCGATCAACGCAAGAGTAGTGACTTCATACGGGTTAAAAAGTACTGTTATACAAGTCCCAATGGGTTGACTGGGGGGTTACGAAAAAATGAAAATAAGCACTTCTCCTAGCAAATAAAAACATCTTTTGTAGTGCTGAAGTCCTGCACTCCGCGTAGTTTCACTGCACCAATCATTGACAAATCAGAAATGTTAGGTATAGCCTAATGGTATAATGCTACAAAGGTGTATCGCGGGTAAAATATACAATGCTTAATATGTTATGTGGGGTGGAAATTATTGGGAAAATAAGAATTCATGATAATATAAAAGTGTTTTGGTAGACTAAACATAGTGTTCGCATTGAGAAAGGCATAGACGCGCCGAAATATTCGCGGATAAAGTATAAATCCACTGGTTGGAATTCTGGAAACACACCGTTTGGTTGCGTTATGTAGTCTTCTGTGTAACACATTATAAAATGAAAGGTGAATGGGACAAGCCGTCATTCAGTGGTTTTTGAAAAATCGTTCTCTTGGAGTGGACGATATCTGACCAAAAGCTCTGCAGTCGGTAGCTAGTGATCTACCAGAACCACTGGCTGTTGTATATCACCGATGTTTAGAAAAGAACCATATTCCATCAGTATGGAAGCGAGGGGTCATCACTCCTATTCATAAAGGAGGTAGCCGCACTGACCCCTACCAAACACCGTCCAATAACACTACTTCCTGTACTATCCGAAGGGATGGAATCAACCATCGCAGATGCGCTGATGCAGTAACTGGAAAGCCATAAGCTAATAGCCCCAGAGCAACATGGCTTTCGTCAAAGCGTTCGTGTAATACTAACCTATTAATTGCACTTAATAACTGAACTGAAGCTGTTGATGATGAAGCAGGAGTCGATGTCATCTACCTGAACTTTTCAAAAGCGTTTGATCGCCTAGACCATCGAATTATTCTTTAGAAGCTTTGGAACTACGGTATTAGCGACCCAATCCTGAGTTGGATTAGCAATTTTCTACACGAAAGACAGCTAGCGGTGAGAGTTCGAGTATCATTGTCCGATGCAACCGATGTGGTGTGTGGTGTACCACAAGGCTCAATGATTGGACCATGTTTATTTTTGGTGTTCATTAACGATTTGGCGAGATCAATTGCTTCCGATTTCCTAATTTTCGCTGATGATATCAAGATATGGCGAAAGATCAGAGGACCGCATGATTACGAACGGCTCCAAGGCGATCTTAACACGGTGTTAAACTGGTCAGTTCAAAAGGCCCTACCATTCACGGTAGACAAATGTCGCGTTGTACAATTACGCCATAGACATAATTACAGTGCATTTGAGAAGAGTCTTTCGTTTTTGCTCAGTCGCCGCGCTGGTCAGGGGTAGATTGGAACGCACTAATTTGCCGACCCACCAATGGCATGTAAGTCTACTGTATTTACTCACCCACGCATGTCTGGGGGTGTGAATACGACGTGAGGACGCATATCGGTGCATGTGTCCTTGAAATATGTTAATGACCCTCGGGAGTTCGACACAGGTCAGTTCAGATTGGGTCGATGCCGACGTTTTTGGCTGGTGGTTTGCAACATCTCGACAGCAGTGCATAATGCACTGGCTACCGTGTTCAAATGTTGGTGGCGCTTCGACAGTTGCTTAATGTTATCCCAGCAAATGATAAAAGGGTTAGTGACAACACTGTTGTAGACTGAATGTTACCTTCACATAAACCATCTTAGCAAAATAAGAATTCGTAACAATTAGACGGTGAAAATATGAGATGCTACTTCTGCATAAATGAGTCCGGAACAATGTCTACCAGCTACTGGAGGCTCACCGGATCTATTTGCAAGTACGCGGCCGCCTAAGGAGTTTATTCCAGCAGAATACAGAAATAAAAAGAAAGCTGAGTGCAGTGGCTTTTGAACAGATTTTATAAAATCTCATTTTATTCCATCAGCTTGGACAATTAAATCAAAATCAGTTTCGCAATGAACACGAGAAGGAATTTTACCGTATTGGTATGGTAAAAGAATCCTAGAAGTAGGTAAAGAAGCGTTTAGGTCAAATCTAATCACCCATTTTAGAAAGAAAGGTGATGGAAGAATCCAGCGCGTACGATGCATTTATTTGATGAAACCAGTCTGTTTACGGCTGAATATTCAAGCGTTGTTGGTGTATTAAGCATTTTATTGACTTGACTTGAGTTCCCCGCCTTGGCAGACTTGAATGTATAAGTATTCCTTATCGCCCAGATACGTATCCGGCCGATTTGGAAATCTTTAATATGCCATCGTACTAGAATTTTTGGTATTTTAAGTATCCATGGAAACTGTGTAAATAGATCACTGACGATTCACGCTCAACCGTTTGTTCCACGGTCATGACACATTCAGTAGTTGCGAATGACTTAACAAGCGTAAAAGTATTGCCCATTAGTTAAGTTCCCGTGGGCGGTGGGACTCTTTTAACTTCCGATATAATTCCACGGGATGTACAGCTGAGCGGCTAATCGTACTCCCACAACGACAGAACAACAACAGCTCATGGTGACGTGCTGGTATAGATTTGTTTTCCTATTTCGTTAGACTGCTGCTACCAAAAGAAATGCGGATGTTCTACGTGTGCCCTAAAGCTCGATCCACCTGAGTGTTGGCGAAATGTGGGTGGGTGAGATTTACTGTTTTATGTAAAGCTGCCGTTTGCACTAGTTGCAAAATACCCAAGACAAAATGAACCGTAATCGCTTTCACCTCATACGTGCTTTTGACACGTCAAAGAAATTGACCAGGGGTTCAAATTCCCTACAGGCCTTGTGAACTGGAAGCAGAGAGTGCGGAGATGATATCTGAGATTGGGGTAGCACTACACGTCTGCTGGTGGACTCGCACCAAACCGCAATCAGATCCCTCATGTATGAATTTGAAGTTGACGAGCTGCTAGCAACTTGTCATGGAGTGTGAGGCATGAATCCAGTAATACCTAGTGAACATCCAGTGGCCCTAGCTTGGCGAAAGCTGCTGCTATCACACTCGCTTCCGTAGCAGTCATCCTAGGAATACTGTAAACTGGCTTCCATGAACTTACCTGAGCTACAAATCAAGTGGACTGGTCACTACAGCAAGATTAATCTATCGAAGCAATATAGGCAATCCTAAAGGAGTATGGAAAATGATTGTGCGCAAGATCCGTACCCCTCAATTATCAGATGATTGCACTAATGAAACTAAAATGGTTCGACAAGTATATTTTATTTGATTAGACATTGAAGTGTACTAAGGAATAAATTCAGTCCGATGAGTTCTGCCGCCGATTACGTGGTGTCATAATCATGGCTGATTTCACGCTACAGCACCAGTGTTCAAAAATCCCAGGCACAACGAAGACGACCCACAAGAGGATCATTCATTAAATGACGCTGCACTTGAGGAGTACAGATGACGGAGCAATGTTAAGGGGTTCAGCC
>OX104064.1:106294057-106319984 GCA_944474145.2 Dicrocoelium dendriticum | reverse complement strand
TGTGCGACCCACGTATCGTGCACCACAAGAGCACGAGTACTGATAAACGAGCATTGAACGGGTCAACGATGCGCCCTCATGCGGAAGGAGCAATTCGAGGTCACCTGCTCAGTGTGCTCACCCAAACTGCCTATTTCTCCTTGGTTCCTATTTTGCGTTGCTACTTTTGTGTATTTGTCTTGAACAATGAACAATGACGTGATACGGGTTAATAAGAAGCATTGCTTAATTAGCCCCGTTGGGTGGTCTGGTGGGTTATGGAAGACCCTACCGATTCCACCCGTATCCACAACTGCGCGTATCCATGATTTGGGTAATTTGTTTCAATTATATTGAGAGCTCGTCGCATTAGATGGTTTGCCACGTTTCCGGTAAAGTACCAAATAGCCGTTTTGTCCAAAATATTACTTGTCATTAGTGTACATCCCCCTAGTCCATCGCAATGAGGCTGGACCTTACCGTGGTGCGATGGTTTGTGTGCCTCAGCGATCCATTGAGCTACGCTGGGTGATGCTTTTGCACCTTCAGAGTCACCCATACCAGATTGGTCAATGGTTAGAGGCCAGACAAACTCAGCCTCCTGGTCCTCCAGGTTGGGGGTTGGAATGAGGGTGGCTCCTTATTCCTTAAAACGGACTCCTTGTAGCCCAACGCCAAACCCGCTGCCTTGCGGTCAGGTTTTTGAACCAAAGGCTTTGGTTGAGAACCCTAATCGTTCTGCTGTCTAGGCCTGGGCAACCTGACAGTATCCTGCCCACGCAATACTATGAATTTTCCTTCAAACAATTTCTTGATGCTCTGGCCACCACAGAGGATAATAAACGGTGCCTATCTGCTGCAACGAGCAGGGTGGATAGGGGTTTGGATGCTACTGCTCAAGCCTTCCCGTCTTCTTATTCCCCCTCTTACGCTTTTTCACTCTTACCGTCCCATTCCAACTTCACTTATATCCCCCAGTTTTCAACCCCCGATTCTTGGCCCTACCCCAACATGCTTTGCTAGGCATTTACCTTCTAATTTCAACTCACATGCTAACGCGGAACGTCACTCCTCTCCTGTCGACAAGCCCATGTCCAACCAAGCGGTCCATTCCAGTTCATCGGCTTCCATTTGGAGCCCTCGATCCTCCTTCAGATTCGCATGCCTCAATATACGCACACTGCTACAAATCGGTCAACAGGCAGCACTTGCCCGAACATTGGAGACCCTCTCGATCGATATCTGCTGCTTATCAGAGACCCGCCTGCAAGACTAGAGCACTGTGCTCACTCTGCGATCCCCTTCAGGTGACGCAAGCAGTATTTTCTCATTGCGCCTATCCGGTGACGATGCAGCTTCGAGCACCGGCCAAGCCGGTGTTGGTATTGTCCTGAGTCCCCGGGCTGAAGCTGCTCTGGTTGATTGAATTCCAATTAGTAGCCGGATGTGTGCGGTCCGATTGGCTGGCTCGTTTAAAGCTTCGAAGTCGCGCGGGACTAATAGATGTCTATTCATCATCGCTGCCTATGCCGCCCACAAACTGTAGCGATGATTCGGTAAAGAACGACTTCTACCGCCAACTGACCCAGCTCCTTCGCCACAGAAGAAGCACGGACACTGTTGTGCTGGCGGGGGATATGAACGCACAAGTTGGAAAGTTGTCCACTGATGAAATGCATATGGGCGGTCAACACGGTGTAGGCTCCCGTAATGATAACGGTGAGCGGTTACTTCATTTGTGTGAAGATGCTCGCTTGTTTCTTGCGAGCACTAATTTCCGACACAGCACCCGCCGAAGGGTGACTTGGCGCCCACCAACTTCGAACCAGCCTTGCACGCAGATCGATCACATTGCGATAAGTTACCGCTGGAGAGGCTGCATCCAGAATTGTCGCTCGATTTGGAGCACACGTGTGGACACCGATCATGCACTTGTATGTGCTGACATGCGGATGCGTTTTGGCGGACGCCCACGACGACGCTGTGAGCGTATTGACACTAGCCAACTGACAAAACCAGCTGTTCTGAATGCATATCGAAGTACGCTAACATGCGAGTTGAGCAAGCGCTCACAGAAGACAATTGATGGGCACTGGTCACATGTTCGCCAGACCTTACTAGCAGCAGGCAAATCCTCATGTGGTATGTCTACTAGACAACATGGACATTGGGTCTCTTCGCAGTCTCTGGAACTTATAGATGCTCGCCGGCAAATCCCGGCTGGAAGCGAGCACAATGAAACTCGCAAAGAGCGGGCAAAACTCCGTGCTAGCCTGAAGAGAGACCGCGAATCTTGGTGGTCTCATCGTGCATCAGAGATGGAAGTGGCCGCTGCCCTTGGCAACCATCGTAAGTTATTCCGTCTGATACGGGAAACGGACAGCAGGAGACCTGGTGTTAGTGAAACTATACGTCACGAGAGTAGACAGCCTATCCACAATTTGTCAAAACGTCTGGAGCGTTGGGCTGAGCATTTTGAAAAGCAATTTAATCGGCAAGAATTGTTCGATTCGCCGGTCACTGATCGCCCCGCTCCGTGGGCTGTCCCTTTGGATCCACCCTCTCGCTCAGAAGTCGAACGTGAGATCGGACTGTTGAAGTTCAACAAAGCCGCGGGACCAGATGATCTTCCTCCAACCCTCTTCAAATTCGGAGGCTCTGCTCTTGTTGATGCTTTGCATGAATTACTAGTGAAACTGTGGGAGCAGGAAACTGTCCCAACCGACTGGAGCCGCTCCGTTATTGTTCCCATCTTCAAAGGCGGCTGGCGCTCGGAATGCGGCAACCATAGAGGAATCAGTCTGATCTCCATCGGCTCCAAATTACTCATCTCCATAATTCTTCACAGACTGACTGGCGCTCGTGAAAGCCAGATTCGTGAGGAGCAAGCCGGGTTTCGTCGGGGTCGTGGCTGCATCGACCACATCTTCACCTTGCGTCAGTTGTTGGAGCACCGTCACACATATTGGCGGCCCACCGTAGTCGTGTTCCTCGACATCAAAGGTGCCTTCGATTCGGTTGATCGATGTGCCCTTTGGAATTGTCTACTCAGGAAAGGTGTGCCCGAGAAATATGTAAATATTATCCAAGTATTATATGCGCGTAGCACGGGCAGAGTAAGGGCTTACAGCAGGCTGTCGCTACCCTTCAATATCTCCAGTGGTGTGTGACAAGGATGCCCGCTGTCACCTTTCCTATTCAACTTCGCTATTGACGAAGTCATGGAGATTGCATTTACAGGACATGACTTGGAAGGTATGGAGCTACTCCCAGGAGAACGACTTCTTGACTTAGAGTATGCAGACGACATTGCCCTCATCTGTGACAGCTCCTAGACGTGTCAAGCCGCGCTGGACAGATTAGAACTGGCTGTCAGCCGCTTCGGGCTTTGCTTTGCACCACCGAAGTGCAAAGCGTTCCTCCAGGATTGGCAGGGTTCGCCCCCTGTGCTGACCCTTGGTGGGGATCAGCTAGAAGTCGTTCCGAAATTCAATTACCTGGGAAGTTGTATCAGCGCCCTTGGGATCGAAGACGAGATCACGAACCGTATAGCGAAAGCTCGAAGTGCTTTTTCTAACCTTCGCTACCTATGGCGACGGCGTGACATTACTCTCGCCCTGAAGGGTAGAGTGTACAATGCAGCGGTACGTTCGACCTTACTGTACGGTTGCGAAACCTGGCCCCTAAGATTGGCGGACATGAAGAGGCTACTTACCTTCGACCATCGGTGCCTTCGCAGTTTGGCTCACATCTGGTGGGAACACCGCGTAAGTGTATATATCTATCTATATGTATTATACACAATCTGTGGTACAGATATTGTGCCATCGGAATCATGGCTGAATAGGAAAACAATATGAATAATAAGAAAAGAGCAACAAGAAATGCTTTTTTTGTCAAGTTTACCACTCACAGATTTTGAAATTTTTTTTCAGTTTGTTCTTTTTTAGGGGGAGGAAGAAGGGACACCGCAACACACTGATGCACACGTCCGCCATTGACATCGATCTTGAGCCATAACTTCCAAGGTTTTCAACCAGCAAGTATCCTCATCTCTCGGACCCCAACCAGGTAGTCGACAACAACCGGCCGAGGCCAACTGTTTCGTCAACTTTTTCATGCGGCTTCTCCATGTTGTAGGCTGTCCACCAGACCGTCTCTTCCAGCCCTGTCCAGCAAGTGCAAACAACGCACGACGGGGGTAACGCTGGACAGGCATGCGCAATACGTGTCCCAACCACCGCAGTTGATGCAGTGAGATGAGCTCCTCGAGCGAGTGGCTTCCACGTCCCAAGACACGCTGTCTAACTTCCAAACTGCTTACGTGGTGCTGCCACCACAAACGGGCAATGGACCGCGCAGACAGCGGTGCTCGAAGACGGATAGCCTGCGCAAGTCATCTTTACGAATGGGCCAGGTCTCGCATCCATACAATAGTACAGCACGAACAGTTGCACAATAGACCCGCCCTTTGATGGAGAGACGAATGTCGTGGCGACGCCACAAATGCCTCAGCCTAGAAAAAGCGAGGCCTGCTCTCGAGATGCGCATCGAAATCTCGTCTCCAACAGCCCCGTCAGCAGTGATGCAACTTCCCAAGTAGACAAAGCTCTCCACAACCTCTAGTGTCTCACCAGCAAGCGTGAGTGCAGGCAGAGGCACCTGCCAGTCTTGAAAGACAGCCTTGCATTTGGATGGCGAAAAGTACCTACTATACTTTGATGCTCTAACCATCAAGCGGTTTAGTGCAAGTTGGCCGACCTGTGGATCGTCACCCAGCAAGACGATATCATCAGCATAATCCAAATCAACAACTCGACGACCTGGGAAGAGCTCAACGCCAGCGTTCAACGAATCGCTCAGAGCGTTCTTCAGGACATCCTCAATGGCAAAGTTGAGTAACGAGCGTGTTCGACGCATTGTTTACGGCAGAGGAAAGCGAATGAACCGCTCAGCACCGTTATTTCACGCACCAGACTCCGATGGCTCGGCCACGTGTTGCGCATGCCAGCCCACCGACTCCCTCGACGTGCGTTGTTTGCTCACCGGGGATGTGGGTGGAAGAAGAGGAGGGGTGGCCAAGCGATGACTTGGTCAAGAGGAATGAATTCCTTCACTTCGGAGCTAGTTTCGGTGGGAGCTTCACGGCTCCCTGGTTGGGGTCCAAAAGACGGTGAACACGTTTGGCTGGATACACTTGCTGACATGGCAAGGAGCCGACCTTAGTGACGTTTGTGCTGTGAGTTTCTTTGTCCCTCCCCATCCCTTTTAGTCTCCCCCTCCATCTACGATCTCATTTCGTAGGGTAAAACATAATAAATTTTTTTGCCTACTAGCTGGCTGGTAGCTTACCGGAACGATGCCTATCCGTTGCTTGTAGCTCAGCTGGCATGCAACTGTCGTTCCTTTATGTTTTGTATGTATGTATGTATTTCCTTTATGCATTGCGGTACAATAGCGGAGGTCTTTTACCACCTCTAGCTGACATGTATAATGATGATGATGATGACCAGCGGCTACAAGAACATCTGCGTTCCTCCAGTACGACTTATATATTCTTGCCGGGGACTTTAACGCACGGTTGGGCCGCCTGTCACCAAGCGAGCACCGTCTTGGGGGTAGTATTGGTCTCGGTGGCAGTCGATCAGACAATGGAGACATACTGCTTGCTCTTTGCTCTGATCATCGCTTGTTTCTTTCGAGCACTAGCTTTTGGCACTATAGGGGACACACTACTACCCGGCGCCCACTCTAACTAACGCAAATGTTCCCAGCGTGATTACATGGCAATCAAATACAGATGGCGCGGAAGCGTAACGAACTGCTGATCGTACTGGTTAACTTATCTAGACTCAGATCACGCAATGGTTCGTGCTAAGATTTGCACACATTTCGGAGAAACCTAATTGCGCTCACTACCGACCGGACGTAGCAAATCTACAAAACCCTGCGCTTGTAACCAGGTAACAAGCCTGACTGTCAACATTGCTTGGCTTAACTATTGACGGTGGTCTTGATTCTCAGTAGGCCCAGATCAGAGATGCCTTAGTTTCCGCCAGTATTGACACCTGGGGAGTTGCCCGTTACCCACCGACACATTGAATTTCCGTTGTCTCCTTGTCGCTGATGGACAAACGCCGCTTGATCCCGTCGGATTCCAGCTACAATGAAGAACGTCAATCCTGGGGTCGAGGGTTGCGCATTAGTCTGCAAATGGGCAGCGAAGCTTGATGGTGTGAATGTGCTAGGGAGATGGGGCTTGCTAGTCTCTGGTAATACCAGAAAACTTTTCCATTGCTCACACGGTATTCCCACCGGATATGTGCTGAATTGCGATGGTGCCGTTGGTAGTAATAATCAGTAATCACCTTAGCAGCTTACATGCCACCTCAACTGACGGCTTGCGAAGCTAGTTGTAACTCTGTGATTTAGTCCCGTCCTCCGCACTTACATAATTTGCATGACCGAGTAGGATGAGCCGCGTTACATCACAGGTTTACCTCAGTCATGGCGGTCACTGGCTGTTACCTATGGCTCAGTGGCATTTGTCCCTGACTCGTAAGAGCAAGGTCATGGGTTCGGGTCCGGCGTTTATATATATATATATATATATAATATATATATATATATATATATATATATACATATATATATATACATATATATATGCAACCCTTCCAATTTCGTTACAATTGGCTGAGGGCCACAACACAGTTTGAGAGGGAAAACGACAGTTAGCGAAGAAGTGTTTCACAGCAAGCGCTATTGCGTTCGGTCCTTGATCATATCCTGTAGCGTTTGCAACCAGATGTGCTCGAGGTCCTTTGGTCCCCAACCCGGGAGTCGGTAACAACTAACAACAGACAACGTCGACGTTTGCGCCTTAACGCATTGGATCCAAGTTTTGCGCTGGCGTCCTTGTCTTCACTTTCATCCCATGCCTACGCTCACCAATATGGCACGTCGTGGTAGCCGCTGGGCAGGCATGCGAACGACATGCCTAAGCCAGCGAAGCCTCCGCATTAGAATGATGCTGTTGATCAGTCGGTGGAGTTTGTCAGATTTGAACTATCCCCGACGGATTTCCTCATTACTGATCTGGTGCTGCTATCAAACACCAGCAATTCTTCACAGGCCGTCGTGGTTGAAGGCGGATAGCCGCTGAACATCACTTTTGCGAACGCACCAGTCGTGCAGCAAAATCGCCCATACCGCAGCATTGTAGACTCGTGCCTTGAGAGCGTGGCTGAGGTCACGACGAATCCACAGGTGACAAGGTTGGCGAAAGTTATTCTAGCCTTGGAGACACGCAGGGAGATCTCATCCGTCAAACCACCGATACTAAGACAGCTCCTAAGGTAAATGCATTTGTCGACCACTTCCAGTGGATGCTCCGAAAGGATGAGAAAAGGAGATGCACTTGGCCAGTCCTGTAACAGGACTTTACATCTAGAAGAGGCACAGGTCAACCCAAATAGAAAGGCGGAAATCTGTACTCCATGCAGCATATGTTGGACGGTGTGGAAGGAATCACAAATCACAGCGATGTCATCTGCGTACTCCAAGTCCCGAAGGCAGTCACCCGGGAGCATTTCAACGCCACGGAACTCAGCGTTTTCGTGGGCAGTTTCCAGCATCTCGTTCATGCCGAAGTTAAACAAGAATGTAGAGGTTGCGCAACCCTGTCTAACATCACTGGTGATGCTGAAGGGGGACAAAAAGTCTCCGTATGCTCGCACGCGGTCCGAAGTTTAACAGTAAATCGCACGGAGAATTCTGCTGTACTTCTCAGCTACTCCCCTCTTCAGTAAGCAGTCCAAAAGTCCCACTCTCTTTTCCGAGACAAACGCGGCTCGAATGTCCACGAATATGACTATGGTTGGTCGACTAAACGTATGGCGGTGTTCAAATATCTGATGGATCGTAAAGATGTGATCGACGCAACTGCGACCCGGGCGAAACCCAGCTTGTTGTTCACGCAGGTCCTGTTCCCGTACGCAACTGAGCCTCCGTAAGAGTAGAGCGACGAACAGTTTGGATACGATATAAATGAGACTGATTCCATCATGATTGGAGCAAACAGTCTGGTCTCAATTTTTTATAGACAAGTACAACATCCACTAATTTCTAGTCGCATGGGATGGCTTTAGTAGTCCAAATCTGATGAAAGAGGGCTGTCAGTTCATGGGTGATAGCAGGACCATCGTATTTGAATAGAGCAGTAGGAGGCCCATCTGGGCCAGGTGACTTGCGACGCTTTAGCAGACGAAGCTCATGGAAAATCTCAGCCTCACTCGGTGGGGAAACATCCACTCACCATGAAGAACCGTGAATCCCGAAACATAAACTCGGTTATACTGGTGCCAAGTTGAACTATTCTCCAAATTGCTCTACCCAACGTAACAGACGACGGTGACGACTATGAAATAGTTCGCTGTCATTTTCACGCAAAACCTCACTCACTGTTGGCCTTCTGCTTCTCCTAGACCGAATAATTCGAAAGTATTTGCAGGAGTTTCATGAGGAGGTTGCTCGCTCCATCTGGACACCGTGTTGTGTCCACCAGACCTCGTGATCCTTCCTGGGAAGCCGTCTGAGCTCAGCACCTGTGGTTCTACTTAGTGCGTTGTGCTCAACTCCAGCGAGAATTGTCCGCCGGCTTTCCATTGATTAGGGAGACTGTGGAGATCCACTGACTGACAGCTTGTCTACTGCAGCCACAGATCAAGGTAGCGGAATTTCGTAAGGCGCTCTGAACCTGTCCCCAGTGTGTCTCAACATAGGAGGAAAGACAACGAAAATTGGAGTCTAATATATTCTGAAATGCACCGCGAACATTTGGGTCGGCTAGCTTGTCTGTGTCAAGCCGTTTCTGGCGACGCTGTTGCGTGCCTCCAAAGCGCACCACGACCTTGGCACACACGGGCGCACGATTCGAAGTCAAATAAGTGTTCTAAATTGATTTACAGTTCATTATACGACCTCGCCAACGGTAACCAATAGCGATGTGGTCAAACTGCGTCCAAGCTTGACCAGGCACCAATGGTCGCCAGGTGGCTCGTTGGCGCCAGGAGCGCCGGAAGTTGGTGTTCGTAAGGAAAAAGCCATGGTCGGCACACAGTTGAAAGAGTCGATCGTCGTTGCGCGTCCTGCAATTAATGTGGCTGTGGCTGGCTCCGGCGAATTCGCGCTACTGACGAGTTCCAGTAAGGCGAAATGGCTGTTTAGTGCTTTCCTGGTTGTGTGGTGATTATCTGTGAATCTAGCTGCTACGAACTTCAAAAAGTGGTTCGCATCAATTTACATCGATATTCAGCCAATGATCACTTTACTGAAAGCAGGCTGCATTTTTACTAACTTAATCTCAACCGGCTCACATTTCGTTACTTACAGGTGGTTTTTCGGCCCTTATTGACAATGAGCACCGATTTATTCAGATCTTCCGCGGAGGCCCGTTCCTTTATCGATTCCCTTTGTGACAAAGAGATTTCTGTTCATATCACGGATGGGCGCTGTTTTGTCGGTCGTCTTTGGTGCACAGACCATATGGCCAATTTGGTTTTAGGTCACTGTACTGAGTATCCGGCTCCTTCTGATACTTTCCTTGAAGACCAGAAGCGCAACCTAACTACTATCGTTATCCCTGGGCGCCATATCATAAAGATTGAATGTTCTTCTACCCTTGTTCCACCTTTAGTAATCGAACATAGTTTGCAATAAATTCCTTTTTGTTCCTTGGGCTATTCATTCTGATCGAATCTGAGCATCTTCTCCAATGCGACATTTTCTCTTTAGATTTATGGGTGAGCACGGCAAAACGGAAACTTTTCGCATCTTATCTGTCGTTTTTGCCTACTGGTAAATTCAATTGTATCGGATCAAACTGTGTTTTAGGATTGTTTCCATCTCACTTGTTTTCATCAACAAATGGATCCTAAGTGACGCGGTTGAGTCGGTAATTTTTTGTTAGTTATCTTTCTTAGACACCGTCGGTTCCGACATTCAGGTGGATATTACGCTGTTTGTGACGTGGTTCCAATGCGCTGTCACAGCTCTTCTGTGCTCCGCCGCAGCCCACTTGAACCGTGTAGCCCCCAGCGTGATCAAATTTCCGTGTTTGAACTTTACACTAAAATCAGCCATTGATGTGCGTCTCATTTGATTCCCTCTCATTCCTATTGGCAGGTTCTACCGTTATCCGTCATGTTTGTTATGATGATCACATTGAATAATATCTGTCTGAAAAATTTGAATGTTTCGTTTTACTACCTGGCCAGGTGCCTGACCACGGTTTTCAACGTGGTAAGTTAGTGTCTTCATTTTCCCTATTCTATGCGATTTCTGCAGTGTTGTCTACAAAATCCAACTTAGTGTTTGATCGATCGTCAGCGTTTTCCATCTTAATTTTGAATTTGTTCGTAATAGAAAGAATGATTTTCGATGTATTCCATCTTTCATCCTGGACTACGATCCAAGCAAAGACGCACTATTAATCATGTTCACCAAAAATTAGTTTGAGTAGAACGGCTGAAAACCGATGTACATCAGATTCAGAGACTGCCAGTTGCAAGTAATCAGTCGTATTCAAGATCTCAGCCGCTAGTTTAATTGAACTAACTCTTCTAGGGTTCCTGCGTTTTTGCGTTGTGGGCTTATGGTTCTCACCAGAACGACGATTCCCCATTTTTCGGTCCCCTTCCTCATTGCTATATCATCATTTAGTTACTCTTCTTCTCATTTGCGCTTTTCCGGCGAACACAAACTGCGAATGATTAGCCGTCGATCAAACTGCTAATGCGACATAGCGAAGAAGACGTGTTTACCTGACAGTCTGGTAAGCTGCTGAGTCCTACAAAAATTCTCCAACGGAGGACCACAACTTTACCCAAAGTCTAGCGAAACACATTTGACAACGAATATTTCAAGCGAAATCCGTGCTCCTGGTTTTGATCTTAACGCCTCCGTCGAATCTACAAAAGATCACAGTCAGAGATTGCCTTTCACGTTGTTGTCCCCTGTGCGAGTATAACTAAACAAAAATGCACCTAAACCTATCCCAAAGACAGTCGACTTAATCACAACGCCGATTAGGCACAAAGTTTCATACACAAGAACAAACTGCCTTACCCCATCACCAAAATATATTGAACCAATCCAATAAGTGGATACACATCTTCCTCGGATTAATACTTGATCTAGAAGAGTTGTAGTTCTAAATATACCTTTGTCTTACGAAATTGACACCGAAGAGTCATCTGTCCATGAAAGGACGGCTAGTCACAGGGATAACATTTAAATCGTCTTCTATGGATTGCCCTGATCTTGTGATCCTTAATCTATCAGATTCATCTAACGTCAAGATGCTGTATTCTCAGTGTAGAAAGCTGCGTCAGGTCACTCTATTCATCAAAATAGCCTTTAGCTTACCAAAAATAAGTTCTACGTCTAGCCCACAACTTCCGAAATACTGTCGAACTACTGTCACTACATGGAGTCCGTGCACCCCATAACCACAGCCCTATCGCGAAATTTTTGGGCCAATGTTGGAATTGGCCTCCTTCGCCCCTATCTCTCAGTCTGACATACGCAGAGAGCCATCACCTTTTCAGCTAGTTCCTCAACCTAACCCAGCTACACATATACAATGGCCTCGGTGTTTCTCAATTACCACCATCATTGCCAACTGAACAAATACTACCGCAGTCACACCCCTATTTTCCGTGAAGTATTAAACTTGCTTTCTGAGCAGGAAAATATTGTAATCCTCCTCCTCCGCCTCCTTTATACTAAGCTACACAGCTTTCGCCATCTTATTCCTCTCTTCCCATTTACTACTATTAACTGAAACATGACTTTTTCCCTACCTACCTTGTACATATTACCACTTTGAGGGCTACACCTTCGTGTGTAGCCTTCATACGGGCAATGGTGGTGGGTGCACTACCTATGTTTGAAAACCGCTATTTACCCACTCAGTTATCAGACCCACAGCTAAACAACGTTAATGAATTCGTTTGGATTTCTGCGGAGTTGAACAATACCCACATTCTAGTAGGTTGTCTACATTCCTCCGCAGTGTGAGACCCTCCTTTTAAATCATCTCTCTTCTGCTTTTGAATACGCCTCCGATCTGGCTTTCGCTCACAAAATTATTGGGGGTGATTTTCACATCCGATATGTCTCCTGGGAAAACTGGTCTGCACCACCTAGGCTTATTAGTCCCATCTCAGAAATCCAACTACGGGGGTGGACACAAGCCTTGCAAAAACCGACGAGAGGTAACAATACATTGAACTTAATATTTACTCAGGACCTTTGCAACACCACTGTGAACATGCGGTCTTTCTTTCCATTTACTGATCATAATGTGCTACATTTCAGTTTCACGTTAACAGTGCTAATCAAGAAGCCAGATTTTAAGCGTATAGAAGCGTTACGCAGCGTACTTACGAACATATGTTGGGTTAAAATTTCATCTCTGCTGAGAACAACAAACTGGGATCTGTTCTTTCTTACAAAAAAACCACCGACTGCGGCTCACGAAATTTACTTCCAACAGATTCTACACACGCTTGCATTGATCAAACAATGACCGAGTAAAAACCTCTCATTAATAATGCCGGGCTTATTAAAGCAATTAACGAAAGTACACACTCAGATTAAACGGACGCTTGGTTCCTCCTTGTTAACTAGACGGAGCAACCTCCTTATTGAGCTTGAGTTAAAGCGCTCATGGAGATTACTGGCTGAAGGGAAAGGAGCTTTAGAGTTTAACAACAAATCCAGAGACTTAGTCAAAATGATGCGGACTCGAAATAAAATTCAACCTGAGATAGTTTCCTCAATTATGCTACCAGACAAATCTCTGACTTCATATCCTTGCACAATAGAAAATGCACTAAATAATCGCTAGTTCATCGTTCACTGTTCTAAGTGACGTATTTTTGTCCAATACACCTGTTAGCAATGTAAAACTGCGCACCATATAGACCGACTACGACCATCCTTTTATCCTGGCCCGGACGGTCTACCAACTTCCTTGATTAACATATGATGGCCATGATGTGCCACATTTTCTTCTAGACATCTTTACCATGTCCATGCAGTCGGACATTTTTCCAATCCAAGACGAATTCGCGCTAGTCAATCCTAGGCACACAAGTGCACCAAAAGCAGACATCAAAAACTACCGCCCGATTAGTCACACGCCAACTGTTGCGAGAATAATGGAACGAATAGTAAAAGGCAGTCAACTATTTGCTCTCACGAAACTTGGTCAACCAGACTGAACATGGCTTTCTACAAAAGGCATCATGTCAAATATGTCAGTTGGAACTTTCCAATTTTTTTATCGAACTCTATGGATATTGGCCATACAGTTGTCATCATTTTAATCGACATGCGAAAAGCATTCGATGGAGTACCGCATGACTACCTGTTACGGAAGGGGTCACAATTTGGCATCATAGATCCCTTGCGTGCTTGGTTTGCATCATATCTTACTGATCGTACTCAGCAAGTTCAGATAGGTATTCGCGGGTCATCATCGCTGTCTGTTACTAGTGGTGTGATCCGTGAGTGCCCTTGGCCTTTTGCTCTTCTTGATTTACATTAATGACATAACAGACACTATTAAAAATTGTACATCCTACCTTTTCGCTGATGCTAAGGTACTGTACACCTTTAATTCTAAGAATCTGCAACACACTGGATAAGATAGGGAAAGACTTATAGGCTCACGAAATATGGTATGACAACTGGCAAATGTCATTCACTACGGATAAATGCGGGATATTAGCGTAGCGATGCAAAAATGATATGGACACCTTATATTTCTGCGGAATGCCAATTCCATTCCGCAACACAATAAGAAACTTGAGTATTCATTATTCAAGCACCCACAACTTCGGGGAGCAGATCGAATTCATAGCAGCCAAATGCCGCCAAACAGCGAGGCTAATTTTCATTCAGATCACTGGTGTTGCGTGATTCCCAGCTGCATATGTTCAATATCTGCCTGCGTTCTCTTTTAGTACTGTTCGATGCTGTTTACCAGTTATAGGCAACGCGACCGTTTATACTTAGAGAACGTGTAGCTCGGATATACCAAAGCCCTATTTACTGTATTTCCAACACTATTCGGAGCGCTGTATAGTTCTTGAATTGGAGTTTTTGTGGCTACGGAAATCGAAACTTTGAAGTTTTTGCTGTATTTAGTGCACAAATCTGTATTAGCCCCGCGCGGTAGTAACACTTCATTCACAGTGGAAAGTATGACATCAGGAATAAGACTAATCCGCTTTCTCCAAGTAGAACTAAGACAAATATACGCAGGAGCTTTTGTATGACAAAGTACTCAGATATCTGGGACATGCTACCTATTGAATTGAGACTCTGAGAGTCTAAGCAATCTTTCGGAAAAATGCTGGATAAATATCTACCGTGTTGCACGTCAAAGCTCTGCTGAAACCAGACTGCAGAATGGAAACAGTGTATGAAGCGGTTGCAGTATAGGTGCACATAGATAACTTTGCATGATAATGTGTGCAAATTGTCCGAATACTGTCCTCTTCGTTTCGCTTGACTTTTAAGCTCTTGCCTATTCTAACATTACGTTATCTCGCTTTCCGCCATGCGGACTTGATAGTTCCTTTCTCTGTTTGCATATGCTGCGCACTGCTAACTTATCTCCTCTTTCCCGGAGAAAATAATTCGACTACTTTTGGCAGTTAATGATGCACTGCGATGTTCACATTTCCATATCATTCACTCTACAACTCGATTGCAAAAAGTCGTTGCGCCTATAACAAAATCGTTTATAGCTTTTTTGTGTAACCCCTATGTACAAACTAAATCTGAATCCGTAGGATATGTACCACTCATTTATGGGTAATTGTATCTCACCACATTCCATTGTTGGTTACGACTTGGCCGATCTCTTGAGGTGACGGACTGAAACTTCCGTATCATTCAATACACCCGCGTGTGGCGAATCGTCACAGACCTACTGGCAAGAAAAATTATGCCTACTCAAGGCAAGTTGGCACGGAGTCGGCGAGTAAAAAGTGTCAGACTCGAAAGAGTCAGAAGCCGAAATGCGTTGAATTGCTTAAAAGAGTGTAAAGAAATGCAAAACAGAGAGCTAATTTATCTCTCCTAGCCTATTGTTCACTGTACATAGCAATGGTCCTAAAGATGAGATACTATGGTGATGCATCACTTACTATTATGCCACACCGACGCGAAGCCAAATGGGACTGGGAAGTGCGGGTAGAATATTTCCAGTGGCTAACCTCCATGGAAATAGGTCCCCAGAAGTCGGTTCCACTGATATCCGTATTACTTCTTTTGGTCTCAATAACCATTCATCCTACTTTGAAACCTTCCTTCTTTCTATCTTTTTACTAATGGAATTCCCCGAAAACCTAACTTAAGACTGTTCTGGACATTTTGACATATATATATATATATATATATATATATATATATATATATATGAAGACCTTGAAAATACAGCCAATTCAGCGGGTAGGTGCCAGACAAGCACCTACTCCAATGACCGGAAAGGAGCGACCAACGCAATGGTTTGTAATGACCAACCAAAAATGCCGCTTTCACAGCACAGATTGGCAGTGATTTTCCTACATGCCGAAAAATATGTATGAGCAGGAATCCAGTTTTCCAGCGGTCACAGCAACCTTCATTTTAAGTGTTCTAAACACCCAGTAAACCATTTGAAAATGCACGGTAATAAACCATGTGCCGCATAGGATGGTGAAGTGTGCGATATGAAAACAAATGTTGGTAGCTCAGGTTGTTAAGTTGGTGGTCTGAGTGTTCGCTGAGCTCAGCAGTTTGGCTGCAAGCGTTTCGTCACCACCCGAGATGACGTCATCAGTGCGCGCTTATGTAGCAGAGCGGCGCGGTACGAAGCAACTGATGAGGGCGCTGCTGGATGTTACTTCATGCGCTGCCTGCATGCAGTCTACAGACTTAATGCAGCTCTGGCGGAAACACTTCGACTGTCTCTTGAACAACGGTTCATAGATTGACTAACCTACATTGCTTGGGCTGCTAACATGTGGTCTAAATGTGTTTTGCCGATTCGTGGACACTAGATGAGGAGCAGAGAGCACTTGCTCATCCCCGATACGGCAAATGCGCTGATTCCGAAAGGGATACCACCAGAAATGTTGAAACACGACGGACCCGCTTTGTTGCATGCATTGCACTATTTGGGGCAACGCGCTCTCTGGAACTGGTAAACAGCAATGGAATTATCCCACTAAACTCAGATCAGAATGAACTTCGCCGCACTGTCGTTCGCTAACTTAAACAGAACCTTCCCGGCAATCGGGAGGTTTGGTGATCCCAACGCACCTTGGAGATGGAGTCCGTTGCCCTCACGGAAATTATTCGCAAGGTGTTTCAGCTCACTGGGCACAGGAGGTCTGCTATCAACGAGTTCCTCTGTGAGGTGGACGGGCTACACATCACTTAATTGCAGAGATGCGTGGTCAGATCGGCTGAGTATTTCAAATCTCAGTTCAGTTTCTCCTGGCCGTCTAGTTTCGCACCCAGTCGCATGCGGTGAGCAGTGTTACTAAGACCAATCAGTGATGCGGAGCTTTATCTTGTGGTTTGATACATGAAACGAATTAAGGCAGCTAACTCAAGCGAACTTTCCCCAGAACTGTACAGGTACGGTGGCACGGCAGTTCTCAAGCATGCTTATTTTCGAGGATTCTACAAAAAGGATATAATTCCCACTTCTTGTAAGGAGTCAGTAATCGTCCGTCTTCAAAACTGGTTATAGTACTCGATGCAGCAATCACAAGGGGATAATTTTAACATCAGTTACCTCTAAGCTACTAGCGTCCATCATGGTTCGCAGGTTATCATCTACTGCTGAAACACACTGCCGGGAAGAACAGGCTGGTTTTTACCCTGATCGAGGCTGTGTGTATCATATATCTATGCTTCGTCAGTTCTTCGAACGTCATCATCTATACCGCGGATCAACCATCGTCGTCTTCCTCCACATTCGGGTTGCATTCTCCTCTGTAGATCGACCTACCTTGCAGTATTGCCTACCAAAGAACGCATTTCAGGAAACTACACCGCTGTTCTTCTGGCACTATGCTCCGTGCTGAGCGAGAATCTTCGGTAGACTTTCTACACTCCACCCTACACCACTGATGTGCTATAAGGATGTCTATGTCTCCGCTTCTCCTCAACTTTGCTTTCGTGAATGTCCTGTCGGGTGCTTTAGGATGCTTGCAGATTTTCGGCGTAGAACTTTCTCCAAACAAGCGGGCAACCGACTTGTATTACGCTGATGATGCCGTCTTGCTTGGTGACGGCTTTCGTGCTATTCATTTGATCCTTGATCGAGAATTGCTTGAATCAAATGTGAAACTTTACAGTTCAGCTTGTTTTGGTGGCAGTCTAATTGTTCGCTGAGCTTGGAAAGTTTGTTACAGAGGTTTCGTCACCAATCCATGTGACGTCATTAGTGCGTTGTTGAATGGCCAGTTCACTTGACCTACACATTGAACCGGACACAGCATGCACCACACCACGATCGAGGAATTACCACTTTAATCGATTAAATTCGGTGGATCAGAACACCGGATAAGTAAGACGGACGACATACTTGAGCACAAGAGTGACAAGGCAAAGGTAACGGTGCACAAGTCAAGTTCGTATGTCACCTATCAGTCAAGCAAGCTAAACACGTACAGATATCCGAGCCAATCGTATTGCTCGGCTACACGACCAGGCACGGTACCATTAAAAACCGCACTCGCACTATATCCGACACATTCTCCTGAGGCTTCCCTGCGTTGCGTTACTTGCTACACGCTACTCAACGACTCACTGACGATGTCGCCTCGATTGGTGACGAAATGAAACTCAGCGAACAGTTTGACTGCCACCTGTTGCTTGAATCATCGAAATACGTTATTTGCTTTACCCTCTCTAGGTGCAGTGGGCTATCATAAGTTTGGCAGACACCCATTTCTCAGAGCACCTTTGAAGGCACATAGCTCGACTACGTGGATTGTGTGCCTACTTGTGCAGCCACGTTCCTTTTGAAAGCATCATTATAGGGGAGGTATCCCTACCTAACGCTTACGCGCGGCTCACATTTACCAATTTGAGAGATTTGTGGCGTCGTAGTGACATTTCGCTCTTGTTGCATTACAGGATTTACAATGTTTGTATCCGCGAGATACCGTTGTATGGATGCGAATCTTGGCCTCTCTGTGTAGATGACATGCGTAGACTTTCGGCCTATAATAATGACTGAGGAAGATCCCATGTGTTTGATGGCAACACCGAGTTCGAAATGATAATGTCAGACACCACGTTTTGGCGAGGCGGATACTGCTCACTGTAAAATTGTTTTGCTGCACCAATTGAGATGGTTTGGACACGTTCTGCGCATTTCTAGCATGCGATTACCACGCCGCGCTTTGCTCTCTCTCTCTCTCTCTCTCTCTCTCTCTCTCTATATATATATATATATATATATATATATATATATATATATATATATATATGAGGGAAGGGGAATCACTGCATCAAGCAGAGATACACGGCCGCCACTGAGTTCGGTTTCGAGCCCTGACTTCCTACGTTTCCTACCAACTACACTCAGCAACCTTGGGACCCCATCCAGGGAGTCGGGAGGAATCAACCATGGCCAGCTGTTTCGTCAGCTTCTTTATTCTGCTTCTCCAAGTTGTAAGCTGTCCCCGACACCTCTTCCAACCCTGTCCAGCGACCGCGAACAAGGCAGGATGTGGAAGACGCTGAACGGGCATATGCAGTACATGTCCGAGCCATCGTAGTTGGCGCAGCGAGACAAGCGCCTCGAGGGAGTGGCTGTCTCCACCCAAGACACGCTGTCTGACTTCAGCGTTGGTTACGTGGTTCAGTCACCACACACGGGCGATGGACCACAAGCAACGGTTCTCGAAAACGGACAGTCGACGTAGGTCATCGGTACGAGCAGGCCGTTTCGCAACCGTACAACAGTACAGCGCGGGCAGTAGCACTATAAACCCTTCCTTTGCTGGAACAACGGAATTCATGGCGGCGCCATAAATGCCTCAATCTGTTGAAGGCGAGACGAGCTCTTGAGATACCCATCGAAACCTCGTTTCCAACAGCCCCACTAGTAGTTATGCAGCTTCCCAGGTAGACAAAACTTTGTACCACTTCTAACATTTCCCCATCGATGGTGAGTGCAGGTAGGGGTGTAGACCAGTCCTAAACAAGCGCTTTGCACCTGGATGGTGGAAAGTGCATGCCATGCTTCGACGCTTCAATCGCTAGGCGGTTAAGTGCAAGTTGGACGGCCTGCGGACCGTCACCCAACAAGATGATATCATCAGCGTTATCCAAATCAACCGCTCGACTACCTGGGAGCAACTCAACGCCAGCGTTCAATAAGTCTTCTAGAGCATTTTTGAGGATATCCTCAATGGTAAAGTTGAAGAGGAATAGAGAGATAGTGCATCCCAACTAGTGACAACAAAGGCAGGCGAACGCTTGCCCTAAGCCCCGACTCTACCCGAGGTCAGACTATACAGAGCACGCAGAATGGAAACGAACTTCCCAGGAACACCATTCCTCAAGAGACAGTGGCACAGTGTAGACCTGTGGACAGAATCGAAGACAGTCCGGATATCCAAGAACACAACAATTGTTGGCTTTTGATACACATGGCGGAGCTCGAGAATCTGGCGGAGTGTAAAAAGCTGATCGATGCAGCCGCGACCAGGGCGGAACCCAGCCTGTTCTTCTCGCTGTAGTGCTTCACGCGTTGGGGATAGCCTGCGAAGAATGATGGACACCAGAATCTTGCGAACGACGGGAACCAAACTTATGCTCCTGTAATTGGAGCACTTTGTGCGCAGGCCCTTTTTGAAGATGGGGACGACTACCGGCTCACTACTGGATAATGAATACTCCTCTTTTCCCCAGACTTCTGAGAACAAAGCGATGCGTTCTCAGACAAGCGAAGAGCACCCATCTTTAAATAACGCAGGAGGTAGAACATCAGGGCCGGGTGCCTTATAACGCTTTAGGCAGTAGAGTTCCCGCCAGATTTTCTGGTGAGAGGGAGGATCAGTTGGGATAGTCCACTCATCACCAGTGCGCGCCCCAGGGGAAACAGATGGAGCTGGCGGCCAGGAAAACTGCGAGCGAAAATGTTCAGCCCATCACTCTAACCGTCGTTTAGTGATTAGGGGTCCTTATCTTCGCAGATTGTTTCGCTTATTTCTGATCGGAAGCCTTCAATGACTCGGATGAGGTGAATCAGTTTTCTTGTATTACCAAAGAGATTAGCAAGCTCAAGCTCTCTATTATGTTCACACCACCAGGTCCCACGGTACTTCTGTAAGCTCCTACGCAACGCTCGATCCAGGGATCGGCATTCCTCACTACAGCTGGTGTCGGCTGGGATCAAGCGGCGTCTGTCCATCAGCGACAAGGAGGCAGTGGTGATCCAGCTTTTCGGCGGGTGACAAGCAAATCCACAACTGACAGTACTGGCAGAAATTAAAGCGTCTTTGATGCGCATCCATTGCGAATTGAGACCATCGTCAGAGGATGAAGCAAGTAGTGTTGACAGAGAAACCTGGTAACTTGGCTAACGTCGCAGGATGTTGCAGATTTTCGACATTCGGTTGGTAGTGCCTCGCTCTGGATGATCCTCCGAAATGTATGCAAATTTGGCATAAACCAGTGCGTGATCGGAGTTCAGACAAGTTGACCAGTACGATTGGCAGTCTGTTACGCTTCCGAGCCATTTGTAGTTTATTGCTATGTGGTCAAGCTGGGAACATTCTTGTGTTTGAGAATGCGGACGCCAGGTAGCAGTCTGTCTTTTCGAATGACGAAAACTTCTACTCGAGAGAAACAAGGGGTGATCAGAACAAAGAGTCAGTAGTCTGACTCCATTGTCTGATCGGCTGCTACTGAGACCAAAACTGCCCCCAAGATGGTGCTCGCTTGGTGTGTGTGTGTTAAAATCTCCGGCAAGAATGACAATGTCAAAACTCTTAGCGAAACGCAGAGGCTCATGTAGCTGTTTTTAAAAGCAATCCTTGACTGCATCCGGGCTGCAGTCTGTAGGAGCGTAATCGGAGATGACAAATAAGGCACGCGTAACATCTCGACTCTTAGTTAACTTACATGAACCTCGTAGTCTGACTGCAGATAGCCGACTGTTGACTGGGTTCCAGTCAAGCAAAGCGACCTCAGTCCTGTCACTCAGTGCAACCCCGACACTAGTTTGGCTAGAAGTGGCGATCTCTGTGTCTCCGGAAAGGCGCAAGTAGTATTTGACGTCAGGGTTTGCCGGAGATGTCATCCTGATGACGGTGCTGACGTCTTGCAACTTGATTTCCGCAAGGCAAAAGATGTCCACCGAGAATGTCTCAAGCGTGCGGGCCGGACACGCTTGTCGTCCGATCTGCATTAGAGTGCACACCTTGAACGCTGCAAGGCCGAATGGAGATCCAGGACGAAGGAAAGCTTAGGCTTTGGTTGAGTGTGCAGATGTTGGGACCACCGGGCAACGAAAACCAAACGTTTGGCTCAGAACTCTGTCAGATGCGACCAGTGAGCTGTTGTTGACGGTGACCAGGAAAGACATAGGTGCAGTGAAGAACGGGATGTGGGACGATCTGCGAGCGGATGTTGAGCAGCAGAGACAGTAAAGCCAGTAGACATAGCAAGAGGGAAAGCAGTAGTGTACTCCATCCGTGGTTCGTTAATGGGCGTGATACTAGCCGGTTGCCCAGACCGAAGTAGACAGTTGTCTTAGGGGGCTCCCCCCCCGAGCTTTTGATCCAGGATGTAACCTACAAGGCAGCAGAGCCATATGAGGGTATCGCAACCCGTGAGGAGTCGGTGACCAAATAGATGGTCCTCGCGCCTTTCGGTCTGTGAAGGACCAGATGCCCAACACGCCCTTGGATTTCACTGCCGCTCAGAGATAGGCAAGGAGCAGTGACTTTATTTACTGGCGAATCAAATCCGCCACGTCGCAGTGCTGTTAAACGGACATTTGTGGCTTGTTACAGGGGGAACGCTTGCCAGGCGTAGACCCACCACGTCCTGGAACAGTGGGTGGTTTGGAGGTTTGCTTGAGGGACTCCGCCCGGAACCTTTGGCTCAATAGCTTGACCCACAAGGCAGTGGGGAGCAGATCCAGCTCGGGAATTTGATTACAGAGACATATTGGGATCTGCTTGACTTCCGTCACACGCAGCCTTTGTGGTACTGGAACGATTCATATATGTTTTGCGACCGTAGTAGGATGCACCTGCGACCACGGCCAGACGCAGGTGGGTTTTGGCGGTTTTGCATCAATTTGACCAGGGGCTGCCTGGCTTGAGGCGGGCAGTAGCAAACCATGGAACACCCGTAGGTGCCCTTGCACCGTCAGAGATAATGCGTGGCGCTCCTGCTCTATGCCAATCGAGCTGTGAGCTTATAACCCGTAGATCTGTTGTCTCCCATGGCTAGGTTTTACAGGAAGAGGGCCATCGACCACTTCCTAACCTCTGAAGAGGATGGACTAGGATACTGCCAGGGCGCCCACACGTGACAGGAGAACGACTCGGGTCCTCAGCCAAAGCCTTCGATTAAATGTACACCCGAAAGGCAGCGGGTCTAGCACATGGTCAGTTCACTGACTCATGCAGATTGGTGTCCTGGATCTTAGCAGGGAGAATTGCGAAACCCAACTCCCACCCAGCGGTCACCACGAGGAGGCGTCCAGGACATTAGCCAATTGCGCAACACTAACAGCAGTGGGTAGATCATCTGAGTGCACCATAGGCTCTCCCGTCATATATATATATATATATATATATATATATATATATATATATATGTATATATATATGTATATATATATATATATAAGTTGTGTTGCCCTTTGTTTTATTGGGTTGATGTTTGGGCATTTACAAGATCGTGAGACCCCGCTGCGATCATGCCCCGCTTAAATGCCATATTCCACGTGTGGCGTATTTATGCAGATAGCTGGGGAAAAATAGTTTCGTCAGAGTGACAGAAACTCTCTCTAAGAGCCTCAAGCCAATCCCAGAGGTGTGAATCGTGTGGTGTCGTAGATGGAGTATTCGACATTTAGTGACGTTGAACTGAAACGATTGTTGACTGACTATTGTTGATGTTGTTTTGAAGCTGTTTGCGATCATCTGGATCTTTGATTAGCCTTCAGACTTTGATGTCGTCGACTTAAAGTGGGGTGTGAAGTGATTAAGCTCGCCACATAGTTATCGAAAATTAGGAAATGGCGGTGCCCCAATATCGAACATTGTGGCACACCCCATTTCACTTGTATTGAATTTGCTACTGTTTCGCATACTTTCACTTCCAGACGCCTATGCAAACGGGAGTTGCTAATCCACCCTAGGAAGAGATTACCAATGCCGTATTCCTGAAGCTTGACCAGAAGGATGCGGTGTCTTAACCGGTCGAAAATCTTAGAGAAGTCGAGGTGAACGCCATCAGGTTCCACACCAACATCCACTGTTTCGGTCCAACTGTGCTGGCCCCTTAGATCAGCGGACATAATAAGGCTAGTTATGTCCGACCAACGGTGCCTTCGCAATTTAGGTCACATCTTGTGTTAACACCTCTTGAGCAACGAGCGTGTTCGACGCATTGTTTACGGCACGGGAGAAGGAAATGAACCGCTCAGCAGCGTTATTTCACGCACCAGGCTCCGATGGTTCTTCCACGTGTTACACATGCCAGTCCACCGACTCCCGCGAAGTGGGTTGTTTGCCAATCGGGGATGTGGATGGAAGAAGAGGAGGAGTGACCAAGCGATGACTTGGTCCAGAGGAATGAAGGCCCTCACTTCGGAGCTGGCCTCGGTTGGAGCGTCTCGGCTCCCTGGTTGGGGTCCGAAAGACGATGAACACGTTTGGCCGGATACACTTGTTGATATGGCTAGGAGCCGACCTCAGTGGCGTTCGTGCTGTGAGTTTCTTTATCCCACCCCATCCCTCTTAGCTTCCCCCTCTAACCACGATCTCATTGTTTGGAATTTTATAATTTTGCATAGGAAATTATTTTTTTTCCTGCTGCATAGTAGCCGGCAGATAGCTTATTGGAACGATGCCCATCCGTTACCGGTGGCTCAGCTGGCTTGCGCCTGTTGCGTTTTATTCCACTTTTTCTTTTAGGTGTTGCGGCACAGTAGCTGTGTTTCCCACCTCTAGCTAACGTGTATAGTGCGTGTGTGTGTTGTGCTAACAGCAGATTTGTGGCGCAGGATCGGTTCCGGCGGAAGCAACGTTACTCTTGCGCGAAGTAGCCAAATTAGCCAAGGTAAGGCATGATAGGGTCAGCAATGATAGTCTCCATAAAATTTGGAAGAACTGGAAGCAGGAGGATTGAACGGTAGTTTGCTGAGTCTGAACGGCTGCCTCCTTCGTAAATAGCAGTTATTATCCCATGTTTCTATGCGGTGGGAACACGCATCTTGTCAAGACAGTGCTGGAAGAATCGCTCCAAAGCTTCAACCAATTTCTTAGCCGTAACTGCAATTGCCTTCGGGCGAATATCATCATTTCCTGGAGAGTCATGTGGACACATAGATAATAGTTTTCTCATCCCAGTGTCTGCCGTAAAGTGGATATTAGGAAATCTTGCTAGTGACACAGTACATTTTAATGCGCCAAGAAACCACAGAACACGTTGGAAAGTTTGCATGTACTGCTATTGCAAGGCATTCGTTGCTTCTTTGGCGGTCCGTGTTGGTTCATCCGCTGTCATAAGAGAATGAAATCACTTTTTCGCCTTACGAAGGCTATTCACATGTTTGTGCAGTAGTTTGTGACTCAAAACAAGTTGTGCTGTTAAAGCCTGTTAATATGGAAGTTTGTCCTTGCGCGCTACTTGAATACAATGGTTACGGTGGACAACCTAGATCTTCCAGGTGTTTGCGCTTAGGTAGGTTTTGTGAGACTACCATTCTGCGTTTCGTGTCGCCGTGTGTTTCCGTATCCTACTTCGCACAAACGAGACCATGTTGTTTGAACGAAAAGCCTTAGTTTCCTATACACCAGCAACTAAGGCGTTAAACTTAGTGATGAGACTTTCCCAGGCAGTATCCGGTGTCTCCTCAGCTGAGAAATTCCACTGTATCGTTTTAACTAGCCTACCTAATGTGTTGTAACGTGTTATTGCCCGCGTCGCCTAGGCATTATCTATGGGGTATTCTGCATAACAGGTGTATTCGCGCAGTAAGGCTACATGATCAGTGTGACCCAGAGGAGTATCAGTGATCACCCTCGAAATCATGAGTTCTTCGTTCGTGAATATCCGGTTTAGTATGCATGGCCTATCTGCTTCTCTGAATCTGGTAGGGTATTTATATGGCTATAATCGGTAAACAAGCAACAACGTGTTGCAGATCTGCTTTGCACCGTTCTCCAGTGGTTGCTTGAGATTCTAAAGCGTGGATGCTAAAATCGCCGCTGAGAAAAATGTGGTTGTATCTTTTCTTTATTACCCGCTTCACAGCAAATACCACATTGGCGTCCATCTCGGGCTTACTTCCTTTACTATGGCTAGCTCCTGCGGCAGGATGAGCCGGCTTCATGAATATCGCGAATTGCAACTGCCCAAGCGCAGCGGTCGGCGACAGGCTTCACACAGACACTGATCCATTGATTTCTCCATTGACGAGCACCATGCACAACACGGGGTTCTAGAAAATCGACATCCGATTTCACTGCAGTGAGCCACGTTTTCAATTTTCCACCACGGCGATAACACCAACCCTGGCAAGGCGATAGTGAAACCACGGTCCTAATGAAGTCGATATCTGGTCTGCGGAGGACGTGACCGAACCACTGAAGTCTTCGGCGTTGGATTAGCTTTATTT